>CM045772.1:8240273-8888936 GCA_025200525.1 Camellia lanceoleosa
TCACATTAGCCAAATAAAAACTCACTTAAACTAGAAATCTTGGCCTGGCAAGAAGCCGAGCCTTCGAGGCTAAGCCAACTTTCTCGGTTCATAGGAACTCGAGAAAGTTACCCTTGATGCTTAATCAGATAACAAACCCATATGTAGAACCGAGATAACCAAACATCTGCCGAAGTAGAGATAACAAACACCTTGTTGTAAATCAGGGGTAGATCTTATAGTGTTCTATGTAGTCAGTAAGACTTCTCTTTTCTTGCTTTTGTTTTCGTATGCAGTCAGCGATCATGTAACACCTTGTTTTCCGCTGCGGACTTTAGGTTGCCCAAGCCATCCTCTTGGCTTGACCAGGAAGCTTCGAGCACAACTTCTCCATAGAACTAATTTATTCTTTATTTATACAATAAATGGGGAAGTATAGGTTTTTAGTAGAAACCCTGAGGCCCAGCCGAATTCAAAAAGATTATAAGATACTGACGGCGTGCACCTTACCCTAGCCAAACCAAATACCATTCCATGGGGGAATAAAAGGCTTTTAGCCAGGCCTTTACCCACCTTGCTTTCAATAATGGAAACGGTGAGATTCCTAGTCGAACCTTTAATTGTGAGTTTCTTAGGCAAACGGTATGCCCAACCCAACTCTCCACCAACTCTCATCATAATGAGAATAAGCCAAGAACTAAGCTAAAGTTTTCTAGGTCCTAAACCTCAAGCCTTGAAATATTCCACCAATATTCATAGGTTCAAAGAGGATGGTGGGTATACTATTTAAGTCTGGCGTGACGTGAAAAAAAATAATTAAGGACACACCGGATAAGGACTTGAACAACGATGATTTTTACGGTCTCGAAATTTTGAAGATCATCAAGCCCGATTCTTGGTAAGCGTATAAATTGGAATAAAGGGATACCGGTATAGTTACTTTGGTTTTCCATGCATCCTTATTTTTACTTGGTTTCCAATTTTAGATCGGACTAACAATTGTCTTCTTCATGTAGATTCATTCATATACACTCATTGTACTACCTCTAACCTCGGTATTCTCCACTCGTATTCAAGAAGAAGTTGGGCTAAACTACTTTTGAGCATACGATACACCAAAGCGAAATTCTTGACTTCTTCTTGAAGAAGCACTAACGGACCCATCCTTGCCCCAGATAAACCTCATCCCACTCACAAATTAACAAGAAATGGCAAAGAAGAGCGGTCAAGGCCCTTTTGACCGCAACAACTCGGTAGATGTACAACCAACCGTCAAACCACCGAGACCGGTGGCTTTTCCATCCCTGACCATCTTTCTCATAAAACAAGCGTGCGGACTAGCCGTCGAGCCACGACTTGTTGATGAGGACGAGACCATTCTGCCACCAAGTCCTCCCCCATGCATCCAACTATGCGCCCAACTGGAGCAATCAGACTGCACTGCCGCCGCCTCCAGATGGGTACCGGAACTGACCTGCAACAACCGAGATAGCAGCGCTGCTGATTCAGTTGTCGCCGAGAAGGACCACGATGGCTTTTAATCTATCCAAAAGTGTGTGCCTTCCAAAAGATATGGAGCACCACTACAAGCGACTTGAAGTCCATTAGGTCTTCAACTAAGTCCATGATCCTAGTAAATAGCTTTTCTTCTTTCTATGTAATTTTTTCCAACTTTCGGTCGGCTAAAGTTACTTCTCCATTCTTGGCCAAATATCTAGAAAAACCAAGTTACACGCAGAGGGTCATGGAACTTAGGAGAAATACTAGGGAGAGCCATGGCGGCCAAGCTAAGCCGAGGTAGAGGAAGCAAAAAGCGTAGCCGACGTCTTTGAGAACGGTCGACTGACCGAAGTGGTTAATTCGGTTGAAGCCGAAAAGCAGAAGGTTGCCCACGACGCGAAAGACAAATACCTGCGCATTTTGGCAAAGATCGAAAAGAAAAAGACACCGAGATAGCCTAAAATGGCCGCTGAAAGCCAAAAGCTAGGCTTTAAGAAGGTAGAGGACGCCTACACCCTCCAATGTGATGCCGCCAAGGATCTGTTCTTCAAGTGCGGCCGAGGAGGCTTGTGGAGCAATTTCGGTTACGCCTGGACACCGAGGTCTCTGATGCTCGCAGTACTCCATCCCGGTTTCTGCCGCAATATCTTACGATCTCCAAAGGCAATTACTTGAGGGTCAGTGATGATGATGAAGATGATGAAGAAGATGATGATAAAGATGAGCCAACTCTCACCCCTGGCCAGCTAACAACCCAATAATTAAAAGCTTCGGTTGAGCCGGTCATTGAAGACCTAATCGCCAGCGGTGATAACAAACAAAACGCACCAATCGAGATCGAGGTTCAATTGCCGAGCTTCCAGCTCAAAACCGTGCTCCCAATCGACACCTGCTCAGGACAAATGCTGATGATGAATTTGATGCCGAAATAAATGAACTCCTCCACTGATTTTTTTTTTTTTCTTTTGAACTTGTAACCGGGCTGCGGCCCCTCAATTGTACTCGCTTTTTACTTCAATGAAAATATCTTCTTCTGTGCTCCAACTCTTATTTGGTTTTATTACTGCTTGAGCATGCTTGCATTTGTAATGAATTTTTCACTTAACTCATTTGCTTCATCTGTGATCTCGGTTTTGGCTATCTAACTTACTAACTAACCACTCTTTAGCCGATATAACCATTTTCGGTGAAGAGTATCGATGTTGGTTTAATCCACCAATCATTCTTCAACAGTTTACTTCTACTAAGAGAAACAAGAGTTGGTTTAATCCAATAACCGCTCTTCAAATTATACCCATACTTCGGCTGAAGAGTACAAAGAGTTGGTTTAATCCAGCCAACCACTCTTCAGCCATACCCATACTTCGGCTGAAGAGTACAAGAGTTGGTTTAATCCAGCCAACCGCTTTTCAGCCATACCCATACTTCGGCTGAAGAGTACAAAGAGTTGGTTTAATCGATAACCGCTCTTCACGATACCCATACTTCTTTGAAGAGTACAAAGAGTTGGTTTAATCCGCCAACTTCTAAGTTGGTTTTTTTCGACCAACTTAGAATAAAGTGTTTGGTTATATCGACTAAACGCCCCGCAAATGGATCACGATCCCGGCTTAGGAGGGGTGTTGGTTTAATCCAGCCAACCTCTAAGTTGGTTTTTACAGCCAATTTAGAATAAAGTGTTTTTGGTTATTTCGACCAAAACGTCCTGCAGCCTAGATCCTGATCCTGGGCTTAGGAGGGGTCATAGTTGGTTATTCCGGCCAACTATGGTTACAATGCTACTATCTTACTAAAGCTACATTCTACTGAAAACAATTATGCTAAAAAAGAATTGATTTGTTTTATTGAGAAAGTAAAAAATTACACATACTTAAAAGAAAAAAGCTAGAAATAAAACAACTTGAGATTTGGTGTTCCATGGCACGGGAATTGCTTTGCCCTCATTTTCTAAGTGGTATGCCTTTGCTCGCTAATCGACCACTTTGTAAGGTCCTTCCCAATTAGGTCCTAACTTGCCATCTCCGCACCAAGGTGTTTCCCATCACTTTGCGCAGACCCAATCTCCATCTTGAATTGCCTTGAATGCACTGTTTTGTTATACTTCACGACAACTCTTGTTGGTAGGAGGCGATGTGAATCAATGCTCGGCTCTTCTTTCTTCCACAAGGTCAAGCTCCAATGCTATGGCTTCGCCATTTAAGTCTCGATCAAAGTTTTCGCTCAATTGTGGGGAGGCCAACTTCTAATGGGATGATCGCTTCCATGCCATAAAGCTAAGGAGAATAGTGTTTCTCCGTTGATCGTCGAGGCGTGGCGGTAAGCCCATAGAACATGAGGGAGCTCTTCCCACTTGCCTTTGGCTCTCTCTAACATTTTCTTCAATCCATCCAAGACTACCTTGTTTGACGCCTCTGCTCCATTTGCTTGGGGATATGCCGGTGGAATTGTAGAACTCTATCTTGTACTCTTCACAAAAGCCTCAAAATTCTCGCCATTAAACCGAAAGTGTTGTTCGAGATCAGTGCCTTTGGTATGCCAAATCGAGTGATGATATTCTGCCAGACAAACTTCTTCACATCTTTTTCCTTGATTGACGCCAAGGCTTCTGCTTCCACCCACTTTGTAAAGTAGTTGGTTGCAGCAAGAAAGAACTTCCTGTTGCCTGGAGCTGTTGGAAGTGGGCCTATTATGTCCAATCCCCACATTGCGAAAGGCCATGGACTGGTTAGAGGTAGAAGTTCTCTGGCAGGTTGGTGTATTTGGTGTGCGAATTTTTGACACTTTTCGCACTTTTTAACATACTTCTCTGAATCCGCTTGCATGTATGGCCACCAATATCCTTGTGAAATTGCTCTATATGCCAATGATTTTCCTCCTTGATGGCTGCCACATACGCCCTCATGTATTTCAAACAGGAACACTTCCACTTTGCTGGGGTGAACACACTTTAAGTAAGGTCCTGAGAACGACTTTTTGTATAATGCCAAGGATGGAGAGAGCCAGAATTGCTGCGACTTTGCTCTTATTCTGTTGGCTTTTTTCTTTTCTTCCGGTAAGATGCCGTCTTTCAGGAATAATATGATGGAGTCCATCCAAGAAGGGCCTAACTCTGCACAGCATACCTTTTCTGCTTCTGGGTCTTCAATGCTTGGTCTGGGCAGGTAGTCGATTAGTAGTGGGTGAGGGATGGAGGTATCTGCCATTGAGGCGAAGCCTACAAGTTCGTCTGCTCTGCTGTTTTCTTCTCTGCCGATCTGTTCTATCCTCACCACTTCAAACTTTTTTATCTCTATTCTGACCAATTCTTGCTACTTGGCTATTCTATCATCCTTTGCCTCGTCGCCAGATATTTGGTTTACCACCACCGCAGTCGTCAGAAACCATTAGCTCGGTGGCCTTCATGTAGAATGTTGACTTGAGGCCTGCCAGAAGCGCTTCATACTCCGCTTCGTTGTTTGATGCTGGGAAGCCAAGGTTGATTGCCTGCTCCACTACTAGGCCGTCTAGAGAGATGAGGACTATGCCAAGTCCTGCTCCATGCCGGTTGGATGCTCCATCCACGAAGAACTTCCACATCTCTCCGGCGAACAACTTTCAGCAGGTGGAGGGATCAAATGATACCTTGGGATCTTCCATGTTGCTGGTATTTTCTTCAGAGTCCATGCTCGTTGTCTGCCCCTTACTTTCTGTTTACACCAAGTCTTTATTTGTTGGTGAGTCCTGACTTGGTGTAGCATGGTTTGTTTCTTCCTTCCTTTCTTTACACTGGTCTGCCTTGGGGCCTGACTGAGTAACTAGTATTAGGGTTGCGTTATTCGACGCCAACTTACATCCCTAGTTCGGTTGTTTCAGCTTAGGGTCGATCAAGTGTGATGACTTCGGTGTGAATTTCGCCACAAAATCGCCAATGCTTACGCTTTTATTGCGTCCTAGGTTGGAATTTGATGTCGATTGTCCCAACTCTAACGCCCACTTTTATTCGCCCAGAGAAGTTTGCTATTTCAAATAAAGCCTTTAATGGGAAGGCTGTGAGAACAACTATGGTGTGGGCGTGAAAGTAATGCGATAACTTCCTTGAGGCCATCATCAAGGCTAATGCCAGTTTCTCCAGTGGCAAGTACCTCATTTCGGCGCCCAGTAATGTCTTGCTGACATAGTAGATGGGAAGATGTTGGACTCCTTCTGTGTGGACCAACACTGCGCTAATTGCATGCTGCGATACTGCTAAGTATAAGAAGAGTTCTTCTCCAGGGATTGGTGTTACAAGTAGTGGTGGAGAAGACATGTATTCTTTTAGGTTTTCCAGTGCGTGGTCGCATTCTTCGTCTCACTCAAACTTAGCCTTCAGTGCATGGAAGAATGATCGTAGTCTGTCTGACGACCGGCTTATGAACCGATTGAGCGCAGCTGCCATGCTGGTGAGATGCTGTACTTCCTTCATTGAGTTTGGCCTCTCCAGATCCTGTATTGCCTTGATCTGAGAAGGGTCTGCTTGTATACCTCAGTTGGTCACCAAGAAGCCTAGGAATTTGCCAGATCTTACTCCGAACGCACACTTCGACGCGTTGAGGCGTAACTTATGCTTCTTTAGGATCTCGAACATCTCACCTAGGTCCTTGAGATGGTTATTCTCATCCTTGCTCTTGACCACCATGTCATCGATGTAAGCTTCCATTGTTCTGCCTAACAATGGTTCAAACATCTTGGTGACCATTCTCTGGAATGTCGCCCCTGCGTTCTTTAGGCCAAAGGGCATGACTTTGTAGTAGTAGAGTCCCCTTGGAGTGGTGAAGGATGTGACCTCCTGGTCTAGTTCATGCATGGCGATTTGGTGGTAGCCTCTGTATGCGTCCAGGAAACTAAATCGGTTGTGCCCTGCCGTTAAGTCTACCAGTTGATCTATCCTTGGTAGAGGAAAGCTATCTTTTGGGCACGCCTTGTTGACCGTTTTGTAGTGGACGCAAACACGCCACTTGCCATTCTTCTTTGGCACTACGGTGTTGGAGATCCATCTTGGGTAGTGCACCTCTTTGATTGCCCCTGCCTCCAGCAGGTTTCCTACTTCTGCCACTATTTGGGCGTGGTGGAGTGCCGATCTGCGGGTGCGCTGAATGATTGGTCTGGCAGAAGGGTGGACATTGAGTTGGTGACAGATGAAGTTGGGATCAATGCCTGGCATGTCGTATGGGGTCCAGGCGAACACTTCGATGTTGGAGGTCAGAAATTCCAAGACCTCCAATCTCTCAAAGGCCGAGAACGCATTTAACCAAGCGTAAAGAACTTATCCGGGTTTTTTTCATCTATTATGACCTCCACCAAGTCCTCCACTGCTTTCTGACTAGCCGCTTTGCCAACATCTGCGAATAGTTCATTACTCCCAGGTTCTTCCACCGGATGAACGTATCCTTTGGCAAATACAAGGCTACTTTCACCGTGACAAAGCAATCGCTCGACATGATCCGATCTCCATATACTTCTTCTATTACTCCGGTGTCGTTGGGAAACCGCATCACTTGGTGGTAGGAGGACGCCACCGAGCGCATGGCATGCAGCCATGTTCTGCCCATGATAATGTTGTAGGTGGAGGGGACCTTCAACATCCAGAACTCCACTTGTTTCGTCACACTCCCTGCTCTGACTGGGAGGATAATTTTGCCGACGGGCCATTCTGGCATGGAGTTGAATCCGATAAGGGGAGATACGGCAGGTGCCAAGTCTTTATCTTGCAACTTTAGTTGTTTGAAGGTTTCATAGTACATGATTTCACATGAACTACCTTGGTCAATCAGAATCCGTTTGACGTCAAAATCCTTGACTCGGAGAGTGACGACCAAGGCATCGTTGTGAGGGCAATAAATCCTTTCCAAGTCTTTATCCGAAAAAGACATGACATTTGTGGCCTCTGTCTTCCCCTTCTTGACGACTGGTTGGGCACTAAGCACCTCTCTTAAGTGCTCAGCCTTTTTGGTTGCACCTCTGAGCTCGTGATACACGCCAGTTCAAAGACTCCATGTATTACGTTGATGATGCCTTAGGGCGGCGTCGTCGGCATCCCGCTGGGATTATTGTTATGGTCTGGGGGCCCTGCCCTCCCTCTATGTATTTGTCCAGGTCGCCTGTTGCCACCAACTCTTCCAGATGCTGCCTCAATGGCGTGCAATTCTCAGTACGGTGCCCCATTTCTTTGTGGAAGGTGCACTGTGACCTGTCGTCGTAGTCCTTCTGGGCCTCGCCTAGCTTGGCTGGCCCCTTGACGAAAGGCTCGTCTCGAATCTCACTAAGTATTCGGTAGATCGGTTTCTTGAATACCGTGGTTATGGCAGTGCGGACTCTCAACCATCTCTTGTCTCGTCTCGCTGTCTCGCCCGCCCGTCTGCTTTGATTCGGGCGATTCGTATTGACCTTTGTCGAGGTCTTTTCTTTGCCGTGGTCGCGCCAGATTTTGCTTTGGCACGAGCGCCATCCTCTTCTACCCTGATGTGCTGATACACTCTCTCCATCAGGGCCTCCATGGTGAAGGGCGGTGTCATGGTGATAGAGTCCTCACTGCTCCCGATCGAAGGCCTCTTTTGTATTGCGCAATGGCGAGATTGGTTGGGCAGTCCCCAATCTGGTTGAATGTCTCCCAGTAGCGACTGTTGTATGATCTTAGGGTCTCCTTGTCACCCATGTCGATGGAGAGTAGCTGGTCGATCTCCACCGGAGTTTTAGTGTTTGTTCGGAACCTTGTCACGAACGCCTCCGCCAATTGTGCCCAGGAGGCTATGCTGCCTTCTGGAAGTTTCTCAAACCAAGTCAGGCCTAGGTCGCCAAGGCTTGAAGGGAATAGGATGCACATCAAGGCCTCATTCCGCCGGTATACAACCATGACCTGGCAAAAGTGGCTCAAGTGTGAGTAGGGGTCCGTCTTCCCCTCATATGTTGTGAATTTAGGCTGTAGGAAGCCTGACGGTAGGGGCGCGTTCTCTATTCTTTGGGGACGAATGGTGAGGTCTGCAGTTTCGCCAATGCCTTGTCTCTGGTTCAGAGACCGGCGCCAGTATTGGCATTCCAACCTCGACGCTTCCATGCGTCCGAGGAGCCAACATTGTTAGGGCGGAAACTCAGTGGATCGCGGCGCTCGCCCTCCTTCCATCGTTTCTTCTCTTTTAGCACGGATCGTAGGTCGACGATCTGGGCAACTCCGTCTGTTTAGACCTTGTCTGTGCGTATGCGAGGGCCAATATGTGCTTCCTCAGTATGACCTCTCGCACCTCGTCCTCTCGCACTGGAGGACGAGTCTTGAAGATCTCGATTGTGTGTCGCCTCCTAGGCTTGCTTTCGCTTGAGAGGGTGTAGAATTCTACTACGACCCTTTGAGTGGCGAGGGCGCCTTGTTGTTGCGCCTCTCTTGTCGCCACTTCTTTTCCTTTTACCGGGCGCTTAAGAGATTCCATGTCCACCGCCATCCGATTTAATCAACTCGCCTTGTTCTCGACGCGATCCTCCGAGCTTGAGGATCAATCTGCGCTTTGTCTTTCCGGGCTTTTGACGAGAGGGATGAGGGTCATATTCCGCCGCCCCTTGCATCCCTCTGGAATTTCGCCTTTGCGGCTGTGTTCGCCATGGGAGTGACCAAGGGTAGGCCTTCGCGCCTTGCATCCCCATCTGGAGTTTGTCCGTCAATGGCGGACTGAGGTAACTCTTCATTGTTCGCCATTGATGTTTGAGAGAAAAAGCTTGATCAAGAGGTTTTGTTCTTGTCTGAATTCCCACAGACGGCGCCAATTGTATGGGAAAGAAATACACCTTCTCGTATAATCCTGTTGACCAAGTCTGGGCTCCTCCGTACGACGTCGCTTTATCACCTGAAAACACAAACGTGAGCTAGCCGGCGAGAGTGTGTCGGAAACCTCTCCGATGCCTAAGTCAGTAAGCTTGACAAATAGACAAAAGCTCTGTGTATTCAGAAAACAAAGTTGTGTTACCTCTCCAAAGGTGATATTGGTGAGCTTTTATAGGTTCCGTATGGCACAATCCTAGTAGGACTCTTACTCCTCTATGCAGAGTCCTCCTAGGATTCATACTCCTGAGAGATAATGCTTCTCTCAACACCCTCCCGCTTAAACCAAGTGAGATAGTTTTACCTCAGGAACTACCTACTTAATCAAGTAACATTTGCCATATTAGACTAACCGGAGTGACCAACCTATACGCTAGTTCGGCTCTGCCTTACTGTCTCCTACCTCGGCTTCCCACACTACGACCGAGCTATCCATAGAAGATACTTGCCGAACTAACTCAGGACAGTCAGGAAGATAGCTTCTCTTACTTCGGCTAGAAGACCCAACCGGGCTAACCGTAGCGCTCTTTTAAACCGATATAACAACATTCTTCCTTGACCGGGCTAATCGTGACCGAGATAACACCCGCGACCGGACTACTTGAATGAGGTCTTTTTACTCTGCTTTTCATACTCCGGCCCACACCGCCCATTACTTAGCTCGCCCAATTTACCTGTATAAATTACCCTCACACTTAGCTTTTTAACTAAAATAATCAATTACCAAACAACTCTCAATTGAATGGAAAGTTCACAATTTGAAAAAGTGAATGACTTTAGGGACACTACAAAGTTTGTTGAAACTATTCAAAATTGAAACTTGGCAAACAATATCATTACAAATTTTAAAACCAAACATATTATGATCGATTTATATTTTGTTTTGAATCACTTTATATATTTTTTTAATTCTATTACAACATGTGACTTGTCTAATTTTTTTTTTCTTTTTTCTTTTTTTTTTTGGCTGGCACTATGTGTTTTTTTTTTTTTTCTTTTGGGTGCTATTTTTCATAGCATTTTTTGTATGCTTCATACTATAATACGCAATGTGCCCACTATGTGCATGTTAATATGATCTAGATGTTAGAAATATGGTTTTGGAAAAATCTGGGAAAAAATCAGATTTTTTCTTAAACTTTGATCTAATTTTTAGGTAGGACCGATGGGCCAATTTTTGCGGGTCAAAGTGGTAACGCGTTCTATGCTGCGTTGTGATTCACGTGATATATTTGGTTGCTCAAAACCATTATCGGGTGAATGAAAAATTGAAGCCAAAGAGAGCTCCATGGAAATGGAGTTTTTGTGAAAATTTCTTAAAGGTATGGTTTAAGGCTTGTTCCACATTGGTTTCGTGGGAAGAATTTTGTGGGTTTATAAGGTTTGGGTTTGGAACTTAGGGTAGGCTCCGAGGGGGATCCAAGTTTTGTAGAGAGGGAGGTTATGGGCAAAGTGGGCTAGACTTATTGGACTAAAAAATAACCAGGCTTGTTTGGTTTAATACTAATCTTTTTGAGCAAAAAATATTTGAATTTAATTTTATTTTTTGAAATAAAATCTATCTAAAGAATTTGAAATTAATTCTGAATTTCTGTCCAGGTTAATTTCAAATTTTGAAATTCAAAACAGTTTACCCATCTGTTCAACAGATCCGAATCTGTTACAAACCCAGAACAGGTTTTGTTCAAAATTCAAACCCAAACAAATTCATATATGTTTGAATTCAAACCCAAACAGTACCAATTTCAAACCCAATAGGTTCAGTACCTGTTCAAACAGGTATGCTACCTGTTCAATTCAAAATAAAAGGGTATTACTACATCTATAAATAGACTAGCCCTCATTTGATATTTTCATTCAATTTTTCCGTCCAAATAATTCTGCAACTATTCTCTACATATTGCTACATTATTTTCTTGTGAGAAAGAGTGTAAACACTTAGTGTGTTCGTTACCTAATGAATTGTCGATCGCATTTATTCGTTGATTGATCATTTTATCACGAGAGATAGACGCCCATATTCGTTAGCATCGTGGAGATGACTTAATCATCTTAAGGACACAGTGTCAAACACTGGACTTAATCAGAATATTGTTCTTCAAATTAATCAAGTAAGTGTTAATTTATTTTCTGGTTTATTATTTATTTAAATCAGATTTTGATTTTGTTTTTGTAACAAAATAAAAATCTGTTTTATTTATTAGTTTGATTTTTGTAATAAAAAAGTCTCTCTCCTTTCCTTTATTTTTTTTTGTATTATGTTTGTTGTTTAGTACACAAACATAATTTATTTCTTTAAATACAGTGAAGATTGTCCAACAATCTTAAGACAGTTTTTTTTTTTTGTTGTGTCTTCATTGTATTTAATTTTTTGTGTTTTCACAAAATGATATTCTGATTGGAAAACAAATAGTAGTAATATACTGTTTGAAAGATAGTAGTAATATACTGTCTATTTTCTTTGACAACTAGTAGTAATATACTAGTGTCATTAACAATTGCAGAATATTAATTTGTGCTACAGAAAAAATTGTGGTATTTTATTTTTCTAGTTTTAGTAACAAGGAAAATAAAATTATTTTGTGTTATAATTTATTTTCTGGTTTTAGTAACTAGAAAAGTAATTTGTGTTTTGGTTTCTTCTAATTTTTGTAATCAAATATTATGGCTACTACAACTGAAACTGCAACTGGAAGTGGTACTCCAGTTGTTACACCGACTCCGGTCCTTATCCAGAACCATGTTCAAGTTCCAATAAATCATGGAGAAAAATCGAAAAAATTTAATGGTACTGAGTTTAAGAGATGGTAGCAGAAAATGTTGTTTTATCTTACAACTCTAAATTTGGCCCGATTTCTCCGTGAAGAGGCTCCAACACTTAAAGAGGGTGAAAGTAATCGGCAAGTTGTTGCCGCTGTAGATCCTTGGACACATTCAGATTTCTTGTGCAGAAACTATATCCTCAATGGCCTTGACAACATGCTGTATAATGTTTACAGTCCTTTGAAGTTAGCAAAAGAATTGTGGGATTCTTTGGAGAAAAAATACAAGACAGAGGATGCTGGCACAGAGAAATTTGTTGTCGGTAAATTTCTAGACTTCGTTATGGTAGACTCCCAAACGGTAATTTCTTAAGTTCAAAATTTTCAAATAATTTTGCATGATATTCATTCTAAAAGTATGTCTCTTAGCGAGTCTTTCCAAGTCACTGCTTTAGTGGAAAAGTTACCACCAGCTTGGAAAGATTTCAAAAGTTATTTAAAACATAAACGCAAGGAGATAACCATGGATGAGTTAATTGTAAGATTGAGAATTGAGAAATATAACCGAAAGGTTGAAAAGAAGAATGAGAAAAACCTCATTGAGTCTAAGGCTAATGTGGTTGAACAAGTTCACAAACCACATAACAAAAAGAGGAAGTTTACTATAGATGGTCCTAAACAAGGTGACAATAATGGCAACAAGAAGTTCAAAGGAAAATGCTATAGCTGTGGCAAGACTAGACATCGAGTTTCTGACTGTCGCCGCCCTAAGAAAGATCGCGGAAGTACAAGCAAGAAGACCACCAATCAGGCCAATGTAACAGAATTAGATTACATCTCTGACAGGGTGAATGACATCAACCTCTCTACTGTGGTGTCTGAGGCTAATTTGGTTGGAAATCCCAAGGAATGGTGGGTTGACACGGGGGCAACTTGTCATATTTGTGCAGACAAGAAGATGTTCACTACCTACAATGAGGCTGGAAATGGTGAACAACTTTTCATGGGAAATTCTTCTACTTCTACTTCTACTGTGGTTGGACAAGGAAATGTGATCTTGAAGATGACATCAGGGAAAGAACTGACCCTCAACAATATACTGCATGTACCTGACATCTGGAAGAATTTGGTTTTTGTTCTGGTTCTTTGTTAAGTAAAAATGGTTTTAGGCTTGTCTTTGAGTCTGATAAATTTGTATTAACAAAGAGTGGTATGTATGTTGGAAAGGGATACATGAGTGATGGTCTCTTCAAATTGAATGTAATGACGGTTGTACCAAAAGTTGCTAGTAATAAGAATAACATATCTTTTGCTTATATTCTTGAATCAAATTTATGGCATGGTAGATCAGGACATGTAAATTTTGATACTTTGCGTAAATTAATTGGTTTGGATTATATACCAAAGTTTGAAATTGATCATAATCACAAATGTGAGATTTGTGTAGAAGCGAAACTAACTAAGGCTTCATTTAAATCGGTTGAAAGAAAACCGAATCTCTAGAATTAATTCATACAGATGTATGTGATCTTAAATTTGTTCAAACTAGAGGAGGTAAAAAGTATTTCATAACATTTATCGATGATTGCACAAGATATTGTTATGTTTATTTACTTAGAAGTAAAGATGAAACCTTAGAAATGTTTAAACTCTACAAAACTGAAGTTGAAAATCAACTTGGAAAAACCATTAAAATGGTGAGAAGTGATAGGGGTGGTGAATATGATGCACCATTAAATGAATTTTGTGCACAACATGGCATTATTCACCAAACTACAGCACCCTATTCTCCACAGCAAAAAGGAATTGCTGAAAGAAAGAATAGAACCCTTAAAGAAATTATGAATGTCATGTTACGAAATTCAGGTTTACCGCAGAACTTGTGGGGGGGGGGGGGAGAAGCAATATTGTTTGGTAATTATGTTTTTAACAGAATACCCCACAAGAAAACCAATAGCACTTCTTATGAATTATGGAAAGGTCGACTACCTTCCTACAAATACTTAAAAGTATGGGGTGTTTGGCAAAAGTTGAAGTTCCTGTTCCTAAAAAGACTAAGATAACACCAAAAACAGTGGATTGTATGTTTATTGGTTATGCTCAGAATAGTAGTACATATCGGTTTCTGACTTATAAATCAGAAATACCTGATATAAATGTGAATACTATTATAAAGTCAAGGAATGTTGTGTTTTTTGAACATGTCTTTCCTTACAAGAAAGAACAGGAATTAAGTTCACAGAAAAGAACTTATGATTATACACAAGAGACTAGTAATGGTCTCGACCAACAGGATTTAACTGATGATGAGCTAAGACGAAGTAAGAGAGCAAGAACATCAAAATCCTTTTGTCCAGATTTTCTGACATACCTGTTAGAAAATAAACCTCAAAGCTTTAAGGAAGCAATGACAGGTCCTGAAGCACTTTTGTGGAAAGAGGCTGCTAATAATGAAATTGAATCCATTATGCAAAATCATACTTGGGAATTGGTGGATCTTCCACCCAGATCTAAACCTCTTGGATATAAATGGATCTTCAAGAAAAAAATGAAAGCAGATGGTTCAATTGACAAGTATAAAGCAAGATTTGTAGTAAAAGGTTACAGACAAAATAAAGGTCTGGACTATTTTGACACATATTCCCCTGTGACAAGAATAACGTCCATTTGCATGCTTATTGCTATAGCAGCGTTGTTAAATTAGAAATATATCAAATGGATGTTAAGATGGCTTTCTTAAATGGTGATCTAAATGAAGAGATCTATATGGAGCAACCCGAAGGGTTTGTAGTGCCACGGCAAGAAAAGAAAGTTTATCGGCTTGTAAAATCTCTTTATGGATTAAAACAAGCACCTAAACAATGGCATGAAAAATTTGATCATGCTATGCTTACTAATGGGTTTAAGATAAACGAACGTGACAAGTGCGTCTATGTTAAAAGCACTGACCAAGGATATGTCATAGTTTGTCTTTATGTGGATGACATGCTTATCATTGAAAGCAGTTAAAATATGATCAAATCAACTAAGCAAATGCTTAATAGAAGATTTGATATGAAAGATATGGGGGTCGCAGATGTTATATTAGGAATGAAAATTACTAAAACATTTGATGGATATGCATTATCTCAATTACATTATATTGAGAAAATTCTTGGTAAATTTATCAAGGATGGAATGAATGTAGCTAGAACACATGTAGACATTAGTTTTTATTTATTGAAAAATAAAGGTGATGCGATGTCTTAGTTAAAATACTTAATGTACCTAATGAATTGTACTCGTCCTGAAATAGCTTATGTTGTCAGTAAATTGAATAGGTACACTAGTAACCCCAGAGAAGACCATTGAAAGCGATCATTCGAGTTCTTAGATATCTAAGATTTACCCGTGATCATGGTTTGAAATTTACTCGATATCCAGCAGTACTCGAAGGTTATTGTGATGTTAATTGGATATCAGATACTAAAGATTCAAAATCCAGTAGTGGATATATCTTTACTCTGGGAGGCGCTGCTATTTCTTGGAAATCCACGAAACAAACATGCATCGCACGATCCACAATAGAATTTGAGTTCATAGCTTTAGACAAAGCAGGAGAAGAAGTAGAATTGCTTCATCATTTCTTAGAAGACATTCCAATGTTGCCAAAACCTATGCTAGCTATTTGCATTCATTGTGATAGTCAATCTGCAACAGACAGGGCACCGAATCATATGTATAACGGTAAGTCATGACATATTCGTCGTCAACATAATACCGTAAGGCAAATACTCTCAAATGGAATAATCTCAATAGATTATATAAAATCCAAAGAGAATATTGCGGATCCGTTAACAAAAGGTTTGACAAAAGAGCAAGCATATAGTTCATCGAAAGGGATGGGATTAAAGCCTATTACATAAGAGTCATCATAATGGTAACCCACTTATATGACTGGAGATCCCAAGAACTAAGTTCAAAGGGACAACTAAGTTATGTGTGGCTCGCCAGAAATCACCAAGGGATTAAATTTCCCTACCCATTCCTATGGTGAGAGTGATATTTGCAACATATGTTGTATGCAGGGGTCTAAGGATAAGCTTAGCTTTTAATGATTACTTATATCTTGATTCATGCATAATAATCAAGATGAGTATAAGGAGATACTTACAATAAGAATCACCTATATGAGTGTTGAATTGGGATCGGTTCTATGAGAATGAAAAGGCTAAATTCTTTAGAAGCACTCATGAAAACCAGGAGCGTTCAAGGCCAAAATGAACACAACAGTGAGAACCACGATGTGTTAGAAGATATTTTATGTGAAATCTATTGTCTTGGCATACACAAATGGCTGAACAATTCAAGGCATCGCGTCCATTGGTTAGCTAGTAAGTCCGATAGGTTATCACTAGGGAAGGTTCAAGGCCGAAAGCTACCTATCCTGATACAAGATATTTTCGATTTATGCTCTTTTAACAAATTCTACATATTATTGCATTTCCATTGTCATCTAATTCCATTAATGTGGGGGATTGTTAGAAATATGATTTTGGAAAAATCTGGGAAAAAACTAGATTTTTTCCTAACTTTGGTCTAATTTTTAGATGGGACCGATGCGCTGATTTCTGCGGGTCAAAGTGGTAACGCGTTCTATGCCGCATTGTGATTCACATGGTATATTTAGTTGCTTAAAACCATTATCGGGTGAATGGGAAATTGAAGCCAAAAAGAGCTCCATGGAAATGGAGTTTTGGTGGAAATTTCTTAAAGGTATAGTTTAAGGCTTGTCCCACATTGGTTTGGTGGGAAGAATTTTGTGGGTTTATAAGGCTTAGGTTTGGAACTTGGGGTAGGCCCCAAGGGGGACCCAAGTTTTGTAGAGAGTAAGGTAATGAGCAAAGTGGGCCAGATCCATTGGACTAAAAAATAACCACACGCACCGCCGTCCGTCCGTCCGTTCGGTCAGTCGGGCAGGCTGGGCGCGAGTGTGCGGTTGGGTTGGGCTTGTCCGGTCCAATACTAATCTTTTTGAGCCAAAAACATTTGAATTTTATTTTATTTTTTGAAAAAAAATTTGTCCAAAGAATTCAAAATTAATTTCGAATTTTTGTTCAAGTTAATTTCAATTTTTGAAATTCAAAACAATTTGCCTTTTTGTCCAACAGATCCAAATCTGTTACAAACCCAGAACAGGTTTTGTTCAAAATTCAAACCCAAACAGATTCATATCTGTTTGAATTCAAACCTAAACAGTACCAATTTCAAACCCAATAGGTTCAGTACCAGTTCAAACAAGTATGCTACCGGTTCAGTTCAAAATAAAATAGTGCCACTACATCTATAAATAGACTAGCCCTCATTTGATGTTTTCATTCAATTTTTCCGTCCAAATAATTCTGCAACTATTCTCTACATATTGCTGCATTATTTTCTTGTGAGAAAGAGTGTAAACACTTCGTGTGTTCGTTGTACAAATAAATTGTAGTGCTACATTTATTTGTTGATTGATCATTTTATCCTGTGAGATAGACGTCCATATTCTGTTAGCACCGTGGAGATAACGAATTTGTCTTAAGGACACAGTGTCAAACACTGGACTTGATCAAAATATTGTTCTACAAATTAATCAAGTAAGTTGTTAATTTATTTTATTGTTTATTATTTATTTAAATCAGATTTTGATTTTGTTTTTGTTTTTGTAACAAAATAAAAATTTATTTTTATTTATTGGTTTGATTTTTGTAATCAAACAATCTCTCTCATTTCCTTTATTTCTTTTGTATTATATTTGTTGTTTAGTACACAAATATAATTTATTTCTTTAAATACAGTGAAGATTGTCCAACACCAAATTAGTTACAAACTGTTGTGTTTGATTACGACCACAATAGTCAAATTATAATTAAGCCTAATTATTACTCGTTGTGTCTTTGGTTTATATTCTAAAGAGGTGACGGCGATGATCTCATTGTGGTAGTTTTAGTTATAATCAAAGTAGGTTTCAATTATGTTTTAAAATAGTGTTAGGTATGATATAATTTGTTATGATCAATGCACTTTAACATATTAGGGTTTTGGAAATTAAATTTTTTTGTCCCAAAAATTAAAAAAAATAAAAAACTTGTTATGAAAAAAAAAAAAAAAAAAGGAGATCAATTCCTTTCGTCATACGAGTCGAGTCTTCATTAAATAGTCATCCCAAAAATTCAAAAAAAAAAAAAAAAAAAAAACCTTTGGTGACAATTTTGAAAACTTGTTAATATTGCACTTTTACAAAAAAAAAAAAAAAAAAAAAAAAAAAAAACAAATTTGTGCCAAAAATATTTACTTTCTGTGGGGATATATTTTCTGAGTACCAACACGTGGCAAGGTGACGCCGACGTGTCAGCCGAGGTGCCACGTGTCTTGGCCGTTGTGCTGAGGTCATCTCGGATAGGCTGAGGTTACCTCCGAAGATATCGGAATCTGAGATAAGCGGATAGGGGACAAGAGTCCTAGAATGAAGAGGGAACTCAACCTGGATATGGACAAGAGTCCTAGATTGGGAGAAAACTTTAGTTTGGGTAAAGATAAGAATCTTAGAGAGTTTATCCTAATCCCACTGGGAGTCCCAGATTAGCAGTAATCCTAAGTCCATTAGGGCCAGGCTCCTATTGGGACTAGGATTGTATTAGCTATAAAAGAGAGGCACCCCCATGGGTCTAAGGTATGTTTTACATACTCAAGCTTGTGAGTTGAATACTTGATTATCTTTGAGAGATATACTGACTTGATCGTCGAAGTGCTCCCGGGTGAAAGAACCACCGCCGGAGCCTTTTCTTTCTGTGCAGGACAGCAGGGTGCCATCTATTCTACCTGTGTTCTACAGCTGAATCACTAAGGAGGGCAGTGTGATCAGAAAATCACTTACACAATCTGGCGCTGTCTGTGGGAAAGAAAGAAGAATAGATGGCCAATAACGGACAGAAGGATCAGATTGAAGACAACACTCCTACTGGGAGTAGGAGACCTATCGACCTTGACGTTGAAGGGGACGACCGCAACACAGAAACTCATGACTAAAGTCACGGAGTGAAAGACACCGGCCAGGAAGGCGACGCACCAAAGACAACAAATCGAAGCGGATACTACAACGAAGATGACCTCCAGGTATGGAAGGATAGATACTTGCGGAGGAACGAAGACCCTTTTAGAAGGGATGCAAACACAGGGGGCATGAGCACTCCCAAGGAGATAACATTCAAGTATAGAAGAGCTCAACCTGAGTGAGCAGATCCTGGATTCCAGATCCCGGATCCGAGAAGACATGATCTCGGCCTAGATGAGTAGGCCCGAAAAGACGAGAGCTCAGCCTGAGTGAGCAAATCCAAGATTCCAGCAGACAAGATCTCGGCGCTTAAGTCCGAGAAGAGAGAGAGCACAGCGAGCAGATCTAAGATTCCAGAGGATAAAAAGAAAACACACAAGATCAGACTAAAGCTGGCCGGGTTGAAAACCCCGGCTTGAATCCTAGAAGATGCTTAACCGAAGTTAAGCCGAGATTATTCCTTATCTACCACTTGTTGAAATTTGTAGCAATTTACAAGTTGGTCAAACCGATACAAAGTTTACCACTTGTTGAAATTTGTAGCAATTTACAAGTTGGTCAAACCGATGCAAAGTTTACCATTTGTTGAAATTTGTAGCAATTTACAAGTTGGTCAAAACGATACAAAGTTTACCACTTGTTGAAATTTGTAGCAATTTACAAGTTGGTCAAACCGATGCAAAGTTTACCATTTGTTGAAATTTGTAGCAATTTACAAGTTGGTCAAAACGATACAAAGTTTACCACTTGTTGAAATTTGTAGCAATTTACAAGTTGGTCAAACCGATGCAAAGTTTACCACTTGTTGAAATTTGTAGCAATTTACAAGTTGGTCAAACTAATGCAAAGTTTACCACTTGTTGAAATTTGTAGCAATTTACAAGTTGGTCAAACCGATGCAAAGTTTACCACTTGTTGAAATTTGTAGCAATTTACAAGTTGGTCAAACTAATGCAAAGTTTACCACTTGTTGAAATTTGTAGCAATTTACAAGTTGGTCAAACCGATACAAAGTTTACCACTTGTTAAAATTTGTAACAATTTGCAAGTTGGTTAAACCGTTACAAAGTTTACCACTTGTTGAAATTTGTAGTAATTTACAAGTGGGAGTTAAGCTGAGATTACTGCTTTTCTTCGCTTGTTGAAATTTGTAACAATTTACAAGTTGAAGTAAAGCCGATGTTATTACTTACAGACTTATGGCAATCTAGTGGTTGGCTAAACCAAAAAAGATGCTTAACACTTGTTGAAATTTGTAGCAATTTACAAGTTGAAGTTAAGCCGACATATGATCATTTGTTGAAATTTGTAGCAATTTACAGGTTGAGGTAAAAGCTAAGTATATTGTTTAAACCCTTGTTGAAATTTGTAGCAATTTACAAGTAAATCCCTGTTTAACACTTATTATAACTTGAGAAAAGTTTACTGTATATGTTAGTCCTTATTGAAATTTGTAGCAATTTACAAGTAGGTTAGAGTGAAATTACTGTTTACATATTTATTGCAACTTGAGAAAAGTTTGCAAAGTTTACATTGAAAAGTATATGTTTTATACTTGTTGAAGTTTATGAAAAGATTGTAGGTCAGTATCTTGCCGAAGTAAAACTTGCAGTTATTATACCCGAGATATGTGACCCCGAGAAGATTGTGCAAAGGAAGAATTATGTAAATCACGCAAAATATTCTATGTATAGAATCATGCAAAGGCAGTCAAGAAAAGACAAAGACACAAGCATTCAGAGAAGGAAAGTTAAATTAGACATTCAAGAACAAGGAGGCACATCGGCCATATGCAGAGCTTACATTGTCTAAAAAACAAGAAAGTACAAGAGTACAAGCGACAAAAAAGGAAAAACCTCAAAAACCGAGATGACGTTTAACTGAAGTTAAACTAAGATGATGCTTAACCGAAGTTAAGCCGAGATGATGTTTAACCGAAGTTAAGCCGAGATGATGTTTAACCGAAGTTAAACGGAGATGATGCTTAAACCGAAGTTAAGTCGAGATGATGTTTAACAGAAGTTAAAACAAATGATGTTAACACTTGTTGAAATTCTGAGAGAATTTACAAGTTAAAGAATGCACAAAGTTAAATGTCGGCAAAAGATTCGCCGGAGTCAAACGTCGTTTTGATTAGAACAAAACCACTAAGTGCACGCCAAAAGTGGTGACCAGAATTGTGAAAGGAATAAATGCTTCAAGAAACAGCGATGATAGTTTGCAAAGGCCAAAAGAAAGAGGGTCTAAAGGGGGCGAATTAAATACCAGAAGTTTTAATACATCGGCGAAAAAAGAACACATCAAGTCTGTGACTACGACATGAAGCCAACTTCCCTAATGTGATCCTAAGTGCAACTTATGTTCACTTTAGGGGGCAGGGAGAAGATGCAGGGGGAAGGAATGATAATTAAGGAGCAAGGAATGTTTACACTTGTTGAAATTTTTGAGCAAATTACAAAATGAGTTAACCAAAGATTATGAAGTCTACCACTTGTTGAAATTTGAAGCAATTTACAAGTTTGGTATAGCCGAGATAACACTGAAAGACGTTTCTGAGATATGATCATCCGAGATGACCAACTAGCTTGTTAAGAGCTGAGAAGGTTGGCAGATACAAAAATGAAGACCTTAAAGAACTAAGGACTGAAAGCAAGAACGTTGGATCGATCTCGCTTCGATTTAACGACGATGGTTCACCAATAGCACATAGCTGGAGGAGCTTTCACCGCTACCTTGGCATCAATTTCAAGAAGGAAGCAAACTACTCAAGATCGCCGCAAAGTTGCGCCTCACCCCGTAAGACAGCTTGAAAGAACTTCTCAAGAAATTTTTTCACCATTTAGCTCAAAGATCAATCTCCTAAAAGAGTTTGATCAAAGCTCTTCTCGGTGATTGGCACCTTAGAGTTTTGAAGGCAAGGATTGAAAGCAAAAATCTGAAAAAAGACACAGAAAACAGAAACAAGAAATGTAATTCGAAAATAAAAAATGGTGATGAAGCTATCAAGAAATCAAGACAAAAAGATTGCATAGGTGTGTCAAGCCAAGAACAGTGGCAGAAATCAACAGATATGTGAACAGTGTGTATTCAAGAAGATGATTTGGAAACAACGGGTAAAACAACAATGTTAGTTAACAATGAAGTAGAGCTTCTTGGAAAGAAAAAGTAATAAAACCAGGAGGAATAGTGGCTTACCAGAAAGAGGGAAGTCGGAATGAGAATTGCCGAAATCTGACGACAATGACAAAATAACGTAAGCTTCACCGGAGGAGAGGAACGAAGACAGTTGCAGAAGCTTGAAAGCTTGGAACAATGACAGATTTAAGCAAAAGAGCTAAAGAAAGAGAAAAAGCCAGAGGATCGAATGAAAAAAGAGAAAAATCAGAGTCAAGAAGACGACGAAGTTTAAAGATCAAGCCAAGGGCACAGGCGCTAAATAAGTATATAAAGAAACAAGAAAGTAATGACCCAGACACAATGCTAGCAACAGAAAGCGAATATGGCAAAAACAGTACTAGGCATTTAAAAATTTCAAAAAACTTGAAAACAGAAGAAAAATAGAAGACAACAGAGGGCAAGTAAACGGATTCAGAAGAGTTATGAAAGATTGAGCTTAATAAAAGAGTTTATGAACCTACCAAGATAAGTGAATGCCGACATGAAGATCGCCGAAATCAAATAGATGACTGGAAATCAGGAGCCCACCAAAAAATGTGAATAAAGCGAATGCAAAGCTCTTGGAGTTTATGAATTAATGAAACCAGAAACCTCGGCTAGGAGGTATGATCTCGAATAGCTTTAAAAACATGAAGCTTGATACTTGACAGAAGTGGATAGTAAAGTCCAGGGAACTTTGAGGTCGGTGAGTTTGATCTCGGACAGAGGGGCACAGATGAACGAACAAGATATGTTCCATCACCTCAGAATGTCGAGGTAATAGAACCTAGGGGGCAGTTGTGGGGATATATTTTCTGAGTACCAACACGTGGCAAGGTGACGCCGACGTGTCAGCCGAGGTGCCACGTGTCTTGGCCGTTGTGCCGAGGTCATCTCGGATAGGCCGAGGTTACCTCCGAAGATATCGGAATCTGAGATAAGCGGATAGGGGACAAAAGTCCTAGAATGAAAAGGGAACTCAACCTGGATATGGACAAGAGTCCTAGATTGGGAGAAGACTTCAGTTTGGGTAAAGATAAGACTCTTAGAGAGTTTATTCTAATCCCACTGGGAGTCCCAGCTTAGCAGTAATCCTAAGTCCATTAGGGCCAGGCTCCTATTGGGACTAGGATTGTATTGGCTATAAAAGAGAGGCACCTCCATGGGTCTAAGGTATGTTTTACATACTCAAGCTTGTGAGTTGAATACTTGATTATCTTTGAGAGATATACTGACTTGATCGTCGGAGTGCCCCCGGGTGGAAGAACCATCGCCGAGCCTTTTTCTTTCTCGTGGCAGGAGACAATAGGTACCATCTATTCTCGCCTGTTCTACAAATTGAATCACTAAGGAGGGCAGTGTGATCAGAAAATCACTCACACAGCAGTTGTGGGGATATATTTTCTGAGTACCAACACGTGACAAGGTGACGCCGACGTGTCAGCCGAGGTGCCATGTGTCTTGGCCGTTGTGCCGAGGTCATCTCGGATAGGCCGAGGTTACCTCCGAAGATATCGGAATTTGAGATAAGCGGATAGGGGACAAGAGTCCTAGAATGAAGAGGGAACTCAACCTGGATATGGACAAGAGTCCTAGATTGGGAGAAGACTTCAGTTTGGGTAAAGATAAGACTCTTAGAGAGTTTATCCTAATCCCACTGGGAGTCCCAGATTAGCAGTAATCCTAAGTCCATTAGGGCCAGGCTCCTATTGGGACTAGGATTGTATTGGCTATAAAAGAGAGGTACCTCCATGGGTCTAAGGTATGTTTTATATACTCAAGCTTGTGAGTTGAATACTTGATTATCTTTGAGAGATATACTGACTTGATCGTCGGAGTGCCCCCGGGTGGAAGAACCACCGCCGGAGCCTTTTCTTTCTGTGCAGGACAGCAGGGTGCCATTTATTCTGCCTGTGTTCTACAGCTGAATCACTAAGGAGGGCAGTGTGATCAGAAAATCACTCACACACTTTCTGAAACAAACTTTCGTCCCAAAAATAGTAATTCATTACTACATGTGAAATGTCACACTAAAAGTACAAAATAATACTTTTGACAACTAAAATATGTCTCTAAAAAGTAATTATGTCCCAACATTTTTGCCTCTAAAATTTAAATGGAAAAAATAGTAAAACAACCCTCTCTAACTTTAGGTACTAGGAAATGTCTAATATGTTTTTTTTCTTATTAGTTAAGATCTCTTAATAATATTATTATGCAAAGGCCAACGTTCGTAGAGACAAGTTAATGGGAATGACACTTCTTCATATTATTATCCTTTATATTCTTTTATATTTTTATTTTGTCAATTTCATTCTATGTGCACAACGACAAAAGGAATAATTCATTTCATAAATTTTATAGTGAAAATTGTTTGTACAAATTTCAACTTTATCAAATATTAATCAATAGATAAACAAATGGCATTTTATTTATAAAAAAATCACATCTTTTCCTGCACAAAAATCCCGTAGGGTGAGCATAAAGCCCAGTAAGAAATCCTTCATGAAATATATATATTTTATACAAATCTCAAGAGATAAATGTATATGCCATGCTATGCCTTTTTACAGACAAATCACATCTTTATCTTTTGAAAACCATTATGCTCAATGATGCCATGCAATTTCCATTGTTCAAAGCTTAACAATTTAACTCAAGGGGCAGTAAATACAACTCTGGTAATCCCTAAGTCTGTGTCTGCAAATAGACTATGTAAGTACTCCTAATTTGTCATTTTTACCAGTATCAACTGGAAGGTTCGACACCTATAATCTATCATTTTTATTAGTATTAACTGGAAGGCTCGACACCTGTAATCTACACTACCTTTCAAGACTTACCACTGTATTTATCCCAAAATCATTTCATGAAAACTTATTTCTCAACATTCTTTTCTAAATACAAAGTTTTCAAATCAAATTTCAAAGCTCCTTATTATTAAATGAATTGATATGCCAATGCAATGATTAATAATATAATGCAATATTTCTTCCACTTTCAATACTCCCACACAATATTCCCATTGTGATCAAGATTTTCATTTCCCATTTTAATGCAATTTCACAAGATGAATAAATACTTTTATTTCAATTCATCTAAGGGATAACATAATTCCCACATTTCAAACAATCTTAACAATTTAGTCATCTCAAGAATATATTAATACTTTTAAATAACAATTCCCAAAATTTCAACAATTCCCATATTCCATGAAAACATAATTTATAAGTAAATAAATAAACAATTTTCTAACATCATTTATTTTGGCACACAAAATAAATATAACATCTTCCAAAAATTTTCAACATCTTTCTAAAAATCCCAAATTTCTAGGTTTTCTTACCAAAACCAACCATTTCCAAATATTTGAGAAGATCTCACCAAAAATATCTTTCTTTTACCAACATAGTCCAAAACCTTCAATTTTTATTTTAAAAGAAACAAAAAAGTAAACCCACTTTCAAAATCACTCATCTTCTTGAATCAACAATTCATTTTTCAAAAAAAATAAAATAAAATAAAAAATCAAAGGATGATTTTGAAAATCATCTAGATCTTGCAAAAACATATATATAACTCAAAGAAAATCCCTACCTCAAGCTTAGAAGAGCAGATGAGCAAAACAAGGTTGAAACTCCAAAGTTGTCGAAACCAACTTCTACTTGGATCAAAACAAAGCTCTTGATAAGCTCTACACTTAATCTCAAAGGAGCAACGCAAGAAGATGCTTCCAAGTGAGTAGATCTAAAGATCTTTGAGCAAAAAGTGATTTTGGGGAGAATGGAAGAGTCTCACGGCTTGGAGAAGGAAAAAGAGAAGAAAAAGTAAAGAATAGGTTAAGTGAGGGACCTATTTATAGTGCTAGGTCAAAGTAAAATGAAGTTTCAAAGTCAACCCAAAAATCAAGTCAAAATCCCCCAAAAGTAGGTCCAAAACCGGACCGAAATCTGAAAAAAAGTTCGCAGGTGTCGACCCTTGCAACACAAGTGTTGACCCTTATGAATAAAAGCTGGAACACTTATGTTTCACAGCAATACAGGTGTCGACCCTTCCCAGACTGGTGTCGACACCAAAAAACAGCAAGCAACTTCTAGATTCAGCAAGACACAAAGGTTGACCCTTCCAGACTGGTGTCGACCCTTAAGGCCAAAAACAAAAGGAAGGTGTCGACACCACCAAGACCGGTA
The DNA here is from genome assembly GCA_025200525.1 of Camellia lanceoleosa. NCBI lineage: Eukaryota > Viridiplantae > Streptophyta > Magnoliopsida > Ericales > Theaceae > Camellia > Camellia lanceoleosa. The sequence goes on from CM045772.1 coordinate 8,266,755, forward strand.
TCGACCCCAGAACGAGATTTTTAAGTTCCCATACAACTTTTTAACGTAAACAAGCATGAATGAACAATCCCAACAAGTTTAAATTGATTTGTACCCCTCCAAAACTAAGATACAACAACACTAAAAATTCCCAAAATAAAATAATGGATTCAAATACTTCCCAAAAGCTTTGAAAGACACAAGTGCTACAACCTCCCCGCCTTAGGAAATTTTGTCCCTGAAATTAAATCAAACTACCCGAATAAAGATTTTTCAAGCGATCAAAACCACGCTTTTCCATTTCCAAATCACAACATTAGCTCTCAACTAAATCTCACCATTACATTATGGTTACGTCATTATCAACAGCCTCTCAATTACTCATTAACATGAAGTTCTTCCAAAGGTAATGATAACCCATAACAACTTCATGCGTAAAATAAAAACATACATAACAACATGTATTTAACAATCTTTATACATTTCCCTCAAACACTAGGGAATATTACAACAAAAAGTAACTCAAATATTTTTAAACAAATCCGAATATTTGGAGCGGACTTCCGCCTCTCGTTCCCATGTTACTTCCTTAACCCCATGGTGTCTCCACAACACCTTTACCAACAGTATAGTTTTACCCCGTAGTACTTGCTCCTGACTATCTAAAATTTGAACCGGTCGCTTTTCATAAGAGGCATCCCCATCTACCTCCAAATCAACCCAATCAAGCACATGTGAAGGGTCGAGTTCATACTTCCTAAGCATAGATATATGGAATACGTTGTGAACCCTTGAAAGTTGTGGCGGTAAGGCTAACTCAGATGCCACTTGCCCAATTCGTTCTAGGATCTTAAAAGGTCTAATGAACCTTGGAGACAATTTACCACTCTTACCAAATCTCATCAAACCCCGCCTTGGTGAGATTTTAATAAACACATGGTCACCAACTTCGAAAGATAAAGGTTGTCTCCTTTTATCGGCATAATTTTTTTGTCGGCTTTGGGCCGTAGCTAACCTTTTTCGAATGAGAACAACTTTCTCAGTTGTCTCTCTAACAATTTCTGGACCCAACAACGGTGCATCACCCACTTCAGCCCAACAAACCGGTGATCTATAAGGTCAGCCATACAAGGCCTCGAACGGTGCCATCCCAATACTAGCTTGGTAACTATTATTATAGGCGAACTCAACCAATGGTAGGTGCCTCTCCTACGATCTCTTGAAATCAAGGACACAGGCTCTAAGCATGTCCTCAAAAATCTGAATGGTATGCTCCGACTGTCCATCGGTTTGAGGATAGTAAGCAATGCTAAAGGTCAACTTTGTTCCTAACGCCTCTTGAAGGCTTTGCTACAATCGGGCAGTAAAACGAGTATCTCTATCCGATACAATGGTTACAGGGACTCCATGAAGTTTGACCATCTCTCTAATATATAACTCTGCCAAATGTTCAATTGAGTCGCTGATGTTCATAGGAATGAAATGAGTAGACTTAGTCAATCTATCCACAATTACCCAAATAGCGTCATTGCCTCGTTGTGTTCTAGGAAGCCCCACTACAAACTCCATGGTAACCCGCTCCAATTTCCACTCGGCTATCGGTAAGGGTTGTAACAAACCTGCTGGTCTTTGGTGTTCGGCTTTCACTTGTTGAGAAATAAGGCATTTTGATACAAACAAGGTGACATCTCGCTTCATACCCCTCCACCAAAACTGACAGCTAAGATTATGATACATTTTAGTGCCTCCCGGATGTACCGCAAGGCGTGCGTAATGGAACTCCCGAAGCACTTCCTCTCTACAAGATTCTGGTACAAACAAATGGTCTAGGTAACATACACTCGGATCCGAGTGAACATTCAAACCTTTCTGTTCCTTCCCATTAGAAATCTTAACACGAATTGATTCCACATCACGGTCTCCTCGTTGTGCCTTTATGACCTTACTAACCAAGGTAGGTTAAGCATTGAAAGTAAACAAGGTAGCACTCTCCCCGGACTCACCCAAGTGCAAATCAAACTTGCCTATAACACCTAGCATATCCCACTCCCAAATGGCCACACTTGCCAAACTACTCACAGATTTTCGACTCAAAGCATCGGCTACTACATTGACCTTTCCTGAATGATAATGCAACTCAAAGTCATAATCCTCGATAAATTCCATCCACCTCCATTGACGTAAGTTCAAGTCTTTTTGAGAAAACAAATACTTTAAACTCTTATGATCGGAGAAAACCTCAAACTTCTCACCATACAAGTAATGCCTCCAAATTTTCAAGGAAAAAATTATCGCCGCTAATTCCAAATCATGGGTGGGGGTAATTCTTCTCGTGAGTATTCAATTGTTGTGATCCGTAGGCCATAACTTTACCCTTTTGCATCAAGACACAACCAAGTCCATCCCCAGACGTCACAATAGACAGTGTAATCTAAACCCCTTTTCGGAATTATCAAGACCGGTGTTGTAGTCAATCTAGTCTTAAGTTCTTGGAAAGACATTTCACAAGCCTCATTCCACACAAACTTGATACCCTTCCTAGTCAACCTAGTCAAAGGTGCAGCTAATCTAGAGAAGTCCCTTACAAAGCGTCGATAATACCTTGCTAACCCCAAGAAACTCCAGATCTCAAAAACATTCTTGGGTTATTCCCAATCCTGTGCCGCATCTATCTTTGAAGAGTCCACAGTTACTCCCTCACTTGACACTACATGGCCCAAAAACTTTACCTCAGTTAACCAAAACTCGCATTTATGAAATTTGGCATACAAACGGTGCTCCTTAAGCAATTCAAGCACTACTCGCAAATGAGCCTCATGTTCCTTCTTGGAGGTTGAATAAATCAAGATGTCATCCACAAAGACGACCATAAAAAGGTCTAAGTATTCCCAAAAAATTATGTTCATCAAATCCATAAAAGATGTCGGTGTATTAGTCAACCCAAACGGCATTACAAGGAATTCATAGTGGCCATAACGCGTACGAAAGGCCGTTTTCTGGATGTCCTCTTCCTGAACTCTCAACTGATGGTACCCCAACCTCAAATCTATCTTGGAGAAGCAGCGAGACCCTTTAAGTTAGTCAAACAAATCATCAATTCTAGGTAGAGGATACTTGTTCCTAATGGTAACTCGATTCAGCTTGCGGTAATCAATACACAGCTGCAATGACCCATCATTCTTGTTCAAGAAAGAGAGCGGTTCTCAAGGTGATGTACTAGGGCGAATGAAGCACTTATCTAAAAGCTCTTGGAGTTGAATCTTCAGCTCATGTAATTCGGCGGGTGCAAATCTATACGGTGACATGGAAATCGGTGCTGTGCCAGGCACGAATTCAATGGAGAACTTGATCTCCTGGTAGGGTGGCAAACTAGTAAGATCTTCGGGAAAGACATCCGAGTATTCACAAACTACCCTTGGTAACTCAACACGGGTCCCATCACTCTCAGTTTCCAAGAGTGTTGCAAGAAGGCCACTAAGCTTACTCCTATTACGAGGGTTAAAAACTGACGACAAGGTCCTATCAACTCGGTTCCCTAGAAAATAGAAACAATCACCACCCGAGGTACATATAGTAACTCTCTGAAAGTAATAATCAATCACCGTTTGGTACGAAAATAACCAGTCCATGTCTAAAATGACATCAAAACTCGACATGTCTAGTAATACAAAAGCAAACGGGAGTCGATGCTCGGCGACTTCTATCTCACAATCCCGACACCCCTGGTCTAATTCAATCATACCCCTAACAGGTGACTCTACTCTAAACGGAGTTGCTAGTTGTGCCACCTCTAACCCCAATGCAGAAACAAATGCAGCATATATAAATGAATGAGAAGCACCTGTGTCTATCAACATGCTAGCCAAAGTATTACACACAACAAAAATACCTCTCACAACTGAGGATCCCGGTGACTGCTCTGGCGTGGTGATGGTATACACACGCGCCTGTGGCCTCTGATAAACTTGGTCCTCCCTCGGAGCATAGACCTAGTACACCAACTGAGCCGAAGCGGCTCCCTGGTTAGCTTGTGAGGTCTGTGCAGAATGAGCCTGTTGGTGGCTCTGTGTCTGTCTCGACCCTGATGTGCCTCCCAACTATGGACAAGCCCTCTTCATGTGTCCTGGCTGACCACAGTGAAAGCAATTAAACCCTTGACTTTTATTCTGGGGCTGGCCTTAAGATTCCTCCCTTCTGTGGGCACACAAAGGCTTTCTGACCCGGTTGGCCACACTTGAAGCAAGAAAAGCCACTCTGAGCACTCTTTCCCGAGCCCGAATTAGGCAAGGGAAAAGTGGATCTAGACTGCTGGGGCTGGGATGAGAAATTGCCCTTGCTTCTCTTATTCTGCTTATAGTCCCCCCGGATTCCTAGCCCCTAAACCTCGAACCCCGATGTCTTTCCTCTTTAGTCTGCACAGTAACCTCTACATGTGCTGCCACTTCCGCGAGACGAGCATAGTCCGAACCATATTTCCGGCAACTTTGTACAAGATCTTAGTTTTTAACTTATTCTCAAACTCAATACAACGGCGCTCGGTGCAAACCAGGACAAATTAGAAAAGGCCGCCTCAAACTCGACCACAAACATGTTATTTTGTTTGAGGTCCAAAAACTCTTGCCTCAATCTCTCCCTAGAAATGGGAGGTAAGTACTTATCTTGGAGAGTAATCACAAAAGCTTCCCATGTCGGCTCCACTGAACCCTTGGCGTACTTCCACCATTGACCCGCATCTCCTTTAAGATAGTAACTCGCTAGAGTCACCCTTAGTTCACTATCCTCGATGTGAAGCATCTCAAATGTCTTCACTATTTGTTCGAGCCACTCATATGCTTTCTTGGGCTCGTGGCCACCAAGGAACTCATCCGGTTTGGCCTGCAAAAACTCCCGAGTAAGGAAACCCGCAGCATTTTCTCGGGCTTGGTTTTTAGCTCTCAACAAATTCATAGCCCCTGCTATCTCTCGGGCTAGGGTCCTCATTGCGGTTTGACCCGCTTGTTCTACTTGTTCGGCCACATTAACTTGGCCTAATTCTTCCTCTTGCACTGGAACCTTTTAGGCCGGTACCTCATGCACACCCCAACAAGGCTTACCACGTCTCCCGTTTCTACTACCACGGGTTTGACCTCTTCCTGACATCCTATAAAGGACAATAGAAATAATTTAGCACACTAACCCATATGTGCCCGCAACTTGCCTTACCCATTTAATCACAACAATTCTATATATTATCTACTATATAGACATTTCTATTTCACTCCACATAAGCACTTAGTCATATAAACACATATGGATTATCCTTTCATGATGAAATTCATCCCACGAAAAATCAAGAATTCTTAGTAGAACGAGTATTGATCAAGTACCCTTCCAAGAAGACCTCAAGGAATTTAACAGGCGCAAACAACATCCCAAAAGTCCAGTTCCATACCTACATAGCCACATAAGCATGTTATCACATAGTCAAAAAATGTATAACACCTTCTTATCATACAACCTATCATGCAGCATGAACCATTATGGTAAAACAACCACTTCCCACGAGCTCCAAGTATTCGAACCTAGTAGCTCTGATACCAAGTTGTAACGCCCCAATTTTCATACCCAAATGACAATACAATAATCATAACCCTTTTTAAGGAAAACCAATCATACAATCCCACACTTGTATTTCATAATGTAAATAGTTCCTCATGCGATAATACATTAATCCAACAACAAGCAAATGAACAAATAAATACTCCAAAGGGTTTACAAGTTTCCAAGGTTTAAGCTTGGTTACACATAATGGTTATTCAAATCTACACATACAAAGCCCTTGGCTTACAGATAGAATCACAGTAAATGAGAACCTTGTGCTCTCAACACACACACTTTTCCACGCCCTTAGTTAGACGGATTCACCACATCTTTTCCTGCACAAAATCCCGTAGGGTGAGCATAAAGCCCAGTAGGAAATCCTTCACAAAGTATATACACTTTATACAAATCTCAAGAGATAAATGTATATGCCATGCTATGCCTTTTTACAGACAAATCACATCTTTATCTTTTGAAAACCATCATGCTCAATGATTTTTTTTTTGATCGGCAAAACAAAGAAGCTTCATTGATGTAAAATATAGTACAAAGTACAGGACAAAATATATCAATAAAGAAAGACAAGAGCAAAAGCATCACAATGGGCTGTATCATACCAACTAGGTTGGCACAAAAAAACCCATCTTATCATTTGCTAACACTCCCAGAGTTGGTGAGCAACCAACCAAAGAAATAGAAAAAACAAAAAAACAGCCACCAACTACACCAGATCACCAGCAGAGCATGGTGTAGATTCATCCCCCCAAACATTAGTGCAGCAGTGCAGACCAATCCACATTCAAACAAAGCCTTAGTCCAAATGTCCCAGTCCAAAACTAAACCCCCTTTGCAACAATTCAAATGCTGATGCATAACCAAATCATTCACAGAAGCTGCATAAAATGTACTCCATGTAATCAGAAAAAAGTTTACAGATCAAGCAACAACAGGTTCAGCTCACAGAGACAATCCCATAAACAGGACACCAGATCACCAGCAGAGCATAGTGCAAATTCACTCTCCCAAACATTAGTGCAGCAATGCAGACTCAACAAGACCATTCCACATTCAAAAATAGCCACCAACAAGACCAATCCACATTCAAAATCAGAGAAACAAACAAAGCCTCAGTCCAAATGCCCCAGTCCAGAACTAACACCCATTGCAACAAATCAAATTTTGCTGCATAGCCAGATGCCATGCAATTTCCATTGTTCAAAGCTTAACAATTTAACTCAAGGGGCAGTAAATACAACTCTGGTAATCCTTAGGTCTATGTCTGCAAGTAGACTATGTAAGTACTACTAATTTGTCATTTTTACCAGTATCAACTGGAAAGTTCGACACCTATAATCTGTCATTTTTATCAGTATTAACTGGAAGGCTCGACACCTGTAATCTACATTACCTTTCAAGACTTACCACCGTATTTACCCCAAAATCATTTCATGAAAACTTGTTTCTCAACATTCTTTTCTAAATACAAAGTTTTCAAATCAAATTTCGAAGCTCCTCATTATCAAATGAATTGATATGCCAATGTAATGATTAATAATATAATGCAATATTTCTTCTACTTTCAATACTCTCACACAATATTTCCATTGTGACCAAGATTCTTATTTCTCATTTCAATGCAATTTCACAAGATGAATAAATACTTTTATTTCAGTTCATCAAAGGGATAACATAATTTCCACATTTCAAACAATCTTAACAATTTAGTCATCTCAAGACCATATTAATACTTTTAAACAACAATTCCCAAAACTTCAACAATTCCCATATTCCATGAAAACATAATTTATAAGTAAATAAATAAACAATTTTCTAACATCATTTATTTTGGCATCCAAAATAAATATAACAACATCTTTAAAAAATTTTCAATATCTTTCTAAAAACTCCAAATTTCTAGGTTTTCTCACCAAAACCAACCATTTTCAAATATTTGAGAAGATTTCACCAAAAATATCTTTGTTTTACCAACATAGTCCAAAACCCTCAATTTCTATTTTAAAAGAAACAATAAAGTAAAACCCATTTTCAAAATCATTCATCTTCTTGAATCAACAATTCATTTTTCAAAAAAAAAAAAAAAAAAAACAAAAACAAATCAAAGGGTGATTTTGAAAATCATCTAGATCTTGCAAAAACATATATATAATTCAAACAAAATCCCTACCTCAAGCTTAGAAGAGAAGATGAGCAAAACAAGGTTGAAACTCAAAAGTTGTTGAAACCAACTTCTACTTGGATCAAAACGAAGCTCTTGATAAGCTCTACACTTAATCTCAAAGGAGCAAGGCAAGAACATGCTTCCAAGTAAGTAGATCTAAAGATCTTTGAGCAAAAAGTGATTTTGGAGAGGATGGAAGAGTCTCACGGCTTGGAGAAGGAAAAAGAGAAGAAAAAGTAAAGAATAGGTTAAGTGAGGGACCTATTTATAGTATTAGGTCAAAGTAAAATGAAGTCCCAAAGTCAATCCAAAAATCAAGTCAAAATCCCCCCAAAGTAGGCCCAAAACCAGACTGAAATCTGAAAAAAAGTTCGCAGGTGTCGACCCTTATGAAGAAAAGCTAGAACACTTATGTTTGACAGCAACACAGGTGTCGAAACTTCCCAGACTGGTGCTAACACCAAAAAACAGCAAGCAACTTCCAGATTCAGCAACACACAAGGGTTGACCCTTCCAGACTGGTGTCGACCCTTAAGGTCAAAAACAAAAGGAAGGTGTCGACACCACCAAGACCGGTGTCGACCCCAGAACAAGATTTTTAAGTTCCCAAACAACTTTTCAACGTAAACAAGCATGAACGAGCAATCTCAAAAAGTTTAAATCGATTTGTACTCCTCCAAAACTAAGATACAACAATGCTAAAAATTCCCAAAATAAAATAAAGGATTCAAATACTCTCCAAAAGCTTTGAAAGACACAAGTGCTACATACTTGAGAAAACCTATCCCTTCAAGGTGAGAACCCCATCGCCTCCGGTGATTTTGAGAGCTTATCGAGTTGGACTTGGCTTTACCCCTATTTTGCGGCTTCTAAATATTTGAATTCTCTTCATATCTGCAACAACCACGTAGATAAATTTAGGTCTAGTTTGATAATTAATTTTTGTAGTAATTTTTAAATGTTTTTATAAATATGTAAAAAGGTAAAAGAAATAGATTGAATGGGAAGTTTTTGGATATGTAAGGTGCATACCATATGTATTTGTGTAAGTTCTTACAAATATACATAAATTATCTCACAAAATTACATAAGTTCTCACAAATATACGTACGTTGTGATTTCTTAAATTTTTATGAATTAATTAACTTACGTATACGTATGTTTGTAAAAACTTATACGATTTTGTGAAATAACTTACATATATTTGTGAGAATTTACGCAAATATATATGATATGCACTTGCACACTTGAATTGCCAAAATTGAATTTTTTTAATAATTTAAAAAAAAAAAAACTTTTTGACTGTTTTGATCATTTCCCAAACACCCCTTACATTGCCCAAAAGCACAATAACCAAATTAAAACCCATTGTGCCTTAATAAAAGTTGGGGGGAAATCAAATCAAAGAAAAAATAGAATTCCAAAATACAATAAGGTTTTGTTTGGCAATTACATACTTTAGTTAAAAAGTCAAATAGTCACTATAAGTTGTCACATCACTCTTTTTATTTTTCTGTATATCTTTTCGTAAAAATTAAAAAATTATTAAAATAATTTGTTCCCAAACAAAGCCTATGCTAATGTAAAAATTATTAAAATAGCTGATATATATCTTCTATCTATTTATTCTTATTTATTATTCTAAAGAGAACGCTAGAATTGGTGTTTATATATGTATATATATATTAATCAAAATACTCTAACAGCAGTTATGCCCTACATTTAGTGGCTTTTTCTTGAATAAAGATTTGTGGCCCTAAAAAGTGTGGCCTTAATGGCCCTAATTTCCTTTTTTGGAAAAAACTGTTTTTTTTTTCTTTTTTTTTTTTGCCTTGTTTTTTTTTTTTTGTTGCCTTATATGGAAATTTAGGGCCATTCGGGCCTCTAAATTTCGAGCTACCAACCGGTAGTGCTTTTTCTTTCTTTCTTTTTTCCCCAATTACATGGGTACTTTTGATTTTTTTCCCCCTCTCAATTGTTAGTCTTTTTACATTCATAAAATGTTTCAATTTTGAAATTTTAAATTCAATCATATATTTTACAATTTTATTTCTCTGAAGAAAATAAAGATCATATACACACGTGTCATGTGTGCCCGCCACCTCTAATTTATATATATATGCTAGCTAGATAGTTATTTTCTTTTTGTAGAGTAGTATTGCTAAAATTTGATTGACTAAAAAGGAAAATGTTATAATGAACATCCCTAAAAAATTATATATTGTAGAAAAATTAAGATTTTGTGATAAAAGTTATGAATAGTGAATTTATAGTGTGTATTCCTAAAACTATGAATAAAAAAGTTACGTTTTTTTATAACAAAAATTGTACTTTTGTGATGAGCAAGAAAGTTATGACACTGTTTTGTTTAACTCTCAAAACACAATTTCTTGTGATGAAGGTCAAACTTAAATTTTTTGTGATATTAAAAATTATATTTTTCCTATAAAATGTGTCTACCATGTGTAATGTTTTGGGGATTCACATGGTAATGGTAAGCCTTTTCCCACGGAATGAACTAATTCTATACGTGAATTTTTTAACAAATGTTTTTTTATCATTTGACATTATAGTAGTGAAATTCACTTATGAAATACACGCAAAACTCATTGTCTTTGTGTTTGCTGGTAAGAAATTTTAGTAAAATATTTGTTTATGTATAATAAAGAAAAAATCAGACCAAACTAAACTTAAATTAAAATAAATAGCACCTTGTATATAGACCTCAATTGGTATGACTTGCGTAAGTTTTTATGAACATAATTTTTTAGAATGTTAGCTTAAAAAAATTAAAAGAAATTATAATCTGTTTTGTACAATTTTTGATAATATGTGAAAAATTGTTGAACCAGTTTAGTTAAAAAAGTTTACCAGAGTTCAGTCTCTTCCCACGAATTAGTGAATCAGGTAGGATGTTTTTGTGCAGAATAAGAAACAGCTGGTCAATTTTCATAAATTTTATCGTAAATGTGAAATACTCAAACAAATAAAAATGTGGGACGTGAAGGAATGCTGGTCGTTCATCTGCCTGCTTGGCTAGTCAAGCATGAGCTAGTTAATAGATCTTTGGGCTTCGATTACAAAGGATGATTGACTTGACAGATAAAGCCCGGTCATTTATTTAGGGATTGTTTAGGATGTTCTAAATAAGTGTATTTTTTATTTTTTTAGACTAAAAAGTTAAGGAAAAAAATATGAATTTTTGGGTTAACTTTTTGACTTTTTATGAAAAAATGTGTATTAAAAAATTGTATAAATAAGTATATAGGGGAATAAAGTAATGTGTAGGCCGTATGGTTGGAAGTAAAGTAATGTGTAGGCCGTACGGTTGGAAGCAGCGCTGTAGTGGGTGTGTAAGAGATTGATTCTCTACTTTTCGGGCATAAGTTGGTCTGTTCTGTTCAGCCCATGGGGGCCTACCACAGGTCTCGTTTTACTAATCGGAACCGTCAATGTGTAAAACTCGTCGAGTACTATATGTTTGTAAAAAATTACGTTGATTGAATATCGATAGCTATCTGATCATGTTAGTTTTTTTTGTCAATTGTTAACTATAACACTATTTATTTTTTACACAAAACTGATTTGATCATGTTGTTAGCGATATCCGGTAGATGTGATTTTTTATAGGCATATAGTACTAGACAAGTTCTACATATTAAATGGTTTGGATTATCAAAACGGGACCCATGGTGGGCCCGCACGGGCCCAACTTTTCCAATGTCACTTAGTGAATGCTTAAAAAATATTTTTTTTTTCCCTTTCTTGGCAGTTGGTTTGACTGATGGGCCGAAAAGTTGAATTATTTCTTAATATTTATATATTAATTTTTTTAAATATTTTTTTTGATGAATAGTGATAACTTTTTAATTTTCTGAGTAATTTTTTGACTTTTTGTCTTTTTTAGTAGATCCCAAACCAGCCCTTATTTATGTTATACAAATATATAGAATACTTATCTGAAAAGTCTTTTTACACCAGTAATTGCAACAAAGGAGACAAGGTCATTGACTATATGTATTTAATAATTCAAATATTTTTTTTTTAGAACATAGAAGATATTTATATTAAAAACAATAACATACTTAACAAGACTATGAAAGGTCATACAAACCATACAACAAAAGCAAAAAAAAAAAAAATTCCACCAAAAAACCAGTTACGATTCAAGAAAAATTACAGATCAGATATGGTTCGGAATGTAAGATCTGCACATCAAACCAAGTAAGATATGCTTGAAAGTCCGTTGTTCCCGTCGTCGCTATCCAACTCCGCCACCACTGCCGCCATACTTTGGACACCGCACCAAAAGTTAAAGTTGAGGAGGAGGTACGTCCACAATAGTATAGAAGGAGTGAGAGAGGAGGAAACCATTGTAGATGTAGAAAATCTAAAAAATTATGCCAAAATCGAAAAAAAAAAACTCTCAAATGCTTATTTCAAACATAAAAAGTCTACATCTATATTCTAAAACTAGACATTTAAACTCTAGGAGTGTAGATGTATACCTTAGAAGTGTAAAGAGAGTCGTCGGATAATTGCCAGAGTACCGCCGAAAATCTCTTAAAGAGAGAAGCTTTGCTCTCTCTTTGGAATTGACCATTAAGAATTTTTGTATGTTCAAATAAGTTTTAAAAAAGGGACATTTTTTTATAAATCTTTTTTCACCTACTTATGTTCTATTTAATCCACATTATTATTTTTATATTTCAATAAGTCCTATAAGTGACATAGTTACCAAAATACTCCTAATAATATTCACATTTACAATATGAATGTTCTGTGATGTGAATGTTCACACCGTCAATGTGAATGTTAACATTTCAATGTGAACATTCACACGTCAATGTGAATGTTCACATTGTAAAATATAGATGTTCACATTATCGAATTGCTAACTGTTCAAAAAATATTTGCAAAGATATAAATGTTCATAAAATACTTTAAATATGAGAAATAAGATTTGGTAGATCAAATGTTTAAATAATAGGACTTATTAGAATACAAAAATATCTTATGGACTAATTAGGATACAAATACTTGAAAATTGATTTTATAATAAATCTCCCTTTAAAAAATGCTACACAAATTATAACTTAAGAAAAATTCACATTTTTAAGTCAAATAAGCTGGAAATGTAAAATAAGTTATAATTTAAAATTACAACCACACACTATTAATTAACTTTTGAAAAAAATTATGAACAGATTCCTACAAAGAAGTTTTCATTAGTTTAAGAACACATCAAAAAAATAAAATAAAAAATTCAAAGTCAAGTCAGTAAGACCAATTTGAGTTTATTTTTTACGGGACATTTGACCAATTTAAGTTCTTTAATGCTGTGTTTGGTTGGGGGATTTGGGGAGGGATTTGGAAAGAGAAATGGAAAAGGTAGGTGAAATATGAATAAATCATGCATATATTTCACATAGTTTCACACACCTTTTCCCTTTCCTTTTCCAAATCCCTCCCCAAATCCTCCAACCAAACACAACATAAGTCTCCTCTTTCCACTCACGCCCAACCTCCATTAGCGAAACCACTGCCATATGTATAGGCATGCATGATTGACGTCCTAGCCAAGACAATAGCAGAGATTGAACAATGAACACCCTCGATCAACGAAGACATAGTTCCGATGAGAAATGGATGACTGCGAATGCCGAGTGGTGTTTGATTTTGGTCGCTAACAGGTGCTTGTGAACACAATCAATGGAAGAATGGATCCGTTGATGATGATGGCTGTGGCGATGATTGTTGAAAACAGAGAAGGGAAGGAAGGGAAGGCACGGCGGATCCATCCATGGTGAGAAGAAAAGGGGAGAGAGATGATTACATAATGTACGAAAGTGTTAAAATATTAGTGAAACAAAAATGCTAGAGTTTTCAAGAATTCTACCAAATGTCTCACAAGAGAGTGAGACCCACATGGGACCCACATTGTATGGAATCAAGGTGAGACATTTGATAAAATTTTTTGTAAAATATTTAGAATTTCTAGCATTACTCACATTTTGATGAGGTGGCAACATTTGATTGGTTGTCCGTAAATTGGACAGCCATGTAGAATTCAATCCCCCTAAGGTCATGTATGTTTGAATAATGCTAGGCATCTTAAATAATTTATCAAATTTCTTTACCAAATCTCTCACATAGATGTGAGACTCACATACATGTGGATTTGTGTAGGTCCCACACCTATATGAGAGGCTTGGTAGAAAATTTAATAGATTATTTAGAATCCATAACATTTTCCTGTTTGTTTCACTGATTCAGGAGGGGGATTGGATTGTGTGTGAGTTAGACTCCACATAAAACTTGTTTGGTTGGCTTGTGAACTCCTAGATTGTCATGCCAAGTGGATATTAATCCTACACTACTGTGGGATTGCGTTTCCCTAATTGGAGAAGGGATTGAAAAATCAACAAAAATATTAGAGATTTTAAAAGTTTTACTAAATTTTTTATCAAATATTTCATATAGGTGTGAGACTCACATAGGACCCACATAGTGTGGGTCTCACTCATATAAGACATTTGGTTAAAATTTTGATAAAACTTTTAAGATTTCTATCATTATTCAAAATCAATCCAACGGCTTAATGTTGAAAATACAATTTTGGCCTTCAACAACGTATAGAGGCAGGATATCTTTTTAATTTATTTATGTTATATTTTATAGTATAATAATATATTTTAAAAAATATTAATTTTATATATTTATACTATTACTAATCCGATGGTACACAAACAAACCTTCTTTATCCTACATCTCTAACTTAATACCACCACATTAATAATCTCCTCACTCAATTCTACCGGACTTTTAATCCCCTCTATCCTATGGAGCCAAACAAACGTGGCCTAATTGTATCTAAATGTAATTTGAGTACACTAACTCAAAAATTTCTTTGAATTTTTAATTTAAGTGTAATTTGAGTAATAAACTCATTATAATTTCCCTAAGTTTCTAATTTAAGTATAATTTGAGTAAATATGAAATTTCTCTGATTTTCTAATTTCTCTGGCCGCTAGCGGCGATTATTGAAAAGTTGTCACTGGTTGGTATTTGGAAGTAGCTGTCAGAGACTTGGAGGTGCCCATAGTGGTTGGAGGTAGTAGAGTAATGAAACTACACTAAGAATAGTTTTGAGGAAAAAGTTGTTTTTCTTAAATTTACAAATATATTTTAGTTGTACTTAAACTAATACAAAATATTTATTACGGAATTGAATATAAAAAAAGGATTGGGTTCTCTTCAGTCCAGTCAAGTTCAAATGGCATTGTTTAGGTCTGTAAGGCCTACCATGAATTTCCATTCGATGATCTGAACTGTTCATTTTGTATAGGCCTTTGTGTTTATCATTCACACAAAAAATTTAAGTTAATCCGATAATTGTAACATATTCAATTTATCACTTTTATTATATAAACACAATAAATTAAATATGCATCAATTTTTAAATCAACCCAATTTTTTTTTGTATGAATGGTATATACGAAGGATCCTATAAAATGATTGGCTCAGATTATTAAAACAAAATCCATGATAAGTTCCACGGGTCCGGACAACATCCTCAATTTAATCTAGATGAAAAGGAATCTAACTCCTAAAAAAAGCACCTTTTAAAAACAAATAAACTAAAGTAAGCTTATAAATGCTATAAGATAAGACAATATGGTATTATATAATGAAGATGTACATGTAGTGTAGCGATCTCGGTTTTGATCATTCTTTCATGTTTTGCCATTTAGACTGGGCCGGTCGAGGGTTGAGCTGCCCGGTCAGCTCGCAGGGGTCCAGAGGGTAGCGCCCCTTGGTCCAAGAGCAGCGCCCTAGCGGGGGTTGAGCTGCCCGGTCAGCTCGTGGGGGTCCAGGGGGTAGCGTCCCTTGGCGGGATTGAGGGGCATCACCCCTCAAAACAAAAATACAAAACGCATTCGAAGTTGCTTGTCCGCTCGGTCAGTCTAGAGTGCGGGAGAAGGCCGCACGTGCGGGAGAAGGCCGCACGTGCGGGGAATGAGGCCACACGTATGGAAAATAGGGCAGGAGGCTGAAGCACACTGCTAAAAAGGCAGGTGCGGCTGGAGGTGCGGGAAGTTAAGTAGATCCAGAAATTTTCCTTTTCTTTTCTCTTTAGGCTGATTGAATGTCACTTTTTGTATATCTCTCTCTCTCTAAAAACATTTCCTCTCTCTTCTCTCTACATTTCCTACCAAAAACCTCACAAGATCTTTGATTTCTCCAAATCCATTGGGATTTAGATCCAAGTCTTTCATCAGAATTGGTTATCTAGGCGAGGGCTACATTGTGTGCGATGGAGATCGAGTTTAGGCATCGTTGATTTTGGGGTTTCAACTCATTTCTTCTTCAAACTTAAGGTAGGGATTTTCGACATTTTAAGATGGTTTTTAGCTTAGTTATTTGCTATTGTGCATAGACGATGAGATTTGGTTGTGGTTTGGACAAATCTAGGATTTGGGTGTGAAATGAAAAGAGGGGTTTTGATGAATATGAGGTAAATGAGTATGAGGCTTGAATATAAGATCATGTTGTGCCAAAATAGTTGATTTTGGTGTTTGAGTTGATATTTGGTGAAAGGGGGGATTTTGCCCTAATTTTGATTAAATTATTATTTTGCATAAATAATTGGGATTAACATTGAAAACGTGAAATTGGAAGGTTGTGATTATAAATGGTGATATTGGATATGTATTATCTCACCTATGGAAGTTTTGAATAAACTATTTATTTTGATATTAAACATCTCTTCAGAAATAATTGCATTGGGCTATCGGTGGAGAATAGCTATGATTGTTGTAGAAATTACATGAGGATTAGGCGATTTAATGCTAATCCATTGTTGGTGTCATTGAATATGACCATGTTATAGATACATTGTATATGTATGTTTATTGGGAGGAGAAAGAGGATGTACTCCATATGTGATTATGTTTATAAATACATTGCATATGTATATTTGTTTGGGAGGAGAAATGGGATGGACTCCATTTAAAGCAAGTTGGCCGGAGTGTCCTAAGTGAAAGACCCGAA
Source organism: Camellia lanceoleosa (assembly GCA_025200525.1). Lineage (NCBI taxonomy): Eukaryota > Viridiplantae > Streptophyta > Magnoliopsida > Ericales > Theaceae > Camellia > Camellia lanceoleosa. The sequence goes on from CM045772.1 coordinate 8,283,547, forward strand.
ATTTTATATATAAATGGGTGCCGTTTCCTTCGGACGAAATATCCGTAAAATGACAGGTTTGAAGTGTTTATGTGAGTTTTGCATAATTGGAAAAACGTTGAGTTATAGTCTCATTTTGATTGTTGAAAGATAACGAATTTAACTCATGAATTGAGTAGCATATATGAATTGGAAATGAAATTAAAGGAAAATGGAATAAGGTTGGTCTTAGTGGCATATGGATATGCAGGTCTTGTGGATGTTTTAGGATCGGTATTGTTTATGTACGTGGTATTTATACTTTTGCTAAACCTCATAAATTGTGTTAGATTATTTCTATTGGGCTGTTGGCTCACCCTATATAGGAATACCATTTTCAGGTACAAGTGAGATGCTTCTTCCAAGGCAATAGCGTAGATGGAGTTTTGAGAAGCAAGAGCTTCTTAATTATGCCTTATGTGTGTATGTTTGTTATTTGTAAAGCCAAGGGCTAAAGATGTAATGAGGGAGACTCAATTTATGTAACCAAACAATGACTTGGAAACATGTAAGCCTACATGGCATTTAACTGGTTGTTAAATAGTGAACTCTTATATATGAAAGTATGTTGTTTCTCTTATTTATTCTGCATATGAGTTATCTTTATTGTATTATTTTGGGGACGTTACAACTTGGTATCAGAACGTACCGGGTTTGAATACTTTGGGTACATGGGTAGTGGTTAGTACCACAATGGGTTTGTCTCACTTGTTAGAGACTTATGTATGATGTTATGTGCTTATATGATAACATGCTTATATGACTATATGGGTATGGGATTTAGTTTCTAGGATGTTGATCGAATCCATGGATTTCTGGGAGTCCTGTTGGAAAGACACCTGATCACTGCCGTTTCTAACTGGAACTCTAGCAATGCCACGGGACGGTCATTATCCGAAAATGAAATTCGTAATTGCTTATGTGATTATGTGCTTATGTGATTATGTGGAGTGAATTACAGTTGTCCAATGTATTTGGACGCGAGTGAAATAGCTTTGACACATTTGTGAATGTGCTAATCCTTTGTTACCTTTATTAGGATGTCAAGACGAGGACATGGTGGTAGGCGTGGTAGGCCTAGAAGGCAGGAGATGCCTATACCAAATGAAATTTCGGCGTAGGAGGAGGGAGTTGGTCAGGCCAACGTGGCCGAGCTAGTAGGTCAGTAGGCCATGGACGCCTTAGCCCGTGAGATGGCAGGAGCATTAAGAGAATCCATGGATATTCTTAGGGTTGAGAATCAAGTCTAGGCCCATGTAGCTGAAGCAGGGCCGTCTTTTCTGAAGAAAGAGTTCTTCCGGTCGAATCCGGATGAGTTTTTGGGTGACTCTAAGGAGCCACTGAAGGCTGATGAGTGGCTTGAACAGTTAGCGAAGACATTCGAGATGCTTGGCATCGAGGATGATCAGTTGAAAGTGACCTTGGCGTCTTTCCAATTAAAGGGGGATGTGGGGCAGTGGTGGAAATATGCGGGGGGGCGCATCAGAGGGACTTAGGAGGCATTTGTTGACGCTTTTCAAGAGAAGTTTTTGCCCCCACTGTTAGAGAGAAATTGAGGGATCAATTCTATCAGCTTAAGCAGTTGAATACACCAATGGCGGAGTTTGAGGCCACCTTTACTAGTCTATCCAGGTTTGCACCTGAGTTAGTGGTGACTAAGGAACGCCGTTGTCTGGAGTTTGAGAAGAAATTGAGGACCGGACTCAGGTTTTGAGTGGCCGGTTCCATGATTAGAGATTATGGGCGCCTTGCGCAGTCTGTAGCCCACCTTGAAACTATTATGCAAGCAGAAGATGAAAGGATGAGGGGCTCTAGGAAGAGTCAGGATAGTCAGGGAGACAGTAAGAGGCAGAAGGGTTCCTATCCTCAGTAGTCCCAGGGAACTCAGTCGAGGTCCACTTTTTCAATACCGAGTTTAGGTTCTGAAAGAGGTGGGCATGGAGATTTTACTTGCTTTAAGTGTGGTCAGTTGGGCCACAAGTCTCCAGCTTGTCCTCAAAGAGGAAGAAGATAGCGAGCAGCATTATCTTCGGCTCGTTTTCAGAGCCAGAGTTAGGGAAGAGGCCAGCCGCTTACTTGTTATCAATGCAGGCAGGCGAGGCACCTGCAGAGGTTTTGCCCACAGTTGGGTGGTACACCTGGTGCGTCTGGTTCGAGACAGACACAGAGTCACCAGTTAGCACAGGCCTCAAGGGCCAATCAGGGAGTCTCTTCGGTCCAGTCTGTGCATCAGGCTTATACTCCGAGGGGTGAACAAGTTGAGCAGAGGCCTACTGGACGTATGTATACAGTTATAGGGTCAGAACTTGTACCTGATCCTTCTATAATGAGAGGTATCTTTTTGTTTTGTAATTCAGTTGCTAATGTGTTGATTGATATGGGTGCATCTCATTCTTTTATTTCGTATGCGTTTGCATCAGTTTTGGGTTTGGAGTTGGCACAGTTAGCATCTCCTATTTGTGTAAAGTCACCTGTTGGTGGTCAGACTGTTTTGAAACAGGAATGTCGAGGTTGTGACATTGAGGTTGCTGGTCGTCGATTACCTTTTGCATTTGTATTGATTGACGTGCTTAGTTTTGATGTCATATTAGGTATGGACTGGTTATCGTCACACCGAGAAGTTATAGATTGCTACCGTCAGAAAGTTACTGTATGCATCTTGAGTGGCGATTGCTTTTATTTCTTGGGGGACCAGGTAGATATAGTCTTATCACCGATATATGATCCGCATGGGCGAAGTGAACTTAGTTGTCTCTTTGCTAGCTTTTTGAGTAGTGAGTGTGATGAAATTCGGGTTGAATTGCTGAGGATAGTTTGTGAATACTCGGATGTTTTTCCCGAGGATCTTGTCAGTTTACCGTCTCACCGAGAGATCGAGTTCTCCATTGATTTAGTGCTTGGCACGGCACCGGTTTCTATGGCTTCGTATAGATTTACACCTGCTGAATTGAGTGAGTTGAAGATTCAACTCCAGGAATTGTTAGATAAGGGTTTTATTCGCCCTAGTACTTCACCTTGGGGAATGCCGCTCTCTTTGTTAAAAAGAAAGATGGAGCATTATAGCTTTGTATTGATTATCAAAAGTTGAACCGGGTTACTATTAAGAATAAGTTCCCAATGCCTTGTATAGATGATCTGTTTGATCAGTTGAAGAGGTCTTGTTGTTTTTCTAAGATAGACCTGAGATCGGGTTATCATCAGTTGAGAGTAAAGGTGGAGGATATCCCGAAGACGGCATTCCGTACGCGGTATGGCCATTATGAGTTTCTTGTAATGCCTTTTGGGCTAACTAATGCTCCAGCTGTGTTTATGGATTTAATGAATCGGATCTTCCGTGAATTCTTAGATCGTTTTGTGGTTGCCTTTGTGGACGACATTTTGATTTATTCACATTCTGAGGAGGAGCATGAGGAACATTCACGAGTAGTACTTGAGTTACTTAGTGCCCAAAAGCTGTATACTAAGTTTGGGAAATGTGACTTTTGGCTGGAAGAGGTCAAATTCCTAGAGCATGTAGTATCAAGGGAGGGGGTGACTGTAGATTCATCCAAGATAGAAGCAGTGCAAGATTGGGCACAACCTATGAATTCTTTCGAGATTCATAGTTTTTTGGGGTTGGCCGGGTATTACCGTCGGTTTGTGAAAGATTTCTCTAGACTAGCTTCACCTTTGACTAAGTTGATGAGGAAAGAAATCAAATTCGTGTGGAGTGAGACTTGTGAGAAGTCGTTCCAAGAGCTTAAGATTAGACTCACCACTGCTCCAGTATTGATTATACCGGAGAGGGGTTTGGGCTATTCAATTTATTGCGATGCTTCACGACAAGGTCTAGGTTGTGTATTGATGCAAGAGGGTAAAGTAATAGCCTATGGGTCACGGTAGTTGAAAACACATAAAATAAATTATCCCACCCATGACTTAGAGTTAGCAGTAGTGATATTTGCCTTGAAGATCTAGAGGCACTATCTGTATGGTGAGAAATTTGAAGTGTTCTCTAATCACAAGAATCTGAAATATCTGTTTACACAAAAAGACTTGAATTTGAGACAGAGAAGGTGGATGGAATTCATAGAGGATTATGATTTTGAGTTGCATTATCATCCCGGGAAGGCTAATGTTGTGGTCGATACTTTGATTAGAAAGCCAGTTAGCAGTGTAGCTTCTATCGCCATCTGAGAATGGGAAATGTTGGGTACTTGTAATGAGTTTGACTTGCATCTGGGCGAATCTGTTGAGTCTGCAGCTTTGTTTTCAGTAGTTGCACAACCTATACTTGTGAACCGAGTGTTGGAAGCACAAAAGGATGACCTTGAGGTGGAGTCATTCCGAGAGAAGATTTCCAATTGGAAGGTAGAAAGAGGTTTGACTGTGTATCCCGACCAAAGTGTGAGATACCGTGACCGTTTGTTTGTACCGGAGTCTTGCCGAGAGGAAGTACTTCGAGAGTTCATCATTTGCGCCTTGCGGTGCATCCGGGAGGCACAAAGATGTATCATGATCTTAGTCGCCAGTTTTGGTAGAGAGGTATGAAAAAGGATGTGGCTGTGTTTGTATCAAAGTGCCTTACTTGTCAACAAGTGAAGGTCGAGCATCAGAGACCAGCGGGTTTGTTATAACCTTTACCAATAGCCGAGTGAAAATGGGAGCGTGTTATCATGGATTTTGTAGTTGGGCTTCCTAGAACACAACGAGGCAATGACGTCGTTTGGGTGATTGTTGATAGGTTGACTAAGTCTACCCATTTCATTCTGATGTGCACCAGCGACTCGGTTGAACGCTTGGCAGAGTTGTACATTAGAGAGATAGTTTGACTTCGTGGAGTCCTTGTGACTATTGTGTCGGATAGGGATCCTCGTTTTACTGCCCGGTTATGGCAAAGCCTTCAAGAGACGTTAGGAACTAAGTTGACTCTTAGCATCGCTTATCATCCTCAAATCGATAGACAATCGGAACGTACCATTCAGATTTTAGAGGACATGCTTAGAGCTTGTGTCCTTGATTTTAAAGGGTCTTGGGAAAGACACTTACCATTGATTGAGTTTGCTTATAACAATAGTTACGAAGCTAGTATTGGGATGGCACCATTTGAGGCCTTATATGGCCGACTTTATAGATCACCGGTTTGTTAGGCCGAAGTGGGTGATGCACCGTTACTGGGTCCGGAAATTGTTAGAGAGACAACCGAGAAAGTTGTTCTCATTCAGAAGAGGTTAGCTATGGCCCAAAGCCGACAAAAGAGTTATGCCGATAAGAGGAGACGACCTTTATCCTTTGAAGATGGTGACCACGTGTTTCTAAAAATCTCACCAAGGCGGAGTTTGATGAGATTTGGTAAGAGTGGTAAATTATCTCCAAGGTTCATTAGGGCTTTTGAGATCTTAGAGCGAATTGGGAAAATGGCATACCGGTTAGCTTTATCGCCATAATTTTCGGGAGTTCACAACGTATTTCATGTATCTATGCTTAGGAAGTATGAACCCGACCCTTCTCATGTTCTTGATTGGGTTGACTTGGAGGTAGATGAAGATGCCTCTTATGAAGAGCGACCGGTTCAAATATTAGATACCCGAGAGCAAGTGTTACGGGGCAAAACCATACCGTTGGTAAAGGTATTGTGAAGACACCATGGGGTTGAGGAAGCAACGTGGGAACGGGAGGCGGAAGTCCGCTCCAAATATCCGGATTTGTTTGAAAATGTTTAAGTTACTTTTTTGTTGTAATACCCCCATGTGGTTGAAAGAAACGTGTTGAACTTGTTAAATACATGTTGTTATGCGTGTTGTTATTTTAAGCATGAAGTTGTTGTGGATTATTATTACTTTTTGGAAGGCTTCATGTTTATGAATATTTGGAAGGTGGTTATTAATGAGGAAACCATGATGTGAAGGTGAAAATTGGTTGAGAACTAATGTTGTAAATTGTAAATGAAATAGCGTGGCTTTGATCACTAGAAACCCTTTTGTTTGGATAGTTTGATTTGAAATTTCGGGAACGAAATTCTTTAAGGGAGGAAGGTTGTAGCGATCCCGGTTTTGATCCTTCTTTCATGTTTTGCTACTTCGACTGGGCCGGTTGGGGGTCGAGCTGCCCGGTCAGCTCGCGGGGGTCCAAGGGGCAGCATCCCTTGGCGGGTCCAAGGGCAGCGCCCTAGCGGGGGTCGAGCTGCTTGTCCAAGGGTAGCGCCTCTCAAAACAAAAATGCAAAATGCATTCGAAGTTGTTTGTCCGCTCGGTTAGTCTGGAGTACGAAAGAAGGCCGCACGTACGGGGAATGAGGTCGTACGTGCGGAAAACAGGGCAGGGGGTTGAAACACACTGCTAAAAAAGCAGGTGCGGCTGGAGGTGCGGAAAGTTAGGTAGATCCGGAATTTTTCATTTTCTTTTCTCTTTGGGCTGATTGAATGTCACTTTTTGTATATATCTCTCTCTCTAAAAACATTTCCTCTCTCTTCTCTCTATATTTCCTACCAAAAACCTCACAAGATCTTTGATTTCTCCAAATCCATTGGGATTTAGATCCAAGTCCTCTATCAAAATTGGTTATCTAGGCGAGGGCTACGTTGTGTGCGATGGAGATTGAGTTTAGGCATCGTTAATTTTGGGGTTTTAACTCGTTTCTTCTTCAAACTTGAAGTAGGGATTTTCTACACTTTAATATGATTTTTAGCTTTGTTATTTGCTATTGTGTATAGATGATGAGATTTGGTTGTGGTTTGGACAAATCTAGGAGTTGAGTGTGAAATGAAAAGAGAGGTTTTGATGAATATGAGGTAAACGAGTATGAGGCTTGAATATAAAATCATGTTGTGCCAAAATAATTGATTTTGGTGTTTGGGTTGATATTTGGTAAAAGGGGGGATTTTTCCCTAATTTTGATTAAATTATTATTTTGCAAAAATAATTGGGATTAACATTGAAAACGTGAAATTGGAAGGTTGTGATTATAAATGGTGATATTGGATATGTATTATCTCACCTATGGAAGTTTTGAATAAACTATTTATTTTGATATTAAACATCTCTTCAGAAATAATTGCATTGGGCTATCGGTGGAGAATAGTTATGATTGTTGTAGAAATTACATGAGGATTAGGCGATTTAATGCTAATCCATTGTTGGTGTCATTGAATATGACCATGTTATAGATACATTGTATATGTATGTTTATTGGGAGGAGAAAGAGGATGTACTTCATATGTGATTATGTTTATAAATACATTGCATATGTATATTTGTTTGGGAGGAGAAATGGGATGGACTCCATTTAAAACAAGTTGGCCGGAGTGTCCTAGGTGAAAGACCCGAAATTTTATATATAAATGGGTGCCGATTCCTTCGGACGAAATATTCGTAAAATGATAAGTTTGAAGTGTTTATGTGAGTTTTGCATAATTGGAAAATCATTGAGTTGTAATCTCTTTTTGATTGTTGAAAGATAACAAATTTAACTCATGAATTAAGTAGCATATATGAATTGGAAATGAAATTAAAGGAAAATGGAACAAGGTTAGTCTTAGTAGCAAATGGATATGCAGGTCTTGTGGATGTTTCAGGATTGATATTGTTTATGTACGTGGTATTTATACCTTTGCTAAATTTCATAAATTGTGTTAGATTATTTCTACTGGGCTGTTGGCTCACCCTATATGGGAATACCATTTTCAGGTATAGGTGAGATGCTTCCTCCAAGGCAATAGCGTGGATGGAGTTTTGGGAAGCAAGAGCTTCTTAATTATGCCTTATGTGTGTATGCTTGTTATTTGTAAAGTCAAGGGCTTAAGATGTAATGAGCGAGACTCAATTTGTGTAACCAAGCAATGATTTGGAAACATGTAAGCCTACATGGCATTTAACTGGTTATTAAATAGTGAACTCTGATATATGAAAGTATGTTGTTTCTCATATTTATTCAGCATATGAGTTATCTTTATTGTATTATTTTGGGGGCGTTACATGTAGAATGCAAATGGAATTATCTTTCATTATGTTAAGGTAATGATCATTTGATAGAAAAACTAAAGAATCATCATTTCATTTCATTCCACTGAACAAGAGCAAATTAGACTAACAGTCCCTATAGTTTGGCGCTCATGTCACATTGACCTCTGACTTTTCAATTGTGAAACATTTGATTCTAAACTTTGAATATTGTTCCTAATAAGGACAATTGAATATGCTATTACTTAATTTCAAGGGTAAAATTGTCAATTTGATAAAATATAAACTAATTTGACAAACATATATGTTAGAAAAATATTTTTAAATTTTAAAAAATTATTTCTACCAACCAAAGATAAAATTATGTAAAATTAATAAATCTTTTAGACATTTATTTATTTATTTTTACCAAATTAATTTTTATTATGTGTTTGGATGATTGTCATGTAATGGGTGGTTGTTAGGATTTTAATGTATAATCGATATATTTAATATATGAAATGTTTTAAGTTTTGAATTTTTTGAATTAATGGATTGGTTTAATAATGATATCAAAATTGTCATCATATTTGACTTTTGAAAAAATAAAAACTAATTTAATGAAAATAAAAACAACCACCCATTACATGATTATCATCCGAACACATAATTGAAATTAATTTGGTAAAATAAATAAATAAATAAATAAATAAATAAATAAATGTCTAAAAGATTTATCAATTTTACATAATTTTATCTTTAGTGGGTAAAAATAATTTTTTAAAATTTAAAAATAGTTTGACATTTATTTTTGTCAAATTAGTTATATTTTTTTTATCAAATTGACTATTTTGCCCTTGAAATTAAGCAATGAGATTTTTAATTGTCCTTATTTGGAACATAATTCAAAGTTCAAGGTCAAATGTGTCACAATTGAAAAGTCAAGGACCAAAGTGATACAAACTTCAAACTATAGGGACCGTTAGTGTAATTTATCCACCGAACAAAATAGAGCATAAGTAGTATACTTTGTGAACCATTTGTTAATTTATCTTATTTTTTATTACAATCTATTATCACTAAACATAAAGACAATGCCTTTCATATGTATTTATTAATGTGAGTTTCACTATCTTTAAAACTAGTAATAAAAAAAATTCAAAATTTAGGGTTAAATTACAATAACGTTTCTTAAAATTTGAAGGAAATGCAATTAATACAAATTAAAATTAAGAATCAAAACAAAATAAAATAAATGGGGGACTTTACATATAATTTGTGTAATTCACCCCCCAAAAAATTTTGGAAATGGATGAATTCATGCTTTTATATAATATTAGAAGAGGTGGTGCAGGCAATGCGTGCACATATGATCATTTTGTTTTAGAAATAAAGTTGTAAATTGTAAGATTGAATTTAAAGTGGGTGAATTATATTAACGGTCTCTATAGTTTGGGATTTGTGTTACTTTGGTCTTTGACTTTTCAATTGTGGCACATTTAATCTTAAATTTTGAATTTTGTTTCAAATAAGGACAATTGAAAATACCATTGCATTTTTCAAGGGCAAAATCGTCAATTTGATAAAATATAAACTAATTTGACAAAAAGAAATGTCAAAAAAATATTTTTGAAATTTTTAAAATTATTTCTATCCACTAAAGATAAAATTATGTAAAATTGATAAATCTTTTAGACATTTATTTTATTTTTTTTTACCAAATTAATTTTTATTATGTTTTTTGATGATGATCCTGTAAAATTAATTTTTAAAAATTAATCATGTAATTTTTATCAATTTTACATAATTTTATTTTTGATGGATAGAAATAATTTTTAACATTTAAAAAATATTTTTTTTGACATTTATTTTTGTCAAATTAGTTTATAGTTTATCAAATTGACGATTTTGCCCTTAAAATTAAATAATGATATTTTCAATAGTCCTTATTTGGAACAAGATTCAAAATTTAAGGTCAAATATGTCACAATTGAAAAGTCAGGGATTAAAGTGACACGAATTCCAAACTACATGGACTGTTGGTGTAATTTTTCCATTTAAAATCTAAAAATTAAAATGAATTTAGAAAAATTAAAAGTTGAGAGATTTAAAAAGTAAAAAAAAAAAAAAAAAGTGTTTGATTTAGGGCATAACTACCCGAATAACTAATATAGGGATATTTTGAGAAAATTCAAAATATGATACATAAATACCATGAGAAAGTTTCACTTTATAATAGTATAGATAAATGGAGAAATTAGACATAAGTGGTAATTCTATAAAATTATTGCATAATCATGAAAAACATTATGATTTTGATTATCAATATTTATAAAGTTTATTATTTATTTGTAATTATTTTTCAAAATACCCACTGAACTGAAAATGTCCCTAGATAAATACATAGATAAATAGATAACTCAAACTCACCTGGTCCTCCTGGGATGTGCCCTTTTATGAGTTGATATGAAGGAGTTTGTGCATCTCCTCTTTTGGCTATGGATGGAATCATCAGTCCAAATGAAATTAATAGGGCAATACAAAGGACAATGGGGGTCTCCTTGTGAACCATTTCAGTACCCTAACAAACTATTGCTCTTTTTTTCTTCTTTTTTTTTTGGGTAAAGAAAAAATTGCTGTCTTAATGAGACTACCATCCACCTCTGATGATCACTATATAGGAAATGTATATGCACTACAATTATGCAAAAGTCTAAAGCAAACAATGCCTTATAGTAAACGTTCTGGAAACCCTCGCTACTATAAAAAATAAAAATAAAAAAAGGCAGGGGGTATGGAATGAGTTTTAGAGTCGGTTTGGGGTTAATTATTTTTTATAATTTTATAATTTTCAGCATTTTTAAGAGCCAAAAAAGTTAATATGTTTGGGAAATTGTTACAAAATTATTACTTTTTGATCAAAAAATTTGATGTGATATCTATTTTAGCTGATCACAAATCTTTTTTTTTTTTTTTTTTCAAACTTTTTAACTTTTTATTTTATTTTATTATATATAATCAAAAATTGACTTTTGAGGACATTACTGTCGTGAATGTAGTCTATATAACTATTGTTCAAAGTGCTTGAGAAAATGATATTAAGGTCAAGTTTGGCAAGTTGAAAAAAAGTTAAAAAATTACTCAAAAGTTTAAAAATTTATCATTATTCATCAAAAGTCAAAAATTACGGTTGCACAACTCCCAATCCTAATTTTTCCCTACACACTAATTTATACAATTTTTTAATACACATTTTTTCATAAAAAGTCAAAAAGTTAACCCAAATATTCATATTTTTTTTTCTCAAATTTTTAGTCTAAAAAGACAAAAAATACACTTATTTAAGACATCCCAAACAACCTTTGGGTCCTTAAAATTCAACTTGCAATGGAAGTGTCCCAATGGGCACTGAGATGGATTTTGAATGTTTATAAAAGTAGAATTTTTTTTTTAACAAGCGCGATAAATTGAGCAAATTATGATTATCGGATCAAGTTTTTTTTTTTTTTTTTTTAGACACAAAGAATTTAACAAAATAAATAATTTAAATTATCGAAATAAAAACCATGATGTATCTCATGAATTCAGACACTACCTTTTAATTCAGATTATAAACGAGAAGGAAGCCAGACTCTTGACAAAATGTGAATCATGTTATGGGTCTAGTTGGAGTCTTGTCGTGGCTGACCAGTTGCTCAAATTTCAATTATCGTACAATATTTTTATTTATATAATAATATAAATAAGGATAGGTAATAGATAGATTAAAATTAATTATAAATATAGCTATATGTAAAAGGATATAGTTTTGTATAGTTATATTTTAAATTCTAAAATTTATTTTTTAACTTTCTATATAAAAAGATTCAAAATTTTAAATTACATATGATTTTTAAAAAAAAAATATATGAACTCACAGCGGAGTAGAAAGAGAAGTACCATAAAGGAAGAGAGGAGCTACACATATTAAAGATAAATAATTAAATAATTGACTAGTACCTTTAATAGTTTTGAAAAAATTGATTAAAATTAAAATTTTCTTTTTATAGTTTTGAAAAACTATTATATGCCTTTGAAGTAATACTATGCACCAACTATCAATTAACACATATGATATCAAAAAAATGTTAAAGTAAATTTTTTTTTTTTAAAGTAATGATATATAAACATAAAATCAATACAAAAAACTTATCAATAATGATTTTGTTTGGATTTTGATCTATTACTTTATAATGAATGACATATTTTTTTATTATATAAATGACCCTATCACGCCATTTGAGTATAAAAATTCTAGTAAAACGATATTAACTAACAAAAACTAATTATAAATAAAAAACAGATAATGGTTGGTAGAGAGAAGGAAAAAATGACACACAAAATATAAAACACAAAAACAAAAAAATGGTCATAGATAAAAAAAAAAGAAAAAATAGTGTACCTAAAAGATAAAAGAGTATGTTTAAAGAATATAATAAATTAAACATAAACTAACCTCCAAATTTTCTGATAAAAAGAAAATTAAAAAATAATGAGTTTCATCATTCCATGAATGTAATATTTATAGGGTGAGAAAGACATGAATAGCTTGGAAAAAGTATAATGTATAATGATTAGGATTTTTGGATAGAAGAAAGAATTGGTTAAAGAAAGAGTGTACAAGAATAATTTTTTTCCATATTTTCTTTTCTAAATTATAAATCATGAAATCATTATAAAAAATAAAAAATTATGAGATTTTTTAACAAAATTATATATAGTATAGATATGCTTAAATTTATTTGGGAATAAAATTGTGTTTAATTATGGAATAGAGAGGGAATCTAGATATACGGTTAAATTTTTATTTTATGTTAGGCTTAATCTTCTATTTATATAGATCAGACCAGTTGTGAAAGATATTAACAGTATACATTTTATGGGTGGTGAGAGTTTCCTTTTCATTAGATTTATTTTAGGAGAGACAAGATTGTATGAGATTTATATTCTTTTTAAATAAAAATTTGATTTATTTTGAGGAGTGGGAGGTTGAGAATTGTGTACTTCTTTCTTTTTTTATTTCTTTCTTTTTATCGGTAACATATTTGCATTAAATAATTTTGAAGGTTAATATTTATATCATTGGAATAGCCAATAGAAGTTTTAATTATTTTTTTAAAAATAAAAAATTCAAAAAATTAAATTTAAGGTTTTAAAACACTTAGGGCCTTTAAGATGAAAAGTCACTTTGGTATAATGTATAACTAGTGTTTCACCCATGCTATGCACGGGTTGTGTTTATAATTATTTGTATATATATGAATTGTTATTTTTTAATGTCTTTTTTTTTCTTTTTCTTTTTTTTTTTTGAACACAGAAAAAGAAATATAATAAATGCAACATATTTTCAATCAATTATTTTATGTTTGCTTTTATTTAAAATTTAAAAATAATGTGCAAGCAAAATTTATAACTAAATTAAGGAAAAATTTATTCCTAATGACATTTTTTTACTTCTATATAAATACTTTAAAAAAAAAATTGAAAAAGGTAGTCAATATAATATTATACATTAAGTAAAAAAAATGTGATTAGCAATTATGCTTACATAAATTTACTATAGTTTTAATTTCAAATTGAAAAAAAAAAAAACTATTTTCAAAGCATTTTGTTTATAGTAGAAAATAGAATTTTCTTAGCAAAAAGAAAAGTTATAAAATTTTGTTACAAATTTTTAAATGTCTATTGTTAAACATTCTATTCTATTTGCTTGCTTGTTTTGAGAGTTTTGATATTTAATATTTGCTCATTCATCATATTATTTTATTTATTTTTCTTCTTCTTACTTGATTTTCGCATAATACTTCTTTCATAGTGTATCTCCGAGTGTATTAGTAAAAACATTATATACTTAAAATACACAAAATTACAATATATAGAAAAATAAAATAAAATAAGTAATTGCCCAAAACTAAAACCATTTTAAGAAAAAATTAAAAAAATAAAAACAAAAATGAAACTGTTTTAAATATAAAATGATTTACTTATTTATTTATTAATTTTTTAAAATAAACTTTTAAAGAAAACAAAGAAAACTATATAATAAAAAAAATGAACAGAAACTAAACATAAAATATAATATAAAAAATAAATAAATTATAGGATTTTCAAGAAGTGAGACTCACAAATAAATTTTGTAATATCTTGTCTATTCATATACTTTTTGTGTATGTTTTTTTGTAATTCTAATCTTGAGAATGACACTAAAATAGTCAACACTTCTTCCATTAGGTCCATCTAATAGTTTTAGTAAACACAAATGTAATAAATTTCATAACACAAAGCACAAATAATTGTGAGACAACGTATTTTAAAAAATAAAAGTAACGTTCAATGATGATGTAGAAGCACAACTGACGTTTTAATTGGAGGTATAACCAGATAAATCTCTATGGAAAGGGAAGACAACTTTTATTTTTCATCACAACAATTACATAACTCAATATATAATTTTAATGTCTCTCACTTTTCCACACGTCCAATTCTCTATCAATATTAAAATGAATGCATGAACTAAAAAAAACAAAAATATTTGAGAAGAAAAATAGATGTAGTTTGAGACCTTTCAATTGCTGAATTCTATTAATTAATATTTATTAGGCTTCAACGGTCGGGCTTTTAATATTTGTTAGCCATTAAAACTGAGTTCTTTGATTTCATCTATATTCACTACGTAATTTGAGAGTGGTCACGTGTCAAGCCTTTACATAAATACTAGATACATTTTTTGAGCACTATTAATGAAATGCACAATGTAATTTTTTCTCTTTTTTTTTTTCGCAATTGCAACTTGTTAATTTTTAATAAGAATTTATATTTGTTTTAGATATTTTTTTTAATATACAAATTATTTTTTTAATATTTTTTTATAAAAATAATTTAATAATCTCATTAGTAACCATAGTATATGGAAGAAATTGAAAAGAGTGCGGCATATAAGTATGGAGAAGTCAAAAAGGCTTGGGATATTTAGTCAAAACCCCACTAATGGACCCTTGTTTGATGAAAAGGACAGCCCAATTTATTTTGCTTCATAAACTCTCTAAGGAAAAAACACATA
Source organism: Camellia lanceoleosa (assembly GCA_025200525.1). NCBI lineage: Eukaryota > Viridiplantae > Streptophyta > Magnoliopsida > Ericales > Theaceae > Camellia > Camellia lanceoleosa. Next base: position 8,298,580 of record CM045772.1, read on the forward strand.
ATTGAGTAAGGGCAAACTAAAATATCTTTTTTTTTTTTTTTTTCTTGGACAATATTGCCAAAATAACATGTTACTATCAGACAGAATAACATGTTACTGTCAGACAGAATAACATGTTACTGTGAGACACAATAACATATTACTGTCAAACAGAGTAACATGTTACTGTCAACGGTAATAATTTTTTTTAAAAAAGAATTTCATAGCCAACATGGATCTTATTTGATAGATTTTGATGAGAGAATTCTAAAAATATTAATTTTATTAACAACCGACATCTATATCAAAAGTTATATTATTTTAAAGATTAATATTTTGATAATTATGATATGTGTTGATCTTTTCAAGAATTTTTTTATTTTATTTTTTATGTTTGTCATTAATGCATTAAAGTTTTATTATGAGGGAGTTTTAACCAAATTTCCCAAAAGGCTTGTGGGTTAGGAGAAGTTAATAAATGTTAAGTTTTTTTTTTTTTTAATAAAAAAATTAGAAAATTAAGATTGGGATATTGAAATTCCCACAAGACTTGTGGGTTAAAAACCTCATTTTCCTTATATAATATACTAGCCTATCACCCGTGCTATGCACGGGATAATTATAGATATTTATATTTGTTTTAATTTTTTTAATATATAAATTATGTTTTTTAAGATTTTTTATAAAAATAATTTAACAATCTTATCACTAACTATAGTGTATAGGAGAAATTGAAAAGCTATTGCAGTAACTATACACAGGTTGTATCTATAATTATTTGTGTGATGGGATTTTAAATACTAAGAAGAGATTTTGACAAAATCAATAAATGCAGGCATGTAGATTGAAAAAAGTTAATAAATGTTGATCAGGGAATTTTGACCAAATCAATAAATGCTGAGTTTTTTTTTTTAAATAAAAAAATTTAGAAAATTAAGATTGAAAGATTGGAGCTCCCACAAGGCTTGGGGTTTAGAAACTCCATTTTCCTTAATATATTGACAATTATCTATTGTAGACGTTCCTGAACGTCCCGGGAGGAGATCCCGTTTTGTTCATTTGGGCTCACTATAGTTCAGGACTCAAATGTCATCGTCCTGTATTTAATCTCGCAGAGTGCAATGCAAGACCGATGAATCATCAAAGAGTCCAAATTCGGCAAATCGTTTTTGAAAACAGATTTTTTTGAAAGAAGTGCCAAACATGGATTGCTTTGCCAGATACAGAGTCCCCACCTAAATATTTTATTTTGGGGAGTTTAGGAAACCCTGACTCGTTTGCCTAAGGCCACGTGTCCGTCATCACCAAAGTTGCCTCGGCTCGGGAACTTGGGTACGATTGGGGAAGGTCACTTCGTGAGCACCCCCGCTCGCTCGATTAAAGATCAACCTATACTAACCATGATATCGAGTTTTGAAAACATTATGTGCTCTTATTCCGGTTATTAGCCTAGATTTACTACGTAATGCACACAGCATACAGGTATAGATTGGATCGCCTGAATTGGAACAAAACACCTCATGTTTGCTTTTGAAACGGTTTGCTACTCGTAAGTAGGCTAAAATGCGAATTTGCCACCCTCAGGCGGGCTTAGAAAACAAGATGATTTGCCACTCTCAAGTGGGCTTAGAACTCACAGTCAATGCATTATTCCAATTCAGATAATCCAACCTTCACCCAGAAGCATTTAGGCAGGTCTATCACATAAGCAGTTAGCCTCATGGTAAACATGCTATCATGGCAGTCACTCACACACATGCAAGGATGCTAAAGCATAAACACTTATCGAGTACTCCAAGCCAAAACAGAAACTAGTTAGTAATCAATGCACGATCCTAGTTCATGTTAAGATGGCTAATGCAACACATGCAAAATGCAACTAAGATAGGCTCGACTATTCTAAACATGGTATATGAAATGCAACAGATAACATGTATTCAACTTGAAATTGAAATACAATATAGTTAGTATGATGCGCCGAGCCCGGTGCATGTAAGATAGAATGAATGCAAACATGCGAGCATAAGTATGCTAATTGAAACGTGCCCTAAACTAACCATTATAAGCTGGTAAATAAAAGGGAGAAAGATGTGGGGTTGGAAGACATACATCACACACACGCACACTTATAACAATTGTGCCCTCGCTCGGAGGGTCCAAATAAATAATACAGACCGAATAAATAATTAACTACTCTAGCTAATTAAATATTACAAAACCCTAATTAATTAACAAATTAACTAAGAAACGAAATAAACTAGTATGTAGATCTATGGACCGCCTCAGCTCTGTTCTGAATGATGAAAGATGCATGCATGCTCGAGTCGCCTTGTCGGGAAATCCATCACGATGCCCCGATTTGCCTCTGTTTTGCAATTGGTCCTAGAACATTGTACAAAGCTTCCGAAGGCTGCTGATTAGTTTTTCATGCTGGATTCCGATTTGCTGCAATAGAGAGCAAGAAAGGGGCATGGCAAAGTATTTTTAACACATGTGTGCATGACCACTCTCCCCGTCATTGCACAAGCTCTAGGGAGCGTAGACCTCAATCTTCGTGCCACCAATCACGTATCTCGATGCATGATGGCTAAGGAGTCGGATTGCACGACTCAATGTAAAATGAATGCACATATAAACACAACAAGGCCTAAACTCCATCATGGGTAATCCGATGTGTCGGTGATCGAGAATCGAGGCACGTTTCGTCACTTGGAGTATGAAATGTCCCTCGTTTCCCGTGTTTGGACTAAACCCTACTCCAAACATGATGCAATACACATGGCATGCATAAATGCAACTCTAATATGCAACCTAAACATAATGCCACTAAATGATGCAAACATGCTACTAGTATACATAATGCTATGAAATAATCAATGGCATACTCAATGCACATGAAAACTATATGGCATACGCAATGCACACATGGAGACTAACAATGAAATGATCAAGGCATACACAATGCAATGGTCAATCATGCAACAACATGGACTAAATGGCATATATAATGCAAGATGGACTTAAACCAAGATAGGCGAGCCTCAGCCACACCCAAATCAGTGGCCATATATGAAAATGAGACAACCGAAATACATGCAAACATGCACGAATGCAAAGGACCGAACCTAAGGCATCAAATGCCACTCTACCAAAGCATGGCAAGGGATGAAACATGGCATTCAATCATACATTTTCCAGCTCTGAAATGATATGCAAGATGGTCTCGAATCATGCAAATATGTCACACAATGCATGCTAGATGGCCCAAATACCGAAACTAGTAAAGTGCGTTACACTAGAGGTACACAAAGCAATGCACAAATGGAAAAACCAGCCCCAAACAGACCCTAGATAGGTCCAAGACAGTGGGAAAATGGTCTAAAAAGATGGCTCAACATGCATAGAAATGAAGCTCATGTAATGGTCGGTAAATGAGGCACACAAGCCCGACTCTCTAATGCACTTAAAGAGTGAAAATCATGGGAATATGACATGCATATAAGCTCTAAAATATGATGTGAAATGGCTCCAAAACATGAAAACACCTCAGTATATGCATGTGATGGACCTCAAAACTCAAAGTTAAGCATGGATATTGAACTACAGACATGCAAAACAAACATCATTCGACCATGAGACCCAAAAATAGAGCTAAGGCAGTTCAAAACATGCACAAAATCAGTTTAAGGCATGGCCAAAATATGTTAGGAAAGGCGGCCAAAACATCATGCAAAACAAGCTATGAACCATGATTTGCACTACAACTATATGAAGCACATGAGAGGTCACCAACCCAAACAAAAATAGAAGTATGCCATGCCAAAATATGACCAAAAAACCCACTGAAACTCAATCAATGCATGCAAGAATGATATGTTCCTTTGAAAGGCCAATAAGAGAGTTATTCAACACATGCATGATGGACATACAAAATGGAAAAACCACCTCTAGAAAGAGGTTATGATGGCCCTAAAACTCACTGAAAGGGGCCTGAAATGAGCCTAGGAAGCATGCAAGTAAAGGCCCCTTTGAAAGGCCTTGAAGAGGGTTACTCTACACATGCACAATAGACATCCAACATGGCAAAAAGGGCTGTGGACAGAGCCTATGCAGGTCACAAAACTCACAAAAAGTGGCCTGAAACATGGCTTGAAAACATGCAAATAGGGGCTTCTTTGAAAGGCCAAGAAAGCTAGTAAACAAAACAAGGGGTGAGAGGGTCACCCCTCTCTGATTTTGATGCTCAAAAACACAAAATAAGCACTGAAAATCCACTGGATTTCAGTGGTCAAAAGGGCCAACAAAGCTCATAACAAAGGCCCTAATGCATGGCCTAAAACAAGAGGAAATAAAGCATGTAAGGGGGTAGATGACCCCCAACAGAAAAATAGTCTTAAACAAACATGTTTAGAAGCTCAAAATAAGACTTTTTTCAGTTTATAACAAAGCCTAAATATGCTTTCAAATGGAGCTAAGATGTGAAGCAAAACAATGTTTAAAAGGGGAATAAGAGAGTTACCTTTGTAGCCAAGAAGGACAGCAACTTCTGGACCAAGAAAGTGGCTCCTCAACCTCTAAAAATAAGCTCCAAGATGCTTAGATGGATGATGGAGAGGTTAGGTTAGGAGGTGTAGTGCAATGGGGCAAAGAACCTTACACTTTCAAGGCCTAATGAGAGAGATACAAAGGGAGAGTGTATGTATGCCTTAGAGATTTTTTTCAACCCTAGCAATGGAAGAGGAGGCCTCCCTTTATACAGAAGAGAGGCCAAAGCTTCTCAAAGAAGCTTAAAACCAAGCTTAAACATCCTCCATACACGTTTATGGAGGATACTGTAGACGCGCCCGTGGGCTTCGCTCTACAGTTCGAACTCCCTTTTGTTTGTTGCGGTTCTTAATCTGAACCAAAGAGTCCAACTCTGGCAAATCGTTTTGAGAAGAAAACAGATTTTGAAAAGAAGTGCCAAACATGGACTGCTTTGCCAGATACAGAGTCGCCACCTAAATATTTTTTATGGGAAAATTTAGGAAACCCTGACTCGATGCCAAAGGCCACGTGTCCGTCATCACCAAAGTTGCCTCGGCTCGAGAACTTGGGTACGATTGGGGAAGGTCAGCTATGAGCACCCCCTCTCGCCCGGTCCGAAGACCGACCTCTACTAACCATGATATCCGATTTTGAAAACATTATGTGTTCTTGTTCCGGTTATTAGCCTAGATTTACTATGTTATGCGCACAGCAAACAAGTATAGACTAGATTGCCTAATTTGGAAACAAGCATTGCATATCTGTTTGTTTTAAAAATGCTTTGGAGTTTGCTACTCGCAAGTAGGCTAAAACACGGATTTCAACGAGTTTTTTCAACTCAAACAATCCAACCTTCACCCACAGGCAATCAGGTAGTTTATCTCATATAAGCACTTAGCCACATGGTAATCATGCTGTCATGTTAACATTCACACGCATGCGAGATGCTAAAGCATAAATACTTACATTGTACTCCATGCCAAAACAATAAACTAGTTAGCAAATATGCATGTCCTAGTTCATGTTAAGTGGCTAATGCAACACATGCAAGGATGCAGTTAGAGTAGGCTCGGCTAACCCTAAAATGGCATGTGAAATGCTACAATTATCACGTATTCAATTTGGAATTGAAAATACAATGCAGTTTGTATGATGTACCGAGCCTGGTGCATGCAAGACAAATGCATGGATGCACGCATGCATAGCATAAGGTATGCTAATTTAGACGTGCCCTAATCTACCATCATAAGCAGGTAAATAAAAGGAAAGAAAGAAATGGGGATTGGAAGACATGCACACACACGCACCCACACTTATTACATATTCGCCCTCGCTCGGAGGGACCAAAAGAATAATACAAATTAATTAACTACGCAAGCTAATTAAATATTACAAATTGCCTAATTAGTTAACAACTAACTAAACTAGGAAAAAAGAAACCGCCGAGGAGAGCACGATGCAACGCATGCTCGGTCTCGCTGAATTGCATTGCCATGCATAGACTGCCTCTGTTTTCCCTGCTCTGCCCCTCTGAAGACTGCCAAAGTCTCAGAGATGCTTCTTCAGATACTGGGGATCACCATCGGCTGAGTAGAATGGCCACCGGCTGCAGCACGTGATCATCGGCTGGAAATGAGGCTATCGGCCACCAATACATTGCCGGTCGGCACTAAATATTGCCGGTCGGCAAAGAATGCCTGCAGAACCTGCAATTGACAGCAGCAGAAGGAAAGGTATAGCATGGCAATACAATTCAAGCAATGTATGCACCAATCATGCCCCTTATCATGTTTGTGACTCAAAGGAACATGTGCCTCGATTCTCGGACCACCAATCACGCATTTCCATGCATGATGGCCCAAAGAATCAAGCATGCACTTTCATGTCAAATGAAATGCAATGCACACAATCAAACCAAGGGGCTTCTACCTCCATCATGACTTAGTCAAGAGGTAGAGCATGCATGCCAATGTAATGTAACCCTAAGCATGTTAACTAGGCATGCAACATGGCAATGCAAACAAGCATACAAGCTAGCAAGCATGCAAGACAAATAAAGGGTGGACTTAAACATGAATTAGGCAACTCTAAATAGGCCCAAAACAGTGGCCAAAATGCTAAGGAATTGGGATCAAACATACATACACACATGCAAGTAAGTTGGACCAACACTTAGGCATTAAACAAGCAACTCTCAAGCACACTTGAAAAGAGCATAATGTGGACAATTAGCATGCAACACAAGCTCTGAAAATCATGTTATAGGAGGTGCCAAACCAACTAACAAAGCAAGCAAAGCATGCAAAATGGCCAAGAATTCAAAGCAAGCTAATGATGCATTGAACTACACTTAGCAAGGCAAACATGGCATGCATTAAACAACTAAAAACAGATTTTTAGCATGTTAAAACAAGGCCAAAAGACCACTTAAATGGCATCTAAATGGTTTGAATTCAAAGGCATGCACAAATGCTAAAACATGGAGCATACAAGGCAAGCTTTCAAAGCTTCAAAGAGGCGTCCAAGGAAAGCATATGAGCATGTCAAAGGGACTGAAATGACATGTAGGGTGGTTCCAAACCACTTAAGTGATGCAAGCAATGCATACAACACATTTACGTACTTGAAGCATACAAGCTCAAATACAAAGGAGCTATACTAAGCATGCCAATATCAACCCAAGCAATTATGGGCAGACCTAAAACATGGCAAAATGAACACAAAACCTTCACAAGGCTAAGCCTAAAACATGCTAGAACAAAGGCTAACCACCTAAGGCATATTAAGGCAATAACAAGGCATTACATGGTAGATATGCTAAGCATGCATGGTGTACCAAAACCAACACACAACAATGTTATATCATGGCATAATAAGCATGGAAAACAGCCTAGACATGATCAACAAACACTCAAGCATGATGCTCCCTCAAGAGGCCAAAAAGTGCCCTTTTCAAGGACAACAAGGAGAGGGGTGGCCCTCTTCTTGAGACTTCAAGGCACCATCTTCACCACTAAAATCCCTCAAGATTTCAGTGGTGAGGAGGCCCAAGCACCAAAGTCTCGGAGCTCACCAAAAATGACACAAAATGGGGCCTCTCAAGGCCTAAGGGTGGTCAAACACCTCCAAACCATGAAACACTCTTAACAAACAATTAAGAGGGCTTAAAAACAGAACTTTTTTGTATTATACACTAAGCACAAAAATAGTTCTAAGATAGGTAGAAAAGCAATGCAAAAATGGGGAATAAAAGAGAAGTTTCTTACCCTTGAAGCCCTCCTTCACAAACAATGCTCCAACAGCCTTCTTTGGCTTAAATCCAGCTCCAAAACACTAAAACAACCTCCAAGGGTCTCAAGTCCAAGAGATGGTGTGTTAGTGTGTGTTTGTGAGCAAAAGTGGGAAAAAACACACACTTATAGAGATAGAATATGTATCAAACCCTAACCCTAGAACCCAAGCTTTACAAAAGCTGTCTAAAATGTCTAACCCTAATGTCAAGAGAAGAAGCTCTCCTATAGGCTTCCAAAACAAGCCATTCAAGTGGGAAATCCCTCCATACACGTGTATGGAGGGGAATGGGGTGGGTGCCAGCTATCACAGCTGGCACAAAATATCTGCTAAAAGCAGATGAACAGTAGTCGGCTGGCCAAAATTGTCATTTTGACAAAATTGATGGCCGGTCGGCCAAAAAGAGTGCCGGTCGGCCAAATATATGGCCGATGGACACAAACAATAGCCGGTGGCCTCAAGCCACGGCCGGTGATGTGTGGGGATGCCTCACAAGGCATTCCCTGCCCCTCCAAGGCAAAACACAAGTGTTTGGTGCAAAACCAGACACAAAACGGTCGAGTTCGGAGATCCTGAGGCAAGGCGTGTAGCCGAGACCTCCGGGAACTCCAAACGAACACAAACATGGATAATCACCGAGTGTTCCAACGGTGACGTCCAAGTCTTGAGGACGGTCAAAAATGGGGTGTCTCTGTTTCTCTTGATAGAACTCGAAAGTCATAACAATGACGGGAGTGATTGTCAAAGCCCAGAGACGACCCATTTTTGACAAGGCCGAAGACTTGGACAATCATGCAAGACAAACAAGGTATGCGCCCGAAGGCAGGGGCAAAATGCAAGACAATGCAAGAAGCCGAGCATAACTTATGATCATGCAAAGAAAGTCAGAACGAACACACATGCGACAGTTTTAAGCTAGCATACACCAAACTACATTACAATGCAGAAAGGATGTAAGAGAATTATGCAATTCTCGATACGTCTCACGCGGAGGATACAATACCTGTCCGGTTCGTTCGGTTGCACCGGCCTCAAATGAGCCGTACATACAATATCGTGCCTATAAAGAAAACAAACTTAACAGGTACAATGTTGTTAGCAACATGCATGACAATGCAATGATGAATGCAAAATGATATGCACTATATACAAAACTACGTATAAACAATGCAAATGATATGCAATGCAATCGAATCATGATTCAATCATGAGCGTTTCGAAACCACACAAATGTCAAATAGATTGATGGAAGTAACAAGTCCGTCTACCATAGAAAAGGTGTCGCAACCCTCAAACCAACATACCAGCGTGGAATAGGCGCGCACACATGCAGAACTATGAGTAATGTAGACGAACACAAGGATGAGTATTGGGTGGAATGACATAAGTGGGGTGACGACCCGCTGGGGAAAGAATAATGATCCTAACACCGGATGCAACAATTACACTACAATGTAATATCTACAATGGATATGGCGTGCAGCCAAAACCGTATCTTGCCTAGGAAAGGCATGTACGCATACAAGCCATGTCTAACACAGAAAAGGTGCCGCAACCCTCAAACCAACATACCAGCGTGGAATAGGCGCGTACACATGCAGAACTGTGTTTTGACGTAAAAAGTAAGGGCACATACCAGACCAAGCTCAACAAGGAAAGGCGCAAGCCATAGATGGAGGATGATGCAGTGAATGCATGCAACCACAATGCAATGTCTACAAACATGCAATGGAATGTAAATGCAATATTTACAGTGGAAATGCATGACAATGCACTATATTACGATGAAATGCATGACATATGCAATATCTACAATGATGCATGTTGTTTTTGTTGTTGTTGTTGTTGTTGTTGTTTTTTTTTTTTTTTTTTTTTTGAAATGCATGACATATGCACTACCTACGATGATGTATGACAACGCGGTATTTACAATGCAATGCATGACAATGCGGTATTTACAATGATGCATGACATGCAGTAAAGGTTTCGCACCCTCCAAGGATTTAAGGTCTCCTAGACCGTTGTGCAAAACGATGCAAGGGATGATCAGATTACAACGCATGCGCATCTTGCGCAACAATAAAGGTTTTACACCTTCGAAGGATTTAAGGTCTCCTAGACCGTGACAATGAGGTAAAGGTTTCGCACCCTCCAAGGATTTAAGGTCTCCTAGACCGTTGTGCAAAACGATGCACAATGAAAGTGAGACACGCATGCCAATAGAAATGTGACACGCATGCCAATGTAGATAAGACACGCATGCCAATGCAAGTGAGACACGCATGCCATGAAGGAATGTAAAATGATATATAAATGAGACACGCATGCCTCAAAGGTGCAAGACAATGCACATGAGACACGCGTGCCTCAAAGGAATGTAAATGATGCAAATGAGACACGCATGCCTCAAGGATTGTAAAATGATGCAAATGAGACACGCATGCCTCAAGGATTTGAGAATGATGCAAATGAGACACGCATGCCTCAAGGATTTGAGGCACGCGTACCTCAAAGGATGTAAAATGAAATGCATGATAATGTGAGTGAATTCGAATGCGTGACAACGCATGTTTTCCTTTTGAAATGCATGACAATGCAAATGGACTTAAATGCGTAACAACGCACGTGTTTTGGAAAGCATGACAATGCATGGTAAGGGAATGCACGACAACGTGAACGATGCGCGAGGCTACGTATGTATTGAAATGCATGACAATGCTTGTAATAAAAATGCAATGACAATTCATGAGAGATGTGCATGACAATGCAAGGAGTGCGTGTTACAATGCGTGTAGTACGTGCATAACAATGCAACTGTGAGGCGCATGACGGCGCGATGCGATGCACCGAAATAGTGCGATGAGCGCGTGCAACGCACACGGGGCAACTTTTGAATCTTGCAAAAGGCAAAAGGATACAGAAGGATACATCATTGCATGAATTTGAGTGCCACGCACAGAAGACGAAGTCCGAGGTCAAAACGGAGGCCGGTTGAGCGTCGGAGATACACTTTCTTGCACTTTCTTGAGCTATGAAGACCAAAAAACTACTCATATGGCCTAAACAAGGCTTTGGGAACACCACCGGTCGGAAGGGGAAGCCACCGGCTGTCCACCGGCTGCAAAATAGTTTCATCGGCACAATATTCTGCCGGCCGGCACAAAATATTGCCGACCGGCCAAAAGTGCCTGAGTCGGGGCAGATTTGACATTTCACCATGGGTCTTTTAAAATAGGGTTCCAAACCCTATTTTGTCACTTCCCCTTCACCGAAAAACATTCCTCTCTCTCTCTCTCTAAAGCCTTTTTCCTTCCTCATTTCCCCGTTTTCTTCGCGTTCCAAGCCTGTTTCATCGTCGGATTCGCGATTTCCTTCGCGTTTCGGATGTTTTCATCTAAACAAATCTTTGTTTCGGTACCTCTTTTGCCATTTCCACCCTTTTGGGATTTGTTCCCCTTACTTTCCTCTTGATTTCCGTGCCTTTTTCACATCCCGACTTTTCCGGCCATTTTCCACCCTTTCGAGGGTTGACTTTTCGGTTGACTTTCCATATTCCAGCCCGATTTTTCTTCCTCCAGCTATTCTCTCATCATTCTTGATATGGCCGACGATATTCCACGCGGTGGGACTCCCTCGGATCACGAGATGGATCCCGGGGTCGAGCTCTTACCTTTGAGCGAGCGCCCGTTCGACCCGGCAACCTACCGGCCGGCGATTCATGTTCTGCCCCCCGACGGACTACGCCAATTCAGGAGTTTTGACAGGGAGCTGGACCCAGAGCTTCTCTTGCGCGAGCCTACCTCTCACCTATCCTTCGGCGCTTCTGAGGTAACATTTTTTCTCTGTTTCAATTTCTGCAATATAGAACTTTTAACTGTCAACTGCCATAGCTGATTACATTCTTTAGTTGCTTTAGCTCAGATGCTCTGATACACTGTGCATTGTAGTTGATCGCAGACACACTTGCAACTGATATCTGTTTAAGACCAACGCATGCACACACACTGCACTAGCCTTGAACCACTCAACACATGGCACACACCATATTTCACTGCAAATTCACCGACACCCAGCATCTGCTTGAATCCGAAAATATGCACGCATGCCACATTTGCACTGAGCCACTCAAACACGCTAACGCATCACACGTTGTAGTTCACTGTAAGCACACCGGCACTCGGTATCTATTTGAACTTGAAAATACGCACGTATGCCACATTTGCACTGATTTTGACTGTTTGTTCAAAACTCTACATTTTATATTGCTTCGTAACTACTTGTTTGAAAACAGGGAGATTCCCATACCATCCGCGGGTATGGGAACACTGTCACTCGTGAGTGGTACGCCGAGCTTCCCGACGCAGTTCGCTACATCGTGGACCAGGCCGGTTTTGGCGCATTCTGCAGGGGACTCTCTAGGCTCACTACATGCAGACCTCTCATTGCCGCTCTGGTGGAGAGGTGGTGGGACACCCCCGATTCATTCCATTTCTCTACGACGGGGGACATGACGATGACCCTGTATGATTTCTCGATGCTTACAGGCATCGGGGTAGGGGGTGATCTGATCCCCTTCGATACTGATATGGATGAGTGGGAGGCCGCTCAGATCTACTTGCTCGGCGAGCTGCCGCCTCTGGCGCGTCCCGGCTTCGTCCGATATTCCTAGTTCGAGGTGCGCCAGTGGTCCAAACCCACCTTGTTGATGCAGCCCGATGACTCAGAGGCCGTGGAGAGATACGCACGCGCTTTCATGTTCTGCTTGGGACGACCAATTTCGCCGACCGGCAACACCGGTTCTCTCTGCTTGCCAACGACCGGTGGACGTCGTGATATCTTACATTACGACCGGGTGGCGCCGCTCGCCACTCTCTATAGATATATGAGCTCACTTCCGCGCAACGACAGCTGCTTGGGGCTACCGGGCGTGTTTGGGAGCTACATTTCTTTTTCTGGCTTGCACTTCTGTTCTATACTTTCGCATTAATGCACCGTAGTCTCGCTTATACTTGTCAGATATCGCATACATGGCACACACATACTCTTATTTACACCGACCGCACACTCGCCACATCAGACACTCTGCACAATACACTGCACAACACACGGCTCTGCTATTTCTGCTTTTATTCTATATTCTGCTTTATCTGATAAACTGCACTGGTATTTACCTTGCAGTTGTGGGTTTATGCCTACTTTCCTAGGCTTGCTCCCGTACCCGACGCAGAGACCCCTCTTGTCGTCCCGTTCTCGCGCCGCTTCGACAGGAGGTGCGTGCGGAGGCCCCGTGAGACATTTAGCTTCTTCCGCCGTTATTTCGATACCATCACCCCCGCAGAGGTATGTTTTACTTGCAGTTTATTTAAGCTTCGCCTTTCCACTGCGTGTTTCGATAACAGTAGATAACAAACTGTATTTCGTTTTCAGATCACCTGGCAGCCTTGGGCTCCTTTGCCAGCCGTGATGCGGGATCGGTTTGCCGGTGCCGATGAGACCTCGTGATTTCGGATTCTCGCCGAGGGCCCGGTCGGGCTTGGTACTGGTGAGTGTTTCTTGCGCGCACTGGTTTACTGGAGCAGATAGTCCTGCACCTCCCGAGCATATGAGGGATACCGAGATTCACCGCCGAGCAGATGGCGGACTACACCATTGGCCGGGAGGCGAAGTGATTTCAGGGCGAGGGCGACATGGCACGTCCGACCTTCATCATGCGACCTCTGAGCGGCGGCCACCGAGCGGAGAGAAAGAGACCTGCGGCGCCAGCGGCTGGAGCGGGAGCAGGGGCTGGAGGGGGAGTGTCGAGGAGAGCTCGAGTCTGTGGCAGGGGCGGAGTCCAGCGAGGACGGGAGACCGGTTGGCCTGCTCTGCCCGCTTCACTGACTTTCAGAGGGTAGGGTGGGGCGACCTACCAGATCCCCTTTGCTCCTCCGCCGGCTGATCACGAGTTTGTCGGTGTCCCCGACTTGCCTTCGGTATGCATTACTTCATTTCGCATCTTGTACTGTTATTTTATTTCAATTTATTTAATATTCCGCAGAATACTGATGTATCTGATACTTTTGCAGGCTTCCTTCGAGTACACCCGGCAGTCATTGGAGATGAATGCCTCCATGATGGGGATGCTACAGTGGACCTTCGACCTCCTAGCCCTTTACAGCATTCTGGTATGTTCTTTCTGACCACAGCCTCAAACCATACACAAACTGCTTTACATAATCTGATGCACAACACAACATCTGATAAACCGCCACGAGATTCGATACACGGTACTCACACATCGCATCCTCGCATCGATTCATCGCTCACAAAGATACATACATCAGACTCATATCAGATTCAGACCGATTCCACTGTTCACGGCATACATACACTGTACTCATACACTGCATTCTATACTGATTCACTGCTCACAGTATTCTGATGCATTCGCCTTTCATGCTTTTTCAGCCTCCCTTCCAGATTCCTCCGGTGGGTGGCGCTCCGGCTGGACCTCCCATTTCTACCCGGGATGTCAGAGTATATCCCCGCACCAAAGGAGGGCGCACTCATGTCGGGAGCAGCTCGCGGGCTTCAGTTCTAGATGACGAGTCTGAGGTAGAGACAGAGGCGGAGGCGGAGTCATCGTCGGAGGAGACCAGTGATGGCTTGGACTCGGGCTCAGACGGCGATGCCCCTGGTGATTCTCCTGGTGATGATGCTCCTGGACCTTCGTCCAGTTGCACTTTCCCCTTTTGTTAGTAGTTAGGGTACTTTGTACTGCCGCAGGCAGATTTTGTTTCCAAAACTTATGTACTTGAAAAGATTATGAAATGAAACAAACTTTTTGTCTAAAAGAGTGTTATATTTGTGCATTTCATACCTTGCACTGTATTGCATCATGTTACACCTCAAATGTAAATGAAAATGATCTGTTGTCTGAAAATTGAACACTTGCACTGTAATAATCAGATGACCAACCAACTAACCAGCAAACAACTCAAGCAAATCACTGCTCAACCTGGACACACAGCCCATACTCTGTTGGGGATTAGTCTGCATACGGCCCATAACACAATACTCGGTTCATTCTGCACACAGCAAACCCCGAACAAATAGCCCAATCTGACAAGACGGATCACAAAACTGAAACAGTTGGAGTTGAAACACACTTGGATGTCCCAAATTTCCCTTTCTTCTCTTGCTTTGCATGAATGTAGAGAATGGCATGGCATTCTGAGCACAAACGATTAATCTTTGGAAAAGGGGTTTCACAACCGGGGTATCGAGCCTACGACTAAACACCGCGGAGGGACTCAAGTGGAGAAAACAAAAGGCGCATGTCCTGAACACAATGAGACGCGCTCGGAAAAGACTCAAAACAAAAGGTGAGACCGACAAAGCAAAAGACACGACATACAGACGTGTTTATGGAAACAAAAGACTTCGGATCTCAAGGAGCCAGTTCCTCCGGGTATTATTCCCACCCTTTCTGATTTGTGATTCTCACATCGCTCGGCCCTCAGGCACGGTTTTTCTCTCAAAACCCCCTTGCTCACTTTTCTTTCCGCTTACACCTCTCTATTCTTTATTCTCTCATCTTTTTTATCCCTCCCCAGGGTGATTGATGAATGAATAGGGAGTTGCGGGTTCATGCCCAACACCGTTAGCCCACGGCTATTTCTTCTGGTGGATAGAGTGCCTTTCTGGTGAGTATGTTGACGGCGGGGAAAAGACAAAAAACCTGACTCAATTGTGCCCCTAGTTCGTCACTTTGACCCCTTTTTTGTTTTTTCCTTAAAATAGTTTTGATAAAAAATGAGAGTCGGATTAACACACTTATTCGATTTTTGATTTGAAAATCATAGTCAGGCTGTGAGCACTGAAAATTTTCCTTTCGGTCCAAGAAAAAGGTCCGTTTTTTTTTGGAAAATGAAATAGTTTTCGAGAAAATAGTCAACTTTAGTAAAAATTTTCAAAAATTATTTTTGCAAACAATCAACGCTCGACGAGCGCGGAACTTACCCTCGAGACGCGCAACCTCAGATCGGAGGCAATGGAAAATTGCCCCTTGCTTAAAGGGGAGGACATGGCAACGGAGAGTTGCCCCTGGTTCGGATGGCGACTCAGGGCAACTTACGGCAATGCATGGCAACGGAAAGTTGCCCCTTGTCTAGATGGTGCCGCAGCATTTTCGTAAACGGTCTTTATTGATGACGATCGAACTCCGGCACTCGGTCCGAACCAATATATGGACACGATCCTTTGTAAGAGCAATGGTGGTGGACTTGAGGATGAAGTTGCCTCACGATCCCAAACATGGGAATCAAGCCTCGTAGTTCACGGTTACGACGGATTGTCGGATGCTGAGGAAGCAAGGATGATCAAAACCATTACATGGACCGAGGCGCTTATGAAAGCGTCGGTTTGGACTTCAAGATGAAGTTGCCTACGTATCCCAAACATGGGAATCAAGCCTTACGTAGTTCCGGTTAAGGTACACTCGGGTATTAACCTTCACTTTTAGGCTCTAACTTTTGCCAAGGTGCCCGATGCGGGTTTTCGACCTTGCGAACTTCTGTTTTTCTTTTCTTTTAAATTCTCTTCATTTCCTCATGCTTTTCTTTTTTCTTCCTTCTTTTTCTTTTTGTTCAATTTTTTCGTATTTTTTCTTTCTTCTTTCTTTTTGCATTTTTTTTTCTCCTCTTTTTTTTGTATTTTAATTTTTTTTTTGCTCTAACTTTTGCCTGGGTCGCCCTTCTGGGTTTTCGGCCTAGCGAGCCTCTTAAAGGGTAAAAGTGTAGCAATCCCATGCCAAATGGTTTTGAGTTTGAAGCCTCTCTGTATCCAGGAGAGTGACTGTTGGGTTGATTTGCAGAAGAATCCATCACGGTTGCTTCATGAGCCATGCCTGGTGGGATCTGATCTTCTTGATCTGATTTTGGTGCCTCTTACTCGAGGGCAGCTTCGAATTGGGCCGCACAGGCCTTGCATGATAGTTAACTGTTTTGAACGGATTCCAGGTTTGAAATAGATAGGTTGAATCTTGAGGCTGAAAGCGATCCTAGGCTGCACACTCTCAAGAGCAATTCCACACAAGTCTTCACAGGACCACGCAAAACATTTTGTTTTTTTGAAAGTTTTTAATAAAGCGACAAATCGCTCATGCAGAAGATAGTGTGGAACCAGTCTGGATCGAACTAGGGTCCTTCTCAGTACTCACGCCGACAAGCATGATTTCATTCATTAAAAGCTTAGCATGCCTCTCTTTCTCTCAAAATGATCGAAATTTTGCAAAAGCCGAGGAATTCCTTCATCTTCGTTTTTATCACCGCAGTGTTCGAAAAGGGTTTTTATGAAAAGCTTAGGTCATTACAGCGATGTTTAAGGCACAAGAGAGTGGGTGGTATGTACTGTCGTTCCATTCACATCCTCTGGCATAACTAGCTTAAACAGCAACAAGTACGGAAATGTGATAGCCACAGCTGTTTCATTCAGATTCCCTGATTGTGACTAGCTCCTCAACCGAGACAGACTCAAAAAGAAAAACAAAAGGATAATTACAAAACGGCGTTCGAGGCAACAATCCCGGAATCACCCGGTATTCTATACAAAGGGGGCTGACTCGCTACAACAAGACAGACCCTTAAGCAAAAAGACTGACTCAAGACAAGGAGACAGACTCAAAACAAAAGACTGACTCGATACCCAAGCCAGAATTTACAAAGCTAGCGTTCACAGATGCTCAAAAATGCGTGCCAGACGCCACATCCAAAATATACCAAATGCCACTGTAGACGTCCCCGAACGCCCCGGGAGGGTTAAGTCCCGTTCCATTCATATTGGGGTCACTACAGTTCGGACTCGATTTGTGTCGGTTCTAAATCTGAACCGAAGAGTCCAAATCCGGCAAATCGTTTGAGAAAACAGATTTTTGAAAAGTAGTGCCAAACATGGACTGCTTTGCCAGATTACAGAGTCGCCACCTAAATATTTTAAAATGGGAAATTTAGGAAACCCTGACTGCGTCAAGGCCACGTGTCCGCTATCATCACCAAAGTGGTCTTTGCTCGGGAGCTTGGGTACGATCGGGAAGGTCACTATGAGCACCCCTTTTTCGCCCGTCCGAAGACCGCCTCTACTAACCGTGATATCCGTTTTTGAAAACATTACATGCTCTTGTTCCAATTATTAACCTAGAATTACTATGTTATGCGCGCAGCAAACAAGTATAGACTAGATCGCCTAATTTGGAAATAAACATTGCATATCCGTTCGTTTTGAAAATGCTTTGGAATTTGCTACTCGCAAGTAGGCTAAAACACGGATTTCAACGAGTATTTCTAACTCAAGCAATCCAACCTCCACCCACAGGCATTCAAACAGTTATATCACATAAGCACTTAGTCTCATGGTAAGCATGCTATCATGGCAACATTCACACACATGCGATATGCTAAAGCATAAAAGCTCACCTAGTACTCCAAGCCAAAACAGAAGCTTATTAGAAATCCATGCATGGACCTAAGCATACTGAAATGTCTAATGCAACACATGCAAAGATGTAATCTAGGCAGGCTCGGCTATCCTAAACATGGCATATGGAATGCTACAAATAATACGTATTCAATTTGGAATTGAAAGTACGATGCAGTTTGTATGATGTGCCGAGCCCGATGCATGTCAACAAATGCATGGATGCACGCATGCATTGCATAAGGTATGCTAAATTAAATATGCCCTAATCTACCATCGTAAGCAGGTAAATAAAAGGGAGAAAGAAATGGGGGTTGGAAGACATATACACACTCACACACCCTTATTACAAATATGCCCTCACACAGAGGGACCAACAGAATAATACAGTCCCAAAATAATACAGTCCAAATACAGAATAAATTAATTATTACAAAATTTCTAATTATCAAATTAATAATAACATAAGAGAAAGGGGGGGCCAGCCCTGCCTCGGGATGCGCGAACGATGCATGCTCGAATCCGACTTGCCCGGAAAACCCGCGCCATAGCACTGTTGCCTCTGTTTTTACTGCCCTGTCTCTCCAAAAATTGCCAAAGTCTCAGAATACCTTTATTGCATGCTGCTGATCATCATCGGCTGGATGAAATATCCACCGGCCCTCCAAAATAGCCACCGGCTGTTCATGAGGTTATCGGCCACCTGTATAGTGCCGGTCGGCACTATATACTGCCGGTCGGCACAAAATTCCTGCAGAGGACAGTTTGACAGCAACAGCAGACAGACAGTGCATGACATGGAGTTTTGGGGCATATGTAAGCATGGCCATGTTTCCTATCATGCAATGGACTCAAGGAAGCATGGCCCTCGACCCTCGGGCCATCAATTGCGCTTTTCGATGCGTGATGGCCTAAGAGGCCAAGTTTGCTCTTCAATGTAAATGTAATGCACACAAAACATACAAGGGTCCCAACCTCAATCATGGTTGATCAAGAGGTGAGGCAATGCACAATAATGCACATGCAACCTAAGCATGCAAGCTAACATGCAAACATGCAATACAACTATATGGCATACACAATGCTAACAACATAACATGCACAACGCATTGAAACATGGCATACACAATGCAAGATGGGCTTACACCAATACAAGGAGGCCATGAGATAAAAATGGGACGCTCGAAATGCGTGCACGTATGCACGCAAACCGAGGACCGAACCTAAGGCACGAATGCCACTCTAACAAGGCATGGCAAGGCATGGATCATGGCATACAAACATAGAAATTTTGATCACTGAAATATGATGCTTAACAGCCCCGAAACATGGCGATATGACACCCGATACATGAGACGCATCCCGAAACTTGAATTTTGGCACATGAAATGGCCTATAGCTATACAATACATGTATAATTTGAACATGCAATGAAGAGACAGAAGCAAGGCAGCCCCGATACAAGCATTTTTTCAGTACAAAGCATGGCAAAACAACAATCACAAGTATGGCAAAAAATAGCATGCAAAAATGGGGGAAAAGAGGGGAACAATGAAGCAGATGGTATACGCAATGCTCAAACTGAAAAATACAGTTCTACAACATTGAAGAGGGACCAAAAATATGAACATTTAAAGCTTATGAAAACCCCCAAAACAGTATGTAGATATGCTCAACATAGCATGCAAAATATGAGCCAAAAGAGGGCTATAAAGAGAGGTACACCAAGCATTCACCAAACAGCCTTGGACCCTTCATGAGACATGTAGAGGGGGTCAAACTAAGACTCTTTTCAAGCCTGTCTAAGACCCAAAAACAGAAGCATGGTAGGCTAAAAAGACATGCAAAAAAAGGGGACCAAAGAGGGGTAATGAAGCAAGTCATGCATGGAGGTCCCAAACAGTGTTGAGCCCTTCTTCAATGTTGAAGAAGGGCTCAAAATAAGCCTCTTTGTAGTTTACATCGAAGCTCAAAAATACATGAAACTATGGCTTAGATATGAACCAAGAAAATGCTAGTTTTGGGGAAAAATGTGCTTACCCTTGTAGACCAATGAACCAGCAGGTTTTGATCAAAGGAAATGAGCTTTTAGCCTCTGCAAAACAGCCCCAAGTCTCTGGAAAGGAGCAAGGGTGCCTTGTGCTATGAGTTGGTGAAGGAATGGCCCAAGAACAAGGGTGTTTGGAGGCTTGGATGGGATAGATATAGAGAGGGATGGAGGGATATATGTATATATCACAATGTATGTATATATCCTCTGATTTTTTTGTTCAAAACCTCCAACCTTAGACAAAGGGAGAAGAGAAGTGCTTATATAGGCCAAGTAAAGCACTTATCTTAAGGGCTAAGCAAAGAGACAGGTTCAAGGGGGCGTGCAAAAGAGTCTAGGCTTATTTGAGAAGCTTGGACAGCTGGTAGGCTTCTTGAGGAAGCCAAGACAAGGGGTCAAGGCTTCCTCAAGAAGCCTTGAGCAAAGGGTGCACCAAAAAGGGCCAAAAGGTGGTTAAAGGGATAAGTGATAGCTGAGGATCTCAAATGGCCGAGATCCCTTCAAAAAATTTGAAGAGGGACTCAAAATAAGACACTTTTTAGTTTACAACCAAGTCCAACACAGCCCACAAGTACGCCTAAAGTACCGTGCAAGAAAAGGGGAAAAACGAGGGGTAAAGAGGCAAGTGACAGATGGAGATGTCAAACAGTAAAAGGTCCTTAATCAAACATGAAAAGGACCTCAAAATATGACTATCTCAAGTTTAGGTCGGAGCCCAAAAATGTATAACAAAGGTTCGGGAGCCGAAACATGCGCTCAGGCCGAAAGTGGGTCATTAGGGCACCGGAAGTGGTGTTCGACCACGAAGTTGGTCTCTCGGACCCCAGTGTCCCTCGAAAGGGAGTAAATAGGATGCATGCCAAAAACCAGGGCAAACGGAGGTGGTTAGACAGTCCCGAATTGAGGCACACGGCCTGACGGCTCCGAAAACCGGGAACTGGGCTCCAAAATGGGAAAAATGGCCTACGACCACGAAACGTAGCCTACGGCCACTGAGAGATGATCTACTAGACCTCTCCCTCCCTTTGGGAAGAGAAAACAGAGAAAACGGAGCCTGGTTCGCAAACCGAGGCAAAGCACAAAAGAGTCCGGAAGTCCGGAGGCAAGGCTCGTAGCCGGGACTCCACAACTTCAGAACGAGCGCAATATGCAACATCACCAAGCGCTCAATTGATGACATCTGAGTCTTAAGGTCGGTCAAAAATGGGGTGTCTACAGCCACCCGTAGGTGGTTCACTTTCTGATTACATACTTGCAATATCAGTATCCTCAAAGTCCAACAGCTGAGTAGTAACGGACTTGGCTGAGGTGGGTGGGAGAATAACCTCGTTGTCAATCAAATCCTGTACCTCATGACGGAGGTGGAAGCAATTATCGGTAGCATGACCAGTTTGCTGGTGGTACGCGCAGTACACAGTGGCGTCATGCGTGGCAGGGAGATTCTTCAGTAGAGGTCGGGGCTCAAGAGGTGTAAGATGCCCCTTTTTGGCCAAAATCAAAAGTGCCCTAGACAAAGGCATGTAGAGAGGATGGAAGACTAGGCGCCCTCGAGGCAGGTACTTTGGAGCCTGAGCACTCTTGCTAGATGCACTAGCGAACGGATCGGCGGGTGCGGCCTTGGATTTCTGATCCTTTTCGGATGCAGGGTTGGGAGTGGGAAGAACTGTTTTGGCATGACGGGGCCTATCCCGGTTCTCTGATTGATCGAATCGCCTCGCGGAGTGGGGAAAGCGTCCTCCACAGCTTTTGTCACAACTGCAGATATCTGTTGCTTGTTCATCCCCCCGGCTTTCAAGGCCTCTAATGCCCACAGCAGTTGTTCGATAGGATCGGCATTTGCCTTCATCTTGTCTTTACCTCTGGCCTCAGCCTGATTGAGGGTTTGGGTTGATGTTGACACGTCATTATTATAACTGGAGGCCATCTCCGGTTGACTAAGTTCAATAACAATTCGGCCCAACAGCGGGGGCTCCTGGGGTACAAAGCTCCCGGCATACAGTGCAGTTGGCGGTGAAGTTGACATTCTATAGGCGAGATCCGCCACAGACCTCTGGAGATCACCTATCATCCCCATTAGTTCAAAAGTAGTAGGCTCATGAGCCTGATATAGTGAGGGGCCCACCGATGCGCAAGAACCCGATCTGCGTGGATGCGGCATATCAACAGTAGTCTCACTGTGTAGGGTGATTCCTTGATCCAACGCGGCCGTCATGACCACAATCTCTTCTGAATTCTGCGTCATGCTAAGTCCTGCCTCAGCAAGGAGAAGACACTAGCTATTCTGGATCAACTCTCTGAATCTCTGAACTGAAACGGAAAACAAGCAGTATTTCAACCCCAAACAGATCAAACACGGGTGTAGCCGATCAACTGCACTCTATCGCGATCGTTTCGTTCCCGAATCACTGTTCAAAACTGAACTGATACCTACAGACATAACAGATTCTCAACAACACTGATATTGGTGCCCTCGGGCCTGATACCCAATCTCGCAAACTGATATGTGTGTTCCCTGTAGAGATACACTCTAAAAGCACATAGCAAGTAAATGAGAGCCAATACACCCCTATGTTGGGGTAGGGTTTCCCTGTCCTATTTTGTCAGGAGCTAGGGTTTCACTACGCACGCAGCGGTTTCAAACAACTTATATTAGGTAAGCAACCTGACCTAGTTTGGAATGGTCACTATGGATTTCGATATGCACTAGGTCGAAAGGTCAAAAAGGGTGCCCCGGTAAAACCGGGGTTTGTGTTTCCATACTGGCAGAGCCCGCAACCGGTCGGCCTTATGGTCATGCCTTGACAAGACAAGCCTCCAGCAAACCGCTCAGGAATAGCAGATGGCCAACACGGTGTCCTAGGCGCACCAATGCAAAATGCAATGCAAAGAAACACATAAGTGTAGTCAAAACAGGATATCACGAGTTCGAGTCAAGCTCTCTAAATTTCCCCAGCAGAGTCGCCAGAAACTGTAGACGCGCCCGTGGGCTTCGCTCTACAGTTCGGACTCCCTTTTGTTTGCTACGGTTCTTAATCTGAACCAAAGAGTCCAACTCTGGCAAATCGTTTTGAGAAAAAAACAGATTTTGAAAAGAAGTGCCAAACATGGACTGCTTTGCCAGATACAGAGTCGCCACCTAAATATTTTTTATGGGGAAATTTAGGAAACCCTGACTCGGTGCCAAAGGCCACGTGTCCTTCATCACCAAAGTTGCCTCGGCTCGGGAACTTAGGTACGATTGGGGAAGGTCAGCTATGAGCACCCCCTCTCGCCCGGTCTGAAGACAGGCCTCTACTAACCATGATATCCGATTTTGAAAACATTATGTGTTCTTGTTCCGGTTATTAGCCTAGATTTACTATGTTATGCGCACAGCAAACAAGTATAGATTAGATTGCCTAATTTGGAAACAAGCATTGCATATCCGTTTGTTTCGAAAATGCTTTGGAATTTGCTACTCGCAAGTAGGCTAAAACACGGATTTCAATGAGTTTTTCCAACTCAAACAATCCAACCTTCACCCACATGCAATCAGGCAGTTTATCTCATATAAGCACTTAGCCACATGGTAATCATGCTGTCATGTTAACATTCACACGCATGCGAGATGCTAAAGCATAAATATTTACATTGTACTCCATGCCAAAACAATAAACTAGTTAGCAAATATGCATGTCCTAGTTCATGTTAAGTGGCTAATGCAACACATGCAAGGATGCAGTTAGAGTAGGCTCGGCTAACCGTAAAATGGCATGTGAAATGCTACAATTATCACGTATTCAATTTGGAATTGAAAATACAATGCAGTTTGTATGATGTACCGAGCCTGGTGCATGCAAGACAAATGCATGGATGCACGCATGCATAGCATAAGGTATGCTAATTTAGACGTGCCTTAATCTACCATCATAAGCAGGTAAATAAAAGGGAAGAAAGAAGTGGGGATTGGAAGACATGCACACACACGCACCCACACTTATTACATATTCACCCTCGCTCGGAGGGACCAAAAGAATAATACAAATTAATTAACTACGCAAGCTAATTAAATATTACAAATTGCCTAATTAGTTAACAACTAACTAAACTAGGAAAAACAGTAAACCGCCCCGGGAGAAGAGCCTGATGCAACGCATGCTCGGTCTGCTTAATTGCTTGCCATGCATAGATCGCCTCTTTTCCTACACCGCCTCTGAAGACTGCCAAAGTCTCAGAGATGCTTCTTCAGATACTGGGGATCACCATCGGCTGAGTAGAATGGCCACCGGCTGCAGCACGTGATCATCGGCTGGAAATGAGGCTATCGGCCATCAATACATTGCCGGTCGGCACTAAATATTGCCGGTCGGCAAAGAATGCCTGCAGAACCTGCAATTGACAGCAGCAGAGGGCAAGGCATAGCATAGCAATACAATTCAAGCAATGTATGCACCAATCATGCCCCTTATCATGTTTGTGACTCAAAGGAACATGTGCCTCGATTCTCGGACCACCAATAACGCATTTCCATACATGATGGCCCAAAGAATCAAGCATGCACTTTCATGTCAAATGAAATGCAATGCACACAATCAAACCAAGGGGCTTCTACCTCCATCATGACTTAGTCAAGAGGTAGAGCATGCATGCCAATGTAATGCAACCCTAAGCATGTTAACTAGGCATGTAACATGGAAATGCAAACAAGCATACAAGCTAGCAAGCATGCAAGACAAATAAAGGGTGGACTTAAACATGAATTAGGCAACTCTAAATAGGCCCAAAACATTGGCCAAAATGCTAAGGAATTGGGATCAAACATACATACACACATGCAAGTAAGTTGGACCAACACTTAGGCATTAAACAAGCAACTCTCAAGCACACTTGAAAAGAGCATAATGTGGACAATTAGCATGCAACACAAGCTCTGAAAATCATGTTATAGGAGGTGCCAAACCAACTAACAAAGCAAGCAAAGCATGCAAAATGGCCAAGAATTCAAAGCAAGCTAATGATGCATTGAACTACACTTAGCAAGGCAAACATGGCATGCATTAAACAACTAAAAACAGATTTTTAGCATGTTAAAACAAGGCCAAAAGACCACTTAAATGGCATCTAAATGGTTTGAATTCAAAGGCATGCACAAATGCTAAAACATGGAGCATACAAGGCAAGCTTTCAAAGCTTCAAAGAGGCGTCCAAGGAAAGCATATGAGCATGTCAAAGGGACTGAAATGACATGTAGGGTGGTTCCAAACCACTTAAGTGATGCAAGCAATGCATACAACACATTTACGTACTTGAAGCATACAAGCTCAAATACAAAGGAGCTATACTAAGCATGCCAATATCGACCCAAGCAATTATGGGCAGACCTAAAACATGGCAAAATGAACACAAAACCTTCACAAGGCTAAGCCTAAAACATGCTA
Organism: Camellia lanceoleosa; assembly: GCA_025200525.1. Classification (NCBI taxonomy): domain Eukaryota; kingdom Viridiplantae; phylum Streptophyta; class Magnoliopsida; order Ericales; family Theaceae; genus Camellia; species Camellia lanceoleosa. Next base: position 8,324,296 of record CM045772.1, read on the forward strand.
GAACAAAGGCTAACCACCTAAGGCATATTAAGGCAATAACAAGGCATTACATGGTAGATATGCTAAGCATGCATGGTGTACCAAAACCAACACACAACAATGTTATATCATGGCATAATAAGCATGGAAAACAGCCTAGACATGATCAACAAACACTCAAGCATGATGCTCCCTCAAGAGGCCAAAAAGTGCCCTTTTCAAGGACAACAAGGAGAGGGGGTGGCCCTCTCCTTCTTGAGACTTCAAGGCACCATCTTCACCACTAAAATCCCTCAAGATTTCAGTGGTGAGGAGGCCCAAGCACCAAAGTCTCGGAGCTCACCAAAAATGACACAAAATGGGGCCTCTCAAGGCCTAAGGGTGGTCAAACACCTCCAAACCATGAAACACTCTTAACAAACAATCAAGAGGGATTAAAAAAAGAACTTTTTTGTATTATACACTAAGCACAAAAACAGTTCTAAGATAGGTAGAAAAGCAATGTAAAAATGGGGAATAAAAAGGAAGTTTCTTACCCTTGAAGCCCTCCTTCACAAACAATGCTCCAACAGCCTTCCTTGGCTTAAATCCAGCTCCAAAACACTAAAACAACCCTCCAAGGGTCTCAAGTCCAAGAGATGGTGTGTTAGTGTGTGTTTGTGAGCAAAAGTGGGACAAAACACACACTTATAGAGATAGAATATGTATCAAACCCTAACCCTAGAACTCAAGCTTTACAAAAGCTGTCTAGAATGTCTAACCCTAATGTCAAGAGAAGAATCTCTCCTATATAGGCAATTCCCTCTTGTAAGGCTTCCAAAACAAGCCATTCAAGAGGGAAATCCCTCCATACACTTGTATGGAGGGGAATGGGGTGGGTGCCAGCTATCACAGTAGGCACAAAATATCTACTAAAAGCAGATGAACAGTAGTCGGCTGGCCAAAATTGTCATTTTGACAAAAGTGATGGCCGGTCGGCCAAAAAGAGTGCCGGTCGGCCAAATATATGGCCGATGGACACAAACAACAGCTGGTGGCCTCAAGCCACGGCCGGTGATGTGTAGGGATGCCTCACAAGGCATTCCCTGCCCCTCCAAGGCAAAACACAAGTGTTTGGTGCAAAACCAGACACAAAACGGTCGAGTTCGGAGATCCTGAGGCAAGGTGTGTAGCCGAGACCTCCGGGAACTCCAAACGAACACAAACATGGATAATCACCAAGTGTTCCAACGGTGACGTCCAAGTCTTGAAGACGGTCAAAAATGGGGTGTCTACAGATACATTCTGAGGCTTCCAATTGGCACAACTAGCTTCAGCTCAATGAGACAAAAAAGCAAAAGGCTGGCCGACCAGTTAAGGTGGTCGGACGGCCACTCCCCCTGGTCGACCGACCAGGTTCAAAAGGGCCAAGCAAAAAAGGTGGTCAGCCATCCTAGATTGATGGTCTCCTAGGTGAATGCAACTCAGTGGTGGTATGGAAGACCCGAAATTGTGGTTCAAAAATGAGGGAGACCAAGGGGTCAAAAGGGTCAAGTAGAAAAGGTGGTTGGCCTACCAAGATTGGTAGTCTCCCAGGTGAATGCAACTCAGTGGTGGTATGGGAGACCCGAAATTATGGCCTAAAAGTGAGGGAGACCACCTACTTGCCAAGAAAAATCGGCCGACCGGGGAAAGGTGGTCTCCAAGAAGAAAAGGTGGTCTCCCACCCTATTACCACCTTCCTAACAATGAAACTAGGGTCCAAGCCAAAAATGAACCAAGACGGATGCAAAACGAGGGTTCGGGAGTCAAAACGCGCAGCCGGGTGCCCCGAAAACTGACTGTTAAGCATCGAAAGTGGCGCGACCACGAAGGTAGTCTCCCGGGCCACAGTGTCCCTTTAGAGAGAGGAAACAAGGTGTGTGCCAAAAACCGGAGTGAACGGAGAAAGTTAAGCGGTCCCGAACCGAGGCGCACGACCGACGGCTCCGAAAATTGAAAACTAGTCTCCAAATGGGAACAATGGTCTACGACTATGAAACGTGGCCTACGGCCACTGAGAGATGGTCTACGAGACCTCTCCCTCTCTTCGGGAAGAAAAAACAGAGAAAACAGGACCTGGTTCACAAACCGAGGCAAAGCACAAAGGAGCCCCAAAGTTCGGAGGCAAGGCTCTCAGCCGAGACTCCACAACCTCAGAACGAGCACAATATGCATCATCACCGAGCGCTCAGTTGGGGACGTCTGAGTCTTAAGGTCGGTAAAAAATGGGGTGTCTACATCTATATATGTGAATTGCGATTTTTAAAAATGTCTTCTTGTTTTTCTTTTTTATATTATATTAAAGTTTAATATTTTGATAATAATCATATGTGTGAGACTTTTCAAGAAATTAAATGTCTTATTTTTTTTATAATATTATATTAAAATTTAATATTTTGATAATAATCATATGTGTTGGACTTTTGAAGAATTTTTTTTATACTTGTTCTTAATGCATTAAAGTGTTATTATGATGGATAATAATCATATGTGTTGTGACTTTTCAAGGAATTCATATGTGTTGGATTTCAAAGAATTTTTTTATGCTTGTTCTTAATGCATTAAAGTGTTATTATGAGGGTAAGACTTGGAGGTTGGGAGAAGTTAATAAATGTTAAGGTGTTTTTTTTTTTTTTTTTAAATCAAAAAATCAGAAAATTTAGATTGGGAGATTGGAGCTCCCACAAGGCTTGAGGTTAAAAACCTCTTTTGCTTAATATATAGTATATATATATATATATAACATAGATAGATTATGAGATTTAGAAAAGAGATAAATGTTATGGGAGAGATTTTTGGAACTTGTAATCCAATTTTATTTTTATTTTTAAATCTATAGTTACTTTGTTAGCCAATAATATTATTCTTAAAAATTATAAAAATTAGCAATTTTAGTTTTTTTTTTTTTTAAATCTATAGTTACTTTGTTAGCCAATAGTACTATTTTTAAATATTTTTAAAATTATAAAAATTAGCAATTGTGGTTTTAAGTTTTTTTTTTCTTAATTTATAATTTTTTTTTTTTTTGTAATTTGTGTGTGTGTGTGTGTTTTTTTTTTTTTAATGTACAGTTACTTTGTTAAGAGATGAGATTTAGGAAAGAGAGAAATATTGGGAGGAGAGATTTTAGGTTCTTGTAATTCAAAATTTTGGGTGATTGTTTTTTTATTGTTTTTAATCTATAATTACTTTGTTAGCCAATAGAATTATTTTTAAATATTTTTAAAATCACAAAAATTAGTAATTGTGAATGAGACTTTAGAGCTCTCACAAGCCTTCACTAGAAATCTCATTTTCCTTATATAATATATATATATATATATATAGATGTGGTAGATGTGGTGTGGTTTTATGCCTAATTTTGGGAATGGCACTTACTTTAATGTCCTCTTTTTTTAGTTACTTTTTAAATTGAGTGGTATTACATATACCAATTAGTGTATTAATTAGTGTATCAACACTAGTTATGACATTATTATTGACCCCACTCATTATCATTATACAAATTACAAATACTAAAAATATCTTAAATTATGCCACATCATCAATTGATACATTACTCTTTTAAATTTTGTCAACAAGTGTTGTAGGTAGGGATGGGTAACGGTTTATTCGATCCGCAAAAACCGCCCAATCCGCATACGAATGGGCGGTTTTGCAAATACAATGCAAGCGGATGCTGTTTGAAATATAGCATCTTTGCGGGTTGCGGGCGGGTTGCGGGTTTAACCCGCACTCGCAAGAAACCGCCCGCACTTTGTTTATCTATTTATTTATTTATTTTTATCTTAACTATTGATTTCATTTTTATATCTCACATAGATATTTTTGTCCAAAACAAAGCACCCTTTATTTTTTGAACTTACTCTAGCATTACATTTGGTAATAGTATTATATCAACTGAAACTAAATAAATACTGATCATATTATTATTATTACATAACTGAACTTGTCCTGGATGAAGTGTGATTTGGAATTTTAAATTCCTTAATGAATATGGAGTTATAGTTTAGGATTTTGAAATATATGCTTGTGTTAGTTTATGATTTGATTTAAGATTTTGAATGATTTGTTTGTGTTACGAATTGATTTTGTTGTATTTTTAATTTTATAAGTTTTCATTCATTAATTATTAATGTTGGAGGATTTTAGAAAATGGGGAGAAAAGGGCCCAAAATAAATATTTACAAAATGGGAAAAAAATAAGGCTCAAAAATAAATTTTTGAAGAAAAAAGTCCAATCTGCAAACCGCTCGTAACTGCCCGCACATCCCTAAACCCTATTCGCAGAAACCGCAAACCACACAGCGGGCGTTTGCGGGTTGTCTTTTTCCCAAACCGCATAGATGCGGGCAGGTCCAAACCGATCCACAAACCATCCAAATCCGAACCGCGAACACGTCGTAGGCGCTTATTAAAGATGTATTAAATCATCTTAACTAATTCCATTATCATAGAAAATTGTAAATGTTATAAATGTCATATTTTCAAAGACCAAACTGCCATTTTCTTAATTCTCTCTATTTTAATATTTTTATATACTTCAAATAATGAAATTTTTTTAACATTTTTTATTATAAAAGTGAATTTCCTTTTATTTTTAAATAACATTTATTGGATTTAAAAAAAATTAAATGCCCTTTATTTTTTATATTTGCAATATTTTTTAAATTCATTTTTCTTACACTATATAGTTTAATTATAATTGAAATAAAAGATATTTAAAAATTAAAAAAAATACAAAATGTTACTTAAAAATAAAATTCCTTTCTTAATTAATATGGAATTTTTTTGATTTTTTTTGTTGTAATTTTTAGATTCATTTTCCTTACACCATATAATTTAATTATGATTAAAATTAAAAAATAAAATTAAAAAAAGGTCACGAATGTCATTTACAAAAATAAAGGGCATCTAGTTTTATGATGAAAGAAAAATTTAAAAAAAATCATTATGAAAAGTATATAAAAATGGATGGAATTAAATAAAAAGATAATTTGATCTCTAACGATATAATATTTATAATCTATTCAATTTTCTGTGGGTTAATTCTACTTGCACTACAAAAAGAACTCATTTTTATTTTTTTTATCAAAATTTTATCTTTTTGTGTAAAATTACCAATTGATCCCTAAACCTTAAGAATTGAACCATTAATTTCTCATCCCACCCATCACTCTTAATGTCACGACCCAACCCCCGCCTCAAGGGATTAGAGAAGTGACTGGTCAGTAATCGGAGATTACCAAAGGCCTACTTAACAGTAAGATAGTAATAGGGCTGGCGGAAGCCAACAAATAATAAAATGCAACATCCAATAAGCTATGAAGGCCTACATGAACAAAAACGAGCCTTTATTTGTTTACATATACACACGAGTCCTAACATTAAGCTTATGTACACGTAGTCCACGACAAGCTTAAGTACCAAAACAAAAACAAAACCTAGGGATTTAATCCCAATAACAAAACCAGTTTGATCAACAGTCATAATCACATACAAAATTTGTCTCAGTATCACTCAAACCACTTATATGCAAAAGCAAGAGGGTGAACTCTAAATTGCCCAAAACCCTTGGAGCTTGACTGGATGGAACCTCGCAATAAGGTACGAGAGTTGGCTTGACAAAAAAGGGATTAGGTCGATGCCACTAGTTCCGATCTTGAGCTTGGTCACTTACATATATATATATATATAACAGTGAGTTAGAGCCCAATGAATAACAATAATGTAAAAGGGTAATGAATAATGTATTTTTAGTAATTTTAAACTGACAATTTCATCAGTGAATCAGTATCTCATAACATATCAAATCATATTGAAATCATAGCAGTCATACGTAGTACATCCAATAGCAAAACAGTATAGTAAGTCATAGAAAATCGAACAGTTATAATTGATGGCCATCAATACAGTAAACAGTAGTTCCAAATATTGGAATTGACAAAGATCTCTGTAACAGTAGAAGTAAGAGTAACAGTAATAGATGTTGTGGATGCCACGAATACATTTCACAAATAGGACAATCATTCATTAGAAATCATCATTTCAGAAATAGAGACTATTATAAGTCAAAAAATACTTATAATTTAAACATATCTTTAAAAGGTTGTTACTCACAATTGGCTCCTTGAATCACGTGGCTAGGGTGAGACGTCTGACCTATACAAACACATTCAAGCACAACATTTCAAAACACATTCAATTCATCCAGTCAGTTCTTAAACCTATTCGGTTCATTCGTTACTTGTTCGCTCGGTTATTTCTATTTGTTCTTTAATTTATCTCGTGTTCATGTTATGCATATGAATGAGAAATACATTTGAAACCATGCAAATGGAGGCCCAGAAGTCCGAAAAATGGAGAGAAAATGAAATCAGAACCACCTTGAAAATCGCACGTGGGGGAGCACTGGCCGCACGTGCGGAACCACCACCGAATGTACGCCATGCACGTACAATTAAAGCCATAGAAAAATTGGAACAGGGGAGGTTTGGCTGCATGTGTAGGGCCTCAGGCCGTATGTGCAATCTGGTTTTAAATCCAGTCCGAAAATCTGTTTCACTTTTGGAGCTGAGTTTTGCAACCACAAACTACAATTTTATGCATTTCAAGACCTAAAACTCTACAAAAACATCTTGAATATTGATGAAAAACAGAATCAGAAGAGCTCAATTTTCATTATCCAAACTGTACATAGCTACTGATATATATATATATATATCAGTTGTAGTTTACAAAGCTAACTATCTAACTACTCACTAACTATCTAACCATATCTCTAACTAACTAATGGAGCCTTGTTACAAGAGAAATATTACAGTACATTGCAAGAACATGATACTTATGGTACACTTAGTCTCTGTTTAGCAGCCTGTAGCATCACTTCCTTATCATCCCCTCTCAAGCGAAGGGGCGGAGAACAGACCATGAGCTTGGAAGCAAGAAAAGAAAATCTGGCAGTGGATAGAGGCTTAGTGAATATATCAGCCAATTGATCGAGAGTGGGAATATATTTGAGTTGTAAGTGATTGGCAGCAACCTTCTCCCGAACAAAATGGCAATCCACCTCAATATGCTTGGAGCGACTGTGGAACACTGGGTTAGCTGCCAAAGAGAGGGCAGACTGATTATCACACCAAATAATGGGAGGTGAAAGTCGAGGAGGGAAAATCATGAGCAACATTCAGAACCAAGTAACTTCAGCAGCGATGTGAGCTAGAGAACGATATTCAGCTTCAGTGGAGGAGCGGCTAACAGTGGACTGTTTCTTGGAGGACCAAGAGATGAGATTAGAACCCAAGTAAATACAATAACCAGAGGTAGAATGGCGATCAGTAGGATCACCAGCCCAGTTAGAATCGGTATAGGCACGAAGAGCAAAAGAACTTGGGGGTGAATATAAGACCATTAGTGAATGTGCCTTTAACATAGCACAAAATGCATTTGATAGCAGCGAAATGACCCATGGTGGGAGAATGCATGTATTGGCAAGCTTGGTTGACAGCAAAGGAAAGTTCAGGTCTGGTAATGGTAAGGTATTGAAGGGCACCAACAATACTTCGATAGAGAAAGGGATTGGAACATGGAAGAGACTCAGCAGAGGAGGAGGAAGGTTTAAGGGAAACAGGAGTAGCACAAGGTTTGCAAGCAAGCATCCCCGATTTGGCAAGCAAATCAGCAGCATACTTGTGCTGAGAAAGAAAGAAACCAGTCGAAGTAGGTTGGACGGAGATACCAAGAAAATAGGAAATGGGACCAAGTTCTTTCATAGAGAAGGTAAGGTGTATATGAGAGAGAAGGTGTTGAATATAAGTAGAATCAGAACCAGTGATAAGAATATCATCAACGTAAATGAGAAGATAGGTAGTGGAAGAGGAGGTTTTATGAAGAAAAAGAGAAGAATCACAAAGACTTTGAGTGAAGCCTTGAGAGAAGAGAAAAGCACTAAAAGTAGAAAACCAAGCTCGGGGAGCTTGCTTGAGACCATAAAGAGCTTTATGTAATTTGAAAACTAGGGAAGGTTGGAAAGGATCAACAAAGCCAGGGGGTTGGACCATATAAACCTCTTCGGACAACTGGCCATGAAGAAAGGCATTAGAAATGTCGAGTTGTTTAATGGGCCAATGGTGATGTAAGGCAATACACAAGAAAATACGAATAGTGGGCTGCTTGGCAACCAGACTAAACGTTTCATGGAAATCAATGCCAGGCTATTGGAGAAAACCTTGTTCAACCAAACGAGCCTTATGACGAGCAATAGTGCCATCAGAAGCTCTTTTAAGCTTAAAAACCCATTTACAACCAATTGCCTGTTTGGATGGAGGGAGAGAAACCAAGGACCAAGTTCCTTGCTGCTGAAGAGCAGTGTATTCATCAAGCATAGCTTGAAACCAAACTAGAGAAGTCAAAGCACTCTTATAGGAGAGAGGCTCAGAGTTATCATCACAAGCAAGGGTGGTAAGCAAAGCAGCAGACCTGGTTTTAGACCTTGTTTGCATGGGATGAACATTAGTGCTGGCAGGGGGCAAAGGCAAAACAACAGAAAGAGAATCAATAGGGATTGGCCTAGACACAAGAGGATTGGTGAGAGAAACAGAGGGATCTGGTTGGGATAGTAAGGGAGAGAGGAGTGCAGACTGTGGCTGAGGCTGTGGCAGGGAGACAGAGGGTGGCTCAGGCTGAAGCTGTGATAATGAAGCAGGCGGCTGTGGTGGCCCAGAAGTATGTGGGAACAGTGATGTAGAGAGAAGTGACGGCGGAGACCTGGAGGAAGAACTAGCCTGTGGCCCAGATTGTGGAGAGGGAGACCAAAAGAAGGACTGAATCTGTGGAAGAGAAGCAGCCTGGGGTTGTAAAGAAGAAGAAGAAAAAGGAAAGACAGTTTCATGGAACTTAACATGTCGGGAGAGGAAAATTTTGCCAGTAAGAAGATTCAAACACCGGTAACCTTTGACGGATGGGTGATACCCAAGAAAAACACAAGTAGTAGATTTAGGAGCTAACTGATGAGGAGCATGAGGTTGAAGCCAGGGAAAACAAAGGCAACCAAAAACTTTAAAATGACTATAAGGAGGAGGATGATGATAAAGCACCTCATAAGGAGAAGAATTGGACAAAGAGGCACTAGGCATACGATTGATAAGATAAGTAGCTGTAGCAATGGCATCAAACCAATAATCCAAAGGAAGAGAAGAATGATGCAAAAGAGAAATAGCAGTCTCAACAATACGCAAGTGTTTTCTCTCAGCAACTCCATTTTGGGAAGGAGTATAGGGACATGAGAATTGATGAAGAATACCAGTAGTTTGCATAAAAGACTGCATAGAATTATTAATAAACTCACCACCACCATCAGACCGTAAAATTTTTAAAGGGCAACCAAATTGCCTTTCAGCAAACAGTTTGAATTCTTGAAACTTAGAACAAACTTCACTCTTATAAGCCAGAGGATAAAGCCATGTAAAACGACTAAAATCATCCACAAACAACACATAAAACCTGTAAGCAGAACTAGAATGAGAAAAGGGACCCCAAACATCAGCGTGGATTAAAGCTAAAGGAGCATTTACAGTGGAATTAGAAAGATGAAATGGTAACCTATGACATTTGGCAACAGAACAATCATTACAAGAATTGAAATCTTTATTTATAGACACAGGCAAATGCTTGCTGAGAATATGAAATTTATAGGATGAGGGATGGCCAAGTCTCTTGTGCCACAGAGAAGCAGAGTCAGGAGTAGTAGTAGTAGTAGAGTGATGACAGGCATGAGAAGGAGAGGATGAAGGATGCAAAAAATGATAAAGACCATGAGCATGAACACCTCTATGTAGAATAGCCTTGGTGTGATTGTCCTGAATAGAAAAGGAAGTACCATCAAAAGTTACAGAACAATTATTATCTTGAGCCAATTTTTGAACAGAAAGAAGATTAGAAGAAATAGATGGGACATGTAAAACATGCTGTAAGTGAAAAGAATGATTAGGAGTGGGTAAGATACCTTTACCAGTATGCTGGATAGGAAGTGAAGAACCATTACCAATGGTTACCTGATCAGTACCAGTATAAGGCTGATATGAGTTTAATTGATGAAGATCATGTGTAATGTGATCAGTTGATGCAGAATCCAAGAACCATGGAGCGGAAATCTGAGAGGAATTGTCATCTGAAACTAAAGCAACATAGGCCTTAGACTGATAAGGCATTGAAGAAGAAGATGGACTTGAAATGGATTGAGGAGGAGAATGAAAAGTTATATCAAGCCTATGCCAACAGTCAGATGCAGAGTGATTAGGCTTGCCACATATTTGACAAATAATGCCAAAATTAGATCTGTGAGAGTAAGATCTGCCACGAGAGTATCTATTTCCTCGATAAGATCCTTTAGAATCATATCTGGAGGTACCTCTACCAGTTTGATATGTTGTAAATCCTTTAGAATCCTTCATAGCAGCATATGCAACTGTTAAATCGGTAGATTGTTGAAGCTTGCTTTCAACATGAATGGCTTCTGAGCACAATAAAGAAGAAAGAGACTCCATAGAAATAGGCTCAGGTCTAGCCCTAATAGCTGTCTTGAGAGGATTATACTCATCAGGAAGTCCATTTAGAGTAATGAGCACAACATCTTCATCATCAATTGTGGATGATGCTATACGCAATTGATCAACCACATCTTTGATTCGACTGAGATATATTTCCATGGATTCAGATTTCTTGGAAATTGAATTCAGCTTAATCTTCAATTGATGAATGTGAGACCTAGATAGAGTTGTAAATCTCTTATTCAAGGAATTCCATACCTCTGAACTAGTTTTGAGATGAAGAACTGAGGTGAAAAGTGCAGGAGATAGCGTAGCTGTAAGACAACTCAACAGATGAGCATCAATCGTTTTCCAAAGAATCGATTCTGGATTCGGAACTTGAATATTTGATGAACTTTGTATCATAGGGCTAGGACACACATACGATCCATCAAGAAATTTCAATAGATCAGTAGCATGAAGAATGTTCTGGAATTGATTTTTCCAGATTATGAAGTTTGTACAATCAAGTTTGACCGTAACAAACGAGTTAAGATTTGAGATCAACATGCTCAAGTTTGCAGGAATGGAGGTTGATGAAGAAGACGAAGCCTCCATTGTTGTAGACACCATATCAGATCGCTCGTTGGAGCTTAATCGTGCTCTGATACCATGATGAAAAACAGAATCAGAAGTGATCAATTTTCATTATCCAAACTGTACATAGCTACTGATATATATATATATATATATCAGTTGTAGTTTACAAAGCTAACTGTCTAACTACTCACTAACTATCTAACCATATCTCTAACTAACTAATGGAGCCTTGTTACAAGAGAAATATTACAGTACATTGCAAGAACATGATACTTATGGTACACTTAGTCTCTGTTTAGCAGCCTGTAGCATCATTTCCTTATCAAATATAACATATCTCACTTTAACAACAATCATAACTTCAAATCAAACCTCAATCTCCATACAAAAGATCAAATTCTTTGGAAAAATTGTAGAATCACAAAATATAACTTTAAGAGCTTCAATTCAAGCTTATGTGTAGAAATTCCTTTGAAATCATGAGAAGCCATGCAAGAAAACAAGTTTGTGATCATGATCTTCATAAACTTATGCCATGCATCCTCAAATCTTGAACTCATTCCTACCATTCCTACCATTCCTCTCTTTTATGTTCATATAGGTTCACAATTCTAAACTTGACCTTAAAACTTTTAAATAATCATGAATCCATTCAATTTAAGCTTCAATCTTTTGAGATGATGAGTGTATAAGCCCTATTTTCATGAAATTGAAGGAGAATTCTTACCTTAAAGGGTTAAATTGTAGAAATCTTGATTACTTCCTCTTCTTCCCCTTCTTCTCTTCTTCTTATAAAGCTCTCTAGGGTTTTCTCTCTTTCTCTCTACAAGGCCCACTAAGTCTCTTTCTTCTCCTACTTAATTTGATGATAGTCTTAAGGGATTCCTTAATCACTAATTACTTCTAAACTTAATTAATTAGAAGTTTAAATTAATAAATTACATTAACCTTAATTAATTCAAATTCACTTACTTCAAGTCAATTCTCCTATAGTCTAATTGAAATTAAACCAAACTTAATCATACTAATGTGAATTAGGCTTTAATTCCTATCCATATATTTAATTTTAACCTTATGATTTACTAATTCAGACAGGTTCAATTCATCTCCTAACCATATATGTTCACAATATCACAATTCATTTCATACTTAGCACATAAACACATAATCAATGCAAATCATATGATTAACTTAATTAATCAAGGAGGTGGTCATCACACTTCACACATACACTTTCTCTCTCTTCCACCTCTGGCAGCCCTCCCTCGCCATTCACCCACCTTCAACAACTCTCTTCCAACCCCCAACATTCTTTTCCTTACCTCTAATTGTCTAATAGTCAATAGTCTCTTTAGTTGTGAATAGTCAATACAATCTAAACCCAATTAATATTCACTTTTACTCATTTTCTATTCAGATCAGATACAAAACCTCAAGCTGGACTATATAAATATATATATATATACATACATACATACATATATACATACATATCATATAGTAGCCAGGCATATTATAGGGGTTTTACTTTTTGTTCAATTTTCTCAAGAAAGAAATTTTTTCATGGAAAATCCCATGCAAATCTAGCATCCTTGAAAAGGAAGGTAAGTTATATCATTGTTTTTTTAATTAGTCAATTAAAAGGAAAAGTGGAGACCGCGGACGGTGACATGAAATCGTAGTCGCGAAGCAGCTTGAAGGTAGATCTGTTATCGTCATCGTCATCATCGAACAACAACAACTTCTTCTCCTTCTCTCTAAAATCCCTAAAGCTGAAGACGAAGCCATAAGCTTCCTAATTTGAGTCACCAGCTTCGGCCTCATCTACGTCCTCACATTCATCCCTCATCTCTTTTGCGTCCTCCACTATGAGAGCATGATCCACGAGTTCGATCCCTACTGCAATTACAAGACCATTTTGTTTTTGATAGAGAAGAGCTTCTATGAGTTTGAGAACTAGTTCGACTCCGCAAATTGTACCCTCTCGATCGCATCATCAATTACACTCTTGTAGACGAGCTCCGGAGAACTCCCGAGGAAATCTCGTTTTGTTCTCTGAGCTACTACAGTTCGGACTCAAATGTCACGGTTTTGAATCTAATCTTACAATGTGCGATGTAAGACCGATAAATCAGCAAAGAGTCCAAATCCAGCAAATTGTTTTGGAAAACTGATTTTTAAGAAAAAAGTGCCAAACATAGACTACTTTGCCAGATACAGAGTCACCACCTAAATATTTTATTTTGAAGAAATTTAGGAAACCCTGATTTGTGCCTAAGGCCACGTGTCCGTCATCACCAAAGTTGCCTCGGCTCGGGAACTTGGGTACGACTGGGGAAGGTCATTTAATGAGCACCCCCGCTCGCCCGATCAAAGATCGGCCTGTACTAAACATGATATCTTGTTTTTGAAAACACATGTGTTCTTATTCCGGTTAATTAGCTAATCTTACTACGTGATGCGCACAGCAAACAAGTATAGACTAGATCGCCTAATTTGGAACAAAACATTGCATATTCATTTGAAAATGGTTTGAAGTTTGCTACTCGCAAGTAGGCTAAAATGCGGATTTCAATGAATTGTTCCAATTCAAGTAATCTAACCTTCACCCACAGGCATTCAGGCAGTTAATCAACTAAGTAGTTAGCCTCATGGCAAGCATGCTTTCATGGCAACATTAACACACGTGTAGTATGCTAAAGCGTAAACACTCATAGTGTACTCCGAGCCAAAACAAAGAACTAGTTAGAAATCAATGCATGATCCTAGTTCATGTTAAGATGGCTAATGCAACACATGCAAAAATGCAACTAAAACAGGCTCGGCTCTTCTAGAAATGGCATATGAAATGCAACTTGATACATGTATTTAAATAGGAATTGAAATATAATGCAGTTAGTATGATGCGGCGACTCCGGTGCATGCAAGACAAATAAATGATGCAAACATGCGAGCATAAGGTATGCTAAATGAAATATGCCCTAAAACTAACCATCGTAAGCGGTTAAGTGAAACAGAGAAAGAAATGGAGGTTGGAAGACATGCATCACACACACGCATGCTTATTACAATAATGCGCCCTCTGAAAGGAGGGACCGAATAAGAAGCTAACTAGTTAATCTAAGCTAATTAAACTAATTATTACAACACAATTAATTAACTAATCCTAGTTAACTAATTATTACAAAACAAATTGAATAGCTAACGCATTAACTAATTAAAGGTATAAACCAAAGCAAAAGCAAGCTATTTAAGCATGGCAGCTAATGAAAGCAGTAAAACAAGAGCTTCAGAGGGAGAGGAATTGATGCATGCTCGGTCGCCTTGTTCGGAAATCCAATGCGATGCCCCGATTTGCCTCTGTTTTCATTTGTTCTCAGAAACTTGCACCAAGCTCCAGAAAGCTGAAACTCCACCTTGGGAATCCTGTGGGAGGGTGGCCGACCACTTTTGGTCTCTAGAAACACCTGCCGACCACTTTTGGTTGTTGAAAAACTAGAAAAGTGGTTGGCACCATTTTTTCTTGAATCGGCTTGTTACCAATCCCGCCGCAATGAGAGCAAGAAAGGGCATGGCAATGTATTTGCAAGATATGTGTGCACAACCACCCTCCCTATCATGTCATGAACTCAAGGGGGTGTGGTTCTCGATCCTCGAGCCACCAATCGCACATTTCCATGCATGATGGTCGAGAGGCGAAGTTGCACAATTCAATATGGAAATGAATGCACAAGTAAACACATAAAGCCTAAAACTCTATCATGTGTGATCAAGAGCGTCGGCGACCGAGAATTGAGGCACGTTTCATCACTTGAAATATGAAATGTCCATCTTTTCTCGTGTTTGGACTAACACCTATTCCAAACACAATGCAACACAAGCATGCCATATATAATGCAATGTAATGCAACCTTAGAATGCAACTTGAACAACCTAACAAGGCTAATGGTATGCACAATACTAATGCATGCAACAACTAGCATGCACAATGCAAATATCAATTAGCAGGCACAATACCATGATGTAACCTAAACATACACAATGCAAGGTATAAGGCATACACAATGCGATGATCTACATGGCATACACAATGCAACTAGCAACCTAGCATACACAATGCAAGGAATAACATGGCATACACAATGCTAAATGCTAAGAACTAGGTGGCACACTCAATGCAAGGCAATCAATGGGGTTCTCAACAAAATGTAATGCATGCATGCATGCACAATGCAATGCAACAAGGGTAACAATATGCAATACACCAAGCATGCAACAACATGCAAACCACATATTCAATGGACTTAAACCGAAATGGATAGACCTCAGCCATGCCAAAACAGTGGCCATTGGTGTTAAAATGAAGGCACCGAAAACACATACAAGCATGCATGCCAATTGGCTCACCAATTGAGGCACCAAAGTGCAACCCTCAAGAACACTTAAAGAGTGAAAAGCGTGGGAGTGTAACAACACTAAAGACACTGAAATTAGACAAGAAATGATGCCAAATCACTTAATCAACACAAGCAAGGCATGCAAAGGTCCTTAAAGCTTAAGACAAGCAAAGAGGACTACACATAAGGCATGCAATACATGGCAAATATGCATGAACTAAACATGGACAAAGCTCAAGTAGGTCAAAATAAGGACCTAAACATGCTGAGACGAGGGCTCAAAGGCCTAGGCATGCAAGCATACAAGCGAAGGCATAAACTAGGCAACAATGCATAACACTCAAAGGCACTTAAAGCATGATTGAGGTAGGAACATGGCAATGCTAAATGCTCTGAAATGTTATATTAGGTGATTCCAAATCATGTACACAACACAAAAGAAGCATGCAATGGTGCTCAAAGCTTGAGGTAAGCAAGAGCATTTGTACTATAAGTATACAAAACATGAAGCATGTGACCAAGGCAACCCAAAACAGTCCTAGAACATGTTACAATAAGTCTAAAACATGTATGGAAGAATGCCAAAACAAGCTAGCATGGTGAGCATGAGGCATGATGCATACAAGGCTAATAAGGTGGATTACACTACACCTATTAGGACCAAGCATGGAATGACTCGACCAATAAAAATTAGAGTTATATCATGGCAAAATAACCCCAAAAACACATTGAAATGATGGCTCGCAAGCTGTGGCATGAAGGCATACGCAACGGTTCATGTTAAGGCATAAAGGGGCAAACCCTCCAACGCGTTGAATAAGTAACAAATGCAAGTGTATGGCCATACCACATGGACTAAAATAACATAACTAATAATTCCAAATCATTGAAATAAGCCAAGTAATGCATGCTAGAGGATTCTATACACAAAGCTAACAAGCTAGATTGAACCAAGGCTATACAAAGCAAGTCATGCATGGCCAATACAACACAAATCAGACCTTAAACATGCTAAAACATGAACAAAGTCTTCATGAAGTTAAACCAAAAGCATGCTAGAATGATATGTTATAACATGATACATGTTACAACATGATGCATGTTAGGCTATTTCATGGGATTGCACTACAAGTGCATGGAGCATGCAAAGGCTAACCAAACCAAACCTAAACAAAGGTATGACATGGTAAAACAAGCCCAAAGACATGCTAAAATGGACTCAAACCAAGCTAAAATGACATGCTACTTCATGAAGCATACAAAGCTAGTTTAAGGGATTTACACTACAAGTGTATTAGGAATGCATGGAATGACCAGGCCAAGTAAAAATAGTGGTATGCCATAGCAAAATAACCACAAATACAAGCTAAGATATGGTCAACATACACTTAGTAAAGATGCTCAAACATGAGGCATATTAAGGCATGTATTGAAGATGCAAGGAGGGGGGATGGCCCTCCCCTTCTTAGGACCTTAAAACACCATCCCCACCACTGAAAAAAGGATCAAAAACAAGGCCAAACAAGGCCTAAGAGGGGGTAAACAACCCCAAACACAAATGTGATCTTAAACAAACTTTTTAAGCATGCAAAAATAGAACTTTTATCAGTTATGAGCTAAGCTTAAAATAGCATGCAAGATAGGCTAAAAGCTTAAGCAAGAAAGGAGGATTTAAAAGTCAAAAGCTCACCCTTGAAGACCCTCTTCAAAGCTGCAACTCCAGCAACTTTTCCAAGCTCAAACTAGTCCAAGAACCTCAAAAATAACCCCTTAACACCTCAGTAACCAAAGAAAGGTGTTTGAGTGTGTGTTTGTGTGTTAAATTAAGACAAATCTACACTTTTGAAGCACAAAAATGAAGAAACAAAGAGATATAGATACAATACGATATCTATCCCTCTCCCTCAGATTTTCTGAACCTAGAGGAGGGAGGAGGAGCCTCCCTCTTATAGAAGAGGAAAGCCAAAGCTTCTAGGAGAAGCTAAGCACCAAAGCAATCCCTCCATACACGTGTATAGAGGATGGCTCTAAAGTCCTCCAGCTGTGCTAGCTGGAGGAAAATATCTCCAAAAAGGTGCCAAAAAGCAGCCGACCACTAGTTAAAGTGGTCGGACGACCACTTTAAGTGATCTCTGAGAGCAACAACTGGTTGGCCATGGGTGGGAGAGGTCTAGAGCATGAAAACAATGCAATGGTGTGGTGGCCGACCAGAAAATGTGGCCCAAAGACCAAGTAAGCCAGTTACCCAACCAGAAAACTGGCTGGCAGAAGGAAAAGTGGTCTCCAAGGAGAAAAAGTGGTCTCCCACCCTTGTACCACCTTCCAAACAAAGAAAACAAGGTTTGTACCAAAATCAAACCAAAGCGGATGCAAGACGAGTGATTCGGAGGCAAAGCACGCGGCCGAAAGCCTCGAAAACTAGTCTACGAGCACCAAAAGTGGAATCCAACCACAAAAGTGGTCTCCCGGACCATAGTGTTCCTCTAGGCATAGGCAACAAGGTGTGGTTCAAAAACCACGCCAAACGGAGAACGTTAAGCGGTCCCGAGACAAGGCGTGCGGCCGAAGGCTCCAAAAATCGAAAACTAATCTCCAAACGGGAAAAGTGGCCTACGACCACAAAGAGATGGTCTACAAGACCTCTCCCTCCCTCCGGGAAGAGAAACAAGATTCGGTCCACAAACCGAGCCGAAGCACAAAAGAGTTCAGAGGCCCGGAGGCAAGGCTCTCAGCCAAAACTCCGGAGACCCAAAACGAGCACAACATGCACCATCACCGAGCACTCAATCGATGACGTCTGAGTCTTAAGGTCGGTCAAAAATGGGGTGTCTACAACTCTCTACCTAGGTCTCATGGCGACTACGAATGTTGGTTCCATGGTTCTAAATCACAATATTGGGTAATGTAACAGTATTGATCGCGGAGTATCGATATCAATAGTATAGGTTGGTACGTATCGGAAATCGGTGTTGCGACGGTGAAATTTTAAAAATTATTTCTCAGAATTTTCAACTTTTTCTTTCTTGTACTTGTCCGAACTAGTGAGTATCGGCCCGTCGCAGCTTGTGTAATGGCTACAAACCTCTACGTACCAAGACTCGGTAGATTCTCCTGCAATTTTTGATCTCAGTGCTATACTAGCCTGTATCCGTCGCGGTGCTCCATTTTTCCAATACGAACCGGCCGATACGTAATGTATCGACCAGTTTTTAGAACTATTGTTCGTTCGCGAAGGGTGGTGATCATGGTGAGTGATGGTTGTAATGTGGGTTGAGTGGTGGCAGTAGTGGCAGAAGGTGAAGGAGAGGGTAGTAGGAGGTGGTGGCATGAAATTAGGGTTTCAGATGTGCATGGGTGTAAAAAGATGATAAATTGGTAGGGATGATCATGGAGAGTGTAATGAGATAAAAGATGGTGTAATAAGAAATAGAGTGTAAGAAGATAAATGTGTGGTGTAAATAGAATTAGTCTTTTTTATGATAGTGGGATTAGTTAATAGTATGCTTTAATGCATCCTTAACAAGTGCTAACCAAACCCTTACTCTTTTTGTCAATAAAAGAAATTATACAAATGCTAACAAGTGCCCCTTAAGTATTGTTTAACATTGAGAAGTGTGTAAAAAATGTTCTGCAAATATGTAAAAATATTAAAAAGTATATTGATTTTAATAAATAAAAAAATGCATTGAATTTAATATAAGATGTGTAGCTTGTTTTTCGTGCTCCTCTAAGGGGTTTAGTCTCTTTGGATATGATAACCCTATAGTTCAGACTCCCGTGATTCTGTATCTGGTTTCACAAGTGCAATGCGAAATAGAAAAATACAAATGAGTCTAAATCCGACAAATCTTGTAAAAAAATCCATTAATCATCAAAAATGCCAGAAATGGACTGCATTGCTAGATTTCAGAGTCGCCACCTAAATGTTTTTTGGAAATTTAGGAAACCCGTGACTTGTGTCAAAGGTCACTTATCCGTCATCATCAAAGTGTCTCGGCTTGAAAACTTAGGTATGAGACAAGAAGGTCATGAATTGAGCACCCCACTCATCCAATCAAAGATCGGCTTGTACTAATCATGATGTGATTTTTATTTACATTATATACTCTTGTTCCGATTATTATGTTATCTTTACTATGTGATGCACACAAGTATAGACTAATTTCACAAAACTTGGAATGCTTTGATTTTATATTTGTTTTGAAAAGTGTTTTGAATATGAACCACTAAAAAAAATTAATCTCATATGTACATTAATCAAATCATCCCAGCTTAAGCAAAAAAAGCCTTTATCCACCGGCATTCAAACAGGTATATTAATTAAGCACTTAGCCTCATGGTAAGCATGCTTAACATATTAACAATTGCACGCATGCAATATGCTAAAGTAAAAATGCTTACCCCAAATATCCGAGGTGAGCCAAAAGAAAGAAAATAGTTAAAAAAATTCATGATCCTAAACAATGCAACATGACTAATGCAACGCATACAACATGCAATTAATAGACTCGGCTACTTGCATGGCATGTGAGTTAATTCAAAGCATGCGATAAAGCACGTATTCGAGTAACGAATTTGAAATTGAGATTGATTAGTATGATAAGCAAACCCTTATGCATGCAAAACAAATGGATGAGAGTCATGGAGAATGCTAAGGAAAATATGATACAACCACGATAAGAGGATAAATAAAAGGGAGAAAGAAATGGGGGTTGGAAAACATACACAAATTATTACATATTTTCCCTTGCACAAGAGGGTCCGAAGTAACTACTTATTACAAATCCAAATGAACACTATCTAATTTATTACAACAATAATATGACAACAATTACAACAATAATATGTAAAGAATGAACAAAGATCCCACACGCGCCGACGAAGACAGCCCTAAAAAATTACTTTGTTTGCCTCTTGGGAAACTGTTTTGTTTCACCCTCAGCCACAGCTCTCTGTTTCAACAAAAATGCTCTATTTACCAAACTTTGGAGCTGACCGGCCCACAATGAGGCCCGGCCGAGCCCAAACAAATCCCATTGTGCCTTATTTTTTTGAATAAAACTGTTTTTGTGCTCTAAGGTGAAAACAGTGCAGACAGAGCATTCCTAAGTCATGTTTGTCATTTCTGCTTTTGTCTATCATAGAAATACTCAAGAGAGGAGCGGGTTCGGTTCTCAACCGATCAATGATTGCAAGTTGATTGCATGATCGTTTTAGACATGATAGGAGAAAACATGAATGAATGAAATAAAAGACAAACCACACCTCCTTCCTATCATGAAGTTAATTTAAGAAGGGAGGTAGACACGCTTTAAGAATCATCAAACATTATGGATTAGTATGCGATGACTCTAGAATGGATTCGGTATAACGTCCAACCGAATCCAACCAATTTTATTAGTTCTTTACATCGGTTTTAAACCAATTTCATTAGCCTTTTTCATCTTACCTCTCCATTTCTTATCGTTTATTCTATTTTGTCCAAAAGCGATATTGACGTCCATTAAGTCCAAAAGCAATAAAGATGAACGAGCATCGACTTAACCTGAGAAATGAGCCTTTCAAACCCTTTTCTTCGAGAGAAATTACAAATGAGGAGTCAAACTCATTTACAAGCGATAACGGATTCGCAATCAAACCCGAGAGAGGGCGATAATGACTTTAAATCCAAACCCGATAATAAGCTATAATGAAACCTTCCTTTGTGATTTCCAAGGACCTAACTAGAAAGTTAGTCCCTTAGAAGTAAATACATTGGTGATAAAGAGGAATGACAAACAAGAGGTTGTGTTTAGCATAAGAGAGATGTAATGCATTGTTAATGAACCTCCGAAGAGATCAAACCATTAAGCATAGAAGGTCTCTTTCTTATGCTTGAACAACAACCTTTTGTTAAACACAACTCTTTAATAAAAAAATAAAAAAAAAACAAAGAATGGAGGGAGGTTACAGAGATGATTATGCAAAGTTGATTATTACAAAAGTGGGACTTTTGGCATGAAAACTAGGTAAAGAAAGCTATCAACTCAAATGAATTGGTGTCTAAGGCCTAAACAACCAAATCCATGAGGACTTATAACATTACAAACATAATATTCAAAGCATAAACTATTTAAATGAATTAAATAGCCCCTAAAATGCAAAAAATAGTACCTAAAATCATGTTTAAAAGGAGTACAAAAGATAGCTAAAAAAAGAGAGGATACAAGGCTAGTAAACAAGCTTAAGGAGGGGTGGCTAACCCCTCCACTTTTAGGACTTCTAAATCATATTTTTTAGCCTTTTAAAACTCTGAAAATCGGTGTATAAAGACAAGAAAATAGAAGAAAAGAGTAGACAAAGATTAAAGAAGAATGTGCAAAATTATACCTTTTGAAAAGAGAGGTAAGCTCTTAGTTAACAAACTTGATTCCAAACACCCTCACGTTTCTGAAATATGGTTTGAAATCTCAACAAAGAGGTTCAAGAACAAGCTCTAATGGTGTATGTATTGTGTATGTATAGTTGAAAAAGGTTTGAAGGTGAAGAACGGTGTTGAAGATGAAGGGGGGTCTCTTTAGCTCTTCAAAGCTTTTGGAAATTTTTCTAACCCTCAATTCTGAAGGGAGAGATCGAATTTATAGAGTTTGAGCCAAACTGGTCAAAAATATCTTCAAAAAAGGCTAGCTGGTGAATTCCTGCCAATTGTTCTGTTTATCGTTAATGAGATCTGGCCGGGCCACAAAACACACGGTCGAGCCCAAAAATGAAAAGTTGGGTCTAAAAGGCACTTATGGACTATTTTTCATTGAAACCCGGCCGGGTCTAAAGAAGCCACGGCCAGATCTAAACAAACTCGGCTAAATCCAAAAATCTGTTTTTTAGCCCGACTTCAAACAGGCATACCTCCCTCATCCAGACTCGGTTTTTGGTGATTCTTGAGTCTAAATTGAAGCCCCAGAAGTCTACTTTCCCATGATGGTGGTCTCACATCTAAATTCTAAGTGTACAAAGAGATATGCCTAATGTAGTGAAGGTTGTTCATTTCTTTCTTAATGGTTTGATGCTCAACCTTTTCCTAAACTAGTTTTCTTCCATCCCCTCCTATTTCCTTCAACTCCGACATAAGACGTTTTTAAAGATTTTTCAAAGAGTTCACCTCTCTTCCATTTATTTCCACTATGTCCTTACTCGTTTTACTGAAAAGTGCAATATTTTAATTGAAATGCGAGCCTTGGAACATCGTAGAAACATTTAGAGAAATATTTTGAACAGAGGGTTTCAAGGTCTAAAATAGTTTGGCCAAAATGGGGGTAAGGTTTGGGATTAGAGCTTGAATCCAAATTTCTTTTTGCTGAAGATACGAACGATTTGCATACTGTAACATTCATTATTGGGTGTTTGGAATAAAGCATCCAAGTCTTAGGGGCGGTCAAAAATGGGGTGTCTACAGTTACCCCTCTTTGACAGAACTTGAAGTCATGCAATAATGTAAGTGAATGTCAAAGCCCGAAAATGATTCATTTTGACAAGGCCATAAGACTTGGGAAAACAAAACAAAATGTGGATGCAGTTGGTTGAACCCAAGAGTTGCCTATGTATCCCTTTACAAGGAATCAAACCAGTGTAGTTCAGGAGCAGGATACAAATGCTACACAATGCAACAAGACAATGCAAATGATATACGATGTAATGAAATAATCAAAACCACGAGCAATGCCTTCTACACAAATATTATAAAGGAATGGAGATGCAAATCAAACTACGTTTTATATAAAAAAAAAGTGGGCACAGCCAAACGATGCCTAACACAAGCTAAGTGCCTACACCCTCAATACTGACCTCAGCGTAGCACGGGTGCTTACACATAACAAAACCATGTTTTAATGTGAAAGGGTGCGAGCACATGCAAAACTATGTCTTTCGCAAATAGAATACAAGTGATTGAGTGGTATGATATAATTGAGTAATGATCTGCTTGGGAAAGATAAGGATCCTAAATGCTAAATGCAACAAGACAAAGTACAATGCAATGAATGCGATTGATGAAGTGAATAAGAAGTGCAGGCCAAACTACGTCTTACCTAGAAAAGGCATGGGCACAAAACAAGCCACGTCTAATACAGAAAAAGTGCCAAAATCCTCAGACCACAATTCTTGCAGAATAAGCGTGTACACATACAAAGCTATGTTTTAACGTGAAAAGTATGACCACATACCAAACTAAGCTTAACATGGAAAGGATGCAGGTGATAAAATGGTAAGATGTAATAGGTGTAATGGATAATGTAGTAGATACGTGCAATAGATGTTATATGCAATGCGATGAAGGTAATAGATAATAATTATGATGTAGTAGCTAGGAAGTAAAAGTACCTTACAGAGGCAATTGGCAATGACTCACCTCATGCTGCTGGGGATCTTCGTCTTCTTTTTGGTTTTAAGATTTTCCTTCATCTTGAGCTTCCAAACCATGGGTATTACTTTTTTCCCTGGCTATGTTTGTAACTTTTCCTATTCTCCAATAGGGTGATAGACTAGGTTGGTTCAATATCTAGGACTGAAGTGCATACAAGCTACCTCAACCTATGGGGCTGCCATACAGATTTCAAGCCAACGAAGTTTTGAAAAAATTTCTACACTTATGGGTATTTAAACTAGACTTTAGTCTCAAAAATTCCAAACCCTTGCGTTCTAGGCCTCGGCCATTCGAACTCTAGTTTTCACCATCGCAGTTGATCTTCTAGGAACTTACTACCAACATAGTCAGGTGGCTATACTAGACCGCCTGAAGTTGTTCGGGCATGACAAACACCAAAGGACTTGCACCTTTAGAGGATTTAAGGTCTCCTAGACCCAAAAAGTGCACAAGACAATGCAGGTGAGGTGCACAAGATAGTGATATGTGAGTTGAATGCACAAAACAGTATTGTGTAGGTGCACAAGACAGTGCGGTATAGGTGAATGCACAAAACAGTGCGATGCAAGGTGCACAAAACAGTGAGATACAAGATAAATGCACAAAACAGTGCGATGCAAGGTGCATAAAACAGTGCGATACAAGATGAATGCACAAAACAATGCAATACAAGGTAAATGCACAAAACAGTGCGATGCAAGGTGAATGCACAAAACAGTGCAATGCAAGTGTACATGACAGTGCGATATGGGTTAAATGTAGAAAACAGTGCGATGCAAGTTGCACAAGACAGTGCGATACAGGTGCACAAGACAATGCTATTTGGATACACAAGATAGTACGATGGGGGTGAATGAATGTGAATGCACAAAACAATGTGATGCAAGGTACACAAAACAGTGCGATACAAGGTGAATGCACAAAACAGTGTGACGCAAGGTGCACAAAACAGTGCAACGCAAAGTGCACAAAATAGTGCGATACAAGGTGAATGCACAAAACAGTGCGATGCAAGGTGCACAAAACAATGCGATACAAGGTGAATGCATAAAACAGTGCGATGCAAGGTGCAGAAAACAGTATGATACAAGGTGAATGCACAAAACAGTGCGATACAAGGTGAATGCACAAAATAGTGTGACGCAAGGTGCACAAAACAGTGCAACGCAAAGTGCACAAAATAGTGCGATACAAGGTGAATGCACAAAACAGTGCGATGCAAGGTGCACAAAACAATGCGATACAAGGTGAATGCATAAAACAGTGCAATGCAAGGTGCAGAAAACAGTATGATACAAGGTGAATACACAAAACAGTGCGATACAAGGTGAATGCACAAAACAGTGCGATACAAGGTGTACAAAACAATGCGATACAAGCTAAATGCACAAAACAATACAATACACGGTGCACAAAACAGTACGATACACAAAACAGTGTGATACAAGGTGCACAAAATAGTGCGATACAAGGTGCACAAAATAACGCGATACAAGGTGAATGCACAAAATAGTGCGACATGGGATGAATGCATAAAATAGTGTTGTATGGGTGCACAAGACAGTGCGATATAAGGAAAAGATGTATGATATGTAGAGAGAAATGAGCAGTACATAGAGTAGTGCATCATGTATCTTATGAAATGAGTGCAGGGTAACTTGTTACAATTTATTAAAATATAATTGAAAAACACTATGGAAGGTAACTTGACGAAACTCTGTTATTACAAGTACAGAACAAAGTTAAGAGCAAGAGTAACCAATCACGCAGTTCAAATCAACCAGAGTGTATGAGCATGCATGCATAATCCAAATCACATGTATCAATCAGAGGAAAGATGGCAATCTGTAGACACCCCATTTTTGACCGTCCTCAAGACTTGGACGTCACCGTTGGAACACTCGATGATCATCCATGTTTGTGTTCGTCTTGAGTTCCCGAAAGCCTTGGCAGCACGCCTCGTCTCAGGACCTCTCGACTCGACTGTTTTGTGCTTGGTTTGACACCAAACACTTGTGTTTTGCCTTTGAGAGGCAAGGTAGGGCTTGTAGACCATCCCCACCCATCACCGGCCGTGGCTTGAGGACAACGGCTGTGTTTTGTGGCCACCGGCCAAATGTTTGGCCGGCCGGCACTATAGATGGCCAGCCGGCTATCTTTTTTTGGTCAATTGCATCTTTGGCCGGCCGACTACTGTGCATCTGCTTTTGCAGATATTTTGTCACAGCTGGCTTGCATTTGGCTTCCTTCCATACACGTGTATGGAGGGATCTCTCTCTTTAGGGGCTTGTCTTGTAAGCTTTACAAGACCAAAAGCTCTATAAAGAGACGTCTTCTCTCTTGTTTGAGGGGTTAGACATTTTAGGCAACATTTTTA
This sequence comes from Camellia lanceoleosa, assembly GCA_025200525.1. Taxonomy (NCBI): domain Eukaryota; kingdom Viridiplantae; phylum Streptophyta; class Magnoliopsida; order Ericales; family Theaceae; genus Camellia; species Camellia lanceoleosa. Next base: position 8,350,594 of record CM045772.1, read on the forward strand.
GGGTTTGAGTTCTAGGGTTAGGGTTTGCTCATCTCCCATCTCTATATCTCTCTTGTGTGTGTTTAGGCTTAGATTTGCACACAAACACACACTATCACACCATTTCTTAGAGCTGAGGCCCTTGAGGGTTGTTTTTAGAATTTTGGAGCTTAAGAAGCTACTGGAGCTTCATTTGTGAAGAAGGTCTACAAGGGTAATCACTTTTCCCTTTTATCCCCCATTTTTGCACACCATTTTTACCTATCTTGCAATTGTTTTTTGGCTTTGCATATAATACATAAAAGTTCTGTTTTTAAGGCCTCTAAATAGTTTGTTAAGAGTGTTTTAAGCTTTGGGGTTGTTTGACCCCTCTTAAGCCTTGTTTGGCCCTTGTTTTGTGCCATTTTGTGTGAGCTCCGGGACCATGGTGTTTGGGCCTCCTCACCACTGAAATTTTGAGGGATTTCAGAGGTGAGGATGGTGCCTTGAGGTTCTAGGAAGGAGAGGGCCACCCCCTCTCCTTGTCCTTGAAAAGGGCCATTTTTGCCTCTTGAGAGAGTACCATGTTTAAGTATGCGTTGGCCATGCCTTAACTGTTTTTTATGCTTATTATGCCATGAAATAGCATTGAGTTGAGTTGGTTTTGGTACACCATGCCTGCTTAGCATACATGCCTTGTAATGCCATTTTGTCGCCTTAATATGCCTTGGGTTGTAAGCCCTTGTTCTAGTATATTTTAGGCCTAGCTTTGTGAAGCTTTAGTGCATGTTTTTGTATGCTTTAGCTCTATTTTAAATTGCTTGAGTCATATTTGCCATGTATTGCATAGCTCCTTTGCATTTTTGATTTGTTAGCCTTAAGTTTTGGACCTTTATTGCATGCTTAGCCTATCTTGTTTGCTTGGTTTAACACCATCTTAACATGATTCCAGAGCTTAGATTGCATGTCATTAGTTCATGCTTAGCCTCTTTTAAATGTGCTTGAAAGTTGCCTTTGTTTGCTTAAGTATAGGCCCATTAACATGTGCATGTGTGTATGTGTGTTTGGTCCCATTTCTTGAGTTTTTGGCCTCTGTTTTAGGCCTAGTTAGAGTTGCCTAATTTAGTTTAAGTCCATCCCTTTGTTTGTTGCATGCTTTCCTTGTATGTTGTAGCATATTGGTGAGTTGTTGCATGATTGAAATCACATGATTGAATGAAGTCACATGTTGGCTTACGTGCTTGAATGCCTACATTAGCCTTGCACACTTGTTAGTTGCATTGCTCTATGCCTTGCATATCTTGCATGCTCATTTGCATTGCCATATTGCATGCCTAGTTAACATGCTTAGGTTGCATTGCATTGACATGCATGCTTGGCCTCTTGACTATCCATGATAGAGGTTAAGTCCCCCCTCCCCTTGGCTTGATTATGTGCATCGCATTGCATATCAAATGTGCACACTTGGTTTCTTGGGCCATCATGCATGGAAATGCGCAATTGGTGGTCCGAGAACCAAGGCTCATATCCCTTTGAGTCATAAACATGATATGGGGTGTGATTGGTGCATACATTGTTTGAAATGCATTGCCATGCCAAGTATTGTCCTCTGCTGCTGGCAAACCAGATTCTGCAGGAATTTTTGTCCGGTCGGCTACATTTAGTGCCGACCGGCCACCATAGTTGGCCGATGGATTAGATTTATGGCTGGTGACCATTCTGCATGGCCGGTGGTGCCCCCCTTTAGTCGGTGGTGACTCCTGGCATCCATAGAGCAAACCCTGGGACTTTGGTAGTCCTTAGAGGAGCAGAGCAGGGAAAACAGAGGCATCTTGCGCATAGTAGTGGATTTCCGGGCGAAACCGAGCGCGCATGCATTAGACCCTCTCCTCAAGGCCTTTTACTGCTTTCAGTGTTTAATTGATTTATTAATTAATTAGGTGGTCTGTAATATTTAATTAGCTTGTAGGTTAATTAAATTTGTATATTCTTTCGGTCCCTCTGAGCGAGGGCAAAGTTGTAATAAGCGTGGGTGAGTGTGTGTATGTCTTCCAACCCCCACTTCTTTCTCCTTTTTACTTACCTGCTTATGATGGTTAGTATTAGGACATGTCTACTTTAGCATACCTCATATTATGCATGCGTGCATCATTCATCAGTATTGCATGCACCGGGCTCGGTACATCATGCTAATTGCATTTTATTTCAAATCAAATTTGAATACGTGCTACTTGCGCATTTCACATGTCATCCTTAAGATTAGCCGAGCCTATTCTAATGACATTTTGTATGCGATGCATTAGGCACTTAACATGGACTTGGATCATGCATTGATTGCTAACACGTTCTTGTTTTGGCACGGAGTACGATGTAAGTATTTTATGCTTTAGCATACCGCATGTGTGTGAATGCTACCATGACAGCATGCTTACCATGTGGCTAGATGCTTATGTGGTAAACTGCTTGAGTGCCTGTGGGTGAAGGTTGGATTGCTTGAGTTGGAACAATTCGTCGAAATCCGTATTTTTAGCCTACTTGCGAGTAGCAAATCCCAAAACCATTTGCAAACAAGACGGATATGCAATGCTTGTTTCCAAATTAGGCGATCTAGTCTATACTTGTTTTTGCTGTGCGCATAACGTAGTGATTCTAGGCTAATAACCGGAATAAGAGCATATAGTGTTTTCAAAATAAAATATCACGGTTTGTAAGAGGCCGGTCTTCGGACCGGGCGAGAGGGGGTGCTCATAGCTAACCTTCCCCGATCATACCCAAGTTCCCGAGCCGAGGCAACTTTGGTGATGACGGACACGTGGCCTTTGGCACCGAGTCAGGGTTTCCTAAATTCCCCAAAATAAAATATTTAGGTGGCGACTCTGTATCTGGCAAAGCGGTCCATGTTTGGCACTTCTTTCAAAAATCTGTTTTCTCAAAACGATTTGCCAGATTTGGACTCTTTGGTTCAGATTACGAACCATGACACAAATCGAGTCCGAACTGTAGCATCGAGGTCCCTCGCGGACTTGTTATAGTTTCTGGCAACTCTGCTGGGGACTTTAGACAGCTTGACTCGAACTCGTGATATCTTGTTTTGACTACACGTATGTGTTTCGTTGCATTGCATGTGCATTGGTGCGCCTAGGACACCGTGTTGGCCATTTGCTATTCCTGAGCGGTCTGCCGGAGGCTTGACTTTGTCAAAGCATGCCATAAGGCTAACCGGTTGCGGGCTCTGCCAGTTTGGGAACACAAACCCCGGTTTTACCGGGGCACCCTCTTCGACCATTCGACCTAGTGCATATTCGGAATCCGTAGTGACCATTCCAAACTTAGGACAGGTTGCCTACCCGATTATAGGTTGTTTGAAACCGCTGCATACGTAGTGAAACCCTAGCTCCTGACAAAATAGGACAGGGAAACCCTACCCTAACATAGGGGTGTTTTTGCTCTCTCTACTTGCTATGTGCTGTCAGGGAGTATATCTCTACAGGGAACACACATATCAGTTTGCAAGATTGAGTATCAAGTCTGGGGGCACCAGTATCAGTTTATGAGAACCAGTCATATCTGTGGATACCCGATTCAGTGTTTTGTGAGACAATGATTTCTGGGGAACAGTGATTAGTAGTAGAGTATAGTTGTTCGGCTGCACCTGTGTTTGATCTGTTTGGGTTGAAATACTGCTTGTTTTTCCTTTCAGTTCAGAGAGTTCTGGAATAGTTAATGTTTCCCCTTTGCCGAGGCAAGACTTATAATGACGCAGAATTCAGAGGAGATTGTGGTTATGACAGCCGCATTAGATCAAGGAATCACTTTGCAAAATGAGACCAATGTTGATATGCCACATCCACCCAGATTGCCGGTTGCGTGCTCGGTCTAGACCCCCCAGCTATATCAGGCTCGCGAGCCTACTACACTTGAACTGATGGGGATGATAGGTGATCTCCAGAGGTCTGTGGCGGATCTCGCCTACAGAATGTCAGTTTCACCCCCAGCCGCACCATATGCCGGGAGTTTTGTACCCCGGGAGCCCCCGTTGTTGGGACGGATTGTGATTGAACTTAACCAACCAAAGATGGCCTCCAGTTATGGCAATGACGTGTCAACATCAACCCAAACCCTCGATCAGGCTAAGGCCAGAGGTAAGGACAAAACGAAGGCAGATGCCGATCCTATCGAACAATTGCTGTGGGCAGTCGAGGCTTTGAAAGCCGGGGGAATGAACAAGCAATAGGCATCTGTAGTTTTAACAAAAGCTGTGGAGGATGCTTTCCCCGCTCCACCTGAGGGTAGTTCAAGTCAGTCAGAAAACCGGGATAGGCCCCGTCATACCAAAACAGTTTCTTCTGCTCCCGACCCTGCATCCGGGAAGGATCAGAAATCCAAGGCCGCACCCGCCGACCCATTCGCTAGTGCGTCTAGCAAGAGTGCTCAACCTTCAAAGTACCTGCCCCGAGGACGCAGGGTCTTCCATGCTCTCTACATGCCGTTGTCAAAGGCACTTCAAATCCTAGCTGAAAGAGGGCATCTTAAACCCTTGGAGCCTCGGCCCCTCCCGAAGAATCTCCCTGCTACACATGATGCTGCTTTGTACTACATGTACCACCAGTAAATCGGTCATGCTACCTATAATTGCTTCCGCCTCCGTCATGAGGTGCAAGATTTGATTGACAACGAGGTTATCCTCCCACCCACCTCAGCCAAGTCCGTTACTACCCAGTTATTGGATTTTGAGGACACAGATACTGCGAGTATGTAACCAGATGGTGAACCGCCTGCGGGCGGTATTTGGCGTATTTTTGGATGTGGCGTTTGGCACGCATTTTTGAGCAGCTGTGATTGCTAATTTTGTAAACTCTGGCTTGGGTGTCGAGTCAGTCTTTTGTTTTGTTTTGAGTCTGTCTTATTGTCTTGAGTCAGTCCTTTTTGCTCACGGGTCTGTTTTGTCGCAGCGAGTCAATCCCCTTTGTATAGAATGCCAGGTGATTCCGGGGTTGTTGCCTCGAACACTATTTTACTTTGTAATTACCCGTTTTTGTTTTCTTTTGAGTCTGTCTCTGCTATGGAGCCAGTTGCATCAGCAAATCTGAATGAAATAGCTGTGGCTATCTCGTTTTCGTGCTTGCTGTCAGTTTGAGCTAGTTGTGCCAGAAGAGGTGAATGGAACGACAGTACGTTTTACCTACTCTTTTGTACCCTGAAAATTATTACAATGACCTAAGTTTTTCAAAAACCCCTTTTGAACACTGCAGTGATAAAAACGAAGAGGAAGGAATTCCTCGGGTTTTGCAAAATTTGATCATATTTGAGAGAAAGATAGGCATGCTAAGTCTTTAATGAATGAAATCATGCCTGTCAGCGTGAGTACTGAGAAGGACCCTGGCTTGATCCAGATTAGTTTCACACTATCTTCAGCGCGAGTGATTTGTCGCCTTCTTAAAAACCTTCAAAAACAAAATGTTTTGCGCGGTCCTGTGAAGACCTGTGTGGAATTGCTCTTGAGATTGCGCAGCATAGGATTGCTCTCAGCCTCGAGATTCAATCTATTTGTTTCGAACTTGGAGTCCGCTCAGAATATTCAACTGCAACCGCCATGTAAGGCCCGTGTGGCCCAATTTGAAGCTGCCATCGAGCAAGAGGCACCAAAATCAGATTAAGAAGGTCAGATCTCACTGGGAAAAGCTCCTGAAGCAACCGTGATGGATTTTTCTGCAAATCAACACAACAGCCACTCTCCTGGATACAGAGGGCATCAATTTCAAAGCCATTTGACATGGACTTGTTACACTTTTACCCTTTGAGAGGCTCGCTAGGCCGAAAACCCGGAAGGGCAACCTAGACAAAAGTTAGAACAAGAAAAGAACAAGAAAACAGCGAAAAAAAAGAAAAACAGCAAAAATTAAAAATTAAAAAATTGAAAAAGAAAAGAAAAGAAAAGAAAAGAAATAAAAAAAGAGAGAATGAAGAGAAAAGAAAAGAAGCTCGCAAGGTCGAAAACTCGTATCGGGCACCTTGGCAAAAGTTAGAGCCTAAAAGTGAAGGTTAATACCCGAGTGTACCTTAACCGGAACTACGTAAGGCTTGATTCCCATGTTTGGGATATGTAGGCAACTTCATCTTGAAGTCCAGCCCCCAACGCTTTTATAGCGCCTCAGTTCATGTAATGGTTTTGATTATCCTCGCCTCCTCTAAATCCGAAAGTTCGGTTGTGGCAAGCATGTGTTGCATTAGCCATCTTAACATGAACTAGGATCATGCATATGATTACTAACTAGTTTCTGTTTTGGCTTGGAGTACTCTGTAAGTTCTTTTGCTTTAGCATCCTTGCATGCGTGTGAGTGTTGCCATGACAGCATGATTACCATGAGGCTAGCTACTTATATGATATAACTGCTTGAATGCCTATGGATGGAGGTTGAATTATCTAAATTGGAATAATGCATTAAAACTGTGAGTTTTAAGGCCACTAGATAGTGGCAAAACCATCTTTTCTAAAAGCCCACTCGAGGGTGGCAAAACCTGCATTTTAGCCTACTCGCGAGTAGCAAATCATTTTCAAAGCAAACCTGAAATGTTTTATTCCAATTTGGGCGATTCGGTCTATACTTGTTTGCTGTGTGCATAACATAGTAAATCTAGGCTAAATGACCGGAATAAGAACACATAAACATTTTCAAAATTGGATATCACGGTTAGTAGAGGCCGATCTTCGGATCGGGCGAAAGGGGGTGCTCATAGCTGACCTTCCCCAATCGTACCCAAGTTCCCGAGCCGAGGCAACTTTGGTGATGACGGACACGTGGCCTTTGGCACCGAGTCAAGGTTTCCTGAATTTCCCAAAATAAAATATTTAGGTGGCGACTCTGTATCTGGCAAAGCAGTCCATGTTTGGCACTTCTTTTCTAAAAATCTGTTTTCTCAAAACGATTCGCCAGATTTGGACTCTTTAGTTCAGATTAAGAACCATGACAATTTGAGTCCGAACTGTAGTAGACCCACAAAACGAACGGAACAAGACTCACCCTCCCGGGGCGTTCAGGGGACGTTTACAGTTTCTGGCGACTCTGCTGGGGAGTTTAGAGAGCTTGACTCGAACTCGTGATATCCTGTTTTGATTACATTTATGTGTTTCTTTGCATTACATGTGCATTGGTGCACCTAGGACACCGTGTTGGCCATCTGCTATTCCTGAGCGGTTTGCCGAAGGCATGACTTTGTCAAAGCATGCCATAAGGCTGACTAGTTGCGGGCTCTGCCAGTATGGGAACACAAACCCCCGGTTCTACCGAGGCACCCTTTTCGACCATTCGACCTAGTGCATATTTGGAATCCATAGTGACCATTCCAAATTAGGACAGGTTGCTCACCCGATTTTAGGTTGTTTGAAACCGCTGCGTACGTAGTGAAACCCTAGCTCTTGACAAAATAGGACTGGGAAACCCTACCCCAGCATAGGGATGTATTGGTTCTCATTTACTTGCTATGTGTTTTTAGAATGTATCTCTACGGGGACACATGTACTGGCCTGTGAGTTTGAGTATCAGGCCCGTGGGCATCAGTGTTTTTTGGGAATCAATTATCTGTGGGTATCAGATTCAGACTTAAGGGCAACGATTCAAAAACAGTGATCAGTGTTTGAGGAACAGTGTGTTTAGCTTATTGGCAGCATATTATGATACCCAACCGTGTGTTGTTTATTTTACGCCGTTACGCTGTCCGATTGTCTGTTTATTTATACGCTTTATTTATCTTTTTGCTAGGTAGTTGAGCACAATTGCTTCTGACCCAGCAGATATTCCCCAAGCACTCTGGACTAGAGGTCGTCGACTCCATCGATTTGAGGATTTGGTAGACGGACAACCAGTGTACCACTCTCTACCCCCGGTTACTAGACGGAGGACCGTTAGGCAGAGGGCATCAGTACAGCAGTCAGTTCAGAGGGCCTTATCTACCGCACCTGAGTTCAGTAGAGATCAGGGTCTTGTTTCACCTACAGAGAGGGAATATATACCGGTAATTCAACCAGAGCAAAATAGTATGGCTAGCTTAGAGGAGATGGTGCGCAAGCTCCAAGAGAGCATGAAAATGATGTAGCAGGATGCTGTTCGACAGGCAGAGTTTGCCAAGTAGCAGACCACAGTTATGAATGAACAAGCGGAGTTGATTGTGAGGTTACAGCAGCAAACCGGAGCCTCTGCTTCGCAGCAAGTTCCTTCCCCACCAAGAGTTCCAACCTTCGGGGAGACAGCCAATGTTCAGAATGATACAGAACTTCTCACAGGACCACCTCCACCCCCGATCCTACCCCAAATCCAACCCCAGTTATCAAAAACACCCACCAACCTACCAGACTCTCCCTTTGAGTTCGAGACTGATCCCACCGCACTAAAGTTGAGCAAGCTTGAAAAGCTGTTCAAGAGATCCCAGGGAGTCAAGACCATCCCCGACATTGAAGATGGCTATACCGACGCAGTATGCTTATTTGATTTAAAATGCCCCATATTGATTGATTTGACGGGTCCAGGGACCCCATGGTGCACCTGAGACTGTTTTCAGATATCTTAAGGCCAATGGGCCTCAGTAGACTGGAGAAGATGTCTTTGTTCGGCCGGACCCTGTTAGGTGTGGTGGCCATATGGTATGCCAAATTAGAAGATGATGTCAAGAGAAACTGGAACGAGATGGCTAAGGCCTTCATTGCGCAGCACTCATACAATACACAAATTGAGATTACAACCCGTGATCTTGAGACAACAAGGCAAGAGCCTAAAGAGAGCTTTTCAGAATTTGTGACCAGATGGAGGGCCAAGGCTTCGATAATGACCTTAAGGCCTACAGACAAAGATCAAATCCGGATGATTGTGCCCAATCTTCAGCCAAAGTTGATGTAAAAGATGATTGTACTCCCCTTTCTTACTTTTTTCTGACCTGTATGAAATGGGGGTACAGATTGAGGATGCCTTGAAGCAAGGCTTAATTGATAATGACCGAGAGCAACCCCGAAGAACTTTCAACCGCAACACTAATGCGGGCCCGAGCGGCACTACAACTACAAGAGCCTCCGAAGTGAGCATGGTCACCCTCCGAGAACCATGGCAGCTGCACCATTTTCTGGTGCGTTCCGAAGCAACCCACCAACAGCCAAATACCCACCCAAAAACACCAGAACCTTCGCTCCACTTTATATGCCCCTGTCCAAAGCTTTGGGGGTGCTAATCAGAAAAGGGCACTTGAAGCCCCTAAATGCCCTACCAAAAGACTTCCCTCTACCCATAACCCGGCCAAGTATTGCGATTTCACCAACAAGACGGTCATGACACCGACAGTGCTTCCGACACGTCATGAGATTCAAGATCTCATCGATAACGGGGTGATTCTGCCGCCCGAGAAGCCCAATGTTACTACAAATCCTCTCCCCACACATAACCAAGCTCCACTACCCAAAAGAATCAATTTCATCCATACTGGGGTCGTGTCCTACGATCCTAGTATCTATATCACACCTTCCCACCTGCCTAAGCTGGAGGTTTTCCTTCCCGATTGCACCGACTTGTGCATGATGGACATCTCCATAACTCAATGCAAGCCAGCGGTAGTGACTGCCGAGGACAGGAGAGAGGAGGTCCCAAAGGAGAAGAGGATTATTGAGCCAGAGTCTGCGGAATCTGGGAGTTATGTTGAGAAGACATATAGTCCGTGTGACTACATTTCATTAATAGGCCAGGATGGGCCAGATGTGGAATTTCCAGCAGGAGGAGAGCTGTGTGTGATCCAATGGGATAGTCTGGGACAGGGAACAGATGATTTAACAGCTGTGGAAGAGGACCTTGCCAATCTTTAGTTTTATAGTGACCAAGATTCAAGGGGCGCGGCAGTCAACTGGTTCGATTATGAGGAATCGGCAGAGGCTACTGGCTGGTTAGATGATCAACCGGATGTGGTGGAAGAGTTCCAACCAGAACAGGACCCGGTAGGGGCAAGAATGTCAGTGACGGTCGGAAGGGTCGAAGAACAGAGTGCATCGCCGGAGGGCGCCGGTGTCAAGAATTTCACTCGGGATTGGGGCATTTCGAGTACGGGAATTATTGAACAGTAGGTTGTATTGACACACCTAGAACAGGAAAAATTCGAAGACTCCGAGAGAATCAGGACGACAAAGGCCCATGTGGGGATTGAAACTGCTATGTGCACAGGAACTAAGAATACTGTGAGCATATGGATGGAAGGTGCTGCGAGTACGAGAACGGTCATGCCGGAGCCGGACAGGTGTCTGTCGGCCCCTAATGGAATGTGGTGGGAGGATGAGGATTTATGTCTTGCCCACACAGACGAAGATTGGGGAGACAACCAACCCGATGACACCTGGTACCTTGGAGAAGTCAACCATATGAGGAAGAATAGAGAGGCTGAAAAGCAAAAGGAGAAACAACTTGAGGAAGAAGCTGTGCTCAAACAGCTAAAAAAGATACAAGCAGACATCTCCATCTGGGGACTGCTTATGGCATTACGAGTACACAGACAAGCTGTCTTATCAGCCATGGAGAAAGCGAAGCTTTCGATAGAAACCATGCCAGAACAGCTGGTGAGATTAGTCTTTCTGGGAGGAGCCACCCCGACGCTGACTTTTTCCAACAAGGAATTGCCACTCGAGGGGGCAGACCATAACAAGCCACTCTACATTTCCATGGAATGTAGGAATAAGTGGATACCGGTGGTTCTTGTTGATACCGGATTCGCAACGCATCAAAGAAGGACAACAGATGATGTCGGCTTGAAAACCGTGGATTTTGTACCCACAGCCCAGGTCATCCGGGCGTATGACAACACAAGCCGAGAAGTGATGGGAACAGTTAAAGTTCAGACTAAAGTTGGGCCGGGATAGCACGAGATAGATTTCCATGTCCTAGAAGTCCCCGTAACTTTTAATATGCTTTTGGGGCGGCCGTGGCTGCATCAGGTGAAGGCGGTGTCATCCACTTTGCATCAAATGGTAAAATACCCCTATGGGAAGGGAGTAGCCATTGTTTTTGGGAATTCATCAATCCATCCACCACCGGAGGTATCTACGCCTGTTCTAGAAATTGAGCATGGCATGGAGGATGTGTTCATATCAGGTTTTACCCTAGCTGAGGCTCAAGTTGTACAGAACATCATGGCTGCTAACGAGGGGATGTATGTCAGTGCCCAAGCAGTGTATCTCATGAACAAGCTCCAACACATCCCTGGGATGGGATTAGGAAAGAGCGTCAAGGGCGCCGCAAAGATTGGCAAGTGCCACACAACCCCCATAACTTTGGCTTGGGTTATCTGCCCACCAAGGAGAATTGGGCAAGGAAAGGAAAGGAGATGGCTGGGAGAGCCAGAGCGAAACAAATGGGGAGACCTTTCGACTTAATGCACCGGCCCATTCAGGGTACCCTAAACGGATGCTTTGTCCGGGAGGGGGAAGACTTTCCATTTTGTGGTTTTCCGGAGCCGTGGCTGAACGCGGAGAGGAAACGCATACTAGGGCTTGAGATTTTCTTTGACCTACGCTACGGGATGATGTTGTCAAGAGCGCATGCACTCCAAATGAGCTTGAGCATCAGAAAATGGAGTCCGAGGACACGAACTTGAAATGGGGTAGCAATCGCATGTCTATTGTCGATCCTTCGATCGACCACCGTGCTTGGGGGATAACTTCTGTGTCCATGATCGGAATGAAATGGCTGGGCCTACCGTCAACTATTTTGAATGCATCCATCGCACCTCCCTCACTGGCAAGACGAGGAGGATTTTGTCCAAAGAAGACCGGGTCAGTAGTGAGCCGAATCGATTCCACCGAAGTCTTCGAGTCGAATCAGTTCCACTCGACCGAGTCCGAGTCCCAGTATTCTTGGGGGTGACAACCCGGATGCCACAGTCCTGTCCAAGTCGTCTTTTTCTTTCTCTTTTGAGTCTATTGTAATAGAAGAATCAGACGGTTTGGAAGTACATGATGAGAATGATATGAATGTGGTTTCCGAGTACTTTTCTGTGCCTTTGATTTATTACTTAAACTAGGACTTTCAAAATTTTGATGAAAACGACGAGGACAAAATTCCTCCGGTTTTACAACGTTTAATTGAACAAGAGCAGGAAAGGTTCGTCAAACCTTTAGTTGGTGAAATCATTACTGTGAATGTTGGTACTGAGAAAGACCCGCAGCTGGTCCAGATCGGGTCCACGTTGTCTTCAGAGGAACGCGAGCACTTAGTCGCTTTATTAAAAGATTTCAAAGATGTTTTTGCGTGGTCCTACGAAGACATGCCTGGAATCGATCCTGAGATTGTACAGCACCGGATCCCTCTTGACCCCGAGGCCCGACCTGTCAAACAGAAACTCAGGAGGATCCACCCTGATTGGGCCATTAAGATCAAAGAAGAGGTCACCAAGCAAATCGACGCGGGCTTCCTGCTGGTATCCGAATACCCGACTTGGTTGGCCAACATTGTTCCAAAGGTCAAGAAGGATGGCATAATCCGCATGTGTAGACTTCGTGGATTTGAACAGAGCCATCCGGCGATCTACTTTCCTTGCCACACATTGATGAGTTGGTAGATTTCACAAAGGGGCATGCTTTGCTTTTGTTTATGGATGGCTTCGTGCTATAATCGATAGTAATGGCACCAAGACCGGAGAAGATCAGATTCACCACCCCGTGGGGTACATACTGCTAAAGAGTAATGCCATTTGGGTTGAAGAATGCTGGAGCTACTTATCAGCGGGCAGCGACCACAATATTGCACGATATGATCCACAAAAAGGTTGAGGTGTACGTGGACGACATGATTGTCAAGTCCAAAGAAAGAGAGGGTCACTACACCGCCTTGCAAAAGTTTTTCCAAAGGATCAGAGAATTTCGGCTGCGGTTGAATCCTCGTATGTACATTCGGTGTTACAAATGAAAAATGCTAGGGTTTCGACACAAAGGTATCAAGTCGACCCTTCCAAAATCAAGGCCATCTTAGAAATGCCACCACCAATGACTGAAAAAGGAGGTGCAAGGCTTTCTGGGTAAAGTGCAATTCATAAGAAAGTTTATCGTAAAACTAACCTTGACTTGTGAACCACTTTTTGGTCTCCTGAAGAAAGGAAAGAAATTCCAATGGGACGGTCAATGTCAAGTAGCTTTTGAACAGATCAAAGAATATTTACAGAACCCGCCTGTGTTGTCACTGCCAGAGCCGGGGAAACCCTTGATATTGTACCTATCAGTAACCGAGACTACAATGGGCTGTATGCTCGCACAAGAGTCAGAAGGCAAAGTGGAAAGGGCTATCTACTATCTGAGCAAGAAGATGTTGGATTACGAGACCCGCTACACTCCGCTGGAGAAGGCTTGTTTGGCCTTGGTATGGGCTACTAGGAAGCTGCGGCACTACCTGTTAGCTCACTCTGTAATGTTGGTTTCATGACTCGATCCTATCAAATATCTTTTCGAGAAACCGGCACTTATGGGTAGGCTAGCTCGTTGGCTGCTGTTGCTTTCCGAATTTGATCTAAAGTATGTAATGCGCAAGTCCGTAAAAGGGAGAGCGGTAGCGGAGTTCCTTGCCGACCACCCGGTTGAAGGGGATGAAGCAGTTGAGTACCTATTCCCAGATGAAGCCATTTTGCACGTCAAAGATGAAACTTGGACGATGTACTTTAACGGAGCGTCAAACCAGTACGGGTATGGGATAGGGGTGTTACTGATAGCGCCCGACAATTCCCGTATCCCTTTAGCATTCAAGCTCCGGTTCAAAGTCTCAAACAATGAAGCGGAATACGAGGCATGTATTGCCGGCTTAGAAGCGGCTCTAGAACTAGGGGCAAAACGGTTGGACGTCATTGGGGAGTCGAACCTTGTTGTGTCTCAAGCAAAAGGAGATTGGAAGGTCAAAGAAGAAAAGATGATAATTTACCACCAAACCTTGGATTTGTTAATTCCTCGATTTGAAAAGCTAAACTTCACTCATCTAGTAAGAGAGAACAACAAGTTCACAGATTCACTAGCAACTCTATCTTCCATGATAGACATCCCGTCCAGAGTCCGGATGCGTCCAGTCATCATTGACCAGAAGTTTGTGCCAACGTATGAGTCAATTTCTTCCATAGATGAGGTTCAGGACGAGAACCCCTGGTATTACAACATTTGGAATTTCTTGGAGAAGGAGACGCATCCACCAGGGGCAAATGCCAAAGATAAAAGGGCAATCAGAAGAATGGCTCGGGCCACCATCATCCGCAGGGTAAGTTGACAAGAGAGGTCATCTAGGAATGCATAAGCTGTGTGTAGAAGCTGAGGAGTCAAAGCGCCTGATGGAGGCCATCCATGGAGGAGAATGTGGTGCACATATGAATGGAGTCATGCTAGCGTGGAAGATCCTCGGACAGGGTTACTATTGGTCCACCATAGAGGAGGATTGTATTGGCTTTGTTCGACGATGCCACAAATGCCAGATCCATGCAAACCGCATGAACATCCCGCCATCGAAGCTATACAACATGACTTCGCCATGGCCATTTTCAGTATGGGGAATCGATGTGATCGGGTCATTCAAGGATCGAATGGGCATGAGTTCATCCTGGTCGCGATAGATTACTTTACGAAGTGGGTCGAGGCCCAATCTTATGCAGTGTTGAAGGCTTCGCATGTCGCAAAGTTCATCAGAAACAACATCATCTGTCGCTATGGAGTCCCAAACGAGATTATTTCAGACAATGGTTCCCACTTCAAGAAGGAGGTGATTGATTTGTTGGAGAAATACAATGTGGCTTTTCATAAGTCATCCACATACCGGCCGCAGACCAATGGAGCGGTTGAGGCCGCCAACAAAAATATCAAACACATACTGCAGAAGATGGTGGAAACCTACCGGGATTGGCCAGATAAGTTGCCGTTTGCTCTGTGGGGCTACCGGACTTCAATTAGAACTTCTACTGGGGCGACTTCGTATTCATTAGTCTATGGGATGGATGCCGTTCTACCTATCGAAATTGAGGTTCCGTCACTACGAGTATGGGCTGAGTGCCAAATAGCTGAAGCAGATTGGCAGCAGAGCAGGTTTGAGGAACACATTCTCTTCGATAAGAGAAGACTGAAGGCACTGTACCACGTTCAAGGTTATCAGCGCAAAGTTGCTCGGGCTTTCAACAAGAGGGTTAAGTCCATGAATCTAAAGGAAGGAGATTTGGTGCTCAAAGACAACCGAGCTCCCATCCATGACCCAAGGGGCAAGTTCAGACCCAATTGGACTGGTCCCTACATCATCAAAGCTATCTGGTCGAGTGGAGCTGTGGTTCTGATGGACCCAGATGGCCTGGAGTTCTCACAACCGATCAACATGGACAAGTTGAAGAAATATTACCCTTGAGAGGCTCGCTAGGCCGAAAACCCGAAAGGGCGACCTAGGCAAAAGTTAGAGCACAGAAAATTAGAAAATAGAAAAACCGAGCTCGCAAGGTTGAAAACCCGCAAAGGGCGGCCTTGGTAAAAGTTAGAGCGTAAAAGGAGAGTGAAAATACCCGAGTGAACCCAAGTCGAACTACGTAAGGCTTGATTCCCATTTGTGGGATACGTAGGCAACTTTATCCTGTAGTTTAGCCATAAACTTTTTCCCCGATCAATTTTGTCCATTTGATCATCCTGGGCCATCTTTGTCTATTCAACATCCAAGGGTTCGGTTATGATCTCCAGTACAGTGTTATTTCAAACTAGGGGCAACTTTCCGTTGCTGTGCAGTGTCGCGGTACTATTCAGACTAGGGGCAACTATCCAGTTGCTGGGATTCGGGATTGTGCATCTCAGTGACAAATTTCAGGCATGTTCAATTCTGATCCATATCAAAAATAGTTTCGAAAAGTTTTGATAAAAGTTGACTTTGTTCAAATTAATCTTTTTACGACTAAGACCATTTCTGGACCAAAACAGGAAATTTTCAGTACCACAATCTTCAATTTCATTGATTTCAATACAGAGTTCTCCTGCTCTTGCATACAATTGAAGTTGTTTTTTTTTTTTTATTACAATCATAAAGAAAACTTGAAAGTTCTAATAAAGCAATAAACCCGGGGCATAGTCAAGTCAGGTGTCCCTGCGCCCCCTCCCAGAGCTCGTCGAAGTCTCTGATGCCAAGCTAGGCCCATTCTATGCCTCTTCATTGAGCCAATCCCAACACTCATCAGACAAAGTGCAATTGAAAATGGGAGCGGGGGCCAGGAGCTCTCTAGTTCTCCATGCTGTCGCATACCGGGCAAGCTGTGTGCCTCGGATCGAGAATGCAGCTGGGTATTCTATCTCTTCTGGTGGACAAGTCTGGTCATGACCGAATTGACGTCGGATCCGGAACGGAAAATAGAAGACGCAGTGAGTCAAGCCAATCAGCTGAATCCCAGGTTGGCGAGTCATACTGTAACTCATTGCCGGTAGATTGAGCCAAGGACATCGCCAAGCAATGCGATCCGCGGACGAGCTACACATCCAGTCAAACCACCAACCCTCATCGAGGGCGTCAACTAGGCGTTGCCTGAAGAAGTAACCACGGGCTGAGTATGTTGGGCAAGAATCCACAACCTAGAATTTGTCCATCAACCACACTTGGGAAAGGATGAAAAATGAGAGAATAAAGAATAGAGAGGTGTACGATGAGAGAAAAGTAAGAAAAGGGTGTTGTGAGAAAAACCGAGCTTGAGGGCTGAGTGATGTGAGCAATACATGTGAGAGATGGGGTGGGAAACTTCACCTGTAGTAGTAATGGAGTCCCCGCAAATTTGGTTGTTTCGCGACAATAGAAAGCATCCAAGCCCAGCAACGTCTCAGCCAAAGTCATGACGATGCAACTCTTACCCTCCTTCAAACCTTGGGCAACTTCAATCAGACGAATGCTAGATCCACCGGAGCCCGAGACAAACAGAAAATGAGATAGCATGCACAAACAAAGTGCGTGTTGCCGAAAACCTTGCCAATGACGGTCACCGCGGTCACCGGTGCCAAAAAAAGGGTAAATCAAACTCGGAATATCCAGCATTTCGTCACAAATCAGAGATCGAGCATCAGGTATGGAGAACCCGTACATTTGTCCTAAGGCTTGGGCATGGCCAAAACGGGGTTGGGGCAGGATCTCTTCATTGCGCTCAGACTCCATTAAAACTTGAAAATCTTTAAAGGTGGGACATACCTCTTGCTCGCCAAAGCTAAAAACATGTGTCACCGGATTCCAAAACCTTGCCGCGGCATGAAGAAACGAAAAGTGCAGCGGGGTACGACCCAAAGTGAATAGTGCGTTTATGCCGAAACCCCGGAAATTCAGCTTTTCCGAACCATCCAAGTTGTTAATCCAAGATAAGAGATTTTGGCAAGAAATTCTTCCATTTGGAGCAAATCAGTGTTGAAATGAGAAAAACTACAAAGCTAGGGCCTTTTGTAGGGGATAAGGTTGAATGAAGGACAGGTGTCAGCATTCTGCTGGTTTCTTCCATTTTTGGCTGGCCAGCCAAGTATGGTGCCGACCGACCATTACTTTTGGCCGGTGGAGTTTTCTCATGGACGGTGGCTTTTCGGGCGGTGGTTCCCCTGGTTCCTCGAAATTTATGCTCAGAAGTCGGGGAATCCCACCATTTCCAATACCCTCCAGTGATCAATTCTTGCGGGGTCGCGCCCGTTTGCTTATCGAGTTGTTGTACCTTTGCTTATCGAGTTATATTTCACTCTCCTTAAGTCGTTGATTTGCTTATCGAGTTGCACTCACACTTGGTTGGTTATATCGAGTTTCTCTTCTTTGTTTATCGAGTTGTAAGTAGGTTCACTACCTGATTATTACGATGCGAATGCTCTTTTTTTTAAAAAAAATGAATCTCATTCACATTGTTATGTGATGTCTTGCAATGCGGTGCATAAAACGTGCAAATGTAACATCTTTTGAACAAAATAGCAGTTTCATTTGTGCTTAAACCACCAGTAAAAAAGGAAAGTAAAGCAAAATGAAAGCAGGGCAGGCAGAGTATCGGGATTGATATTGGTAATTCCCCCCCTTGCGGTCGATGCACACCTTGCGCCTTTACTCAGATCAAATACATGGTTCGGCACCTTCATTACTCAAGACAGTGCAAGGAAGCACACTTTTGCAAACGTTAGTAGATTATCGAGTTGATCTCAAGATTGTGTCTGCTTTGAACGATGTTCTGTACGCGCGAGGAACATCCCCTCCCGTATCCTTTGTGTATCTTGTGAACTCCACAAATCACTTCAATTATAATGCATTGTAGTACTTTGCATTTCAACATCATGAATAGCTTGTCCTTGCATGTGTTTAAGTCTCTTCTTACACACATTACTTGCGTAGACCGCATGTTTATGTTCAATTACATTGCTTGCGTAGACCGCATGCCTATGTTCAATTTCATTACTTGCGTAGACCGCATGTTTGTGATCAATTCCATTACTTGTGTAGACCGCATGTTCGTAATCAAATTCATTGCTTGCGTGGACCGCATGTTTGTAATCAATTTCATTGCTTGCGTAGACCGCATGCTTGTTATCAATTTCACGGCTTGTGTAGACCGCATGCTTGCCATCAATTTCATTGCTTGCATAGACCACATGTGTGTGTTCCGTTTCATTGCTTGCGTGGACTGCATGTTTATGTTCAAATTCATCGATTGCGTAGACCGCATACTTTACTTACACGTGTTTAAATTCATTGCTTGCGTAGACCGCACGCTTTACGTACATGTGTTTGTGCCTTTACAGCATTGTTATGCCTCCCACTCGCTTTGCATTGTCACGCATTCTCAATTGCTTTCATGTGCATATTGCTAACCATATCATACCTGTTAAGTTGTTTTTTGCAGCAATTTATATTTGTATGTCACGGTTCACATTTGGTGGAACCAAAACAAACCGTATGTATTACATCCTCCGTGTGAGACATAGTGAGAATTGCATAATTCTCTTACATCCTTTCTGCATTGTAGTGTAGTTTAGTGTATGCTAGCTTAAAACTGTTGCATGTGTGCTTCGTTACAGCTTTCTTTACATAATCATAAGTTATGTACGGCTCGATGCATTGTCTTGCATTTTGCCCCTGCCCTCGGGTGCATACTTTTATTGTCTTGCACGCTTTGTCTAAGTCTTCGGCCTTGTCAAAAATGGGTCGTCTCTGGGCTTTGACATTCACTCCCGTCATTGTTGTGACTTTCGAGTTCTGTCAAAGAGGGGCAACTGTAGACACCCCATTTTTGACCGTCCTCAAGACTTGGACGTCACTGATTGAACACTCAGTGATCACCCTTGTTCGTGTTTGTTTCGAGTTCCCGGAAGGCCTCGGCTGCGCGCCTTGCTTCAGGATCTCTTAACTCGTTCGTTTAGTGTTTGGTTTTGCACCAAACACTTGTGTCCTTGCCTTGGAAGGCAGGGAATGGCTTGTTAGCCATCCCTACATTCCACCGGCCTTCCCTTTACCTCACTGGCCTTTCCTTGTTGCCACCAGCCATTGTTGCTTGTTATCAATGGCCGGTTGGCACTCTGTGTGGCCGGCCGGCACCTTTTTTGGCCGATGATCTATTTTGCCGGCCGATGACCCTTTTGCACCCCCCTCAGGCATGGTGCATACCAGCTGTGCTAGCTGGGAGGCATAGACACCACTCCCTATGCACGGGGATGACCACTTTGAGCCTTTGACCCCTTTTTCCTTCTAGAAGGATGACCCCTTTGGCCAAGCTTGGCCAGCTGTCTTAGCTTCTTCTAGAAGCCTTGACTCCTTTGCACCCTTTTGCCCCTTTTCATTTAGCTTCTTTGAGAAGCTTCAAGCTCATTTTTTTGTCTATCTAAGCCCCTCTTCTTCTCCATTAGCTAGGGTTAGAAGTTTTGAACAAAAAACCAGAGGTTAGATACATACACATCTGTTATATACTCTCTCTCTCTCTCTCTATATATATTCTCCTCTCTCTCATCCTTTGTGTGTGTTTTGTGGCCTAAAAGTGCATTTTTACCTTAGTTTTGCACTAACACACACTACCACACCTTACTTCAACTTTGAGGGACTTAGAGGGTTTGTTCTTGAGTTTTTGGACTTGTTTTGATCAGAAGAGAGTGGCTAGACCTGCTGTTCTTGAGGTGTTCTTCAAGGGTAACTACTTTGCTTTAGTTTCCCCAATCTTGCATTGGCTTTTGACCTATCTTGTATATTGATTTGAGCTTTGTATATAACTGAAAAAAGTCTTATATTTGCATGCTTTAAATACTTCATTAAGGTCATTTTGTGGTTTGGGGTCGAACTCACCCTCTTAGGCCTTATTTGGCCCTTTTGGTGCTTCTATAGTTAGGCTTCATTTGCTTGAGTGTTTTGTTCTTTTCGCCACTGAAATCCAGTGGATTTTTAGTGGTAAAGAAGAGGGTTTGAGGTCTTGTATAGGGGAGGGCCACCCCTCTCCCCTTTGTCCCTCTTTTATCCTTGTTTTGGCTTAAAGAGAAACATGCATGCTTGGTTTGTTTTTGGCTCCATATCAGATGTTTTTGGTGCTATTTAGGTCACATGTTGTCTCTGTTTTTGGTCGGATTTGTGGCCCTTTGCATACTTAATATACTTGCTTTGTATTCCATTGTTTGTGCCTAGAAGTGCATCATGACTTTTGGCTACCATGCTCTCATATCTTGGCTTTACTTTGTGAAGTTCCTTGCCATATTTTGTCATGCTTAAGATCTGTTAGCCACTGATTTGGTCTTGTTTAGCATGTTTGATATAGTTGCTTCACATTTTGGCTTGTGAGCCCCAAGGATGTGAGTCCTAAACATGCATTGGTTAGGCTATTTCAATGATTTGGAATCATTCAACATGCTATTTCAGTCCCTATATCATGCTTACATGTCTCCATTTATCATCTCTTTCATGTCTTGAAGCGTTGTGATTCCATGCCTTGAAATGTGCATTGTGTATGCCTATGTGTTTGGGTCATTTGGGATGCCATGTATGGGTTTTAAGGCTTATTCTCACATGCTATAACACTGCTTTGTTGATCTAAATGCCCATGCTTATCTTTCTTTAGGCATGTTTGAGTTGGCTTTTGTGCCTTAGCTTCGGGCCCCTTTGATTTGCATGTTTGTTGTGCATTCTGTCCATCATTTGAGACACTTTTGGCCACTATTTTGGGGTGGGCTGAGGTTTGCCCCTTTATGGTTTAAGTCCGCCATTGCATGCTTGTCACATGTTTGTTGCATGTTTGACTCATAATGTGTTGTCACATGCTATTTCTTTTGCATGCTTGCCATGATATGTCGCATTGCATTTGGCATGCCTTGCATTTTTATCTTATGTTGTATCTTTGAGATATGTTTGCATAACATGCATTACATTGCTTGGTTTGGGGTGTCAAGCCAAGTGTGGGGATTGAAAAGCGTTCATACTTCAAGTGATGTAACACGTCTCAACCCTCGGTCGCCAATCCCCTTGACCTCAACATGATAGGGTCTTAGTCCTCATTTGTGTGTTGCATGCATTTTCATTGAATTGCAATTGATGGCCCGAGGATCGAGGGCCATGCTCCCTTGAGTCCATTGTATGATGGGGAGTGTGGCCATGCTTACATTTGCTTAAAATTCCATGCCATACACTGTCTGTCCTTTGTTGCTGTCAAAAACCAGATTCTGCAGGGAGTTTTGGTCGGTCGGCTGAATACAGTGCCGGCCGGCCATTTATTTTGGCCGATAGTAAAAAAGGGTGGCCGATGGTCTCCCCCTTTGGCCGGTGCCATTTGTGTCTGGCCGGTGGCATTCCTCAGCACCCATAGATCATGTTCCAAGACTTTGGTAGTTTTCAGAAGAAGCAGGTCAGTGTAAATACAGGCAGCAGTGGTATGATACGGGCTTTCCAGGCAAGACAGACTCGAGCATGCATCATTCGCACATTCCAAGGCAGGACTACGGCCACCTTCCCCCTCCCCCCCTTTTTTTCATTTAATTTGTTAAATTAATTAGAAGCTTGTAATATTTAGTTTAGTATTATTTATTTATTCGGACTGTATTATTCTTTCGAACCCTCCGAGTGAGGGCAATTGTGTAATAAGTGTGCGTGAGTGTGTGTATGTCTTCCTACCCCACGTCTTTCTCCCTTTTTATTTACTAGCTTTCGATGGTTAGTTTAGAGCATATTCAAATTAGCATACAGTATGATAGCATGTTTGCATTCATTCATCTGTTTTGCATGCACCGTGCTCGGCGCATCATTCTAACTGCATTGTATTTCAATTCCAAATTGAATACGTGTTAGTTGTAGCATTTCACATGCCATTCTTTAGGATAGCCGAGCCTATTATAGTTGCATTTTGCATGTGTTGCATTAGCCATCTTAACATGAACTAGGATCATGCATATGATTACTAACTAGTTTCTGTTTTGGCTTGGAGTACTCTGTAAGTTCTTTTGCTTTAGCATCCTTGCATGTGTGTGAGTGTTGCCATGACAGCATGATTACCATGAGGCTAGCTACTTATATGATATAACTGCTTGAATGCCTATGGATGGAGGTTGAATTATCTAAATTGGAATAATGCATTAAAACTGTGAGTTTTAAGCCCACTAGATAGTGGCAAAACCGTCTTTTCTAAAAGCCCACTCGAGGGTGGCAAAACCTGCATTTTAGCCTACTCGCGAGTAGCAAATCAGTTTCAAAGCAAACCTGAAATGTTTTATTCCAATTTGGGCGATTCGGTCTATACTTGTTTGCTGTGTGCATAACATAGTAAATCTAGGCTAAATAATCGGAATAAGAACACATAAACATTTTCAAAATTGGATATCACGGTTAGTAGAGGCCGATCTTCGGATCGGGCGAAAGGGGGTGCTCATAGCTGACCTTCCCCAATCGTACCCAAGTTCCCGAGTCGAGGCAACTTTGGTGATGACGGACACGTGGCCTTTGGCACCGAGTCAGGGTTTCCTAAATTTTCCAAAATAAAATATTTAGGTGGCGACTCTATATCTGGCAAAGCAGTCCATGTTTGGCACTTCTTTTCTAAAAATCTGTTTTCTCAAAACAATTTGCTGGATTTGGACTCTTTAGTTCAGATTAAGAACCGTGACAATTTGAGTCCGAACTGTAGTAGACCCGCAAAACGAACGGAACAGGACTCACCCTCCCGGGGCGTTCGGGGGACGTCTACAATGACCTAGAGTTAGTAGCAGTGATCTTTGCCTTGAAAATTTGGAGGCACTACCTTTATGGTGAGAGATTCGAGGTGTTCTCGGATCATAAGAGTTTGAAATATCTGTTTACATAGAAAGACTTGAACTTGAGGCAGAGGAGGTGGATGGAGTTCATTGAGGATTACGACTTCGAGTTGCATTATCATCCGGGGAAGGCCAATGTTGTGGCCGATGCCCTTAGCAGAAAATCCATAGGTGATGTAGCTTGTATAGCCATCTGGGAGTGGGGGATGTTGGGGGCACTTGGTGAGTTCGATTTGCATCTGAGCGAATCTATTGAGGTCATGCATTGTTTCGTTGTTCTTGTGACCCTACACTTGTGACTCGAGTGTTAGAGGCACAGAGGGGTGACCTTGAGGTAGAGTCCCTCCGAGAGAAGATCTCCAGTGGGAAAGTTGAGAAGGGTTTGACGGTGTATCCCAACCTGAGTGTGAGATACCGAGACCGTTTGTTTGTGCTGGAGTCTTGCCGAGAGGAAGTACTCCGAGAGTTCCATCATTCGCGCCTTGCGGTGCATCCGGGGAGTACTAAGATGTATCGGGATTTAGGTCGCCAGTTTTGGTGACGGGGTATGAAGAGGGATGTGGCATTTTTCGTGTCTAAGTGCCTTACTTGTCAGCAAGTGAAGGCCGAGCACCAAAGGCCAGCGGGTTTGTTGCAACCCTTGCCTATTGCCGAGGGGAAGTGGGAGCATGTCACTATGGACTTCGTTGTAGGTCTTCCGAGGACTCAGCGGGGTAGTGATGCAATTTGGGTGGTTGTAGACCGGTTGACTAAGTCGGCGCACTTCATTCCTATGCGCGTGAGAGATTCGGTAGATCATCTTGCGGACTTGTATATTCGGGACATAGTGAGGTTACACGAGGTCCCAGTGACGATCGTCTCAGATAGAGATCCTCGTTTTACTGCTAGGTTGTGGCAGAGTTTGCAGAGTGCCTTGGGCACTAAGTTGACCTTTAGTCTGACTTATCATCCTCGGTGACCAGGCGGTCGGCGTACTATTCAGATCCTTGAGGATATGCTTCGGGGTTGTGTCCTTGACTTTAGTGGGACCTAGGAGAGGCACTTGCCCTTGGTGGAGTTTGCCTATAACAACAGTTTTCAGTCTAGCATCGGTATGGCACCGTTTGAGGCCTTGTATGGCCGACCTTGTTGATCCCCAGTTTGTTGGGCCGAGGTGGGTGACGCACCTTTGTTGGGTCCGGAGTTGGTGAGAGAGACGATGGAGAAAGTTGAGCTTATTCGTAGGAGGCTTGTTACAGCCTAGAGTTGTCAGAAATCCTATGTTGACCGTAGGAGGAGACCTTTGGTGTTTGAGGTAGGTGATCATGTTTTCTTGAAAATATCACCTAGGCGAGGTTTAATGAGGTTTGGGAAGAGTGGAAAGTTATCCCATCGGTTTATTGGCCCCTTTGAGATCCTTGACAGGATTGGGGAAGTTGCTTACCGTTTGGCTTTGCCACCGCAGTTGTCCGGAGTGCATGACGTGTTTCATGTGAGTATGCTTCGGAAGTATGAGCCAGATCCGTCCCATGTATTAGATTGGACCAACTTAGAGGTAGATGAGGATGCCTCGTATGAAGAGAGACCGGTTCGGGTCTTGGAAAGGCGAGATCAAGTCTTGCGAGGCAAGACCATTCCTTTAGTGAAAGTCTTGTGGAAACATCACGGAGTGGATGAAGCCACTTGGGAACGTGAGTTGGAAGTCCGCGAGAAATATCCGGACATGTTTGTTGATGTGTAATCATGTATTGAAATTTTGTAATAATATTGAACTTTAAGAGCATTAAATATGTCTTAAGTTGTAAAACATTGTGAATGTTTTGATAAATGGAGGTTTGTTTTAACATTGTATATGTTAAGTATATTGTGGAAATGCAAGCATGATATTAATGTTGCATGTGTTATGGAATTGTGGAAAATTAGTTGAAACTGGTAAATTTCAAAGGAATGCATGTTGATAATGCAGGTTGTTATGTATAATGTGGCATGCCTCTTGAAAAGAGATGGAATTGACCGATAATGGGTCGGATTGTTTAATATTATGTGGTAATATTGTTGGGAATGGAGAAAACCCGTTTTCGAAAAACTTGTGTTTAATTTCGGGGATGAAATTCTTTAAGGGGGAGTTATAGCGATCCCAGTTTCCCTTTTCTTTATTTGTTGTATCCGGACTTAGGCTTCGTGGAATTGGTTGTTGTGTATATCTTGTTTACATCATTTACTCTTTATATTTGAGTCTTGGGTTGTGTTGGGAAGGTTTGGAACAGGTTGGTTGAGCTTAGGAACCAAGTCTAGTTGCCCAGATTTTGGCTTGTCCGCTCGAGCGGGACTTTTGATGCTCGAGCGGGGACCCTTTTGTTTCGGGTCCGCTCAAGCGGGGATTTGGGCGCTCGAGCGGGAAATACACCCATCCAGTATTTCCTGTGTAGTGTTGGATGCTCGAGCGGGTAGTTGGCCGCTCAAGCGGGAGTTTGTGTGTGCCGCTCGAGCGGGGAGTTGAGCGCTCGAGCGGGGAACCTGTCTGCAAAAGTGCTGGGAGTGTGCATCCGACGCTCGAGCGGGGAATTGGCCGCTCGAGCGGGAGTCTGTAAGTGCTGCTCGAGCGGGGGTTTGGCCGCTTGAGCGGGGCGACTGGGTTAAAGCTCTGTGTTTTGACTTTTTAAAATCACTTTTTCACTTCTCCTCTCTCTCATACTTTTCCAAAAACTCCATTGTTGAACTTTTCTCTCTAAATCCTTCCCTTCTCTCTAGGGATTGATCTAGTAAGAGTTGTTTCCTCACATTTGGCCTTTACAAAAAAGTTATTGATCGTCGAGGGCTATCTTTTGATCCGAGAAATTTGCGATTTGGAGCATTTTCGTTTTCTTCATCTTCTTCGTTGGGTTCCATCTTTTGAGGTAGGGATTCCTACTCACTATTATGGTCTTTGACATAGATTTTTGGTTGTTTTGGTAAAGTGTTGAAGTTGGTTGATTTTGGGACTTAGGGTTTCAAAATCGTATAATAGAGGGTTATTATTTTAATTCTTAAACTTGTATTTTGGGTCTCAAAATGATGATTTGGGTGTTGGTTATTGATATTTGAACCTATGGGTTAATATTGAGGGTTGGGAAAGATAACCCTAATTTGTATATAAATTAATTGGTATAATTAATTTGGAAAGTTATGGATTTTATGAAATCGAATTGGAATTAATGAAATTGATTCATTATATTGTGAAATGGTGGAGTTGAATTTATAAATCGCTCACTTTTGGAAAACATTGTTATTTTATCTGTTGGAGCTTTTATTTCCTGTTTAGAAATATTTGCTTGGGCTACCGGTGGAGGGTAGTTTTGATTGTTGTAGATAATGCATGATGATTAGGCAAATTGAAACTAATCAAGTGGATAAGTCATAAAGTATGACGGATGAAAGAATGCATTAACGTTATGTGTTGATTGAGTATGTATATGACCTTTGTGTGTATATATATATGTTGTGTTGTGTGAGAGGAGATAGGGGATGTACTCCACAGTTTAAGGGAAGATGGGGGATGGACCTCTAAACCGGATGTTGTTTGGGAAAAGATAGGGGATGGACTCCACTGATACAGCTCATATGCTTGTCAATTTATGTGTTGATATAGCTCATATACTTATCTTTAGAAGTGTTGATATAGCTTATATGTTTATCTATTGATTTGTTGATATAACTCGTATGCTTATCTATCGAAGTGTTGATACAGCTAGTAGGATTATCTATTGTGAAATGGTAACCATTTAAAAAATGAGTTTTGTCACATGCAAGTTGTTGGCCAAGTTCTGAGCCATAGTTGTGAATTGTGAGCTTGTTAAGAGATGGAAAATGAAATGAAACATAGGCACCATGGTCATGTAATGAAAATGGTGTATGAATTGATTTATGGGAATTAAACATTTATCAACTGCTAATGTCTTAGTTAATGCTCATATTGTGTCTAGCATATCCCTACTGGGCGTTGGCTCACCCTATATGGGACATTATTTTCAGGTACAGGTAGCATGTCACCTCCGAGAACATAGCTTGGATGATGATGAGAGTTGAAGACTCTTTTGATTATTTTGTTGTATTACATGTACATCAAGCCACGGGCTTATTTTGTATAGAGTTAATACTCTTCTTTTGTGTAATCAAGTGTTAACTTGGAAAGCTGTAAACCTATAGGGCACTTGCTTTTGTTGTTAACATGTAATACTGTTGTAAGAATTACTCTGATGAATGAAAAGGTGTTGATTTCTTTATACCATTGCATGTCTAATATGATGGGATTTATGTATTATTTTGAGGGCGTTACATGCAAGTTATTAATATGATCTAAATTAGTCACAAATTGTTGTGGTGTTTGGTTACGGCCACGATAGTCAAAGTATAATTGATTATCACTATTTGCAGTGTTTGGTTTATGTTCTAAAGTGGTAGTGACTGTGACCCCCATTGTTGTAGTTTCAGTTATAATCAAAGTGGGTTTTGATTATGTTTTAAAATAGTGTTAGTTATGATTTAATTTGTCTACGATTAATAGATTACAATATATAAGAGTTTTAGAATTAAATTTTTTAATCTTTAAAAGTAAAAAAATTAATTTGTTACAAAAAAATAAATAAATTAGGAGACCAACTTTTTTCATCATGTGAATCACCATTAAAAAAAATCCCAAAAATTAAAAATAAATGACCTTTAGTGACAAAAAAAAATTGAAAATGTCGCCAATAAATATATTTTTGAACAAAATTATTTTGTGCCAAAAAAGTTTACATTTTGAGACATTATTATGTGCATGATAGTAGTTCATTCTTAATGTCCAATTTCATCACTAAAAATATAAAAATAATAATTTTTGCAACTAAAATATTTCATTTCTAAAAATGAATGTTGTCCAAACATTTTTGTCTCTAAAACTTTAATTTATTGTAGTGATACATATCTACTGTTTGGAATTCAATGTTTAAAAACAATATGCACTTTTATTGTAGTGATACATATTTTATGAAGTTCTTGGTTATGAAAATTTATGACATATTTATAATAATTTAATATACTAAATGTACAATTTCATCTCTCAAAATACAATAATAATAATAATAATTTTGACAATTAAGATATTTCATCTCTAAAATTAAAATATGGTTATGCTATAGTATAATACCCTTGCACCCTCAAAAAGGTATATACCATAGACAAGTTATGACATTTGTATGGTTGGTTACTACAAATGTCATAATTGAATTTTTTTCACAATCATAACTAAAAACAATTTAAGTTATAACCAAACACTACATAACATATAACCAAAAACTAATTAGATCATAATTAAAATAATGACAAAACCAACAACATAATAAGTTATAACTAAAACCATAATATGTATAAGCAAGTCATAACTAAGAATACCCCAAGAGAGTATGTTTAGCCTAAGATCACAAAGTGCATACATACTTCATAAAATTTTGATTTTTTTTTAAAAATTTTTCTTCTTTTCTTTCTTTCTTTCTTTCTTTCTTTCTTATTTATATACACACACACACACACATATTATATATCAAAATTTTGACTAAAAACTCTTACTTCAAGAGTCTCCTCTCATGAGAAGGAGTCTCATTGGAAGCTTGAAGAAATTATGAAAGTCTATTCATATTTATAGGAAAAGATTGTTCAAAGAGAACCAAAAAATTCTATGTGAAATTCAATCAAATTGTTTAAAAAATTTATTTCCTTCCAAAATTAAATCTAGTATTCAATCAATTTATTTGAATGAATGTTATAATTTTTTAATTTTTTTAAAGCTAATGATTTTTTTTATTATTATTTTTTTTGTGTGTGTGTCAATTATGACATTATTAAATATTATTAGTAAATACTATGCAACAATTTTTATTTTTATTTTTATTTCAGTATTTATATATATATTTTTTATTTATTTATAATTGTATTTTTTAATTATAACGTCACGATACAACCATTTTGACCCGATGGTTGAACCAGTGACCTATCTACCTAATCCTTTTTCCAGTTCGCTCATCGGTCCAATTTTCAAAATATTGACTAAGATCACAAATGGCACCTCAAAAAATAAAAATAAAAATAAAAATAAATAAAAACTAACATCACAAATATCATAACGGGGGCATACTCAAGCCCCATTTTAGCTCATGCCAAACGAAGACTACGTATAGTAGAATTTTCATGCACCTTTTTATGAAGTGTGTATACTAAAATTTTCCTTTCTAATTCATTTGAAAATATAGAATGATATCTTACAATTAAAATGGCTCAATTAGAAAATATAGGTTTCATTTAGGATGTGGGTTGGTGTCACGACCCCAACCCGCCCCTAGTAGGATGGTGCCGAGATGGCCAGTAACCCGTGATTACCAAAGGCCAACTTATCAAAATCCACACACAACAAAGTACATATAGGGGGCTTACATAATACGGAAGCAATAAATCAAAATACAGGTGGTCCATAAGAGCTGTGCGTAAATCAAATGAGCAAACAAGTACAAAATGATCTTACAACCAGTCCATAAATAACAAAATACAGTTCTCATCTTGATCAAAAGGCTTCTAAGCCGACATGTACAAAATACAAAGAATACAAGCCAAGAAGCATGATTTTCAAGATTTGCCGACGAAAATACAAAATGCCGATGTAAACACATAATGCCGAGGTAGCAACAGCATGGCCGACAAGAATGCAAAACAAGCTGACGAAAACCAAATATCCAAAACAAGCTGGTAAACACATCTAGGCGTCGCCCGTCCCGCTTCATCTCCTACATATATATATAGAGGGTGAGTATGGAAACTCAGTGAATGATACTAATAATAAAGGTTTTGCATGAATATAGCCGAAGTCTGTACAAAACAAGCATTTCAGAACCATACAAATATTAGCCGAGGTCCTTCAAAGCGAAACACAATAAACCTTTACCAAGACAAAGGATGAACCGTATTCATCTTTCAAACCTTACAAGTTTCAAGGGATGTTCATGACATCGGCAAACGAGGACAAAAGCTTTCCAAACCAATCAGTACGTGTAGTAGCCCATTAGTGACAAAACCAAGATTTATACGATCTAATGTCGTTTTAGACAAGATGATCTTTGCGAAGTTTATAGTCCTCCGACTAAGGGACTTTTACACTTAGTCTTTGCGAGTTTATAGTCCTCGGCCAAGGACTTTTACACTTAGTCTTTGAAAGTTTATAGTCCTCCAGCCAAGGGACTTTTACACTTAGTGCTGCGAAAGTTTATAGTCCTCCAGCCAAGGGACTTGTGTTACTTAGGCCCGTAGCCCTTTTTAACACAATGGCTTTTTCAAGAAAGGACCGTATCCTTTTTATGCAAGAGATCAGTGTCACTTAGGCCTGTAGCCCTTTTTGACAAATGATGCTGCGAAAGTTTAGAGTCCTCCAGCCAAGGGACTTTTACACTTAGTGCTGCGAAAGTTTATAGTCCTCCAACCAAGGGACTTGTGTTCAAGAAAGGACCGTATCCTTTTTATCCATAATGCTGCGAAAGTTTATAGTCCTCCAGCCAAGGGACTTCTCAAGATAATCATCAAGACAAAGCTCACATTTGATACATCGAGTTAGGCTAATCATTCATGCTTAACAAATACTTTCATCAAAACAAAGCAAGACAAGATTTATCAAAGCAGTTTAACATAGCTTTATTAAAAGCACCACTCACCTCGGCCTTCAGGTGTAGGCTCAAAGCAAGATCAAGGTCCTGACAAATCACATGGCAAATCACTTTCTCAAAACAAGCTTTACAAACATGTAATGATCTCGGCACTCTCACCGAATCCAAGTCAATAACAAAACAAAACATGCTAAGAGTCAAAACGTTATTTCCCACCTTGGGAAAACACACTGGTACCGCCCAAATCATGTCATGAGGTCCCACACCTCCTCGCCGAGGTGTGAACCCGATGGCTACAATCAAAAAAAGCCAGGAAACCAGGGTTTCCTTTCAAAGAACAAGAAGAACAAGATCATCAAGAACATCAAGATCATGCATGCTGAAATCTTAACTTATATATACGAAATCTGAGGTTTTCATGCTAAGAGTTCAAAAATCGTGGACCTGGGTACCCAACCAAGAGGAACATGCAAGAACAAACACAATAACATGGTTCTAGCCATAAACTTCTAGATCAAAGTACAACTTTCATCAAGAACACATGGATGCTAACTTTCTCTTTCAAAAACCAACTCCAAACCCATGCATGGCATGCAAAACAAACCCAATCATGCAATGCGGCTTGACAAACAATAAGAATAACCGAAGCAGATCAAGATTCTCACCTTCGATCACGAATCTAACGGTTCGATCAACCAAGACCAAGCTCGAAAGTCACCAATCTCTCTCTAAAACTCTTCCTTCACCCTTGAGAGCTTCTCTCTCTAAAAACAAAACTTTGAGACAAAAATGATTTGTTTCTAAGTCTATCGGCTGTCTTATACCACAGCTCGGACACGTGGCACTACTGGGTTGGTTCTCTTCAAAAAGGTGACTGATTGATTAGACAAGTCTCTGACAAAGCATACACAACAAGCTTGGTGGCAAAACACGTCGGCTAGCAAGGACATCGGCCAGAATCTAATTTCGGCAATAGGTCAACAAAGACATCGACTAGGGAGGACGGCACTTGACTAAGCTGTGCCACACCTTGGCCTGGGTGCACCACATCTCGGCCTAGGCCATACCTGCCCAAGGACAAAGATCATTAAGCACAAAACATCTCGACAAGCGTGCCGGGGTGTAGATGGAGGTCGGCTAAGGTTCCAAAACGGTTCTAAGTGCAAAGGTTCAAGGCGAACTAGGCTAAGCTGACCTCGGCTACAGACCAAGCAAGGTATGAGTTCAAGCAAGTAACAATTAACAAGCAAAGCAAAGCAAGATAACAAGATTACAAACTCGACAAGGCAAGATCATACATAAATGCATGCAAGCAAGACTAAATCAAAGTGAGGGTTGTTACAGTTGGCTTTTTATCTTTTTAATTTTTTGGCTATTTTAGTCTAGGGTTAAAAATGCTTATTTCGGATAGATTTTTTGGGTTTTTTTTTTTAACTTTTGTGAAAGAAAAAATGAAATAATTATGGATTATATGTGACATTTTATCTTATTTGACTAAAATAGCCTATTTTATCCTATACGACTATTTTAGTCCAAATACTCCTCCCAAATAGGGCCATGGAATGATATCTTGCAATTAAAGTGGCTCAAATTTGAATAATATCTTTATGGCTGATTCATATGTTCCTCGAAATAATTGAACAGTCCAAATAATGCATCCATTGTCATTTCACATTTCTTCATTCATCTCATGTCATGCATACATTATAGAAATAGAATCTAAAAATCTATCTCTAAAACCTCTCTCTTAAAATCTCACCCTGGACCTCACTTTTAGCCGGCAGTGCCGCCAATGGCTATGGCGGTCGACTGGCCCTACTTCTTCTTTGTGTTTGTGTTTGGTTTTCTTTTTAATAAACTTGAATCCCCCATAGTTTTTCCCACCCAGATATGCTTTGTTTTGTTGTTGTGGATCTTTATTCTTGGTGTTTTGGAACATGGATTAAAGTAGAGAAGAAGGAGATAGGTGTTGGGTCGGCATAGAGGATGATCCAGATTTGGTTAGGATATTCATTCGGGCACTCCTATGCGAGTGGGAGCTTGAGGGGTGAACTTTGTTAAGATCTATGGAGGATTTTTGGCACTTCATTTTGGGGGAAACATAGGTGTTAAAGACGATCCAGATTTGCTTAGGAACTTCATTCGTGCGCTTCTTTGTGAGTGGGAGTTTGAGGGGTGGATTCTATTTAGATCTATGGAGGTCGGCCATGGAAGGTGTGTTTCGGCCATGGGTGTGAGTGTTTGGCCAACTGTGTTCTATCGTGGAAGTTCCGGCCATGGGTGTTTAAGTGTTTTGGCCAATGGGTTGGCGGTTTGGGAAGCTTCGGCCATGCAGTTGATGAAGCACGATGGAGGTGTCAAGTGTTGAACCATTTTAATATCTTTTATTTATTTATTTATTTTTATTTTTTTGTGACCTTTTGTCTTGTTCATGAAACTTATTTTGTTTGGTAAATGGAGATTCATTTTTTTTTTTTTTTTGGTGAGCTTTTGTCTTGTTCATGAATGGAGATTAATTGGAAGGTCATAGGCTTGGTGGTGAGTTAATATTTGTAAACTCTCCATTTTCTCTAGTTTAATGGTCATTATTTTTTGGTATAATTTTTAAGGTCCTAGTGGCCTATAAATTGTTCCTATCTTCTATTCTTTTCTGCACCAATTATTTTTTACACTTGAGAGATTATTGTTGGAACAATCTTCGGTGTAAATTAAATAACTTGAAACCAAATCAAACAAATAAAAATAAATTACTTACAGAATTTATTTATCGAACCGAATAAGCACAAAAAAGATCAAGTCGAGTTTGTGACACTCTATCCTTAAGACAGACTCGCCCACTTCGATGCTTACAGATAAATGGCATCTATCTCTCGAGATACAATGATCTACACAAATTGTAGTAGCATTGCAAACAATTTGTATGGCGAACTAGAACCTATGTTCTATACTCTCTTAATTTTTCCAAAAAAACTAATATGAAGAGAATTTATGCAAAAGAGTAAAACTGGAAGGAAACCAAGAGAATTTTAGAATTTTCAAGATCTAGAATTCTGCTAGAAAGATCCAGTATTTATAGGCAAGTGGTGCTTGTTCGGACAGATCCGAATAGGTATGAAAAGGAACTGAACATGTGCATTTTTGAAGTGAACAGGTTTGAACCAGAACAGAGCAAGTGCGAACTTTTTGGATCAGTTTTGAACCTGTCTGGAAGAAGAAAAAAAATCTGTCCGGCTCAACCTATTTGAACCTGCTAGAAAATGGATTGAAAAAGGGAACTGTTTGGAAAGAAAAATTTGGCACAAAATTTAAATTAATTTCGTTAAGAAATTGAAATAATTTTCCCGCAAGAATTTGGTAAAATTCAAATAAATTTTGTCCAAAAAATTAATGTTAGGACCCAACCCACAACCCACAAGGCTGGACGGACAGCGGCGGCTCGCGCGCGTGTGTGGTGTTTTGAGCCAAGGCTCACTTTGTCCATAGCTCCTTCCT
This sequence comes from Camellia lanceoleosa, assembly GCA_025200525.1. Lineage (NCBI taxonomy): Eukaryota > Viridiplantae > Streptophyta > Magnoliopsida > Ericales > Theaceae > Camellia > Camellia lanceoleosa. The sequence continues at coordinate 8,384,911 of CM045772.1, forward strand.
TCTACAAACTTGGGGTGCCCCTTAGGGCCTAACCCAAGTGTTGCCAACTAGAACTTATATACACACATAAGTTCTTTTAAGTTTTTAAAGTGCGACAACCATTACAAGAAAACCCACATTTTACTTCTTTAATTGCCTATTCCACGAACTCAAAAATGACGTTAACTTTCCATTTATTCATAAATGGTTTTGACGAACCATCTTCACCGTATGACTTGTCATGCAGCAAAGAACACGTCACCTCTTTGAACCCACCCCAAAAGATGTTTGGGACCCACTCAAATTTGGGCTCAAAGTTAGCCCAAAATAAGCCTATAAAAATCAAAATTTTCCAACAATTCCCCACATGAATGGAATTTGACGTAGAGAAAATGCAACAACATAATCTAATTATAGAGAGTATAGAAATTGGAAATATTTTGCAAAGGATAGGTAGCTTTTAGCTTTGAATATTCCCTTGTGAGACACTATCGGATTTACTAGCTAATCAGTGAACATGATGTTTTGAATTGTTCAGCCATTTGTGTAAACCAAGACATTAAAACTCACACAATGTATCACCAGACACAGTTTAGTTCCCACTATTGTATTCATTTTGGCCTTGAACAACTTGGTCTTTCATGAGTGTTCTAGAGAATTGTAGCCCTTCACAAATCTCATAGAACCAGCCCAATTCACACTCATATAAGTGATTCTTATGAAGAGTATCCTGCCATACTCCACTAGGTATTCCTAGATATAAGAATCATTAAAAGTATTACTTAACCTAAAATGTTGCAGACATCATTATTTCATCATAGAAATGAGTAGGAGTTTGACTCTCTAGTGATCCTTATGAGTTATACAAAACTCGGTTGTCCCTTTAAACCTAGATCTTAGGATCTCCAGTCAACTAGGTTAGGTTGCCATTATGGTAACTCTTATTTAATAGGCTTAAGTCTCATTCGCCTCGATGAATTCTCAGCTAACTCTCTTGCTAACCCTTTGGTTGGTGGATCTGCTATGTTGTCTTTAGACTTCACATATTCAATGGAAATAATTCCATTAGAGAGTAGTTGTCTCACGGTGTTATGTCGACGACGAATATGTCGTGACTTACCGTTATACATATGACTTTGTGCTCTACCTATTGCTGATTGATTATTACAATGTATGCATATAACAGGCACCAGTTTTAGCCATATTGGAATATCTTCAAGGAAGTGATGAAACCATTCAACTTCTTTCTCAACTTTATCTAAAGCTATAAATTCTGATTCCATAGTAGACCTAGCAATGCAAGTCTGTTTGGATTTCCAAGATACAACCGCACCACCAAGAGTAAAGACATACCCACTAGTGGATTTTGAGTCTCTAGTATCTGATATCCAGTTTGCATCACAGTATCTGTTACGACCCAAACCCGTCCCTATAGGTTTAGCGTCGTAACCGACTAGTAATCCTTGGATTACCAAAGGCCTCTTGACATAGTAGCATATAGTTAGGGGCTGCGGAAGCAAATATACAAAATATACGAAGTCCATTGAGCTGTGAAGACATGCATGGAACCGAAAGTCTTAAACTTAATATACATACAAATGACGTCATAGGTACAGTATTTACACGTCACTATCAAGTACATACAAAAGGGAACTTGTTCACACTACAAAAGAAACAGTCTTATACATCCATATTGACACAGCCATAGTACATAACTTGATCTCGAACCTCTTCATGAGGCGCAAAGGGTGGCTGACCAACGCAAAATACCCCAGGCATCATCTTAAGCCTGATCATGAGCCTGCTCACCTACATGCATAATAAATAACTAGTGAGCGGAGGCCCAGTGAATAATAACGAAGTAAAGGGGTAAATGAATGATGTCTCATAACTGTGGCTGAAACTGAAGTTCACATTCAAATTCTCATTCTGAGCATATATCAAATTCAAAGTTCATGCTTAGTCTTACATAGTACATCCATCAACGCTAATAGATCACACACAGAATGTCTTAAATCATACTTGTTAGCTCTATATAAGAACCTCCGGCCGGGTAAGAATAACTTGTCAGTCCCATAAAGGAACCTCCAGACTAGGAACTTGTAAACTTGTCAGTTTCACTTAGGAACCTCCAGTCGGCTATAGATAGCTTGTCAGTCCCATAAGGAACCTCCGGTACCAGAAACTTGCATATACTTGAATCATGGCATTACTTGAATTATAGCATAATGTCATAAGTACTTGTTAGACTTGGACAATCATTCATAGCATAAAACATGAGATTTCATAGAATAGTTCTTAATCCGTGATCAGAAAATAATTTACTTAAGCATCGCTTTACTAAGTTATTACTCACAGATAATTGGTAGCTCCAACTTGACGGCAGAGTAAGCAATTCACCTATCCTAAGGCGCGTGACCTACATAACATGGCAGATTCATACATTGAATGTACATGCTCGAATTGTACATAAGTGTGTTTCTAGTCTGTAACCTTATTATGGAGTCTTAAACATGGCCTATGAGTGCCTAAGATGGAATGAGGATGCTAGAATGCACTTGAAAACATTTTTCAAATTTTGTTGGAAATAGGGGCCACGCTTGAGCGTAACTTTCCTCGCTCGAGTGGACATGCAAAAAGTGAGGGTTCGCTTGAGCGTGACTTCCTTCGCTCGAGCGGACTGTAAACTTTGAAAAAGTACTGGTTGCTTGCTTTTTATGCTCGATCTCCGCTCGAGCACGAGACTTAGACCCTCACTCGAGCGTGACTTCTGTTGCTCGAGCGTGCTGCAAAACATATGAACTTCTGGGTACATGCATTTCACGCTCGAGCATGCCTCAGGTCGCTCGAGCGAAAGTGCACACACTCAGAGTGCTCGCTCAAGCGTAAACTCCTACGCTCGAGCGTAGATTCAAATTCTGGAATTTCCAAATTTGATCTCCAAGTTTCAAACTCAAACTAAACACTTCAAAACTCAATATTTTGGGCCAAAATTCTGGAAAATATTTAGAAACTCACAAAACATCATGACTTGAAGATCATTTCATGAAATCATGGCCCAAGGGCATGCCAATTGTTCACCATTTCAACTTCAACTTTATGGATGTTCCAAAAAATGACATGCATGAAATGATTTGAGCTTCAAGCCTCCAAACCATGATCAAATGTAATGAGAGAATGAAAAACATGATGAATTCTCAAAACATAGGTGAGATAAACAAATGCATGAAACAATTCTTTGAAATCATGCTCAAATTGTGAAGAAATGGACATGCACGCATGGTATGGCTCAAACCTCCTCAATTCTAACTCAATTCCTACATGAATTCACCTAATTCACTTGAAGTCTTGCAAATTCTAACTCAATTACACAATTAAGAGGTTGGTTCCTTACCTAGAGATTTGAATTCACTAGTGTTGAAGTTGAAATTCTGAAATCCTCTTCAATTGTCAACAATTCCTATCAAATTCTTGGTTTGAGCTCAATTTCTCCCTACTGTCCCTCTCCCACGTTTTCTTACTTTGAATAGGCTCACAATGTGTTGAAAAGAAAGCAAAGAGATGAGTGGGGGCTTAATTGGTACCTAATATAGGCTTGGATAAAGTATAATTAATTAAGGCCAAATAAATGGACATTAAATTAATTTAATTTAATCGTTCCAAATCGAATTTCAATTAAACCTACCATAAAATTCTAAAAATCCTAATTAACATATAAATCAAGTCAATTTCTAAATCGGTTGTCGATAAGGCCTTCAATTCGCAAACCGAAACGAAAACACGAACAGGTCTTTCTACGTTAGACAGATATAAACACAAAATGATGCAATGCACATATAATTAACTGAGGATTACTTCTTAATTACTCATTTGGAATACTTAAACATAAATTAGCATTAATCATGGATCGGGGTTGTTACAGTATCCTTCAAGTACTGCTAGATATCTAGTATAATTTAGCCTAATGTTACGAGTAAATTGGAGATATCTTAGAACCCTTATAATTTCTTTCCAGTGTTCTACTCCTGGATTACTCATATATCTACTTAATTTACTTACTACATATGTTATATCTGGGCGAGTGCAGTTCATCAAGTACATTAAGCTTCTAATAATTTGGGCATACTCTAATTGAGAAATACTTTTTTGTACATTCTTAGAAAAAAAAAAAAAAATTAACATCCACAGGTGTTCTAGCAAGATGATCATCATCTTTGCTTAATTTGTCAAGCATTTTCTCAATATAATGTGATTGTGACAAAGCATAACCTTTTGACATTTTGGTAAATTTTCGTATCAAGTATTGCATCAGCAATCCCCATGTCTTTCATGTGAAAATGTCTATTCAACATTTTTTTGATAGTTTTAATTATTCCATTATTACTACCTATGATGAGCATATCATCAACATAAAGACATACTATAACATAACCTATGTTTGTGTTTTGGGTAAACTATTAATAGGTCCTAATAGTTAGACTTAATTCCCATAAAGTCCTATTGAAAATAAATCCTGATAAAATCATCGCTAAAAATAATTTTTTTGTGACGATTTTTTACATATGTCGCTAAAAATTGACAATCAGTGACTTTTTGTTGTCATAGTTTTTATAAATTGTCGCTAAAATTTACAATTAGTGACGTTTTTCTGTGACGAATTTTTTAAATTGTAGCTAAAAGTTATAAATTAATGACACTTTTTTGTGACAATTTTTTTAAATTGTCGCTAAAACTTATAATTATTGACATTTTTTTGTGACAAAAGTTTCATATTGTCGCTAAAAATTAACAATTAGTGACATTTTTTAATAGTGTTTAATGAAAATGTTATTAATTATCATAGGACCTATTGAATAATAAGTCCACTTATTAGGACCTACACGTGAGTCCCCTATTATATAATATAAACACATTTGTCATATTTATTAATTTTAAATCTATTTGACATCATTGTCTTGTCAAATTTCTCATGCCATTGCTTTGACGCTTGTTTTTAAAACATATAATGATTTAACCAATTTACACACTTTCTTTTCTTTTCCTAAAACAGAAAATCCTTCTGGTTGTTCCATGTAAATTTCTTCATTTAACTCACCATTTAAGAAAGCTGTTTTCATATCCATTTGATGAATTTCTAGATTGTTAAAAAATGCAATGGCAATTAGCATTCTAATGGATGTTATTCTAATAATTGGTGAGTATGTGTCAAAGTAATCAAAACCTTCTTTTTGTCTATATCCTTTAACCACAAGCCTTGCCTTGTATTTGTCAATTGATCCATCCGCTTTCAATTTTCTTTTAAAAATCCACTTGTACCCAAGAAGTTAACAACTTGGTGGCAAATCCACCAATTCCCAAGTGTGATTTTGCAAGATGGATTCAACTTCACTATTTATGGCCTCTTTCCATAAAGGAGCCTCGAGACTGGACATAGCTTCTTTAAAAGTTAAAGGCTCATTTTCGAACAAAAATGCTAGAAAATCTGAATCAAAAGATTTTGAGGTTCTAGCACATTTACTGTGCCCAGGTTCCTCTTCCTCATTTTGATCTATCTCTAGCTCTTGTTCTTGATCTTGTTTATGATCATTACTAGTAATAGCATCATAAGATCTTTTATTAGTACTGGTCTCTTGTCCAATCTTATTAGGAAACACATGTTCAAAGAAAGATGCATTCCGAAATTCAATAATAGTATTCACATGCATTTCAGAATGTTCTAACTTATGAATCAAAAACCGATATGCACTACTATGAAAATTTAATCAATAATTTTAGGACCTATCTTAATCTTTTTAGGACTATAGCCACTTTAGCCAAACACCCCTACACTTTTAAGTATTTGTAGGATGGTACTCTCTCATGCCACATTTTATAAGGTGTTTGATTCACTTCTTTCGGGGTACTTTATTTAGAATATAATTAGCAGAAAGTATTGCTTCCCTTTACAAGTTCTGAGATAATCCAGAACTTATTAACATAGCATTCATTATTTCTTTTAAAGTCTTATTTTTCCTTTCAGCAATTCCATTTTGTTGAGGTAAGTAAGGAGTGCTGGTTTGATAAATTATTCCATGTTCTTTACAAAACTTACCAAAAGGTGATTCATATTCATCACCTCTATCACTTCTAAGTTTTTTAATTTTCTTACCAAGTTGATTTTCAACTTCATTCTTATATTGAATGAAAGTTTCCAAAGCTTCATCATTGGTTCAAATTAAATAAATATAACTATATCTAGTATAGTCACCTATGAAAGTGATAAAATATTTTTTCTCATCTCTAGTTTGAATTGATTTAAAATCACAAATGTCACTATAAACTAATTTAAGTGGTTCTGTACTTCTTTCAATTGAATGAAAATGAGTTTTGGTTAATTTTTCCTCAACACAAATTTCACATTTATAATTTGGATCAATTTCAAATTTTGGTAAACATTCCATATTAATTAATGTACACAAAGATCCATAATTAACATGTCCTAGTCTACCATGCCACAAATTTGAAGACTCAAACAAGTAAGAAGAAGATGTATTTCTATTAATAACAGAAGGTACAATCGTAATTACATCTAATTTGAAAAGGCCATCAAACATGTAACTTTTTCCTATATACATCTTGTTTTTGCTAACTACAAATTTGTCACTTTCAAAAACTAGCCTAAACCCATTTTTACTCAACAGAGATCCGGAGACTAGATTATTGCGAATGTCTGGTATATACAGCACATTGTTGAGAGTGAGTTCCTTTCCAGATGTCATCTTCAAAATAATCTTTCCTTGTCCTTCAACTTTAGAAGTCAAGGAGTTGTTCATAAAAAGTTGTTCACCGTTGTCTACCATAGAATAAGATGTGAACATCTTTTTGTCGATATAGATATGGCGAGTAGCACTAGTGTCCACCCACCATTCTTTAGGATTTCCGACAAGGTTTACCTCGAAAACAACTGCAAAAAGATTTATGTCATCTACACCATTGGAAATTTTGTCCACTTCCGTCATATTGGCTTAAGCAAGCTTCTTTCTTGATCTTCCTTTGCCTTTATCTTTGCCTTTGCCTTTGCTTCGGCAATCTTGTGCCCGATGTCCCTCTTTGTCACAGATGTAACATTTGCCATTAAACTTGTACTTCTTAGCTTTCCCTCCTTTAGAGTCTTGTGAGGAACTTTCTCCAGAATACTTTCATTTCTTTGTTTTTGGAGCATGTTCCACCACATTTGCCTTAGACTCCATTAGATGCTTACTAGCCTATTTTTTAGAATTGTTGTTATCCTTCTCAATCCTCAAATGCACAATCAATTCCTCTAAAGTCATTTCTTTGCGCTTGTGTTTGCAGTAGTTCTTGAATTCCTTCTAGTCTTGTAGTAATTTTTCAATTAAGGCAGCAACTTGGAAGGAGTCACTGAGAGACACGCCTTCTACATGAATGTCATGTAGAATGAGTTGGAGATTTTGAACTTGGCTAATCACAATCTTAGAATCAACCATCACAAAGTCTCGAAATTTGCCTACTACGAATTTCTTCGAGCCACTTTTGTTTTGTACTTTTTCTCCAAAGACTCCCAAAATTCATTTGCCATCTTGATAGGGCTGTAGACGTTATACAATGTGTAATCAAGCCCGTTCAAAATGTAGTTCCGACAAAGGAAATCAGCATGTTTCCAAGTATCGACTGCAACAACCACTTGCTAGTCGATTTCATCATCGTTTAGAGTAAGATCATTCTCACGGAGGAAACGCACCAGGTTAAGAGTAATAAGATAAAACAGCATTTTCTGCTGCCATCTTTTAAAATCAGTTCCTAAGAATTTCTCTGGCTTTTCACCGTGATTCACTAGCACAGTCACAACAAGAGAAGGGGTTGGAGCAATGGCAATCACCATATCAATATTGGTTTGAGCATTAGTTTCAGTATCCATGAATTCTAAATTAGAAAACAAAATTAGAATTAGAATTAGAATTAGAATTAGAATTAGAATTTGTACTACACAGAAAATTAAATCATAAGCACATAATTTAAATCTATAAAAATGAAAAAAACAAGAATTGTAACTTTTATTTCCAATTAATTTGAAAATAAAAAATTTATTTAAACAAATTAATTCCACACAGAAAAATATTTCTGTAACACTTTAAAATTAAAATATTAAAAACAATATTTTAATTAATGAAAACTCAGAAATTATTTCTAAACCAAAATTAATTTATGATCAACTTTACAAATGAATATTCTAAAATTGTTAATGACTACCAATATATTACTACTAGTTGTCAACGAAAATAAACAGTATATTACTACTATTTGTATTTTCCAACTAAAATATTATTTTGTACAAGCACAAAAAATAATTTATGTAAGAAGAAAAGGGAAAAAATGAAAAATTCTGTATAAACAGAATTATTCAAGTCTGTCTTAAGATTATTGGAATAATCTTTTGTGTAAATTAAATAACTTGAAACCAAATCAAACAAATAAAAATAAATTACTTAGAGAATTTATTTACTAAACCGAATAAGTATAAAAAAGATCAAGTCGAGTGTGTGACCCTCTGTCCTTAAGACAGATTCATCCCACTTTGATGCTTACGGATAAATGACGTCTATCTCCCAAGATAAAATGATCTACACAAATTGTAGTAGCACTTAAAATAATTTATACGACGAACTAAAACATGTGTTTTATACTTTCTGAATTTTTCTTAAAAAACTAATATAAAGAGAATTTATGCAAAAGAGCAAAACTGGAAGGGAACGAAGACAATTTCAAAATTTTTAAGATCTTGAATTCTGCTGGAAAGATCCCGTATTTATAGGCAAGTGGTGCCTGTTCGGACATATCCGAATAGGTATGAAAAGGAACCGAACAAGTGCATTTTTGAAGTGAACAGGTCTAAACCAAAACAGAACAGGTTCGAACTGTTTGGACCAGTTTTGAACCTGTCTGGAAGAGAAAAAAATCTATCCAGTTCAACCAGTTTGAACCTATTGGAAAATGGACTGAAAAAGGGCACTATTTGGACAAAAATATTTGACACAAAATTTAAATTAATTTTGTTATGAAATTCAAATAATTTTTCCACAATAATTTGGAAAAATTCAAATAAATTTTGTCTAAAAAATTAATGTTAGGACAAAACCCAAAAACCCGCACCCGGCTAGGCCAGACAAATTGCAGCGGCAGCGCGTGCACATGTGGTGGTTAGAGCCAAGTCTCACTTTGTCCATAACTCCTTTCTTCTACAAACTTAGGGTGTCTCTTGAGGCCCAACCCAAGTGTTGCCACCTAGAACTTATATACACACATAAGTTTTCTTAAGTTTTCAATGTAGGATAACCAATACAAGGAACCCCACATTTTACTTCTTTAATTGTCTATTCCATGAATTCGAAAACGACGTGAACTTTCCATTCATTTATAAATGGTTTTGACGAACCGTCTTCACTATGTGACTTGCCATGCGGCAAGGAACACGTCACCTCTTTGGACCCACCCCAATAGACGTTTGAGACCCACTCAAATTTGGACTCAAAATTAGCCCAAAATAAGCCTATAAAAACCATATTTTTCCAACAATTACTAGCCAAAGAATGGTGTTTTTCTTGGTGGAGCTTTGGGTTCGCCATCTTGTGCAAAGTTGGCCTGAACCATATGACAAGTGGTCGGGCTATTGTATCCTGGAGGGGACAAGTCATAGTTTCGTGACTACTGCATTGGTATTTGAATTCTTTCTACAGCAGTGAGCTTGATCTCCTTAAAGAAAACGAAATATTTGTGCCTCAACCTGATCTATTTGTATGTCTTTTTTTTTTTCTTTTTTTTTGCATTATATATCAATAAAATATAACTCTTCTGGTATTTTCACCAACAATTTTAATGAGATCAAACATGGAACAAGTACCAAAAAAATCAATGATGGAATTGGAGATCTCAACAAGCCTTTCAAGTTCAAAGGAGTTCATTTTAAGAGGTGGAAAGGAAAAGTTCTTTTTTACCTCAGCCTTTTGAAAGTTGCTTATGTTCTTACTGAGAAGAATCCAAACAAAATCCCAACCGATGAGATGAATGATGAAGGCTACAAGGCACATGAAGCAAAAGTGGCTTCCTACAATACAGATGAGTATAAATGTTATTTTTATTTATTAAATTTCCTTGCTAAGTAATTTTATGATTATTACTATGACACCACTTACATTTTGTCTTCTATTAATTTTTGGCATGCTCACTTGTGTCATATTAACAGTAAATATGTAGGAATCATAAGTAGTTTAGGATTAATTCCTAAATTGACCAAAAAAAAATTGAGAAATGTGAAGTTCGCAGTAAAGCAAAAATTACCAAGAGGCCTCATAAAAGTGTTGACAAAAATATTGAATTGCTAGAATTATCTCATACTGATTTATTTGAGTTTGAAGGAATTTTTACTCGTGGTGGTAATCGATATTTTATCACTTTTATTGATGATTTTTCAAAAATACACAAACGTATATTTATTAAAAAAATAAAAGTGATGTTTTTGAGAAATTTAAAGAATTCCTTCTTGAAGTGGAAAATCAATTCGGTAAAAAGATTAAGAGAATTAGAAGTGATAGAGGCCGGGAGTATGAATCTCTTGGATTCAACTCTTTTGTTTAGTCATTAGGAATTATTCATAAGACTACTCCACCATATTCACCTTCATCTAATGGCGTAGTTGAAAGAAAAAATAGAACGTTAATTGACTTGATGAATGCTATGCTTATTAATTCAGGTGCTCCCCAAAATCTTTGAGGCAAGGTTATTTTGACAGCTTGCCATGTGATAAATAGAGTGCCACACAAAAAGACTAAAATTGTACCTTATGAGTTGTGGCAGGGACATAAACCAAATCTAGGTTATTTGAGGGTTTGGAGCTATTTGGCTTTTGTGAGGCTTGTAGATCCTAAACAACCTAAATTGAATGAACGAGCTACCATATGTGCTTTTCTTGGGTATGCATTGCATAGTACAGCTTATAGATTTTTTGATATGAAAAATAATATAATTTTTGAATCATGTGATGCTATTTTTCATGAAAATAAATTTTCTTTCAAATCTAGAAATAGTGAGGGTCAAGTAATTTCTGAAAATATTTTAGCCATGCCTAACTCTTTTACTCCATCTCAAGTTTTTCAAGAACAAGAAAATTCTCAAATCCAACCAAGAAGGAGTAAATGAGCTAGAGTTGAAACAGATTTTGACCTTGACTATTATCTTTACAATGTAGAAGAAATTCCTCTTATGGTGCAAGAATCTTTATCATCATCTGATGCTATTTTCTGAAGAGAGACTGTAAATGATGAGATAGATTCACTATTTTCAAATAAAACATAGAAGCTAGTGGATTTACCTCCAGGTTGTAAAACTATTTGGTGTAAATGGGTCCTTCGTAAAAAACTTAAACCGGATGGAACTATAGATAAATATAAAGTAAGCTTTGTCGCTAAAGGTTTTAAGCAACAAGTTGATCTTGATTTCTTTGATACTTTTTCTCCGGTTACTAGAGTTACATCCATTGGACTGTTGATAGCAGTGGCTGCAGTTCATGATTTAAAAATTCATCAAATGGATGTGAAAACAACATTTTTAAATGAAGGTCTAGATGAGGAGATTTACATGGACCAACCCGAGAGCTTTGTGGAGCCTAGCCAAGAAAGCAAGGTGTATAAGCTAACTAAATCCCTTTATGGTTTAAAACAAGCTCCTAAACAGTGGCATGAGAAATTTGATTCTTGCATGTTTAAGAATGGCTATAAAACTAATGAATGTGATAAGTGCATATATTATAAAAACTTGTGAGAATACACATGTGATTATTAGACTATATGTGGATTATCTACTCATCTTTGGCTCTAATTTACAAATTATAAAAAAGACTAAAAATATACTTAATAGCCACTTTGATATGAAAGATCTTGGTGAAGCCAAATTTATTTTGGGAATTAAAATTACCAAGACTAATGATGGCATTTTTCTTGATCAATCGCTTTACGTTGAGAAAATTTTAAAGCAATATAACTTTCTAGACTGTAAACATGTTGCTACTCCTTTTGATGCAAGCATACATTTATTTGTTGTAACAAATAAAAAAGAAGTGATTAATTAAAAGGAATATGCTAGCATGATTGGTAGTTTGAGATATGCTACTGCTTGTACTAGACCTGACATTGCATATGTTGTTGATGTACTTAGCAGATTTACTAGTAAGCCAAGTCGAGATCATTGGCTAGCCATGGGAAGAATTATGAGATATTTATCTGGTACAAAAAAATTATGGTTTGTTTTATAACAAGTATCCTGCAGTACTTGAGGGATATAGTAATGTCAATTGGAACACTTTGTTAGGTGATTCTCTCTCTACCTCGGGTTTTATTTTTACCTTGGGTGGTGGTGCTATATGTTGGAAGTCTAAAAAAAACTATAATTGCTAATTCTACAATAAAAACTGAGCTTATAGCGTTAGCTTCAGCATGTGAAGAAGGGAATTGGTCGAGAGATTTGTTACAGGAAATCCCTTTTTGAGAAAAATCAATTCCTCCTATGTTAATTAGTTATGATAGTACTGCTGTTATTGATAGAGCGAACAATCATTTTTATAATGGTAAATCCAAACTTATTTGAAAGAAACACAGTAATATGAGATCCTATTTGAGTAATGGCATCATAATTGTGAATTATGTAAAATCTTGTGATAATCTTGCGGATCCGTTAACCAAGGTCTTGGTGAGAGATAGTGTCTGGAATATATCATCAAGGATAGGTTTGAAGCCTATAAAATCATAAACCATGTATCAGGATATCCAACCTGGAGACCAGAGATCCTGTAACTAGGTTCAATGGGAAGAAAGAATCATATAGTGGTTGTAATGCACTCCTTAATATTTTGTTGTCTATCCCTATGATGTAAGTACATTTGTCAGGTCATACGACAAGTGGTCAGGTTGTTGTATCCTGGAGGGGACAAGTCATAATTTCGTAACTGTTGCATTAATATTTGGGTTCTTCCTACCACAGTGGGTTTGATTTCCTTAAAGAAAACGAGATATCCGTGTCTCAACTTGATCTATTTGTATCTCATTTTCTTTGCATTATTTATCAATACAATATAATTCTTCTAGTATTTTCACCAACATCAGGCGTAGAAGAAGGTCGGTGGAAGGGTCAAGCATCAGAGCGGCGGAACAACAATGAAGGTTTTCTTCACACATGCCTCTCGCGTTTTTTGATGCTATGGATTAGTGGGTGAAAAGTTATGGAAAAAAACTAAAAAATCAAGAGTTTTTTTGGGTTATTCAATGTCTGGTGTGTGGTTTTGTGACAACCCTCACCTCTGATTAGTGCTAAACTGTAATTGAGCATGATAAGTAATTGATTAAGCTAAAATTCTGAACTGATTGTGTGAACATGTTGCTTTGATTGCATTGCTATCTGTCTGTCATTAATGATTTGTTCATGTTTTAATTTCAAATTGCAAATTGAAGGCCTTATTGGCGACCAAATCTGAAACTGATTAGTGTTATATGCTAATTAGGATTTATGTGATTTTATGGTAGGTTTAATTAAAATTTGATTTGGAATGACTAAATTAAATTAAATAAAGTTAAATTACATTAGTTTGCATTTACTACCATTTTGCCATTGAGTGGATTATGCTAGGCCACTACTTCTCTCACCTTTTGCATTGTTTAGCATCTTCATTTCACCTTCTTGAGACCAAAACCGAGTGAGAGAGGGAGGCTTGGAAGAGAAAATTGATTTCAACGAGAATTAGCTTGGAGACTTAGAGGAATTGAAGGAGATTGCAAAATTTGAGCTTCCATACCTAGAATTCAGGACCTAAGGTAGGAGATTTTCCCCTCTTGAACATGAATTTTGAGTGGTTTCTTGCATGGTCCATGAGAAATTAGTGACTTGAGTAAAAAATTAGCTTAATGTGTTAAATTAAGAGTGATTTCATGCATGCATATTCATACCATAGCATTTTGAGGTTGTCTTCATGAAAATTCTTACATGCAAGTTCATATTTTGGTTGTAGTCCATGAATTCATCATGTTTTGAGTTCAATCTTGCATTTGATCATGTTTTAGAGCATTAGAGTTCATGAGAACTCATGCATGTTATGTTCTTACATAATTCATGAAAGTTTCCTTGAAGTTGTGTTCAATTGTCTCTCCTTTGGGCTTGATTTTACAAAATTGATCTTCAAAATATGTTGTAGTATGGGTTTTCAAGTGTTTTCCAGAAAATGGGCCCAAAAGATTGAGTTTTGATGTGTTGAATGCTTTGTTTGACCTTTGAAGGCAAATCTGGAAATTCCAGAATTTGGCTTCCAGGCTCGAGCGAAGGATTCCACGCTCAAGCGACCATCCTTTTGTTCAAAGCTTCGCTCGAGCGAAGGAATGTTGGCTCGAGCGTAGATTGCAAGCTCTCAGGTTTTTGTGCACGCAGACGCACGCTCGAGCGACGAGACCTACGCTCGAGCGAAGAGCTGTGTCTCACACTCGAGCGAGCGTCGAGCGAGCATCGAGCAGGGATTTGCAACATCCAGTACTTTTGCATTTTTACAGACCGCTCGAGCGAGAGAGTTTGCGCTCGAGCGACCCCTCTGTTTTGGTAAGCTCGCTTGAGCGAGGAAAGCCACGCTCGAGCGAGACCCCTATTTTTTGAAAAACTTGACAAGTGTTTTAAAGTACATCTTTGCATCCTCTTTCCGTCCTAGGCATTCCTAGGCCATGTTTAAGGCATCTTAATGAGAATATTGATGTAGAACCACACCAAGTCAAGTTTAGGGGCTAAGTTATTAATTCCAAGTGTGTAACTTAGTGTGTGTTCATTCTGCAACTGTGTAGGGTTGGCATCCGAAGACGCTCATTAGCTTGCCTATAGCCCAGTGCTCTGTGAGTAACAATGTTGTAAATATATGTTTAATTATGATTATTTTCTAAATGATCAACTGTACTGCTTTCTGAAATGACATCGTTTACTGAATGAATGCTTGTCTTATTTGTAAACTATATCCGTGGCATCCTTAGCGACTAACTATTACTGTTACTGCTACTGTTACAGAGATCTCTGTCGGTTCCAATGTTGGGACCATTACTGTTTACTGATTGATGGCAATCAACTGACTGTTCGGTCTTTTAAGACCACTATACTGTTTTGTTATTGGATGTACCACATATGACTACTATGGTTTCTAAATAACTGTTATGACATGGAAAATGAGCCATTAATTGAATAACTGATTTACTGGTATAAATGACTGTTTTAATTACTGAAAGAACATTCATTCTTAACCCCTTTACGCATTTGTTATTCACTAGATTTTAGCTCGCTGTTTATATTTATATGTAGGTGTCCAGGCACCGGACCGAAGCTAGGAGCGTCGAGTTAAGCTCCCGTTTTGTCAAGCCAACCTTTGTGCTTCACTTCGAGGTCCCAAGTCTGTTCAAGTTAAGGCTATTTCGGGGTGTCTCAGTTTTACCCTTCTGTTTTTGTTTTGTAATAAGTGTTTTAGACTTGACTGTACAGTTATGTTGAAGGGACTTGGTCCCTAACCCGAATGTCATGTGCATATGACGTATGTATATATATTTTGTTTATCAATGTGACTTGGGCATAAAGTCTTTTTGCATTCAAGTTTTCACAGGTTATTGGACATCTTTTATTTACTGTTTGGCTTCCGCCAACCATTTTACTCTGTATTACTGTCATTACTGTTAAGTAAGCCTTCGATAATCTCGGATTACTGGCCGGTTGCGATGTTAAACCCATAGAGGCGGATTTGGGTCGTGATAGGTTTGTTGCTTTTTGTTTTTTTAAGTTAAGTGCTTCTTAACTGTTGATTTTTGTCTTGTTTTGGGTTTTTTTTTTTTTTTTTTTTTTTTTTTTTTTTTTTTATAATGTTAGAACAGTAGTAAGAGTATTTTGTAATATTTGAATCTCTCTCAATATATTTTATTTTCTTATACTTTTAATTTCATGTTTTTAATAAATTTTTTATTTTACAGATAAAAAAAAATGCATACATTATAGAAGTAACAAATCAAAATAAATTTTTTTGTTTTCTTCTAGAACCTATGGAACAAACAAAGTATAACTTCAAGGCACCCCATGATATATTATTTTATTTGGAGATTTATTTGAGAGGTAAACTCTAAAATAAATTACTTGAACGAGCTTCTTGTAAATTTAGATGTCTTTAATAACGGTAAGTATTTAGAAATTTATTTTACAGATATCGTGATTTCTTGTAAATATATAATAATAATAATAATAATATTATTATTATTATTATTATTATTATTATTGGAGGAATGAAATTTTATTCATTTGAATTGAGGATATAGCCATCATATCCATGGGGAGCATTTCCAGGGTCACTTGTGGACGGCATTACTTTAAGGCTTCTGGATAAATGATGATCTCTTTTCATATCTGCAACCAACCACAAAGATTGCCCAAAAACACAATAACCTAATTAAAACCCACACTGTTGGATATCAAAGCAAAATAGAATTCCAAAATACAATAATTATATATAACAGAATCTACCTAATATTTGATGCCCGAGAAATTTTCTTATTACTAGACATAAAATTAGTGAAATTATAATAACAAATACACTTGAGATTCATTGTCTTTGCATTTAGTGGTAAAAAATGGAGGCTTGGATCGGAAGTCTTATTTTCAAAATTTTGGGACGATTACTTTAAATTCTATTCTTTTTTTGTCCACAAAGACAACAACAATTTGAATAACCATAATACCTCTATCTATCCATTTATTTGCCAATGTGTCCACTTATCTGTCCAATTTTACGATGGCTTTTATTCAAATAGTAGTCAGGGACAGCTAGCAACGACAATGGTGAGCAGCAATTGATAGTAATTTGTGAGAAAAAGAGAAAGCAGAAATAGAAAAAGAACAAGGATAAAAATGAAGGGACAAAAAAGTCTTTTAAAGCAATAATTTGTATTTCTCATCAATATATTTCATTAATCATGTTCTTATAACCAAAACAAAGCAAACATTACACTTTATGCCATATATACGCATAAAAATGAACTTTTCATGAATTAACTAGTAAAATATCATAGCAAGAAATTAATTTATGTATGATGTAGAACAAAATTGTACCACAGGTAAATTAAATCAATATAATTGACGCATTGTATATAGACCTCACTATTAAGTTAACTTTATGATTACTAGCGGTCAGCACACGCTATGCATATGCAAGTTAAATAAATAAAATTAAAAATAAATATTTATTATGTATTGTGTACAACTCAAGTAGTAAGAGTTTTACTTAACAAATCAACGGTCTCAACTTCAGGACACCAAAGTAGATGCTTACTCATATAATAAGAAAAATTAAAACAAATTATAAATTTTTTAGTACAACTTTTGATAATCTATATATATTATATAAAAACAAAAGTTCATAATTAAATAAACTCACTTTTTTTTTGTTTTTTTGTTAAGCACATATTCAACACGTCCTCAAAATTCTATTAACAAAAGAGATATGTCACGTTGGTGTCTCAGTGGTAATCCATTCTTATGGATTAAATATTGGTTTAGAATGTTTTAAAAAAGTGTACTTTTTAACTTATTAGCTTATATGGATTGGGTTTGAGTTGGGTTTGATATGATGTGTTAGAGAGGTGATGTGATTTAAATAAGATGATGTAACTTAAATAAGATAGTAACTTTTTGACTTTTTGTATTATTTAAATTATGCCAAACTTGGCACGTCAGCAACCTGTTATTCTGAAATTTGGACTCACAAATGTAATGATGACACTTCAAAGTATTTTTTTTTTATGAATATATAAAAAAATAAAGTAAAAAATAAAAAAAGAAAAGAAGAGAGAGAGAGAGAGAGAGAGAGAGAGAGAGAGAGAGAGAGAGAGAGAGAGAGAGAGAGAGATACGTCCATGCTGAAAATATTTAAGTAATAAACTAAAAAAGTCAACTACGTTATAATTTGAAATGCAACTAAGCATCATTAGTAACATCTTTTAAAACAAATAAATTCAAGTGTGCTATGTTAAACACCTCCAAGTTATAATATTTATGAGGTTAATTATTACAAATATTATAATTAAATTATTTTTAATCATTATTAAAAAAAATATTATAACCAAATCATTTTAAATCATAACCAAAATAATCAAAACTAACATCAGAATAAATCAAAACCGAATATCACAATCATAACAAGTTCAATAAGTATACTTATAAGTGCAATGGAAAGATAGCATATGCTGTATATATGATAAAGGGTAAATTATACTCACCTTTCTTGAGATGTCTGATAATTACAGAAACCTCCCCTATAGTTTTAATAATTACGAAAATTACTTTTACTTTTGAAACTATCATTAAGATTCTCCCACCGTTAATTTTCTGTTAATTTATTTAACAGAATATGATGACGTCATGCTGAGTCATGTATTATGAGTAAAAAAATTTCAAGATTGCCCTTATATATTCAAATATTAAATTTCACTGATTTTACAAAAAATTAATAAAGACCCATACATTATTTTAATAAGGTTAGTAAACAAAATTATTACATTCTATACAATATTTTAAAATTTTCTAAATTGTTAAGACAAGTATATATATATATATATAGTAGAATAACCAAACATTACCTTATCTTAAAAAAAAAGGAGCTAATAAATTGATCACCATTAAACCTTATACTAGATTAAATACAATCATTTATTTGAAAATTACGAAATAAAGTATAAAAGATGTTTTATTTTTTAAAAAGACCACCAATTTTATAAATAATTATTTTAAGAAATTAGAGTTTGAACAAAAATTTAAAAATACATATAGATATTTGATTTTTTTTTTCATATGAAAATACAAATTTCGAGAAATTATCCCTCTCTTTCCATTTTCTTTATTTTATTTCTTTCATTTTTCTTGCTATTTATTTATTTCATAATATCACTACAATAACTAGCAACACCATATAATTTATTATTATTATTATTATTATTATTATTATTATTATTATTTGTTCTTTTCTCTATTTTTTTCATCGTTTTTTCTCTTTCATCAATGTTAGCTAGCATCACCCAATACTATAGAAAGTTACAAAATATGAATAAAGACTCTTATATGTTCAAATAGTAAATTTCACTCACCTCTCATGAGGTTTTTCAAAAAATTAATGAAGACCCATACATTATTTTGATAATGTTAGTAAACAAAATTATTAAATTCTATACAATATTTTTAAAAAATCTAAATTGTTAAGACATGCATACATATAGTAGAATAACCAAACATTATCTTATCTTGAAATAAAAAAAAATAAAAAAGAGCTAATAAATTGATAGCCATTAAACCTTATACTAGATTAAATACAATCATTTATTTGAAAATTACGAAACAAAGTATAAAAGATATTTTATTTTTTAAAAAGACCACCAATTCTATAAATAATTATTTTAAGAAATTAGAGTTTGAATAAAAATTTAAAAATACATATACATATTTGATTTTTTTTCCATATAAAAAATACATATTTGGAGAAATTATCCTCTCTTTTCATTTTCTTTATTTTATTTCTTTCATTTTTCTTGCTATTTATCTTCTCATAATATCACTGCAACAAATAGCAACACCATATAATTTTATTATTATTATTATTTGTTCTCTTCTCTATTTTTTTTCGTCAATTTTTTTCATTATTTTTTTTCTTTCATCAATGTTAGCTAGCATCACCCAATACTATGGAAACTTACGAAATATGAATTTTTCTTTCGTTTTGGAAATATATTTGTGTATTAAATTTTTTTAAAGAAAAATAAACATAATAACATTTCATATTTATACTAAAAAAAATTGACTTATAAAAATTACCAAATGTTACCTCATAAATATTTTCACAATTCTATATTATTCTCAAATTTAATCATCATTAAAAAAATAAGTCAATATTTCTCATCTTAATAATAAAATTTTTAAAAATAAATATAAAAGTGAAAAAATATCTAATCACGTTACTATAAATTAAAATTAGATGATAGATAATGAAAGATAAAGAAATTATTTGACAATAATAAACTATTTAAATTTATCATGTCATACATTAATTAAAATAGAATTTTACTTGAAGAAATAAATTATTTAAAATAATAAAATACTCGAACAATTTGTTATTTATTACATCTAAAAACTATATCTCCATCTTTGTTTCTTTCATTTGAATTATTTTTATTAAATTAAATCTCAAAATTAATTCAAATAAGAAACATGGATATTCTTTTTTAATTTCATTAATGGTTGATTTTTTTTTTTTTTAAACTTATAAAAGTTGAAAACTTATAGTAGAAAAAAAAATACAAAGTCAAGGAAATACAAAAATAAAAATTGTGAGAAATAAAATGATAATTTAATATATATATATATATATATAGGTAAATTACAATTAAAGGGTAGTAAGTGTAAGAGTATTATAATCATTTGCACAAACAAGTTAACACCGTTTGGCTTAAATTAACGGAAGAAGGGAATCCTGACAATATCAGAAAAAGTAAGGAAAGTTTATGTAATTATTGAAACTACAAGGCAGATTCATGTAATTGTCAGAAACTTCAGGGACATGAGTGTAACTTACCTTATGATAAATGAAAAATACTAAAGATGTACATAAAGAATGCATGAATGGGAAACACAATGGTACACATCTTTATTATATGCACCTCATAACTAACGAAAAAAAATTACATAACTTTTATACTTTCTAAGTCATAACTAAACTAAAAAGAAAATGTCATAACCAAACACAACATGAGATATAATAACTAAAGAGCACATAAGTCATAACTAAAATGATATTATAACTAAAGAAAAAAATTAATCATAACTAAATAATAAAGTGAGATAATTAAGGGTGCATATACTGCACCATTTCCAAGGGGTGTACGTCAAAATTTCCCATATATATACTGATACATGTAAATTGTAATCAAACTCATATGGTCCTCTTCAGGTCAAAAAAACAAAAAAGACTCACATGGTCCTCCTGGAATGTGGTCTTTAATGGGTTGATATGGAATTTGTGCTTCTACACCTTTGGCCATGGATGGAATCATCATCAGCTGAAATGAAATTAATAGGACAATACAAAGGACAATGGGGGTCTTCTTGTGAACCATTTCAGTAATATCACTACTGATTTCCTCAGACTACTAGGGCATTGTTAATTATATGCTCTGCTCATCGTCATTATTATATAGGAAATGTATATATGAAATTACAATTAATGCAACTCTACAAAAGTCTTAACCAAAGAATGGGTTATAACTTATAGTATAATATAAGGGAAATTTTACTATACACACTCTTTATCATATGTATCCTTAAATTATATTTTTTTTTTCTTTAATTATTATTAATTTTCTTCTTTAATTAAGACTCACAAAATTTTTAATTATGCTTTATGTGTTGTTTGCTAATGACTCATTTTTTAAAAAATTATGATTAAAAAAGTATGAAATTATGCCCTTTTTTTTCGATTACAAGGTGCCAATACACACCCTTCTAGAAATGTGTATCATAGTCTTCTCATAATATAACAAGTAAAAGTCATGGAAACCCCTTTGGTACGTTCATTTTTTCTTTTTTTTTTTACCCTCCCTTTGGTACGTTCAATTAATTACTACTACTACTAAGACCAGTCGTGATGTGATTCATTTTATTTTCCCTACCCAATGGGGTGGACGATTCTACAATTCTACTTTCATCGTTATTTGAAAAAAAATAAAAATATTAAAAAATAAAAAATCGTGGTGCACTGCCATAATAAGGGTCGGTGTGGCACCCGGCTGAGTTGTAAAAATGGAGTTCAAGCTCTCCGCGGACAAAGTTTAGCAGGCTCGAGCTGGCCCGGTCAAAATTTTAAGTCAAAAGCTCACTCTAATAATAACTACCAGTGATTTGTTGTAAAAATTGGAGTCCAAGCTCCCTATAAGCCTAGAAGACTTTTTTTAACAGGTTCAACCTGACGAACAAGTCAAAACCTTAAGTTTACGCTTTTACTGCTGGTAGAAATTTCATGAACAATTTATACCTTTATGCCTAAAAAATTTTATAACTTATAACTTTCAAGTTGATTTCCACTTATTCTTAATTCTTAAAGATCTCCACTCCAAAAAAGATAAGTGATTTATAAAATATAAACTAAGCTTATGTTTAAAACCAAACACATCAAAATAACTTAAATTAAGCTAAAAATTGGAATAAGCTGATTATAAGCTGTGCCAAACAGGACCTTTCTCCACCTATTTCGCCCAATGAAGATCACGGCTAAGCCAATGGGCTCGCAAGCTGGCCTGCCCAATGCGTAGAGATTAAGGCTTAATTCTTTGGCTTTTTCCAATATCCCCAACATAGACAAGTCTTTGTAGGATCATTGACCGGTCATTTTACAACAATCGTAAAAAAATAATATATACCATATATAAGTTATAATATGTGGTATTTATTAAAAATATGATAATTATATTTAATTTTTTTATATTTTACCTCTCGTAAATAAAATTTTATATATAAGTTTAAGAGTTTTATTTTAAATATTTCTTTATTATAATATATAGTATATTGTATATAGATAGATTAAAATTATTGTATTGACAATTAATAATTAAAATTATACTTTGTTATAAATAAAAAAATGACATACTTCTAATACTTCACTATTTTAGAATAAAAATATATTAATTTTAAAAAATTGTCATATTGGTTTTTGAAAAGGAAATAATTAAAGAAATTTTTAAAATTTAACGAGTAAGAAAGAATTATCGTAATATGTAAAACTACTAAAATTACCGTTAAACCAGCAAATCATTCAAACTAAAAATAGTTTAGCTTAATCAGTTAAGTCAAAAAACCAACCAGCTTATACAAAAATTAATTAATTAAAAATTTTAAATTTTATTTTATTAAAATTTCAACTGTCACTAAATAAATAAAACAATCTATTAATTTAAATTTAAAATTGACACAATATAAATTTAAAATTATAATGATTTATCCCATAATTTATAAGTTTTAAATACAAATTTAAAATTATCATAATTATCTCATAATTTTGTATTAAGGAGCAGTAAGAGTGACGTTAAGATTATCAATATATCTATATATTTTACAAAAGAATACTTCTAAGGAGAGATATTATGAGAGTTTCAAAATCTCATACAAAATTATTTTTAAAATCAAAACCTCTATATGGGATTATAAAATAAATGTTAAATGGAAGTTAGTCAATGGAGATTTTCTTAATTGTTTAAAATTAAGAAAATTAAAAAAATTAGTATGAGATATTGATCATAAGATTTCTCATTAAAAATCTCATTTTGCTTATATAAATTGGAGTATGAGATTCATTTTTTATAAATGAAACAATTTATTTTTTCTTTATTTTCCCGATGTAAGATTGTAAAATAAAAGGCAATTAGAAGTTAGCCAATAGAAATTTTCTTAATTGTTTAAAATTAAAAAAATTCAATAATTTATATAAATTAGAGCATAAGATTAACTTTATGTAAGTGAAACAATTCACTTTTTTCTTCTTTTTTTTTTTTTTTTTTGGATGTGTTTTTGTAAAATAAAATTTAAATAGAAACTAACCAATGAAAATTTTCTTAATTAATTAAAATTAAAAAAATTCAATAATTTAAGAGTGAGAGTTTAGAACTCCTAGAAAGTTTTTCTCTAAAAACTCTTTTTCCTTATATAATATAAGTGAAATAACTCATTTTTTCCTTCTTTTTCTAATGTGGAATTATGTAAAATAAAAGTTAACAATTGTTTGGACGGGAAGTTTATTTCGAATCAAGCAATCTCAGCTGTTTAATCTATAATTAGGTCAATCTATAATTTATTTCGAATCAAACAAATCTAACCAATATATTTTGATAAAATCACTAAAATCGAGATTAAACCAGCAAATCAGTCAAACTGAAAACGGTTCACCTTATCAGCTAGGTCAAAAGACCAATTAACTTATACAAAAATTAATTAATTAAAACTTTTAAATTTTGTTTTAATTTTAAAATTTAAACTATCTTGAACTGAATCATACATAACATTAGAATATTAAATGGGAGCATGTGGTTTATATAATGAAACAACTCATTTTTTTGACGTGAGATTGTAAAATAAAAGTTAACAGTGTTTGAACGGGAAGTTTATTTCTAATCCAGTAATCTCAGTTGTTCAATTTTTAATAAGGTCAATCTTAGTTTATTTCAAATCAAACAAAAGCAACATATTTTGATAAAACAGCTAAAACCGCGGTTAAATCAGTGAATCAATCAAACTGAAAATCGATTAACTAGTTTACAACAAAATTAATTAATTAAAGTTTTTAAATTTTATTTTCAAATTTAAACCATCTTGAACTGAAACATGCACAATACTACAATAATAAATGAGTGTATAAGATTTGCTTTATATAATTAATGAAAACTGAAACCGATTCACTGGTTTACAATAAAATTAATTAATTAAAATTTTTAAATTTTATTTTCAAATTTAAACTATTTTGAATTGAAACATCCACAATACTACAATAATAAATGGGAGTGTAATATTTACTTTATATAAGTAAAATAATTTATGTTTTCTTTCTTTTCTCGATGTGGAATTGTAATTATTTTAAAGTTAAATATTATGAGAGTTTCAAAATCTCATACAAAATTATTTTTAAAATCAAAACCTCTACGTGAGATTGTAAAATAAAAGTTAAATTGATGTTAATCACTAAAAATCTCATTTTGTTTATATAAATGGGAGCATAAAATTACTTTATGTGAGTGAAACAATTCACTTTTTCCTTCTTTTCCCGATATGGGATTGTAAAATAAAAGTTAAATGAAAGCTAGCCAATGGGGATTTTTTTAATTGTTTAAAATTAAAAAAATTCAATAATTTATATAAATGAGAACATAAGATTCACGTTATGTAAGTGAAACAATTCATTTTTTCATTTTTTTTCCCGATATGGGATTGTAAAATAAAAGGTAAATGCAAGCTAGTCAATTGGAATTTTCTTAATTATTTAAAATTAAGAAAAATTAATAATTTTATAATAAAGGTTTGGATCTCCTAGAAGGCTTCTCTCTCAAAATCCTCTTTATAAGATTCACATTATATAACTGAAACAACTCACTTTTTGTTTCTTTTCCCAAGGTGAGATTGTAAAATAAAAATTAACAATTGTTTAGGCGAGAAGTTTATTTCTAATTAAGCAATCTCAGGCCTTTTAATCATTATTTAGGTCAATCTTTAGTTTATTTCAAATCAAACAAATCTAACCAATATATTTTGGTAAAACCGCTAAAATCACGGTTAAACCAGCAAATCATTCAAACTAAAAACGATTTAGCTTAATCAGTCAGGTCAAAAGGCCAACCAGTTTACATAAAAATTAATTAATTAAAATTTTTAAATTTTATTTTATTAAAATTTAAACTGTCATTAAATATGGAATGCAATCTATTAATTTAAATTTAAAATTGACACGATATAAATTTAAAATTATAATAATCTATCCTATGATTTATAAGTTTTAAATACAAATTTAAAATTATCATAATTATCTCATAATTTTTGTATTAAAGAGCAGTAAAAGTGACATTGAGAATATAAATACTAGCATATGAACCCGTGCAATGCATGAGCTAAATAAATAATTAAAAATAATTTTAAAATTAAATAATAACATAAAATTTATTTAAAAAGTATAAAACGACAAATAATTTAGAATTTCAGATAATGAGGAATTTCAGATTTATAGCGATGCTTCACATAAGGGTTTGGGTTGTGTATTAATGCAAGGGGGTAAGGTCATAGCATATGCATCTCGCCAGTTAAAACCTCACGAGAAGAATTATCCTACCCATGATTTAGAGCTAGCAGCCGTGGTATTTGCTTTGAAGATTTGGCGTCATTACTTGTATGGAGCTTCTTGCCAAGTTTTCACGGATCACAAGAGTTTGAAGTACTTATTTACTCAGAAGGAACTAAATTTGAGGCAGAGAAGATGGCTGGAATTATTGAAGGACTACGACATGCAGATTCAGTACCACCCAGGCAAAGCCAACTCGATAGCCGATATATTAAGCAGGAGGTCAATGGGGAGTGTGGCATGTTTAGCTATGATCTCAGCGGAGCCGACCATCATTGAAGAAGTGAAAGCAAGGCAAATCGAGGATAAGTTCCTGAAGAAGGTAGCCGACGAGATTAACACCAGACCGAGGTCAGGTTACACCTTTGAGAATGGAGTGCTTAAGTTTGAGGGAAGGTTGTGTGTGGCCGACGTCCCTGAATTGAAAGGGAAGATTCTGCAAGGATCTCATGGTTCCAGAGTTGCTGTTCATCCAGGGAACACTAAGATGTACCACGATGTAAAGCAGACCTTTTGGTGGCCGAACATGAAGAGAGAAATAGCCGAGTTCGTATCCCAATGCTTGCATTGTCAATAAGTGAAGGCAGAACATCAGAGACCAGCAGGACTCCTTCAACCTTTGTCAATCCTCGAATGGAAATGAGAACATATCTCCATGGATTTTGTGATTGGTTTGCCGAAGACGCAGAAGGGAATGGATTCGATTTGGGTCATAATTGACAGATTAACTAAGTCAGCACACTTCTTGCTGTGGACTACATTCAATCTTGACCGACTAGTCATCTTTGTATATGAATGAGATTGTGAGACTTCATGGAGTGCCGATGTCTATTGTTTCAGACCGAGACCCGAAGTTTGTTTGTAGATTTTGGCAAAGTTTACAAAGAGCCTTGGGAACCGAGTTGAAGTTTAGCACAGCTTTTCACCCCCAAACCGATGGGCAAACAGAAAGGACGATTCAGACACTTGAGGATATGCTCAGGCTATGTGTACTAGATTTCCAGGGAAGTTGGGGAGCACATTTACCATTAGTGGAATTCGCCATAACAACAAGCTTATCAAGCTAGCATTGGCATGGCACCGCATTTAAGCTTTGTATGGAAGGAAGTGCAGATCGCCGATATGTTGGACTGAAGTAGGAGATAAAGTTTTGATCGGCCCCGAACTGATTCAAGTGACAACCGAGAAGATTAAGCTTATTCGACAAAGGATCAAAACTGCCCAGAGTCGGCAGAAGAGCTATGCTGACCAGAGAAGAAGAGAATTGGAATTTGAAGTTGGGGACCATGTATTCCTGAAAATTTTGCCAACGAAAGAAGTTTCCAGATTTGGGAAGAAAGGTAAGTTAGCACCTCGTTACATTGGGCCATTTGAAATTCTTGAAAAGATTAGCACGACTGCCTACAGACTTGCTTTACCACCGGAATTTAGCCAAGTGCACAATGTGTTCCACATCTCGATGTTGAGGAAGTATATTCGGGATCCACTGCATGTAATTGACTATTCCGGGATTGTGATAAATGAAGATTTGGGCTACGAGGAGAAGCCGATGAGAATTCTTGACAGACAAGTGAAACGATTGAGGAACAAATCTATATCAATGGTGAAAATTGAATGGAAGGAACATTACGGCAAGGATGCCACATGGGAAATGGAAGAAGAGATGAAAGATCGATATCCCGAGTTGTTTTCAGATCAAGGTAACTCAAGTTTGGGGACCAAACTTCTTTAAGGGGGGTAGGATGTAATGACCCTCACACTACCCTAACCGTACTCATATGCATTTTATATGATTTTGCTCTGTTAAGCTTGCATTTCAAATCTTGACTTGTCTTGCATAAGTGTTACTTGAATGCTATGTTCCTTTGGTGTGTGTGTGTTTCAGCCGAGGTTATCTTGAGCCTAGGTCGCTCCTTTGATACTCTTATACTTAGAACTACCTTGGGATTTCTTTGGTTGACCTCCATCCGCACCCTGGCATATTGGCCGAGATATCATTATCTAGGTCGAGGTGTTCACCACCAAGGCCGAGATGTGTGCTATCTGGGCCGAGATGTTGCCCTTGAACCCCAGTGATCTTGCCCTAGACTGGTACGACCTAGACCGAGGTGTGGCACATCTAGGCCGAGGTGTGGCACAGCTGGGCCAAGTGTTGACCTTTCTAGCCGAGGTCATTGTCCCTTTGTTTGCCGAAGTCTTGTTATTAGCCGAGGTCATTGTCCCTTTGTTTGCCGAAGTCTTGTTATTAGCCGATGTCATTACTCGCCGGAGTCCCTTGCCGCCTAGCTTGTTGAACACACTTTGTCATAGTCTTGTCTTTTCAATCAGTCACCTTTTTAAGTAGAGCCAACCAACCGTTGCCACGTGTCCGGGTTGAGTGTTAAGTCAGCCGGCAAGCCTGAAAATGTATCATTTTGTATCATATCTTTGTTCTTGAGGAGAGAGGAGCTCTAGAAGGAGGAGGAGGAGTTTTAGAGTGAGAGAGTAGATAGCGAGCTTGATCCTTAGAGTTCCAACCGTTAGATTCGAGTATTGAGGTTAGAATCTTGATCAACTCTTGTTGTTCTTATTGATCATCTAGCTGCATTGCATGATTGAATATGTTTTGCATGCCATGCATTGATTTAAAGATTGGTTTTAGAAAGAGAAAGTTAGTGTTCATGAGTTCTTGAAGAAAAGCTTTGTTTGATCCGAAAGCTTACATTAAAATCCATGCTTTTGTGTTTGTTTTCCCAAGATCTTCTAGTATGGGTATCCAGGTCCATGTTTTCGAACTCATAGCATGAAATCTCAGATTTTGTAATAACAAGTTATGATCTTTGCATTCATCTTCTTCATGATCTTCATGTTCTTGAGCAGAGGGAAAACCCAGATTTTTCCCGACTTCATTTCCTTGAAAGTGGCCCTCGGGACCACACCTCGGCGAGAAGGTGTGGGACCTCGACCAAGACTTGGTTGGTGCCCAGCATGTTTTCCCGAGATGGGAGACAGTGTTTTATTTTGATTTGACCTAGCATTTGAGGAATGCCGAGATCATCTGCATGCATGTGAAACTTATTTGGAAGTGCATTCAACAGATTTCTGCCGTGTGTTTGTAGGACTTGGACTTGCCTTGACCCCGACGTTTGAAGAAATAAGTGAGTGGTATTTTAATAAAGATATGTTATAAAGCTTTGATAAAACCTTGTTTTGCCTTGTTCGGAAATTATTTACAAGCATGAATGATTATTCCTACTTGCAATAAGTACTATATCTTGTTTGATGACATTCTTGGAAGTCCGTATGTGCTAGGGGACTATAAGCATTTGTAGCACAAAGTTTGGAAGTCCGTATGTGCTAGGGGACTATAAGCATTTGTAGCACAAAGTTTGGAAGTCCGTATGTGCTAGGGGACTATAAGCATTTGTAGCACAAGTCCTTAGTGTCCGGGGACTATAATGCAACGACACCATTGTTTAGAGATCTCTCTTGTCTTGCCTTGCCACTGACGGTTTTACCGCGTGGGTTTGTTTGTCCGGAATGTCATCTCTTGTACTATATTGATGTTAGTAAGCATCCCTTGAAGCTTTGAAAGATTTGATAGAGGAACTTGATTTATTCCATGTATTGTTTTGTTAAAAGATCTCGGATATCATTCATGTAAACCCCTTTATTATTTATACCATTCACTGAGTATCCAAGCTCACCCTCTCTATATATATATAGGTGATGAGCAGGGCGGCGGCGGCGCCTAGATGTGTTTTGCCGATGTGTTCTAGATTCGTGTTTTGCAACATCTTGAAGATCATGCTTCTTAGTTATTTCCTTGTATTTTGTATTTGATGGCTGAGAAGCCTTTTGGTCAAGATGTAATTTTTGTACTCCATTTTGTTGTATATAAGCTATGGTAAGATGTATGTCACTTCATTTAACTTAAGCACTGCTCTTATGGACTACTTAGCTTTTATTTATTACTTCCGCATTTGTAAGCCCCATATGTTTACTCTGATTCGAGTGTGTAATCTTGCAAGTGGCATTTGGTAATCTCGAATTACTGGCCATCATGGCACCATTCTACTAGGCGCGGAATGGGGTCGTGACAAAGTGTCTCCGAACAGACAATGGAGGCGAGTACACGTTAAAGGAGTTTGAAGGCTACTATGCTACTCGTGGCATTCGGCATGAAAAGATTGTTCCTGGAACCCCACAACACAATGGTGTAGCCGAAAGAATGAACCGAACCATTGTGATGAAGGTCAGATATATGCTTAAAATGGCGAAGCTGCCAAAGCCATTTTAAGGAGAAGCTATTCGTGTTGCTTGCTATTTGATCAATAGATCGCTATTAGTTCCATTGAATTTTGAGATTCCAGAAAAAGTATGGTCTGGAAGGGAGATATCTTACCCTCACTTGAGAGTGTTTAAGTGCAAAGCATTTACACATGTATCCAAGGAGCACAGACAGAAGCTAGATGATAAAACCACTCCATGCATCTTTATTAGCTATGGAAATGAAGAATTTGGATACAGATTATGGTATCCGAAAAACAAGAAGGTCATTCGAAGCTGAGATGTGGTGTTTCAAGAAAGCCAGACCTTAAAAGACTTTGGGCAACCAGCCAAACCCAAAGTTGATGATGTTTCAGAGATTGTTCCAAACCCTACACCATCACAGCATGCTACTGATGAAGAAAAGCTACTGCAGCATACGGCCAATGATGTAGAGTTACAGGATGGATTTCCAGAAGAAGAAGATCCAGAAGTAAAGGGTGTTAAACAAGGGGAGCCAGAACCCCTTCTACCAGAGACTATAGGTCCACAGTTATGAAGATCAACAAGAAAGCCTAAGTCGTCATCAAAATACCATGCTTCTGAGTATATTTTGCTTACTGATGAGGGGGAGCCAGAAAGTCTTCAAGAAGCTTAGAATAATAAGGAGAAGAGTAGCTGGCAGCAAGCTATGCAAGAAGAGATGCAGTTCTTGCAGAAAACTCAGACTTATGATTTGGTAAAACTTCCCCAGGGTGGAAAAGCATTGAAGAACAAATGGGTGTTCAAGTTGAAGAAAGATGGCAGCGGCAAGCTAGTCAAGTATAAGGCTCGATTGGTTGTCAAAGGTTTTGGGCAGAAGAAAGGTATTGATTTTAATGAAATCTTCTCGCCAGTTGTGAAAATGACATCCATTCGAGTAGTTTTGGGACTAGCTGTCACGACCCCAACCCGCCCCTAGTAGGATGGTGCCGTGATGGCCAGTAATCCGAGATTACCGAAGGCCAACTTTCAAAATTCACACACAATCAGAGTATTATATATGGGGCTAGCATGTGCGGAAGCAATATATATAAATCTAACTAGTCCATAAGAGCTGTGCATAGATCAAATGAAATGACATACATCTCAATATAGTTTACAACTTGGATACAAATAAAATAAAGTATATGTTACATCTTGATCAAAAGGCTTCTCAAACCGAAGTATACAAAAGACATGAATTACAACTAAGAAGCATAATCTTCAAGACGATACAAAACATGAATCAAACATCTTGCTCATAACATCTTAGGCGTCACCGCCTTCTTGCTTGCCACCTACATATATATAAGGAGAGGGTGAGCTTGGATACTCAGTGAATGGTACAAGTAATAAAGGGTTAAATGAATGATTCCCAAAGTCTTGTCAAAACAATACATATATCATAGCTTGTTCAAAACATGTACTTGGCATAACTTGTATCTAAACATGTACTTGGGGTGATGACATTCCGAGCAAAACAAAAGCATAACCTCGGCATCGAGCACACCCGTTCATAGTCCGTCGGTGGCCGATATCTTAACAAGGGTGCTACTTGGGCTTAACGTCCCCTAGCACGAAAGGACGGTGCTACCTGGGCTTAAAGTCCCCTAGCACGGAAGGACTATGTTACCTGGGCTTAACGTCCCCTAACACGAAAGGACGGTGCTACCTGGGCTTAACGTCCCCTAACACGAAAGGACGGTTCCAAGAATGTCATCCAAAACAAAGCTTATACTTAATACATAAAATAAGGGTAATCATTCATACTTAACAAATACTTTCAAAACAAAGCAAAGCAAAGCCTTTATCAAAACGTATAACATAGCTTTATTAAAAATACCACTCACATAGTTCTTGGGACGTCGGGATCAAAGCAAAGGTCCAAGTCCTACAAACACATGGCAAAGTCTATTGAATGCACTCTTAAAAACAAGCTTCACATGCATGCAAATGATCTAGGGAAAACATGCTGGAAACATCTAGGGAAAACATGCTGGAAATGACCTAGGCAAAACATGCTGGGAATGACCTAGGCAAAACATGCTGGGAATGACCTAGGCAAAACATGCTGGAAATGACCTAGGCAAAACATGCTGGGAATGACCTAGGCAAAACATGCTGGGAATGACCTAGGCAAAACATGCTGGAAATGACCTAGGCAAAACATGCTGGGAATGACCTAGGCAAAAGTGACCTAGCTGAGTGAACTCAGGAGTTCTTGGCCGAGGTCCCACACCTCTTGGCCGAGGTGTGGTTACCTAGGCCGGGTGCACTGTCACGAGGTGTGCATGCAAGATAGATTAAGGTTCAAGTGATCATGCAAGGTAGGCCAAGGTGAGATACGATGCTTGGCCTAGGTGTGTGATCTAGGCAAGGGTGGTCTCGGTGATCACACCTAGGGAAAAGAAGTCTGAAAATCTGGGTTTCCTCCTTAAAGAACATGAACATGAAGAACATGAAGAACATGAATGCTAAAGTCATAACTTGTTAGTACAAAATCTGGGATTTCATGCTATGAGTTCGAAAACATGGACCTTGGTACCCATACTTGAAGATCACAAGAAAACAAACATGAAAACATGGACCTTGGTGCAAACTCTTGGATCAAAACATGATTTTTCTTGAAGAACACATGAATACCACTTTCTCTTTCTAAAACCGAACTTTGAATCAATGCATGGCTTACAAATTGTATTCAATCATGCAATGCAATAACATGATCATAAGGAACAACATGAGCAAATCAAGAATCTAACCTTAGAACACGGATCTAACGGTTCGATCTCTAGGAATCAAGCTTGGAAATCTACCTCTCTCTAGAACTCCTCTTCCTCTTCCTAGAGCTTCTCTCTCCTCTTCAAAAACAAGGGTATAACAAATGATAGGTTTCTCTCTCTACCGGCTGACTTAACACTCTGTTCGGACACGTGGCAACGGCTGGTTGGTTCTCCTCAAAAAGGTGACTGATTGACAAGACATGACTATGACAAAGCGTACTCAACAAGCTAGACGACAAAGCACCTCGGCAAGTAATGATCTCGGCTAAGGACATAGGCTTCGGCAAGTAAGGGAACAATGACCTCGGCTAGGAAGGATAACACTTGGCCCAGCTGTGCCACACCTCGGCCTAGATGTGCCACACCTCGGTCTAGGTCATTCCACTCCCAGAACAAGATCACTAGGTACAAGGACTAAGGATCTCGGATGCCTAGATGATAACATCTCGGCCTAGATGATACATATCTCGGCCTAGGTGATGCACACCTCGGCCTAGATGATGACATCTCGGCCAATATGCCTAGGTGATGGTGGAGGTCAACCAAAGTGGTTCTAGGATGGTCCTAGGCTTAAGATGACCTCGGCTTGACATGACCTAGGCTTGACATGACCTAGGCTTGGCATGACCTAGGCTTAACATGACCTAGGCTTAACATGACCTAGGCTTGGCATGACTTAGGCTTAACATGACCTAGGCTTGGCATGACCTAGGCTTAACATGACCTAGGCTTGGCATGACCTAGGCTTGACATGACCTAGGCTTGGCATGACTTAGGCTTAACATGACCTAGGCTTGGCATGACCTAGGCTTGGCATGACCTAGGCTTGACATGACCTAGGCTTGGCATGACCTAGGCTTGGCATGACCTAGGCTTAACATGACCTAGGCTTAACATGACCTAGGCTTGGCATGACCTAGGCTTAACATGACCTAGGCTTGACATGACTTAGGCTTGAGATAGCAAGGAAGGAACAAAGCATGCATACAACACTTAGGCAATTCACATAAGCACAAAACAAGACAGGGACCTTCACTTAGGAAGAAACAAGTCAAAGTCTACAAATGCAAGCTTAACCAGACGAAATCATGCAAATGCACATGAACATGACCAAGACATGAATGTGGGTTATTACAGTCTACCCTCCTTAAAGAAGTTTGGTCCCCAAACTTAAGTTACCTTGCCTCAAAACAATTCTGAATGTCAGATCGTCATCCCTTCTTACCATCTCTAGCCTTTACCTTGGGACAATCCTTAATACGATGACCCATCTCACCACATTCAAAACATGCTCCAGATGCCCGATGACAAACTCCAAAATGTCGCATCCCGCAACTTGTACATGTTGGCCTAGTGAAACCTTCCTGATTCGCGTTGTTGGAACTCCCCACCTTTGTCTTCTTCCCGGCATCAGTCGGACCTGCCACTTCTTTGCAATTGTCATAGGTGTGCCTCTTCTTCTTATTCTCCCTAACTCGACTTGCTCAGTTGGCTTCTGCCAGGATGGCTTTATCTAGCACTCCGGCATAGGTCGGCATGTTGAGCAGATTAACCTGATCTTGTATTGGTCCCCGAAGTCCACTCTCAAACTTCCTAGCTTTTCTGTATTCGTCATCGACCATGTGCGGTGCATACCTTGCTAACTCGATGAAAGCACGATCATATTCGGCCACTGTTTTGCTGCCCTGTGTTAACATCTGAAATTCTGTGGTCTTGCGATCTCGGACACTGAGGGGAAAGTGTTTGTCATAAAACAACTCCAAAAATCTAGCCCAAGTCAAGTCTGGATTACCTTCTCGGATCATCATCCACCACCTACGAGCGTCGTCTTCCAATGTGAATGCTGCCAATGACACCTTCTGGGCGTCGGTGCTGGGGAAAATCTCGAACAACTTCTCCATCTCAAGAACCCATGCTTCTGCTTTCATCGGCTCTATACCTCCTTGGAATCTCGGTGGTTTCATCTTCTTGAACTCTCTAATCAAAGTCAATGTACCATCCCCATACAAAGCTGGTTGTAGAGGCACTTGCGGCGCTGGAGGAGGTGGAGGCGGAACTGCACGTCGGCCCTCTGTCTGCTCGGCTTGAGTGGATGTAGTACCGGTGTTCTGCTGCCTTGCTTGCCTTAACTCATGGGCCAAACCTTCTACCATCCTTTCTAATCTGTCCAATCTGTCCTCGGATTGATCTCGGCTAACTGGAGGTCTACCCCTTCTCATGATGCTAGGAGTATGCAAAGTGTGACTCTTAAAACAAAATGAACAATTAAACATGTATGCAAGTGAAAATGATCATACCGAGATGATGCATGAACAAATAGACATGTATGCAAGTGAACATGATTATGCCGAGATGATGCACATCTTGTCAAGTGGCAAGCAACATGATGCAATCCTAATATCAAGTCTAAGGGAAACCCTATGCTCTTTAGGACTCAAGTGTGTGAACAACGCACTATAAGGAACTTGTGCTCTGATACCATTCTGTCACGACCCCAACCCGCCCCTAGTAGGATGGTGCCGTGATGGCCAGTAATCCGAGATTACCGAAGGCCAACTTTCAAAATTCACACACAATCAGAGTATTATATATGGGGCTAGCATGTGCGGAAGCAATATATGTAAATCTAACTAGTCCATAAGAGTTGTGCATAGATCAAATGAAATGACATACATCTCAATATAGTTTACAACTTGGATACAAATAAAATAAAGTATATGTTACATCTTGATCAAAAGGCTTCTCAAGCCGAAGTATACAAAAGACATGAATTACAACTAAGAAGCATAATCTTCAAGACGATACAAAACATGAA
This sequence comes from Camellia lanceoleosa, assembly GCA_025200525.1. Taxonomy (NCBI): domain Eukaryota; kingdom Viridiplantae; phylum Streptophyta; class Magnoliopsida; order Ericales; family Theaceae; genus Camellia; species Camellia lanceoleosa. The sequence goes on from CM045772.1 coordinate 8,420,708, forward strand.
TCAAACATCTTGCTCATAACATCTTAGGCGTCACCGCCTTCTTGCTTGCCACCTACATATATATAAGGAGAGGGTGAGCTTGGATACTCAGTGAATGGTACAAGTAATAAAGGGTTAAATGAATGATTCCCAAAGTCTTGTCAAAACAATACATATATCATAGCTTGTTCAAAACATGTACTTGGCATAACTTGTATCTAAACATGTACTTGGGGTGATGACATTCCGAGCAAAACAAAAGCATAACCTCGGCATCGAGCACACCCGTTCATAGTCCGTCGGTGGCCGATATCTTAACAAGGGTGCTACTTGGGCTTAACGTCCCCTAGCACGAAAGGACGGTGCTACCTGGGCTTAAAGTCCCCTAGCACGGAAGGACTATGTTACCTGGGCTTAACGCCCCTAACACGAAAAGGCGGTGCTACTCGGGCTTAACGCCCCCTAACACGAAAGGACGGTTCCAAGAATGTCATCCAAAACAAAGCTTATACTTAATACATAAAATAAGGGTAATCATTCATACTTAACAAATACTTTCAAAACAAAGCAAAGCAAAGCCTTTATCAAAACGTATAACATAGCTTTATTAAAAATACCACTCACATAGTTCTTGGGACGTCGGGATCAAAGCAAAGGTCCAAGTCCTACAAACACATGGCAAAGTCTATTGAATGCACTCTTAAAAACAAGCTTCACATGCATGCAAATGATCTAGGGAAAACATGCTGGAAACATCTAGGGAAAACATGCTGGAAATGACCTAGGCAAAACATGCTGGGAATGACCTAGGCAAAACATGCTGGAAATGACCTAGGCAAAACATGCTGGGAATGACCTAGGCAAACATGCTGGAAATGACCTAGGCAAAACATGCTGGGAATGACCTAGGCAAAACATGCTGGGAATGACCTAGGCAAAACATGCTGGAAATGACCTAGGCAAAACATGCTGGAAATGACCTAGGCAAAACATGCTGGGAATGACCTAGGCAAAAGTGACCTAGCTGAGTGAACTCAGGAGTTCTTGGCCGAGGTCCCACACCTCTTGGCCGAGGTGTGGTTACCTAGGCTTCGGGGTGCAGCTGCCTGCCGAGGTGTGCATGCAAGATAGATTAAGGTTCAAGTGATCATGCAAGGTAGGCCAAGGTGAGATACGATGCTTGGCCTAGGTGTGTGATCTAGGCAAGGGTGGTCTCGGTGATCACACCTAGGGAAAAGAAGTCTGAAAATCTGGGTTTCCTCCTTAAAGAACATGAACATGAAGAACATGAAGAACATGAATGCTAAAGTCATAACTTGTTAGTACAAAATCTGGGATTTCATGCTATGAGTTCGAAAACATGGACCTTGGTACCCATACTTGAAGATCACAAGAAAACAAACATGAAAACATGGACCTTGGTGCAAACTCTTGGATCAAAACATGATTTTTCTTGAAGAACACATGAATACCACTTTCTCTTTCTAAAACCGAACTTTGAATCAATGCATGGCTTACAAATCGTATTCAATCATGCAATGCAATAACATGATCATAAGGAACAACATGAGCAGATCAAGAATCTAACCTTAGAACACGGATCTAACGGTTCGATCTCTAGGAATCAAGCTTGGAAATCTACCTCTCTCTAGAACTCCTCTTCCTCTTCCTAGAGCTTCTCTCTCCTCTTCAAAAACAAGGGTATAACAAATGATAGGTTTCTCTCTCTACCGGCTGACTTAACACTCTGTTCGGACACGCGTGGCAACACCGGTTGGTTCTCCTCAAAAGGTGGTGATTGACAAGACATGACTATGACAAAGCGTACTCAACAAGCTAGGCGACAAAGCACCTCGGCAAGTAATGATCTCGGCTAAGGACATAGGCTTGGCAAGTAAGGAACAATGACCTCGGCTAGGAAGGATAACACTTGGCCCAGCTGTGCCACACCTCGGCCTAGATGTGCCACACCTCGGTCTAGGTCATTCCACTCCCAGAACAAGATCACTAGGTACAAGGACTAAGGATCTCGGATGCCTAGATGATAACATCTCGGCCTAGATGATACATATCTCGGCCTAGGTGATGCACACCTCGGCCTAGATGATGACATCTCGGCCAATATGCCTAGGTGATGGTGGAGGTCAACCAAAGTGGTTCTAGGATGGTCCTAGGCTTAAGATGACCTCGGCTTGACATGACCTAGGCTTGACATGACCTAGGCTTGGCATGACCTAGGCTTAACATGACCTAGGCTTAACATGACCTAGGCTTGGCATGACTTAGGCTTAACATGACCTAGGCTTGGCATGACCTAGGCTTAACATGACCTAGGCTTGGCATGACCTAGGCTTGACATGACCTAGGCTTGGCATGACCTAGGCTTGGCATGACTTAGGCTTAACATGACCTAGGCTTGGCATGACCTAGGCTTAACATGACCTAGGCTTGGCATGACCTAGGCTTGACATGACCTAGGCTTGGCATGACCTAGGCTTGGCATGACCTAGGCTTAACATGACCTAGGCTTAACATGACCTAGGCTTGGCATGACCTAGGCTTAACATGACCTAGGCTTGACATGACTTAGGCTTGAGATAGCAAGGAAGGAACAAAGCATGCATACAACACTTAGGCAATTCACATAAGCACAAAACAAGACAGGGACCTTCACTTAGGAAGAAACAAGTCAAAGTCTACAAATGCAAGCTTAACCAGACGAAATCATGCAAATGCACATGAACATGTCCAAGACATGAATGTGGGTTATTACACTAGCAGCCTATTTGAATTTGGAACTTGAACAAATGGATATGAAGATGACATTTCTCCATGGTGATCTGAAGGAAGAAATTTACATGGAGCAGCCAAAAGGTTTTGAAATCAAAGGGAAAGAAAACTTAGTCTGCAGATTGCAAAAGAGTCTCTACGGCCTCAAACGAGCACCGAGACAGTGATACAAGAAGTTTGACTCATTCATGGTGGGTCTTGAGTACAAGAGAACTGCTGCAGACCAATGTGTCCATGCCAGGAAATTTCCCGATGGAAACTTCATCATACTCCTGCTCTATGTTGATAACATGTTGATTGTTGGACAGGATGCCATAGTAAATAGATCACTGAAGAAGGAGTTATCATAGTCCTTTGACATAAAAGACCTAGGCCCTACATAACAAATTTTGGGCATAAAAATTATACATGACAGGAAAACCAAGAAGTTGTGGCTGTCACAAGAGAGTACGTTGAACGGGTAATTGAGAAGTTTAACATGAGAGATGCTAAGCCAGTCAGTACTCCGCTGGCTAATCATTTCAAGCTAAGCAAGAGTTCTTGTCCCTCCTCTACAAAAGAAAGAGAAAAGATGGAGGCTATTCCCTACTCATCCGCCGTCGAAAGTTTGATATATGCAATGGTGTCCACCTAACCAGATATTGCTCATGCGGTTAGAGTTGTTAGCAGATTCCTTTCCAATCTAGGGAAAAAGCATTGGGAAGCAATCAAGTGGATTCTGAGATATCTCAAGTGTACGGCAAAAATGTGTTTGTGCTTTAGAGATGCTAAACCAGTCTTGGAAAGCTATACTGATTCAGATATAGTAAGCGATCTTGATGGTAGGAAATCTATATTAGGATTTATGTTCACTTTCGCATGGGGAGTTGTGTCTTGGCAGTCAAAGCTGCAGAAGTGTGTTGCTTTATCCATAATCGAGGCAGAGTATATTACTACAGTGGAAGCTGGAAAAGAGATGTTGTGGTTAAAATGGTTTCTCCAAGAGTTGGAATTAAAGCAAGAAAAGTTCACGGTACATTGTGATAGCCAGAGTGCCATAGACCTCAGCAAGAATTCAATGTACCATTCTTGCACAAAGCACATTGATGTTTGGTATCATTGGATATGCGATGTGATGGAAAAGCAGTTATTGGAATTAATCAAGATCCACACAAATAAGAATCCAGCTGACATGCTTACAAAGGTGGTCTCGAGATATAAACTCGAAATTTGCAGAGACATTGCCAAGATGGACTTCAAATGAAAAGTCAGTTATGCATGTGAGTATGGAAGAGGAGAATTATTAGCTCCAACCATACATACATGCAGAGCAGAAGGTGGCATATGAGGACCTCCACCACAAGTGAAAGTCTGAGCTGGGCATCTACAAAACTCTCTCTTCTCTTCACGTTGTTGTTATTATTGGCACTCACCATTAAAAAGGTAGAAATTTTTGGTGGGTTTGTCTCCTCTCTCTCTCTCTCTGTGTATAAATAGAGACGGGAGGGAAAGGGTGAATGTATCATCAGAAATTAAGAGATAGAGAGCTATAAGTTAAGTAAGTTTTTCCTTTCCTTGCTTTTGTATTTGCTTTGTTTTAGTAAACTCCCGTTTCGGTTCCGTGGACGTAGGCATTGGGTCGAACCACGTAAAATTTATTGTCTTAATTGTGTGTGATTGTTTGTTGTTTATCTTTCTGGGTGTCCATGATCCTAACAACCACGTGCCCTAACCTCATAACCTTCATCCAAAATCCCAAAACCAATTTAACACATCTCACATATATTAGCAGCCATATTATATATGCTATTATTATATATGCTATTCATATTTTTATATAAACTTGCTTTGTATGTAAGTTTAATAACCATAAACATCACATGTATTAGATAATGGCATCAGGTAGAGAGTCCATTCTCTGAGGAAAATAATCGAACATGTAATAGTCAATTACCAAAACAACAGAAGAAAACAAAAATATTAAGCATTCCAGTTCAGATTATAAATTTGGTCATAAATCTTGTTTAGTACACCATAAAACCCTTTGTATAGACACACAAAATTGGACCAAAACATAAAATCAACCATAAGATTACACAGCCATAAATTCATAAAGACAACCGATCAAACAGATACTCTACAACAATATAAATAGCTTATAAATCTACAAACTTGTCAATTGAAAAAAGAAGATTGAGCTAAACAAACTAGCAATCGACCACAAAAGTAACGAATTGTACGCAAAGCCACCAAATGCAAGTAACTATAACCAATCTAGGGTTGAATGTACACAATCTACAATGATAAATTCACTAGAAATCAAGCAAATCCCATTTTTTAATAGCAGGAAAAACAATAGATTTAAGCTCCAGAAGGCATATTTTTCAGGAAAACAATAGGTTCGAACAATAGACTGAAAAAGATATCGAATTGAAGCTTAAAAAAAAAGATCTCAATTTCTTGAGCAAGAAAAGAAAATAAAGAAAAAATAAATGAAAGAAGTGAGGAGGCAGGAACAAAGACAAAAACAGAGAGAGGGCGAAATAGAGACATACCTAGGGTAAAGTCAATCGTGGATCGACGAAGGTGCGACGGTGGTGTTGTGTGCGATGGAAGTGATGCTCCTACACCTAATGTCGAGGAAACAAAGCAAGAGAAACAAAGGCGAATAGGGGCGTGAGAGAGAGAGAGGGAGAGGCAGAGAGTCACAGTGAATCGGTGCTTCAGTTGCTCGTGCACGCAAGGAGGAACGACGGCGAGAGAAGGAGAAGAGAGGAGCAACAGAGAGGGAGAGGGACGCTGAAGAAAGAGAGAGAGAGAGAGAGAGAGAGAGAGAGAGAGAGAGAGAGGGGCACTAGTTTGTGGTTTGGAAACCAAATATATATATATTACAACATTAGCGACTAAATATTTTTAGTCGCCAATTAATTTTCTAAATCCCTCCAAAATTTGAAATGTCTCCCTCTAAATATTTTAGTTTTTTGGCGAATAAAATATTTTTTGTCATTGAAAATAAGTTTTTGGCCACCAAACTTTTGGTCGCCAAAGATAAAAAATAATTTTTTATTTTCCATTTGGCGACTAAATGGTTTTCGTAGCCAAAACTCAATATACGGCGACTAAAATATTTTTTTGTCGCTAAAAATATTTTTTTGGAAGACCAAAAGTGTGGTTGCCAAAAACAAAAAATAATTTTCTATTTTACATTCGGCGACTAAATGGTTTTAGTTGCCAAAACTCAATATACAGCAACTAAAATATTTATTTGTCGCTAATTTTGATATTTTTAGCAACTAAAATTTTTTTAGTCGCCAATAATCAATATACCCGACTAAAAGAAATTAGTAGTAAAATATTGTACTTTTGCCGAATGAAAAAAATTTTGGTCGCCAATTCCACAACTTTTGACAACTAAATTTTTTTAAGTCGCCAATTTTGGTGGCCAAAGGTGCATTTTGTTGTGGTGAACAATGAGGAGCCACTCTTTAATATCATGTTTGTTTTTACATTGCTATGCCGGAGTCATAGTCTGAACTGACTATGAATCCCCTCAGACAAACAGATTAACAATCTCCCATAGGACTTGATATTGGAAAAGAAGTTGTTGGGATTAGCTTCTTTTTTTTTTTTCTTTTTTTTTATTTATACATGTTGGGCATTTTTTTTTTAACATTAATGTTTAATATTTTTGTATTTTTTGTTAAGTAAAAATCATAGTTTTATTTGTTTTATTATTTTATATTTCTTTTATATAAAAATAATTTAACAATCTCCTCACTAACAACTATCATTAAAACCACTATAATTTTACTTGATCCTCTCTCTATCAATCCTTTCTATTCTACCTTTAAAAGAAAACGAGCCCTATATATATAGACTAGCTAGATGGTTATTTTATTTTTGTAGAGTAGTACTGCTAAAATTTGATTGACCAAAGAGGAAAATGTTATAATGCACATCCCTAACAAGGTGTATATTGTAAGAAAAATTAAGATTTTTGTGATGAAAGTTATGAATGGTTAAATTATGATGTGCAACCCTAAAACTACGAATGAAAAAGTCATGTTTTTTGTGACAAAAGTTGTACTTTTGTGATGAGCATGAAAGTTATATTTCTTGTGATGAAGGTCAAAATTAAATTTTTTATGATATTAAAAATTATATTTTTTATATAAAATGTGTATACCATATGTAATTTTTTGAGAATTCACATGGTAAGCCTTTTCCCACGGAATGAAGTACTTCTATATGTGAATTTTTTAACAAATGTTTTTTTTATCATTAGACAGAAATTCATTTATCAAATACACGCGAAGCTCATTGTCTTTGTGTTTGCTAGTAAGAAATTTTAGTAAAATATTTGTTTATGTATAATAAAGAAAAAATGGAACCAAACTAAACTTAAATTAAAATAAATCGCACCTTGTATATAGACCTCAATTGGAATAACTTGTGTTAGTTTTTATGAACATAATTTTTTAGGTTGTTAGCTTAAAAAAATTATAATCTGTTTGGTACAACTTTTGATAATATGTGAAAAATTGTTGAGCCAGTTTAGTTCAAAAAAGTTGTCATTTATTTATTTATTTATGTTGTACAAATATATAAAATACTTATCTAGAAAAGTCTTTTTACGACAGTAATTAAAACAAAGGAGACAAGCTCATTGACTATATGCACTACAAGGATTTACACATTTTGCGACCACTTTTGCCGACCAAAAAAATTTTGGTCCCAAAAAAATGATATTTGGCGACCAAATATTAATTAGTCGCGAATGATCATTATTTTTGGCGACCAAATATTATTGGTCGCAGAAGGTTATATTTTGGCGACCAAAAAATGAGTTGGTCGCAGAAAGTGGTATGCTTTTGCCGACCAACTACAAATTTGGTCATGAAGGTCACAAATTTTTGGCGACCAAAATTTGGTCGCCAAAAACTTATTTTCAAAGAACCAAAAAAATTAGTGGCCAAGTTAGTATTTTTAGCAACTAATATTTTAGTCGTTGATTGAGATTTGGCGACTAAAAAATTAGTCGTTATATATTTGAGATTTTGCGACAAAAACGAATTTAGTTGTTAAAGGCGAAATTTTTTAGAGGGAAATCTCGCTACCACCCGTTTCTCGCTTTACAATTACACACAACATTTTGTTCAAATTCTCCTCCACCACCAAACCTCACCCCATCGCCACAGATCGCCACATCTACATCGTGGATGATCCTCCTCCTTCTCCTCCTTTGTGCCTCCGCCGAATCCGAGAAGAAAGTCGAGATCTGAATCGATTTGGAGTCCTAGGCCGAGATCCGACCGGCGTGAGCGATCCACAAGAACACAATGGCTTCCAAATCCTACAACAAGATCATCGATATTCACGACGACCTCATCCTTCAGGTACATACACTACCCCTTCCTTCTATTCCATGATTGATCTCTTCTTATCAAACCCTAATCCCACGACGGTTCTCTGCCTCTCTCTCTCTCTCTCTCTCTCTCACGTGCTTGATCTCTACGCCTCGTGAGCTTCAAGTAGTTCGATTTCGTCTAAAGGTTCGATCAATTTCAATCTCTCTTTTCTCTATTTCAATCTGTGTGTTGTTTGTATTGGTATTATCACTAGCTAGCATGTTTTCTTGTTCTTCCTTTCCCCTTATTCCACTTCCACCCCCACCCCACCCCCAACCCCTGCGGGAAAAAAATATATATATATATATATATATTGTTTTGGGTTTTATGTGGTTTGCTTAGTGCTCATAGTAAGTTTGCTTACAGTTGCAAAGTGCAAGCTCTTTTTTGCCTGTGATGGCCCTTGCTCCTCAAGAGAAGGAAAGGATTGTTGATATGGCGTAAGTAACTGAACTCTTTCACACAGAAATATCTGCTTGCTATCTATCTGAATTTTTTTGTATCTATCTGCTTGCTATCTATCTGAATTTTCCAAACTCTTTTAGTGGATATTGTTTTAATTTTATTTAGCCTCAAACAACCGAAAGGAGTAAATAAATAACTAAAAAATGAAGATAAGAAGAAAAGGGCTGTAGCCCAGGAACCATGGATACAAGACGGGAAGATTTAAAAAAAACCAGGACATGGACATAGCGAAGCTACGACAAAAATATTTTTATTTTCTATGTATGTAAATATTACATCCATAAACAATTCAAATTTAATGAAAGCTAATACTAATTTAACATAAGAAAAGCTAAATTTAAATTAGCTAGAGACTAGATTTGTGTTGCATTAGGCTCCAAAGATCGTTAGAAGCCAGTATCTCAATTTCACAACAATGTTTAGAACTGTGTTGTGTTGTTGATGGTTTGATATGAGTTATATATAATTCAACCCTTATGTTTCTAAATATTATACACTTTATGGTTCTTGCAGGTCAATGGGAAAAAAGTCTCTGCTTTATATTATGGCCCTGATGAGAATTGTCATGTTCCTATTTATAGAATGGTATTGACAAAATTTCCAATCTCATTGAGTCGGGAAAAGTGGTCAGTTGAGGAAAGGACGAATCTTGCTAAGGGAATAAAACAACAACTCCAAGAATTGTTGTTTCAAAAGTCAGTTGATTTAATGAGGTATATTTTGTCATGATAAATGCTCTAGGGAATCCCAAGTCACTCATGACGTGAGTGCTTACATCTTTATATGTTCATTAATATGAAACAACTTAATATTTTTCAAATTATTTTTGGAATGGGCAGCCCAATAATTTGAAGGGATATTTATTCATTGGCTTAAAATATAGTTATTCTGGCTTTGTAGTTTATTTACAATCATAATTGACGGCATGAGCAGATGACTTATTTTTATTTGTGCCTATAGCACTAGTAATCCTTGTTTTTTTATTTTTATAGTAAGAAAGTTTTCTATAATTTACAATGAATTCAATATTTCTTGCAAGCATATATTATTGACTATCAAGTTTTTACTTGACAGTAATGTGGAGGGATCTATTGAAGATTCAAATGATTTTGGTAGCATTGTTGCATCAATTAGGGATCTTGATATCACCCCCGAGAATATTAGATCATATCTTTCCAAGGTTAATTGGGAGCGGTTGGCTTCTATGTACGTCACAGGTCATTCTGGTGCAGAATGTGAATCAAGGTAACTTGCTAATTTTTCCTAAAAGAAAAAAAATATATTTTGAAGTTTGATTGTGAACTTTATGACTTCCTGTCTCATTTTTTGAATTGTTTGACTCACTATGAGGTTCAGTGTAGAGATCTTTTTGCATAGACAATAAGCATTGCACACGATCAAATATGATGCAAATATGCTAGAACAAAAAATTATTAGGGGAGTTATATAAATAACCAGGGGGTTTTACACCTGTAGCAAATTTAACCTTGAGTTTCTAATTTTTTCAATTTAAGCAGACATTTAATCGGTATCAATCCCAAACTTTAGTCCGTATCTGTTAATTAGAATTCATATAAGAGGGGTAATTTAGTAAATTTACCCATCTTCTTATGGATACTTTTGCCATGTCACGCCACCACCTACAACCTTCACATGCTCTCTTTCTCTTCCCTCGTCTTGTTTCCAACTCTGTTGCAACACCTTTAAAAATAATCCAATCACCAAAATCCAATCACACAACAAGCACACCCATCACCAGATACATGCACATAATATATTATAAATATATAATGCACATAATATATATTATATATATGTAACAACGGAATTGAGAGAATCTCCATAACCCAAACTTTTTGGAATCTCCATAAGCTACGTAGGAAGAAAATTATTTTAGGTTGGTGGAATGTTAATAACATTAGAGGTTCAGAGTGCAAATTGTGAAAGGAAATTATTTTTTATGTTTATGGATTTAGGAGGATCCAACTAGTGTCTACCGGACTGCAAAAGAACTTGCATAGAGAATAATATCCCATAATAAAGTCAGTCAACTATCAAGAATAAGGTTCCTTCTCATACTCCATGATAAGCGGATGTGATGAGAAATAGATTTGTCATGCCTTACTTTTTGGAAGCTTGTTCGCATTAGATCTGATATTTTTAAGAACCACTTTACAGAGTGACTTTTAATTGTGTGGGGGGGACTGACCAAATTATCTTGCTTGTACCTAAATTCTGCTTGAATCTTGAGAACTTTGAAGTAATTAAAAGGACAGTTGTTTTCCCTGCAAGCGATTCGAGTGTTGAAAAGTAAAAGGTGAAGAAGCAAAATGGTGTTGTTAATGTCAATAACAGAAGTTAATCCTTAGATTTCAGGATTAGCAAGTTTTCTAAGGGAAGTTGAACTTCAATATAAACGTGTGATTAGCATCTTCTCTGGTGAAAAGACTTCACCATCTTGAGAATGTAATCCTAGAATGAATGGTTTCTTAACTAAACTTCATTCTAAAACTTAGTCTTGCAACTTGGATCCTCATCCAGTCTCAAAATGTGAGTCAAGGTGAATGCTTATTTGATGTTGTTGATGAGGTCTATGAGAATTTCTTATAATAACAGGGGGTTACAAGCTTTTTTTAGTTCGTTAGGGGGTTATCGAAATCACTCCCTACCGCCAAGTCTTTGCCACCACCACATTGATAGTTCCAAGCACGCCTTTATCTGTGGCATTTCTAGAAACCTGTTTCCCTTCTAGGAAATGTGAAACCTGCTTCCCTTGTAGAAATGTGGTGAGGAGCAGCAGACTTTCTCTGCAGCTCCCTTTTTCATTTGAAACAAAGTGCCACCGTTTTCCTGCTTTTTCCCTTTAGAAAGGTAAGATATCTTTAGTCCATTAGTATTATCTGTGGCATTTCTAGCTTCAGATTTCTGCAGTATTTTGACTGGTTTTGTGCCTTTCGATTTTGTATGAAGCATATATGTCTTCCACCAAGCGTGCATCTCAGACGTCTAAGTTGACCACCATGACAGAGACATAGCCATTGTTGGATTTGAATTAAAGTGCAAGTCAATACGTATCAGGTGGGAACCAGGACTGAGTTGTGTTTTACTCAAAATCATGGTGCTAAGTGCGCCTGGAACTTAAAATTGGCATACATGTTTGTGATGATGTCATGTTTTTGTGTCGTTTTAACCGCAATGATGATGTTGACACGGACTTCGTTGTTTGTAATTCTTTTTAGCTAATGTATTTACGAAATTCTTGCAGGTGGTTGAACTGTGAAGACCCCTTGATCAATCACCATCCATGGGGTAAAATGGAGGATAAGAAACTTCTGCTTATTGTCCAAGAAAGGGGGATCAATAACTGGACCAAGATTGCTGTCTTGTTGGGAACAAACAGGACCCCATTTCAGTGCTTGGCTCGTTATCAAAGAAGTCTTAATGCTTCAATACTCAAGAGGGAGTGGACTGAGGATGAGGATAAAAAGCTTCGTGCTGCTGTAGAAGCTTTGGGCGAGAGTAATTGGCAGTCCGTGGCTTCTACTTTTTTCCCTATGAATTGTACTCTCCATTAACATCATATGTATGTTGTGTGTATATGATACACCCATGTACTGTGTACATCATTAAATGTAACCTCTGTGTAGAGTTCTATGATTTTAAAACTGTTCTTAAGAATTTGGATCTGGCATGAACTTTTCAATTTCGTTTTGTGTGTTGTCAAAGTTGTCTTTACTTATGTATATTCTGTATGTTATCTCTCTCTCTGTCTTTCTCTCTTCTTCTTCTTCTTCTTCTTCTTCTTCTTCTTTTCATTGGTTCTTGGCAATCTAATCTTTTCTTTTCTTCCACCCACACGTGGTGTTCTCTTCTTGCAGAAAATGGAGATGAACAAAATTCGTGATGAATTGAATGTGAAAATATCAGAAGTAAGACGATGACATTGCAGATGGTTTGAAAAGAGTGATTGCAACCCTGGAGAAGGAGAATTATTGATTACATAGAGCGGGGGTAATTGAATCTAGCTGCTCTTTTAATGTTCCTCTCTTCTTTGTTCTTTTGTTATTGTTATAATAAGAATATCAATATCTAACTTTTTTCCTATTAGAATAAATTTTGAGCCAATCTTTGTGTAAAATTATAGGAAGCTTACCTGATAATTGGGCTTAATAAAAAGATTCAACACTCACACTCTGCTAGGTGACCAAAGCCATCAGCTTTGTCTTTCAGATTTGACACTGGTGGCTCAGGATCTTGTTTAAAGAGATACACAGATCCAACCATCTTTAGGAGAGCATCAGCTAGCTCTTGTGAAGCAAGTGTTGAGAAAATCTCAAAAGATAGGAAGGCTCGTCGAAGCAAGGTATGTCTTGTAATGTTGAAACTCGACCATTAAATTTAACCATCATGAGAAATTTCCATCCATACAAGCTAGTTAAGAGATATCATTGGTTATTAGTTCACTCTAAAAATTCATGAAAATGACTACTTTAAAGCTCTGTAGATAATAATTATTTTGGACAAATTTTCCTGGTAGATTTGCTCTTTGGACATGCTGTTACAGTTAAAAACAAAAATCATGAAATTAAATATTTTTTGTAATGATTTCTTTCGACTATGGTTATTATCCTATGTTTTGTAAAATTATTACTTCTATGGTTTTGATAGAACCATGTTCTAATGTGAGGATGTAAAAATGAGCGTAAAAAAGAACATGGCAGAGGAATGAAGCGTCTCGTGGTGCATCAATATCCAACCGCAGGATGTATTTTATTACTTGCATTTGTGTCCACATTGGCGTGAAAATGGTTGGTCTAGCATCCGATGAAAGTAAGATTTTTGTTTATCGACCATGCAGAGTCAATTAACTTCTCTAAATGTTGATGGGCATATTTCTCCTTCTCAGGTGTCTCCACAACCGATGTTGCATTGAAATCGACCTAGGAGGCCAATCAAATTCTTCTAATTCAAGAACCGAGACAGCTATATAGAATGTGTCTTCCATCCGACTTACTCCATGGAACTCAAGAACATGAGCCTAAGGAATCATCCTTATCTTGTTTAAATAATGAAACCGTTGATTCATTTAGTGTTGATGAACATAGTGGAGTTGTAGATGATGACTTTGCACATAGTTTATCGAGGAGCAAACCGCCCAATTTCATCTTTTGTTACTTGGAATGAAAAGACGAAATAGTCAAGACTATGGGTCACCAAGATGATCATGATGAGTCTGCAGAGATCGACAATGAACTTTAACCAAGATCTTCAAGAGGAGGAGGTCGCTAACTTCAAGTATTGATCAAATGGATTTTCGGTTTGACAATGAAGATACACCAACACCAATCTCTGGTCGAACCACTTGATGATATTGAAAGTGAAATAGACAATTATGTGGACGACTTAACACTATTGAATCGAATCAAACCGATTTAGATTGCCAAACGAAACGAGAAGTGAAGAAATCTTCCAATCTTAATGAAGAAGGAACACAAGAAGATGGAGTGCATGGGCTTACATGATCATTCAGACCTTCAACCATCAAACTTGGAATCTCACATCGCAGATTTCAAGAACACAAACAATGTAACGTCTTCTGATAAACCCAACTCCATCTCCTCACAGTTTTATGCCAATGAAGAATCACATCAAATGGTGGGAGAATCATCTGATATCAGCAATTCTCTGAGTATAAACTTCTGTGAAAATGATGACGTTGTTGATGGCTCAAATGTAGAATCTGACGTCGTATTGTGTTGTGTTGTTAATGAATGTTAATGCTTCAATTTAGAGTTGTATTGTGTCGAATGTTAATGAATTATGTATTGTGTCGAATGTTAATGATTCAGTGAATTTGAATGATACTTCAAAATTATAGGTTTATTATGAATTGAATGAATTATTAGGAATTACAGGTGTATTGTTTTCCTGCTTTGGCGACTAATTTATTAGTCGCGACAAATAAATTATTTTTTTTGGCAAAAAATGACAATTGCCGACCAAGAGTTTTGGTCGCAAAAAATACATGTATTGCCGACCAAAAATTTTGTTGGTCGTGGAAACTTACTTTTGCCGACCAACAGTTTTGGTCGCGAAAAGTAACAATTGGCAACCAAACTAATTTTGGTCGCAAAATGTCACAATTGGCGACCAAAATGTTTTGGTCGCGAAATGTGTAAATTGGCGACTAAGAAATTTGGTCGGCAAAAGGTGACTTTTCGCGACCAAAGTGTTTTAGCGACAAAATGAATTAGTCGCGGTAATTAAATATTTAGCGACCAAATATTTAGTCGGCAAATCCAACTTTTGCCGACCAACGAAAATTTTGGTCGCGAATTACTTTCCGCGACCCTCAATTGGCGACCAAACTAGCGACCAAAAAAATTGGTCGCAGATAACTTTTGCCGACCAAAAATTGACTTTTAGCGACCAATTTTTTTGTTGCTAAAAGTGTAAATTCTTGTAGTGATATATTTAATAATTCAAACAAAAAAAATTTTTTTTGTTTGTAGAACATAGAAAATATTTATATTAAAAACAATAACATACTTAACAAGACCATAAAAGGTCATACAAAAACCATACAACAAAAGTTTTTTTTTTAAAAAAAAATCAACATAAAAAAAATAACAAATCCATTAAAAAAAGCGATTATGATTTAGGCAAAATTACCGATCTTCTCAAAGATGTGGTTCGGAATGCAAGATCTGCAACAAACCAAGCAAGATCTGCTTGAAAGTCCGCTGTCCCCATTGCCGCTATCCAACTCCGCCTCCACCGCCGCCGTACTTCGGACATTATGCCAGAAGCTAGAGTTGAAGAGGAAGCACACCCACAATGGTATGGAAGAAGAAGTGAGAGAGGAGGGAACTATTGTAGGTGTTGAAAATTTAAAAATTTATGCCGAAATCGAAGAAAATACTCTCAAACGCTTATTTCAGATATAAAAAGTCTACATCTATACTCTAAAACTGCAGATTTAAACTCTAGGATTGTAGATCTACACGTTAGAAGTGTAAAGAGAGTCATAAGAGAATTGTCTGAGCACCGCCGAAAATCACCTAGAAAGAGAAGCTTAATCACCTAGAAAGAGAAGCTTTACTCTCTCTGTGGAACTAACCACTAAGAATTTTGGTACCTTCAAATAAGTTTTAATTAAAAATTCACATTATTAAGCCAAATAAGCTGAAAATGTAAATTTATAATTTAAAATTACAACCAAACACTATTAATTAACTTTTGAAAAAAATTATGGAAAGACTTCTTCAAAGAAGTTTTTGTTAGTTTAAGAACACATCAAAAAAAAAAAAAAAAAAAAAAAAAAAAAAAAATCAAAGTCAAGTCACGAAAACCAATTTGAGTTTAAGTTTTCACTCACGCCCAACCTCCATTAGTGAAACCAGTGCCATATGTATAGGCATGCATGATTGACGTCCTAGCCAAGACAATAGCAGAGATTGAACAATGAACACCCTCGATCAACGAAGACATAGTTCCAATGAGAAATGGATGACTGCGAATGCCGAGTGGCGTTTGATTTTGGTGGCTAACAGGTGCTTGTGAACACAATCAATAGAAGAATGGATTCGTTGATGATGATGGCTGAGGCGGTGATTGTTGAAAACGGAGAAGGGAAGGAAGGGAAGGAAGGGAAGGCACGGCGGATCCATCCATGGTGAGAAGAAAAGGGGAGAGAGATGATTACATAAGGTAGGCTGCATGTATGAAAGTGTTAAAATATTAGTGAAACAACAATGATTCATCCCACTAAAAACATCACCACTAATAGCACTAATGTATTAAAAAAATAAAAAAAAAACAAAAAAAATACAACTCCAAGACCAAAACATCACATTATTTCTGACGAGACCCACTGCCACCTAATTAGTGGGAGCACTAATTAGTGCTCCCAAGCATTTTTCATTAGTGAAATTCACATTTTGATGAGGTGGCAACATTTGACTAGTTGTCCGTAAGAAAAATGATTGGGAGCACTAAATGGGGATCACTAAAGGGAGCACTAATGATGTGGCAGTGGACCCTGCCCACTTTTTATGCCTTGTTTTTATTTTTTTATTATTTTTTTTGTCATTCCCAATGTATTAGTGCTATTAGTGATGTATTTTTTAGTGGTCTAAATCATTGTTGTTGTCCGTAAATCAGGAGGGGGATTGAATTGTGTGTGAGCTAGACCCCACATAAGACTTGTTTTGTTGGCTTGTGAACTGCCGGATTGTCATGCCAAGTGGACTATTAATCCTACGCCACAGTGGGATTGCGTTTCCAGAGAAGGGATTGAAAAATCAACAAATATATACATATATATAGAGAGAGAGAGATACTCAAAAAAATTTATCAAAATTTTTACCAAATATTTGTGGGATCCATATGGAATGTGGGTCCTACGCTCATGTGATTAGTAAAATTTTTAAGATTTCTATTATTACTCAAAATCAATCTGACGGCTTAATGTTGAAAATACAATTTTGGCCTTTAACAGTGTATAGAGGCAGGTTATCTTTTTTATTTATTTATGTTATATTTTATAATATAATAAAATATTTTTAGAAAATATTAATTTTATATTAATACTATTTATAGTATTATTAATTCGGTGGTATACAAACAAATCATACATTTCTAACTTAATACCACCACACTAATAATCTTCTCACTCAATTCTACCGCACTCTTAATGTAGCAATCCAGAATTTTTCCCTCAGCCCAAGCGAGGGATTTGACGCTCGAGTGGACTTGCGAGACTTCCAGTATTTTTGCAATCTGTCCGAAATTCTGAAAGTTGTGAATTCCCACTCGAGCATAGGAGTGGTCGTTTGAGCGGCTGGCTTTGTTGGTCTGCGCGGTCGAGCGCGAGATTGGGCGCTCAAGCGGTCTGCCTAGTTGAGTTTGACTTTCTGAGACTAGTGGGATTGTTTTTGACCCTTTTATTATTGTCTTTGGAGCCGCCTAATTTTATTTTGGGTCATTGATCGAAGTGATAACATGATGGTAAAGTAAGATTGGACCAAAAACTTTAATTCGAATAATCTTCTTACGCACAGCCGTCACTCTTTTGCCCTTTTCTTTTTCTACACTTTGAATTTGGATGTGAGACTAGAACCATTGGAAAGCTTATTTTCGGGGCTTCAATTTGGACACAAGAATGACCTAAAACGGAGTCCGGATGAGAGAGTTATACCTATTTGAAGTTTTGGAATATGTGCTAGAAGCAGGTACACTCGAGCAGACCGCGCGAATTCAGCAAGTTTAAAACCACTTTTCTAGATCATTCTTCACACTTTCATCTCCCCTCTTCATTCCTCTCACCCTAGGTCCGAAAACCCTAGGTTTTTGATCCCAAATACTCTCAATTCTTCTAAGTTTTGGGCAAGAGCTCTTACAAGAAAGTGCAAGAGCTCTTACAAGAAAGTGAAGAGGCTTGTAGATCAACATTTTCTACCGATTAGAATTTCGGATTTGTGAAGGAATCTCATCAAATCTTGCTCTTTTGCTCGATTCTTGAGGTAGGGGTCCTAGTTCTTCTTCAATACTTACATTAATAGATAGATTTGTGATATTTTGATTATATAATTGCAAAATTTCCATTTTTGAGCATATAGTGTGCATCATGAGATTTGGGGGTTTAGAGTTTGAGATGTTAGGGGTTCAATTGTTGGGTTAATATGGTGGATTATGAACCGTAGGTGTATAATCATGGGGGAAATTGGAATTAAAAGTAGTGGTGTGAGAAGTCTGAAATTTTCTTGAAATTCTTGATTTTTCTTGAAACCCTAGATTGATTCATGATGATAACTAATGATTTTGCCCAAATTGAAAATAGAGTCATGAAATTGAGGTATTGAATTATATATATACAAGTTTATTTGAATTTTGGAAATGTTTGAAAATTATGTTAAAAATTAGCGAATGAACATTGTTATGGGCATTGTAAATCATGTTATAATGTGAAATGAAATTGAGAGGAAAGGATTTGTTGATGGTGTGGATGATATAAACTTGGTTATGGAATGTTGAAATGGAATTTAAGAATTTACCTTGAATTATGTTGAATTATATCTAGTGGTGTTGAATTGAATCATGTTGAATAGTATTGATTATGTTGAATTGTGTTGACTATGTTGAGTTGTGTTGAATTAAGTTGAGTTGTGTTGGGTTGTATTGATTTTGGGTTGATATAAATAAAGGAAGTTTTTCCCTAATTAATTAAAATTGTCATTGTAAATGTGAAATCGGAGGATTATTAATGATGATGATGGAGTTTGATATGCATTATCACTCCCGTATGAGACTTTGGAAAAACACATATCGTTACAGGAAATTATGTATTGGTTTAGATATATTTGTTTTGGGCTCTCGGTAGAGGATAGTTATGATCATTGTAGAAATTGCATGTTGACTAGGCAAACTGGACTATTTATAAATAATGCATGTCATGGAGAATGCAATGGATTTTGAAGATTTAAACTGTATGTTTTGGAAAGAGATTTTGAAAATTCTTGTGTTATGTTTTAAGTGCACTTGTTTCATTTTGAAAATCATATTTTGGATCACATGTATTGTATTAGTTGAAAAGAATAAATAATATGATAAGTCTGAGAAATGGTTGTCATTGAATATGACTGTGTGTTTTAATACATTGTATATGTATGATTGTTTGGGAGGAGAAAAGGGATGTACTTCATGTGTGATTGTGTGATTAAATACATTATATATGTATATTTGTTTAGAAGGAGAAAGGGGATGGACTCCATTATAACTAAGTTAGCCGGAGTCTCCTGGGTGAAAGTCCCGAAATTTATACATGGGTGCCGATCCCGCAGATGAAATTTCTGTAAAATGGTAGTTTAAAGTGTTTATGTGTGTTTTGTATGACTGGAAAACCACTGAGTTGTAGTCTTAATTGGTAGTTGTGAAATAATGAAATTGACTCATGAATTGAGAAGGATAAATGAATTGAAAATGAACTGAAGGAAAATGGACTAAGGATTGGAAATTGGCATCATGTGGCAAATTGGATTCGGGGCTAGTGATGATGAACTCAATGGATTTCTTGTGACAAAAATGGAAGATTACGAGTTTTGTTTTGTAAGTGTTAGAAATTAAATGCCCATGTGGCATGACCCTTTGAACCTTATCCATGTAAGTTTGAATTTGAATTCAAAACTTACTTGGATAACCACTCAGGATATCCATATCTATCATATCAACTGATATGGATAGATTAGATATTATCCAACATATCTGATATAATATGGGCTATGGGTGATTAAGAGAAAAACAACGTATGTCGTATGTTTTACCCATATACTGACTCTCTCCCAAAATACAACGATCAAGAGCTATTTTGCACTATGACTTGTGTGGGTGATATTCATTCTATAATATCATTCCATTGCTGGGTTGATTGATCAGATTCAAGAAGCACGTGATTTACCCACGAGATCCTTCAATTCAGACTCTGCAGAAAAAGGTATGACCATATTTTTCATCCGCTGCATTTATACTTTGATTTACATTGGTATCAGAGCATGAATGGGTATTTTCGTGTTTTCTCTAATCATGTGTATATTTTATATATCTATATGTACACATTATATACATGAATGTTTATAAAGGAGGAAAATTTCAACTCCCATTAGATTGAGAGTGTGGTACACCTCATTTTTATGTTCATTAAATGTGATTTTTGATGCCATAAATGTTTTTGTTGTAAAAAATGGAGTTCGAGAGTACCGAAATCGGACCAGAAAACACCCCAAAAGGCGGCGCGTGTGCCTCACGCGCCAGATGATGCTGTCAGCGACGAGCACATGTGCTCACGCACTGCCACGCGCCTACACGAAGGCCGCCATCTGTTGTTTACTCAAGCCGTCCGCACCACGCATGCGCGCTGCGCTCGAGCCGCCATATTGCTTCGAGCTGCATACCGAGTCAGCTCATTGAATGGGTTAAGGTTTTGTTTTTAATTCTGAATCGCGTTAAATGGTCATAATTAATTCGTTATAGCTTTGTTTGAACCGGGATTAGGACCATTAGACTCAGAATTAAATTTTCTATATTCTGTAAAAGTTTCAAAATTTTATGAAAATAAAAAATATTTTTCCTGAAATAATAATTTATTATTTCTACTTTAAATTGTATCTGGTGTTGCATGATTAAGTTTCTGGGGCTGAATTTTTTATTGTAGACTATTGTCGTAGTTTACTATTTACTGGTATGGCTATTGCATTTTACCAGATTCTGGAATATTTATTTCTAATTTTATGTTTGTTTATTAGTTATTTAAAATTCTAGAAAATACCAGAAAATTCCAGAAAATTTCATAATGATGTACATTCTGTTATGGCATGATTTGAATATTAAATACAGTATATTATTTTTTTTTTAGAGTTTCTAATATGTTGTAATTAGAATAACATGATTAATTGTTATTTGTTTAAATTCGATTATTAATTGTGACATAGCATGAGTTGGTTGTGAATCTACATTATAATGTTATTGTATGGAATTAAAAAATTTTATCATGCTTTTAGACATGCCATTGTTAGTGGGAGGTTATTCGATTGAGAGAAGTCTTTGTAGATTAACTCCCGAAAACCAATATTTTGCGCATAAATTAAATTAAATTTTGGATAATTGTCACCTGTGGCACAAGAGATGATTACAAGCATAACGGATTTTCGATCTTACGACTTGTGTAATATTGTCACTATTTAATTTAGATTTTTGTGGGAAAATTATATTATGCTAATCGAATTAATCCCAATGCGAATTTCTCTCTAAATTGACTTAGCTTATGGAAGTTAATTGGTTGACCTAGACTTAGTAAAGATGTTCAAATGTAAACAATGTAATTCCATTCTTTAGATGAGCAAAAGTCTTGGAGACTTTAGGTCAAGCCTTAATTGAGCCAAAGTAAGGAAACATGACTCAAAGTTGCTGTGGTTTTGTTGCCTTGTTTGGCATAATAAAAACTAATGTGTGCGCTATGATTAGCGGCACGCTACGTAGTTTTGGTTGGCGAGTTTTGGAGTTATAAAATTAGTAAGCCCTCAATAGATCTATATATAATCTTGACTATTGAGCTGTGCGGATTGACTTTGTAATTTGACTTGTAAATAATGTTACATCATTGGATGAAGTAATATTCAAGAGTCACGTCATCCAAGAAATGCGAGCTTAAATAAATTAGTCATTAAGTGTAAGACGAGTAGCCAGTATGAGCAGTGTTTTGCTCTCTACCCAATTATTGGGAGTGGATGGAGCAAAATTTCATGCACTATAATAGTATGCGTTGAAATATCACATGAAGTTAAAAGATTAGCACTTAGAAGCTGCAAAATCTATTAACACTAAGTGAAAAGATTAGCGCTTAGTGGCTGCAAAATCTATTAGCATTGCCAACTTGTCTAAGTCTGGACACTTACTATTTCCACACTTGAGTGTGAGACATAAGGAGGGGCTTCTTTGTATGATTCCTTAGCTAGGCTAACGTTTTTTAATAACGTTTACCACTAAACACAAACGTTGCAGCATAATAATGAAAAGGTTAAGGCCGACAAGGTTGTTATGACTCTAAGAATTTGACGCATGACTCGTGAGAGCATTGTGTTGAATTAGACTCTTTAGCTTAATTCGTGCTTAAGTTGCTTCAGGAGCTGTCATAGTTGATAGCTTATTCTCTCCTTCTTGTGGATAGTAGAATTAATTACAAGTAACTATGAAGCGAGAAATAGATATGGCAAGAGGAGTATCGTCATCTTTCAACTAGATGCAGTAAAGTGTATGGAGAATAAAATTGACTTGAAGATACAGGGGATTAGCACTTACTAGTTAAATTTGCGACTTAGGCGCACTTGATATCTCCATGACATCCTTTTATGATCTAGTGAATATGAATTAGTCGTGAGTCATTACCTAGTTGGGCCTAAACCTTTAAAACTTGTCTTCGAGAACTCACACATTAAGATTATTGGAATTCGTTTATGACATTGGTCATGAACTAGTGGCTTATTATACTTAATCACATTAATGAGATGATGAAACGATGGTTTGAGTAGGCCTTTTTGGGCCCACTCGCTTATGACATCCTGCTCTCATGTGAATGTATAACTTTGTTCGCAATGGGTGCACACAAGTAAGTAAGAAAGCCGTAGAAGGTCATTTGTTGCGGCGCATTTAGTCCACTATGATATTTGTGACTAGATATGTGTAAGGGTATAATAGCTAAGCCTCAATCTTGACACATTTATAGATTACGATACGCATCTGAGTCAAGACTATTTGATCTCCCATAAGTCAAAAGTTTTGAGATGATTTTTGACATTGCACATGTAAGGTTGAGATTAATTAGATAACAGCTTTCGTGCTTTTAGTTTTGACCAAGGTGGCGAGTATCTATTTGAGTTATTTTAAAAAAAAAAACTCTGTGAAGAGAAATGGATGCTTAGAAAATTGATTATTCCTAGTACTCAACAACACAATGGTGTAGTAGAGATAAGGAATTAAATATTGTTAATGTTAGGTGGATGATGGCACAAGATGTTTCCCAATTGGGAATTGCACTTTAGTTTGTTGCCTATATCCCTAACTAAGTGCCCTTCATATCAGATTTTACACTCCATTTAAGTAATGGGTTAGCAGAGAGCCATTTGTGAGCGAACTGTAACCATCAAAGCAGCTTATCCTTATTTTACTTCTCATAAGGTTGCGAAGTTAAGACCTAGGGTTCTATAGCGCATTATTGTATGCTGTCTTGTAAACACATAGGGTTATGTGGCGCATTATTGTATACTGTCATGTAAACCCTCCAGGTCATGTGCATATAGGTAAGCAGCTTTGTGGTAGTGTAACTAAGTCACATAATATTTTCTTAGTAAAGGTGACGTGAATAGAGTTTTGGAACTCTATAAGATAGAGAATTCTAAGCATAGCGCTTTATGTAACCTAGTTGAGAATGGAAAGAAATTTCCAATATCCTAGGGACAATGGAAGCAATATGCCTAATGGATTAATCCATTAGAGAAGAATACTCGACATTCTTAGTTGCGTGGTAGCGAATGTGAAAGTTTTTCACGTCATCACTGGGTGATTGAGAGGGAAACATTCATGATTGCTCCACCAGATGATAAAGAGCCTAGGATAATGCCAAAGGCTCTAGTCCTCTATTTTTAGGAAGTGGATCAATGTTGCGCAGGTTAAGACAAAGTCTTTGAAGATTAACCATTTCTAGAATTTGGTTGACTTTCCATTATGACGCGAAACTGTTCTAAAGTTATGCGTAATTTGGATAGTCATTGTTGAGGCATAAGGCTCACTAGATATCGAAAAGTCGCACCATTAAGGAAAGTGTAGACCATGAGAAAAATTCCTCCTTGGGAGTGAGATTATTTTGACTTAGGCTATGATTGACATAAGTTCGGAACATTGATTTGTGAACATTGTGACCCAACTTTCTCATTAGAGAATTGGATAAGTAGATCCATAGGGATTTACCTTCTGCTTTTATGGTGAAAAGTTAGTAGCGCAAAAAGGTTGCTAGTTCCAATAAATCTTTTACGGCCTAAAACAGTTATCCAAAATAGTGGTTCTTAGATTTCGTCAAGCCATGATAGGCCAACGATGATCGATGAAGACCACTGAGGCATGATCAATGGTCCAAAAGAAGTTTTTTCCTTACTTAGTCATTATGAGCCAGGAATTTATAAGGTTGTCGCCACCTAGGGTGGGCAGTCCTCTATTTTAGATATGATGGACATGGGTGATGTAATTTATATGCTCGAATGTACAATCCTTAGGGATTGTTTTGGGAAAATTCTCGGTTTGTCTTCGATGATTTACATAAGGAATATCCTAGAATGATTCTAGATGCAAAATTGCAAACCCATTGACTTACCTATCGGTAAAAGCCAGAGCCTTAGCTATTGAGTGTATCCTCGTATTGTCTTTGGGAGAAACAGATGACCTATATTCCTTGATCTTTTCTTTGTTGTGGGACCTAAAGTACGCTTTGTGGGCGTATTCGGCATGATAAGTGTTATCTTTGGTAAATGGTCAACTGAGTTGTTTAGACATTGACCTTGCTCATTAGACTGTGGATAGAATGCTTTACTAGTAGTATATTAATTTCCTCCTTGTAAGATTCAATGCGCTAGTTTGGTGCATATGCGCTAGTTGGGCGCATCAAGAATGAACGCAAATTGGTCACCAAAATATCTTTAGAGAGGTTATTGCGCAAGAGGTAGTGATCTTAAATCACTTTATGTGAGGCGCACATGGTGGATTCCGTTGTATATACTTATCGCAAGAGGTGCTGATAAGGCTTATGTTTGGAATCTAGAATTGTGATCTTGAATCACTTCATGTGAGGCGCACATGGCGGATTTCATTGTATATACTTATCGCAAGAGGTGCTGATAAGGTTTATGTTTGGAATCTAGAATTGCGCAAGCTGTGGTCAATGTTTTTTTAAAATCGATCACTTATTTTGAGATGATGGGATGCTAACACTATTATGGTTTGTGTCATAATGATTAGCAGATGATGATGTCAGCAGGCAAGATTGGCTCACTCACACGAGCAATCGCCCTTGGCGCTTGAGAGCGAGCAAGGATGAGACTAGTGGTTTATTTTTTATTTAGAGCCAAGAGAGGCTTAAATAATCCACTATGTATGTCGCCTTGGTTACAACCAAGATGAGGTCGTGTTAAGGACCAAACATGGATGTTAGTACCCACTTTCCATGTTGTGCTTGTTATGATTAGCCAGATGCGAGATCTCATTTGGTGCCTAGAAGGCGAGCAAATAGAGAATTCGGGTTAGGCGCTAGAAAGCGACTAGACTAATATCTGTACGGTGTATCGAGGATGACATCACTCTTTTGGAAGAGTTACTCCACCGTAACATGTATTCATACTATATATGCTTGGCGACTAAGTAATGAGGTGAGAGAATGGATCCATGTTTCCTCACGGTGTGAGTCTTACGTGTCATTATTGATATGACTTTCATTTATGTACCCTTTTGTGACTTTTGACTATGTCATAAGGTAAGGGGTTGATGTTCTGCTACTTTGGTATGTTGCCTACGGTCATGTATGATTCGGCCTTAAGGGACATCACTAGAAAAGCGGTCAACCCTAAACTAAATGGCATGAGGGCAAAGGGAAGATCATCTAGTATTACACCACTGTTGTATATTCACTGCAGGCAACTCACATCGCTCTGTATGAGAAGCGGATTGAGTGTGAATATATTGCAAAAATTAAGAGGGTCAAACATGCTCTTTTTGAGGGATTAGAGATGTTTTTTGGACCGGTGTAATTAGATGGGTCTGGGGTATATAAGACACTATTTCTGTTCTTTTTGGGTTGATGTCTCTATCTTGGCTCATTTTGAGTTTCTAGAATAGAGCTCTCACATGCAGGTGTTCTCAGTAGTCGCACGGTGCAGTGGCTAGTATGAGATTGTTCATTTTTTGGAGAGATTGAGATAGAGATGTGGCAGTGTCATGCCAACTCATGTCCGAGTGGGAGATGTTAGAAATTGGGCCCCCATGTGGCATGACCCTTTGAACCTTATCCATGTAAGTTTGAATTTGAATTCAAAACTTACTTGGATAACCACTCAGGATATCCATATCTATCATATCAACTGATATGGATAGATGAGATATTATCCAACATATCTGATATAATATGGGATATGGGTGATTAAAAGAAAAACAACGTATGTCGTATATTTTACCCATATATTGACTCTCTCCCAAAATACAACGATCAAGAGCCATTTTGCACTGTGACTTGTGCAGGTGATATTCATTCTGTAATATCACTCCATTGCTGGGTTGATTGATCAGATTCAGGAAGCACGTGATTTACCCACGAGATCCTTCAATTCAGACTCTGCAGAAAAATGTATGACTATATTTTTCATCCGCTGCGTTTATACTTTGATTTACAGTAAGTAATTTAGAAATTGAATTAAAAAGGGGTTTATAATTCTTGTGGTATGTTGAACCCTAATCCTTTGGATTTTGATGTTATGGAGTATGATAATTGGAAATGGAAATGAAACGTGTAATATTAGAATGGAAATGAAATGTGGAATATTAAAATGGAAAAGAAATGAGAAATAATTTGGAATCGGGTTGATAAATTTAAGATAATGTTCTTACTGAAGTGTACTTGTTTTCAAAGAGAAGTTATGGCCTCTTAATGATGAGAGACTACATTTATGGCAAGGAGTTTTCTTAAAGGTTCAAGTGAAATTTAAAAAAAAGATACTTTTTGTATAATATTTTGAGCTTACAAAATGTCATCTTACTATATGATATCACTCTGCATGCATGATCATTTCTATTTATGTGTTAGCTATTGTTATAGACCTATGAGATTCCTACTGGGCATTAGTGCTCACCCCTCGTTGTTTTATTTCTTTTTCAGGAAGAGAATTTTGGATTCATTAGTTGAAGAGTATGGATTCCATGTATCTCTTTGTATAAATTTTATCATAGATGTTAAGGTAATGAAAAATGTATCTTGTGGTTTGTAAATATTTATTTGTAGCTTCGCAGCAGAAGCTTGTCATGTATTATTACATTGTTATTTTCAATGAGAGAGAGAACATGTATTATTATATTTCTATCACCCAAAGGTAATAAATATTAAAAAAAAAAGAAGAAAATGGACCTAAATTATAGGCTTTAGTAATGTTTCCGATTAATTAAAATTGGGGCGTGACACTTAATCTCCTCCATCCTATGAAGACAAACAAACGTGGCCTAAGTGTATTTAAATGTAATTTGAGTACACTAACTGGGAAATTTCTTTGAATTTTTAATTTAACTTTAATTTGAGTGACAAACTCCTTATAATTTCTCTAAGTTTGTAATTTGAGTAAAGTATGAAATTTCTCTAATTTTCTAATTCTTTAATTTCTCTGGTAGCTTGCAACGATTACTGGAAAGTTGTTATTGGCTAGCATTTGGAAGTAGCGGTCAGAGACTCGGAGGTGTCAACAATGGTTGGAGGTGGTAGAGTAATTAAACTACAATAAGAATAGTTTTGTCAAGAAAAAGTTGTTTTTCTTCAATTTACAAATATATTTTAGTTGTATTTAAACTAATACAAAATATTTATTAGGGAATTGAATATAAAAAAGGATTGAGTTCCCTACGGTTCAATCAAGTTCAAAGGGCATTGTTCGGGTCCGTAAGCCTATCATGAATTTTGATTCGATGATCTAAACTATTCATTTTGTATAATCCTTTATGTTTATCATCCACACAAAAAATTTAAGTCAATCCGATTATCGTAATATATTCAATTTATCACTTTTATTATTAAAAAACTGAATGATTTATTTTTATTATTACAAACACCCCCTCGAGGTTTGATAAAAATACAGATTCCCCCCTGAGGTTTGAGAAATTACAAATTACCCCCTGAGAGTCAAATTTTCATAACAAATTAGGAAAAATTAGGGGGGAATCTGTATGAAAATAAAAACCTCAGGGGGCAATTTGTTATGGAAATATAAACCTCAGGGGGTGGGATGTAATTTCTCAAACCTCAGGGGGGAATCTGTATTTTCACCAAACCTCGAGGGGTTGTTTGTAATTTACCCAAAATTAAATATGCAACAATTTTTTAATTAACCCAATTTTTTTTGTATGAATGATATGTACAAAATATCCTATAAAATGATTGGCTCAGATTATTAAAACATAATCCATGATAAGCTCCACGGATCCGGACAATACCCTCCAATTAATCTGAACGGGAGGGAATCCAACTCCTAAAAAAGCACCTTTAAAAACAAATAAAATAAAATGAACTTATAAATTCTATCAGACAGAACGATATGGTATCATATAATGAAGATGTACATGTAGAATGCATGCTTGCTTTATATATAATTGGGCAAATTATACTAACAGTCTTTATAATTTGGAACTTGTGTTATTTTGATCTCTGATTTTTTAATTGTGACACATTTGACTCAGAATTTTGAATCTTGTTCTAAATAAGGACAATTGAAAATACCATTGCTCAATTTCAAGGGCAAAGTAGTCAATTTGATAAAATATAAATTAATTTGACAAAAATAAATGTCAAAAAAATATTTTTGAATTTTAAAAAATTATTTCTAACCACCAAAGATAAAATGTAAAATTGATAAATCTTTTACACATTTATTTATTTATTTATTTTACCAAATTAATTTTTATTATGCGTTTGGATGATTTATTTATTTTACCAAATTAATTTTTATTATGTGTTTGGATAACAATAATGTAATGGGTGATTATTTTTATTTTCATTAAATTAGTTTTTATTTTTCCAAAAGTCAAATATGACGACATTTTGATATCAATATTAAACAAATCCATTAAATCTAAAATCTAAAACTAAAAACATTTCACATATTAAATATATCGATTACACATTAAAAACCTAACAACCACCTATTACATGATCATTATCCAAACACATAATAAAAATTAATTTGGTAAAATAAATAAATAAATAAATACGTAAAAGATTTATCAATTTTACATAATTTTAGTTAGGGTCAGTAGAAATAATTTTTTAAATTTTAAAAATATTTTTTTGACATTTATTTTTTTCAAATTAGTTTATATTTTACCAAATTGACAACTTTACCCTTGAAATTGAGTAATGATATCTCAATTGTCCTTATTAGGAATAAGATTCAAAATTCAGGATCAAATGTGTTACAATTGAAAAGTCAGGAACTAAAGTGACACGAGCCCCAAACTATAGAGACTGTTAGTATAATTCGCCCTATATAATATCCACTGATATATATGTTATCTGAACTCACCTGATCCTGGTCCTGGGAGGTCCCCTTGTGCATATCCTTCTTTGGCTATGAATGGAATCATCAGTCCAGATGAAATTAATAGGGCAAACATAGGACAATGGAGGTATTCTTGTGAACCATTTCAGTAGGAAAAATGTTTTAGACCTCTAAATTGTGAGCTCTAAGAAAGCTCTAAATTGTGAATTTTACTGTGTGATTTGCTGTTTTAACCTTTGTTTTGTTTTTTTTATTTTATTTTATTTTTATTTTTTTTAAAATTGTCACATCAATAGAGCTCTTATTTGAACTCTACTATTAGAGGTACTACTCACCACTGCATTATTATATGGGAAACGTAATGCACGACACAATCCTATTCAAAAGTCTTAACCCATTATTATATGGGAAACGTAATGCACGACACAATCCTATTCAAAAGTCTTAACCCAAGAATGGGTTAACTTATAATTTATAAGTAAAAGTCGTGGGAAATCCTCTTGGTAGGTAACAATTTATAAGTCTAGAAACTTAGAATTTATTTTCACATTTGACTAAGAATTAAAGTGGCAGAGAATTGTGTATCATGAGATTCATTTGAAAATCAATCTAAACCATATATTGATGTTTTTATCTAATTTTCTGAATAAAAATTTTAGAATTCTAGTATTAATTGGTACTTGAATTACAACTACTATGGTCTCGTTTGATAGAACTGTGAGAAAGTTATTATAAATTATAACTTAATGGATTATAGATTATATCTTTAAACATAAGTTATTAACCTGTTTGATGCAGCTGTGAGATTATGGATTTAAGCAGCAGAGTAATGTTTGGTTAATAAACTGTAAAATAACTTTTTTTGTATAATTTTCCTTTTTGCCCTTATATGATATAAAAATAATTATTTTATCAATTGTTTTCAGTTTTAATTTTAAAAAAGTTATTTCATTAATAAAAGTTAATATAATTGGTATTACAAAAATTATTATTTTCATTAATAGTATCAATTAGTATAAAATTATTTCATTTTTTCATTATAATTAATGGCTTAATTAGCATCAATACTTTTTTTTTCTTTTCTTTAAATCTTTTTCTTCATTATAAATTAATTAATGTCAATTAATGGCTTAATTAACATCAATACTTTTTTTTTCTTTTTTTTTCTCTGTTTTTTTTTAATCTTTTTCTTCATTATAAATTAATTAATGTCAATTAGTGGCTTAATTAGCTTCAATATTTTCTTTTCTTTTTTTTTTCTTTTTTTTAATCTTTTTTTTTCAATATAAATTAATTAGTGTCAATTAATGGCTTAAAAATTGTGATTCTGTTTTTATTAATTTTTTTTCATTACAATTAATAATATAACAATTGTGCAATTTATTTCTTTATTTAAATTGTGCAATTGTGCAATTTATATCAATAATTGTGAAATAAATTGTGTAATTTATTTAATGGATATAAATTGCATGATTTATTTCAATATTAATTGAAATATTTTTTTTAGTGATATTTCATTATAAATTAATTTGCGTCAATATTAATTGATATAAATTGCACAATTTATTTCAATATTAATTTATATTAATTTGCACAATTTATTTCAATATAAATTAATTTGTGTCAATTAATGGCTTAAGTAGCATCAATTAATACTAAAATTATCATTTAATTAATAGTATCAATTAGTATAAAATTATTTATTTTTTTATTATAAATTAATTAGTGTCAATTAATGACTTAATTAGCATCAATTAATACTAAAATTATTAATTAGCATCAATTGATACTAAAATTATTAATTAGTTACTAAAATGCTTAATTATTATTTTTTTTTATTAAAAAAACACTAAAAACCTCCCCCTCCCAAAAAAAAAAAAAAAACATTGAAACCCTAGCTCCGGCAGTCACAGCGGAGCTAGGTTTGAGATCGCCTCTTTATCTTCATCTTCTAGGCCAAGTTCTTCATCTCCTTGTCTTCTCCGACAACACAACCACCACCACCGCCTCCCCATCTGTTGCCATCACCATCGCCATTGCCGAAGGTAGAGAGATCAAATCTGGGCAATGGTAGATCCACCACCACCTCCGACACCTCTTCTCTCTCTCTCTCTCTCTCTCTCTCTCTCTCTCTCTCTCTTCCTCTCAATTTCGAAAACATTAGGCGGCAGAGGAGGAAGTAGAACAGAGGCGGCGGCAGTGGTGGTGGTGGTGGATTCGCTACCGTTGATTGAGGCTGTCGATTTGGCTCCCCGCACTTCCCCATACTCTTCACCAAGTCAGAAGCTAGATTTTCGTCGCCTTTCACCACTGCGAGCCTCTCTAGGGCGGTGATTGTCACTCTCATAGATCTGAATCCACACACACACACACACAGAGCTAGGGTTTTAGAGAGCTAGGGTTCACCAAAAATCACCTCCCTTTCGTCGGAAATTGCCTCTTAGAGACATGTGAGAGACAGAAATGAGTTGTGTTTGGTTTATATACATGGCACACTTTGAAATTGTAAGGGGCATTTAAGTCATTTTGCCCCTCAAATCCCAGCTGCGCGCTTAAGCTGAATCGAAAAGCACCTCCTCCCCAACTCAAAGAATAATCACCTTTTTGACTTAATTTAAGCTAAAAGTTGATCACTTAAGCTACACCAAACACACAAAAATCACTTAATTTAAGCTAAAAGTTGAAATAAGTTGGATTTAAGCTCTACCAAACACCCCCTATAACTAGTGGTGTGATTCATTTTCTTTTCCTTCCTTAATGGGGAAGGAAAATCAATAGAATGTATCTGAAAGATTAATGTAGGATTTTAGCATACCATCACACTCCGTAGATGACGTTTTATGTGGTTTCACTATATCAACATTGACTTGATGGTAAATATTTCTCTCTGTTAGCAACTTTATTTTAGTATTTAACACGATAATATTATGCTTATCTAATGAAGTGTTGGATTTTAGAATCTGGCAAACATTCACCCAACTCTCTTAACCCTACTTCAAATGGTGATGTTAATACACGGATGGACGAATGTAAGTACAGTAATTTTTAAAAATAACAAATATATTAGTTTCAATCTGTAAACCCAACCTGACCACATAGAATTAAAAAAATTTCTTCAATATTAATATATGTACATATTATTCATTTGTTCAATAAATAAATTATTGAAACTCGAAATGAGTCTTTTTACTTTTCAATATAAGCGTAATCCTCACTTGTCATTTTTAGTTAAAAAAAATATTAGAAATGGGATTTGTTTAGTAAATTTGTTTTTGTTTTTTTTTTTTTTTTTTCGGGGGGTAAATTCTTACACCATATAATTTAATTATGATTAAAATTTAAAAATTTTAAAAAAAGTTCATGAATGTCATTTACAAAAATAAAGTGCATTTAGTTTTATGATGAAAAAAAAAATGCAATTAAATAAAAAGGTAATGTGGTCTCTAATAATATAACATTTATAACCTTTTCAATTTTCTATGAATAATGCAATATGCATAATTGGTGCATGTCGCACCACCAATTTTCTATGAGCTAATTCTACTTACACTACAAAAAGAACTCATTACACTCTTTAATTTATATTTTTTTTTATCACAATTTTATCTTTTGTGTAAAACTACCGATTGATCCCTAAACCTTAAGAATTGAACCATCAATTTCTCATCCCACCAATCACCCTTCACACACACACACACACGCACACACACACACACACACACACACACTTTCTCTCTCTTTCACCTAAGGCAACCTTCCCCCACCGTTCACCTACCTTCAACAGCTCTTTCCAACGCCCAGCTGTAACGCCCCCAAAATATAACACCAATAAACCATTCATAAGATCCATAATCATATAAAGTAGTATACTTCATTCATCAGGGTTTATATTACAAAAGAGATATCACATGCATTATACATTCATAAATATTCATCTTGAATCTATAACATGTAATATTAAGTTAACAACAACAAAGTAAATGCCCTACGGGCTTACATCTTTCCAAGTTATCACTTAGTTACAACAAAAGAAAGAGTCCTAACTCTTTTACATATAAAGCACTCGGCCTGAATAAACATTAAAGCATAAATATAACAAAAACAGAGCCTTTAGCCCCTAGTCCTCCCAAGCTATGTCCTTGGAGGTGGCGTATCACTTATACATGAAAATGGTTTCCCACGTAGGGTGAGCCAAAGCCCAGTAAAGATGAACTCACACAATATATGCAGTTTAACTAAAGTATGAGTATCAACTAAATGTTCAATTTACATAACCAGCTTATATTCTTTCCAGGACCATTCAACGTAGATTATCGTATCTCAATTCGTTTCCATCCTTTTTCTTTACATCAACTTATGAGTCAAGTTCATTTTCATCGAAATAGACCAAATGAAACTGCAATTCATTGGTTCACAATTCAACAACCTTTCTTATTCAAAACACTTCAACATCGTTGCCATTTTACGGGATTCACATCCGAGGGAATCGGTACCCATAAATATAAGATTTTGAGACTTTCACCCTGGTCACTACGGCCAACTTAATTTCAAATGGAGTCCATCCCCTATTTCCTTCCAATCAATGGAGTACATCCCCTATGCCCTCCCAAACAAAATACATATACAATGCATCAAAAGTACCGTCATATACAATGACTAACCACGACACATATTTAATATCTCAAACATACCATCATATTCAATGACGTAAATTTAACGATGGTTCCAGTTTACCTAATCCACATGCATTGTCTACAACAATCATAGTTATCCTTCACCGATAGCCCAAAACAGATATTTTTAAACAGATATACAATCTTTTAAACAGATAATTTATCAAATTTCCATAAGTGAGCAATTTAACAAATCCAACTATACCATTCATTCATACAACCTCCCAATTTCATATTTCCTACATCAATTCCATTATTTATACAAAATAATTTATTTAACTCAAATTAGGGAAAATCTCTCCCTTTTCTCAAATTCAATCAAATGACTAGATTCCACCATTTAGTACTAGAGAAACATCATATACAAGGCTTATAGTCATTTTAGAGATCCACACGGAAAACCCCTCTTTACTTTTTTATTTCAAACCCTAACTTCACTAAAACCTCCCCAAATCCCACCATTTATACAAAATGATAAGTACCTAGGTTAAAAACCATCACAAGGTGTAGAATATCCCTACCTTAAGTGTAGAAACTCAAAGGAGATGAAGAAGAAACTCAAAGGTGCCCAAACTTGATTTTGCTCGGATCAAGAGGAAGCCCACAAGATACTCTAGCTCTTTATCAAAGGGAGTAGTATAGCGATCCCGGTTTTCCTTTTCTGTATTTGTTGTACTCTGGACTTTGGTTCCGTGGAGTTGGTAGTTGTATATCTTGTTGTCATCCTTTAATTCCCTATGTTTGAATTTTAAGATGTCTTGGGCGTGTTTTGAACAGGTAGGTTGAGTTTTGGTCTCAAGTGTTGTTGCCCAGTGTTTTGGTGTTACGCTCGAGCAGGTCATTCTGCGCTCGAGTGGAGTTTGCTTTTTGGTTGTCCACTCGAGCGGATCTTCTTGCGCTCGAGCAGAGTTTACACACTCCCAGTATTTCGTGCCTCTGCAAAACTTCTGCAGGAGTGTTTTTCACGCTCGAGCAGGTTTTCTTACGCTCAAGCGGGTTGCGCTCGAGCGAACCTTTTGGCGCTCGAACGGGTAGTGCCTTGTCTGTGAAAGTTCTGGGAGGGGGAAATCTACGCTCGAGTGGATTGGTTTTCGCGCTCGAGCGGATGTACTTTATCTTTGTGTCTTGGCGCTTGAGCAGTCCTTCTTGCGCTCGAGCGGACCATGTTTTTTGTTCTTGACGCTCGAGCATTGTGTTTTCTGCTCGAGTGGACCTATCATATATCAGAAGGCAGTTGGGCATTTTTGAATCACTTTTTTAATTCACTCTCTCTCTCTTACTTTCTAAAAAGATATTTTGAGAGCCACTCTCTCTAGAAACTCCCTTCTCTCTAGGGTTTGATCTAGTTACGGTGCTTCCCTTTCCTTCGGCCTTTGTAAAAGTTGTGTTGATCGTCGAGGGCTTCGTTTTGATCCAAAAAATTTAGAGTTTGGAGCACTTTGGTTTTGGTCTTCTTCTCCATTCGAGCTCTAAGTTTGAGGTAGGGATCTCCTACTCCATCTTATGAGCTTTGTCTTTGAATTTTGGTATTTCGATATGTTGGGGGTTGTTGGGTAATTTTGAGAAAGTTTGGGGCCTTGGTGTAATTTTCAAAAGATGGGTTTTCAAATATATAAACTCTTATGTATGTAATACATTGGAAAATGGACTTGGTGATTGGATTGTTGGTGAAAAAGGAACCTTAGGGTTAGTATTGTGAATTTGGGAAAAATCCCTAATTGCATGATAAATTAATTGGTATAATTAATTTTGGGAAATGAGGAAATTGAATAGAAAATATTCAAATCGGAATGGTATTGTAGACGCGCCCGCGTGGGGCTCAATGCTACAGTTCGGACTCGATTGTCACGGTTCTTAATCTGAACCAAAGAGTCCAAATCCGGCAAATCGTTTTGGAAAATAGATTTTTGTAAAGAAGTGCCAAACATGGACTGCTTTGCCAGATACAGAGTCGCCACCTAAATATTTTTTATGGGGGAATAAAGGCTAAACCCTGACTGGTTTGCCTAAGGCCACGTGTCCGTCATCACCAAAGTTGCCTCAGCTCGAGAACTTGGGTACGATTGGGGAAGGTCAGCTATGAGCACCCCCGCTTGCCCGATCAAAGATCGGCCTCTACTAACCATGATATCTTGTTTTGAAAACGTTATGCGTTCTTATTTCGATTAATTAGCTAATCTTACTATGTGATGTGCACAACACAAAAGTATAGACTAGATCGCCTAATTTGGAACAAAACATTGCATATCCGTTTGTTTGGAAAATGGTTTGGAATTTGCTACTTGTAAGTAGGCTAAAACATGGATTTCAACGAGTTGTTCGAACTCAAACAATCCAACCTTCACCCACAGGCATTCAGGCAGTAATATCACATAAGCACTTAGCCTCATGGCAAGCATGTTGTAATGTTAACACTCACACACATGCAAGATGCTAAAGCATAAATGCTTACCTAGTACTCCGAGCCAAACAGGAAACTAGTTAGTAATCAAATGCATGATCCTAGTTCATGTTAGCAATGGCTAATGCAACACATACAAAATGTCACTAGAATAGGCTCGGCTAATCCTAGGATGGCATGTGATGATGCTACAGTTTAACACATATTCAACTTAGAATTGAAATACAAATGCAATTAGTATGATGCGCCGAGCTCGGTGCATGCATTACGAATGAATGTATGCAAACATGCTATCATAAGTATGCTAATCAAAACATGCCCTAAACTAACCATCGAAAGCTAGTAAATAAAAGGGAAGAAAGACGTGGGGTTGGAAGACATACACACACTCACACACACTTATTACACAGTTACCCTCACTCAGAGAGTCTGAATAAATAATACAGATTTAACTAATTAACTAGCTGACTAACTAATTAATTAATTACAAAACTTCTAATTAATGAACAAATTAATTACAAAAGGAAGGTGGCCGCAGCCTCGCCTCGGAATGCGTGGATGATGTATACTCGATCCGCCTTGCCTGAAAACCCAGTACCATGCCACTGTTGCCTCTGTTTACATTGTCTTGCTCCTCTGAAAATTATGAAAGTTTCTAGAACTGCTTTGAACTTCCTTTTGGGTGTTTTGGAAGGCCACCGGCCAAAGGAACAATCCACCGACCATGAGAACAATGTTATCGGCCAAAACTTTGACCACCGGCTGGGCATTGATGGTCGGTCGGCATTTCAAGTAGCCGGTCGGCTATCTCTTCCTGCAGAATCCTGCAGTTGCTGCAACAGAGGGGGAAACAGGGCATGGCATGGAATTTTCAAGCAAATGTGTGCTTGGCCACACTCCCTATCATGCAATGAACTCAAGGAAGGGTGGCTCTCGACCCTCAGGCCATCAATTGCGCATTGCGATGCATGATGGCCTAAGAAGCCAAATTTGTCATTCAATGTAAAATGAATGCATAAAAGAGATGAATGCCTCGTGCCCTATCATGTTGAGGTCATGGGCATTGGCGACCGAGGAGTGAGACGTACTTCGTCATTTTGAGTACGAACATGCCTCATCCCTCATGCTTGGTTTGACACCCCAAACCAAACAAAATGTTATGCATGGGTGCAATGTGGCTCAAGTATGTAAGGTGGCTCGAGTATGCAAACATGCCAAATGCAATGCAAACCAAGCATGTAAACATGCAATGTGCCAAGCATGCATAATGCAATGTGATGCAACCTATCATACAATGCAAACATTCGATGCAAACAATGATATAATGCAAGCATGCAACTAATGTAATGCGACATGCAATCATGCAAAGTATGCAAAGATGGACTTATACCGAAATGAGAGGTCCTCAGCCCATCCCAAAACAGTGGCCTAAGATGGTGCAAAAGAGCACCAATTATGCATGCAAGCATGCACATAACAAGGTTCATCATCTAAGCATGAAAGGGGACAACTCTAGGCATACTTGAAGGCGATATACATGGATGTTAAACACTCATGTTAGACTCTGAAAAGCATGCGAAGAATGATGCCGAAACATGCTAGGGAATGGGTGCGACATAGAAGGCATTCAAGGCCACAAAATAGAGCATTGCTCAACACCTATCCCAAGCAAACATGGTATGGACTATGCAACCAAAAACAAAGTTACAATGCACCAAAATAAGTCCCAAAACCCACTGTTATGGCGGCTTAAATGACTCAAACACATAGGCATGCACAAAAGTCCAAACATGGAGCATGAGGCCACACCTCTTCAAGGTATAAAAGGGGAACAAATGCATGTATGTAGGCACAAAACATGGACTGAAATGACATAATAAGTGATTCCAAATCATTGAAATAGCCAATGTAATGCATGCTAATGACTCACACACCTGAGGCTCACAAGCCAAAATGTAAAGAAGCTATACCAAACATGGAAAATGTGATCAAATCAGTGCCTAACAGACCTCAAGCATGATGTTAGGAAAGAACATGCAAGCATGATGGTCTTAAGGGCAAGATGCATTTCTAGGCAAAAAAGAGGAATGCAAAGCAAGTATACTATGCATGCAATGGGCCATTAATCTGACCAAAAACAAAGATATAATATGACCAAATAACACCCAAAAACCTCTAAAATGAAGCCAAAAGCAACTACACATACATGCTACCCTTATGAGCCAAAAATGCAAACAAAAGAGAGACAAAGGGAGAGGGGTGTCCCTCCCCTATGCAAGACCTCAAAACCCCTTCTTCACCACTGAAAATTCACTGGATTTCATTAGTGAAAAGGTCAATGCACAAAGGTATTCAAAGCTTAACAAAAAGAGCACAAAAAAGGGCCAAACAAGGCCTAAGAGGGGGGGGTCGACCCCCAACACCAAAATGACATTAATGAAGTATCTTAAGCATGCAAATACAAGACTTTTTTCAGTTATACACAAAGCTTAAATCAGTATGCAAGATAGGTTAAAGACTAGTGCAAGATTGGGAAAAATAAAGCAAAAGTGTTACCCTTGAAGAACACTTCAAGAACTGCAAGTGCAGCCCCCTTCTTCTGATCAAAACCAGCTCAAAACTTGAAGAACAAACCCTCAACACCTCCAAAGTCGAAATATGGTGTAATACTATGTGTTCTAGTGCAAAACTAAGAACAAACTACACTTTTAGGCCCTCAAACACGCACAAATCAAGAGAGAGAGGGAGATATAGAGAGAGAGGGTGATATACATCAGAGATATATGTAATTAGGTCTGGTTTTGCTGAACCCCTTCAAAGGATGAGGGAGGCCTCCTTATATAGACAAGGCAAAGTGTTAAGCTTCTTAGAGAAGCTAACAAAAGGGTCAAGGCTT
Source organism: Camellia lanceoleosa (assembly GCA_025200525.1). NCBI lineage: Eukaryota > Viridiplantae > Streptophyta > Magnoliopsida > Ericales > Theaceae > Camellia > Camellia lanceoleosa. The sequence continues at coordinate 8,460,142 of CM045772.1, forward strand.
CTAAGGGAAGCTAAGGTAAAGGGGCCATTGCTTTGTAAGGAAGCTGGGATAGGGGTGCAACCTTCTTGAGGAAGCTAAGACAAAGGTCCAAGCTTCCTCAAGAAGCTAGACCAAAAGGGTACAAAAGGGGCAAGTTCTTCCATACAGCTATATAGAGGACAAGTCCGTGCACTCCAGCTGGCACAACTGGCATGCACTATGCCTGAAAGAGGCAAAAAAGTGGTACCGGCCATAAAAGGAGTCCATCGGCCAAATAAATGGTCGGCCAACCACACAAAGAGCCGACCGGCCATTACCAATGGCTGGTGGAAAGAAAACAAGGCCTGTGGCCCTAAGCCATGGCCGGTGGGTTTAAAAGATGGCCGACAAGCCACCTCCCATCCTCAAGAGCACAAAACACAAGCCCTTGGTGCAAAACCAAGCACAGAACAGGCAAGTTAAGAGATCCGGAGGCAAGGCGTGTAGCTGAGACCTCCGAGAACTCAAAACGAACACAAACATGGATGATCACCGAGTGTTCAAACGGTGACGTCCAAGTCTTGAGGACGGTCAAAAATAGGGTGTCTACAGGTATGGGATTAAAGGGTGTAGTTGGATTATTTTATCGCTCACCTAGGCAAATGTTGATAATTTATCCATTTGATGCATTTATTTTCTATTTAGAAATAACTGCTTTGGGCTATCGATGGAGGATAGTCGAGATTGTTGTAGACAATGCATGATGATTAGGCAAACTAAAACTATTCAATGGAATGTGTCATCGAATATAACGATTTAAAAATACATTAACTTTATGTATTGATTGATTATGTATATGATCTGTGTTTATATACATTGTGTTGTGTGGGAGGAGATATGGGATGTACTCCACAGTTTAGGGGAAGATAGGGGATGGACCTCTAAATCGGAATTTGTGTGATATTGATATAGTACTACAATGTGTATCATGGTAAAGTATGGAAGTGTGTGTTTGATTTGATACAGCACCAAAATGTGTATCACTTGTAAAGTAAGGAAGTGGTTTATGTGTTATTGATACAACACCAAAATGTATATCCGTCATGAATTTCGAAAGTGTTTTAGTAATGAGTTATAGTCTCATTAAAATTATTTGGCCAGGTTCTGAGCCTTGTTTTCAAACTCAAAGTTGAATAAGAAACGGAAGGTGAAATGTAACATGGTTATAATTGTCGTGAAACGGTAATATGGCATGAGTTGGAATATAAGTATGGACCATCTGTTGAATGTTATTATTTTAGCCATTGTTTATAGTTGGTTTAGTATATTTCTACTGGGCTGTGGCTCACCCTATATGGGACATCATTTTCAGGTACAGGTAGCGTGCCACCTCCAAGGACCTAGCTTGGGAGGCTTAGTGGCTGGGACTTCTTTTGTTATTTTGTTGTATTACATGTATATCAAGCCAAGGGCTTTCTATGTATAGAGTTAGCACTCTCTTTTTGTAACCAAGTGTTGACTTGGAAAGTTGTAAGCCCATAGGGCATTTACTTTTGTTGTCAACATGTAATACATTTTGTAATGATTATTCTGATGGAATATATTTATGATTCATTCTCTTATGTCTAAGCATGCTATTGTTGGATGATTTATGGGTTTTTTTTTTTTTTTTTTTGAGGGCATTACAACTTGGTATCAGAGCGTACCGGGTTCGAATACTTTGGGTACGTGGGAAGTGATTAGTATCACAATGGGTTTGTCTCGCTTGTTAGAGACTTATGTGTAATGTTATGTGCTTATGTGATAACATGTTTATGTGACTATTTGGGTATGGGATTTAATTTCTAGGATGTTGATTGGATCCTTGGGTTTCTGTGAGTCTTGTTGGAAAAGCACCTGATCAATGCTGTTTCTAACCGAAACTCTAGTAACGCCTCGGGACTGCCATTATCCGGAAACGAAATTCGTAAGTGCTTATGTGTTTATGTGCTTACGTGGAGTGAATTACAGTTGTCCATGCATTAGGACGCGAGTGTTATAGCTTCGGCACATTTGTGAATGTGCTAACGTTCTTCGTTACCTTTATTAGGATATCAGGAAAAGGACGAAGAGGTAGACGTGGTAGGCGTGGTAGGCAGGAGATGCCTTTACCGGATGATACTCCGGCGCAGCAGGAGGGAGTTGGCCAGGCCAATGTGGCCGAGCCAGCTGGTTAGGAGGCTATGGGCGCTTTAGCCCGTGGGATAGCCAATGCTTTGAGGGAGTCTATGGGTATTCTCAGAGCTGAGAATCCAGTTCAGGCTCAAGTGCAGGCCCCGGTTGTTGATGCAGGGCCTTCCTTCTTGAAGAGGGAGTTCTTCCGGTCTAATCTGGATGAGTTTATTGGGAATCCGAAGGAGCCACTTAAGGCTGACGAGTGGTTGGAACAGATGAGTAAGACGTTTGAGATGCTTGGCATCGAGGACGGGGCATTGAAAGTGACCTTGGCATCCTTCCAGCTTAAGGGAGATGCGGGTTAGTGGTGGAAGTACATGAAAGGCCGTATTGGTGGTACGTGGAAGGATTTTGTGAATGCTTTCCAAGAGAAGTACCTATCTCCAGCAGTTAGGGAGAAGCTGAGAGACCCGATTCGCCACTTTTGCGATTGATTTCCTCGATGGCGAGTTTGAGGCTGCTTTTACTAGCTTGTCCAGGTTTGCACCTGAGCTTGTGGCGTCTAAGGAACGCCGGTGTATCAAGTTTGAGAGGAGGTTGAAGCGTGGACTCAAGATGAGAGTTGGTGGGTCTATGATTCGAGATTATGGGCGTCTGGTTGATGCTGCAGCCCATATGGAGATCATGATGCAGGAGGAGGAAGGAGGATAGAGAGGCTCCAAGAGGAGCCAGGATGGTCAGGGTGATGGCAGGAGACAGAGGGGTGCTAACCCTCAGCAGTCTCAGGGTGGTGTTGCTAGATCGACCTTTCTAGTGCCGAGTGTAGGCTCGGGGAGAGGCAATCAGGAGATTTCACCTGTTACAAGTGTGGTCAGCTGGACCACAAGGCTTCGGCTTGCCTACAAAGGGGAGGAGGTCAGAGAGCTGCTTCATCTTCAGCTAGACCGTAGAGCGAGTCGGCGAGGGCGATCCTTGTCTTGTTATCAGTGTGGTCAGCCTGGGCACCTGAAGAGGTTTTGCCCACAGTTGAGTGCCACTTCAGACGCGTCTGGTTCTAGGCAGATGTAGGGTTTTTAGCCAGCTTAGTCTGTGCAGGCCTCGAGGGCCAATCCGGGAGCTTCGTCGTCCCAGTCTGTACAGTAGTCGTATGCTCCAAGGGGTGAGCGGGTGGATCAGGGGCCTACTGGGCACGTGTATGCTATTATCGCGCAGGATCTTGTACCTGCTCCATCTGTTGTGAGAGGTACCTTCTTGTTTTGCAACTCGGTTACTAGTGTATTGATTGATATGGGTGCATCTCATTCTTTTGTATCTGTTGCATTTGTATCTGTTTTGGGATTGGAGTTGGCACAGTTAGCATCTTCTGTTTGTGTAGTGTCACCTATCGGTGGTGAGTTGATTTTGAAACAAGGATATAGGGGTTGTGATATAGAGGTCGCCGATCACCGGCTTCCGTTTCCTTTTGTAGTGATGTCCATATCGGGATTTGATGTTATTTTGGGTATGGACTGGCTATCGTCATACCGAGCTGTTATTGATTACTACCGCCAGAGGGTCACAGTATGTACCTCAAGCGGGGAGTGTTTCCATTTCTTGGGGAATCAAGTTGGTAGTGTGTTGCCACCGGTGTTTGATCCGCGAGGGCGGAGTGAGCTTAGTGGTCTTCTCGCTAGCTTCATGAGTGGTGAGTGTGATGAGACCCAAATTGCATTACCGAGTGGTTTGTGAGTATTCAGATGTTTTTCCCAAAGATCTCGTTAGTTTGCCACCTCACCGAGAGATTGAGTTCTCTATTGATTTAGTGCCCGGCACGGCGCCGATTTCTATGACACCTTATCATTTTGCCCCAACCGAGTTGAGTGAGTTGAAGATTCAGCTCCAGGAGTTGCTGGATAAGGGCTTTATTCGCCCTAGTGTTTTGTCGTAGGTAGCACCAGCCCTCTTTTCTAAAAAGAAAGATGGTGCCTTGAGACTTTATATCGACTATCGGAAGTTGAATCGGGCTACGGTCAAGAATAAGTACCCTATGCCCCGTATTGATGATTTGTTTGACCAGTTGAAGGGTTCCCGTTGCTTCTCTAAGATAGACTTGAGATCGGGTTACCACCAGTTGAGGGTCAGTGAGGAGGATATTCCTAAGACGGCATTCTGCATGTGGTATGGCCATTATGAGTTTCTGGTGATGCCATTTGGGCTCACCAATGCACCGGTAGTCTTTATGGATTTGATGAACCGGATGTTCCAGGAATTCTTAGATCGATTTGTGGTCGTTTTCGTGGACGACATTCTTATCTATTCACCTTCGGAGGAGGAGCACGAGGAACACTTGAGAGTGGTGCTTGAGTTGCTTAGAGCCCATAGGCTGTATGCCAAGTTTGGGAAATGTGAGTTCTGGCTAGAAGAAGTCAAGTTCTTAGGCCATGTGATATCCGGGAAAGGGGTGTCTATTGATACATCCAAGATTGAGGCAGTGCAAGATTGGGCACAGCATAAGAATGTTTTTGAGATCCGCAGTTTTCTGGGATTAGCTGGATATTACCGCCGGTTTGTGAAAGATTTCTCCAGGCTAGCTTCGCCGTTGACTAGGTTAACGCGGAAAGGGGTCAAGTTTGTATAGAATGAGACATGTGAAAAGTCGTTCCAAGAGCTGAAGGTTAGATTGATCACCACTCCGGTCTTGATTATTCCGGAGAGAGGGTTGGGTTATGCGGTTTATTGTGATGCCTCACAAGAGGGTTTGGGTTATGTGTTGATGCAAGAGGGGAAAGTGGTAGCTTATGGCTCACGTCAGTTGAAAATACATGAGAAGAATTACCCTACACATGACCTAGAGTTAGCAGCAGTAATCTTTGCCTTGAAGATGTGGAGGCATTACCTGTATGGTGAGAGGTTCGAGGTATTCTCGGACCATAAGAGTTTGAAGTACCTGTTTACACAGAGAGACTTGAATCTAAGGCAGAGAATGTGGATGGAGTTCATCGAGGACTACGATTTTGAGTTGCACTATCACCCGAGAAAGGCCAATGTTGTGGCCGATACCCTTAGTAGAAAATCCATTAGTGATGTAGCTTGTATAGCCATCCCAGAGTGGAAGATGTTGGGGGCACTTGGCGAGTTTGATTTGCTTCTGGGCGAATCTGTTGAGGCTGCGGCTTTGTTTTCTGTTGTTGCGCAACCTACACTTGTGACTCGAGTGTTAGAGGCGCAGAGAGGTGACCTTGAGGTAGAATCCCTCCGAGAGAAGATCTCCAGTGGGAAGGTTGAGAAGGGTTTGTCTGTGTATCCCGACCTGAGTGTGAGATACCGAGATCGTTTGTTTGTGCCGAAGTCTTGTTGAGAGAAAGCACTCCGAGAGTTTCACCATTCACGCCTTGCGGTGCATCCGGAAGGCACTAAGATGTATCAAGATTTGGGTCGCCAGTTCTGGTGGCGGGGAATGAAGAGAGATGTGGCAGTTTTCGTGTCTAAGTGCCTTACTTGTCAGCAAGTGAAGGCCGAGCATCAGAGGCCAGCGGGTTTGCTGCAACCCTTGCCTATTGCCGAGTGGAAGTGGGAGCATGTCACTATGGACTTCGTTGTAGGTCTTCCGAGGACTCAGCGGGGTAGTGATGCTATTTGGGTGGTTGTAGACCGGTTGACTAAATCGGCGCACTTTATCCCTATGCGCACGAGAGATTCGGTAGATCATCTTGCCGATTTGTATATTTGGGACATAGTGAGATTGCACGGGGTCCCAGTGACGATCGTCTCGAATAGAGACCCTCGTTTTACCGCTAGGTTGTGGCAAAGTTTGCAGAGTGCCTTGGGCACTAAGTTGACCTTTAGTACGGCTTATCATCCTCAGACTGACGGGCAGTCCGAGCGTACTATTCAAATCCTTGAGGATATGCTTCGAGGTTGTGTCCTTGACTTTAGTGGGATGTGGGAGAGGCACTTGCCCTTGGTGGAGTTTGCCTACAACAACAATTTCCAGTCTAGTATCGGTATGGCACCGTCTGAGGCCTTGTATGGCTGACCGTGTAGGTCTCGAGTTTGTTGGGCTGAGGTGGGTGATGCACCTTTGTTGGGCTCGGAGTTGGTGAGAGAAACAACAGAGAAAGTTGAGCTTATCAGTAGGAGGCTTGTTACAGCCCAGAGTCGCCAAAAGAGTTATGCCGACCGTAGGAGGAAGCCTTTAGCATTTGAAATGGGTGATCATGTTTTCTTGAAAATATCACCGAGGCGAGGTTTGATGAGGTTTGGGAAGAGTGGGAAGTTATCCCCTCGGCTTATCGACCCCTTTGACATCCTTGAGAGGATTGGGGAGGTTGCTTATTGTTTGGCTTTGCCACCGCAGTTGTCCAGGGTTCATGACGTTTTTCATGTTAGTATGCTTCGGAAGTACGAGCCAGATCCATCGTACGTGTTGGATTGGACTGACTTAGAGGTAAATGAAGATGCCTCATATGAGGAGAGACTGGTTCGGGTCTTGGATAGGTGGGATCAAGTCTTGCGAGGCAAGGCCATTCCCTTGGTTAAAGTTTTGTGGAAGCATCACGGAGTGGAAGAAGCCACTTGGGAACGTGAGTTGGAAGTCCGTGAGAAATATCCGGACATGTTTGTTGATGTGTAATCATGTTTTGAGAATTTTATAATATTGTTGAACTTTAAGAGCATTGTATATGTCTTAAGTTGTAAAACATTGTATATGTTTTGGTTTATGAGAGTATTTTGGAACTTGCCTTGAAATGGAAGTTTAATGTAACATTGCATATGTTGAATGTATTGCAGAAATGGATATATATCATGAATATTAAATATGATATAGAATTGTGGAATGTAGTATTGAAATTTGTGGAATTTCAGGGAATGCATAATTATAATGCATGTTGTGGAAAATGTTGTAAATTGCCTCTTGAAAAGAGATGAGATGACCGGTAATGGGTCGAGTTGTTAAAATTCGCATTGTAATAATGTTGGGAATTGAGAAAATCTTATTTTTGAAAAACTTGTATTTAATTTCGGGGGCGAAATTCTTTAAGGGGGGAAGGTTATAGCAATCCCAGTTTTCCTTTTCTGTATTTGTTGTACTCCGGACTTTGGTTCCGTGGAATTGGTAGTTGTATATCTTGTTATCATCCTTTAATTCCCTATGTTTGAATTTTAACATGTGTTGGGTGTGTTTCGAACAGGTAGGTTAAGTTTTGGTCTCAAGTGTTGTTGCCCAGTGTTTTGGTGTTACACTCGAGCGGGTCATTCTGCGCTCGAGCGGAGTTTGCTTTTTGGTTGTCCGCTCGAGCGAGTCTTCTTGCGCTCGAGCGAAGTTTACACACTCCCAGTATTTCGTGCCTCTGCAAAACTTCTGTAGGTGTGTTTTTCACGCTTGAGCAAGTTTTCTTATGCTCAAGTGGGTTGCGCTCGAGCGGACCTTTTGGCGCTCGAGCGGGTAGTGCCTTGTCTGTGAAAGTTCTGGGAGGGGGAAATTTACGCTCGAGCGGACTGGTTTTCACGCTCGAGCGGATGTACTTTATCTTTGTGTCTTGGCACTCGAGTGGGCCTTCTTGTGCTCGAGCGGACCATGTTTTTTGTTCTTGACGCTCGAGCGTTGTGTTTTCCGCTCGAGCGGACCTATCATATATCAGAAGGCAGTTGGGCATTTTTGAATCACTTTTTGCATTCACTCTCTCTCTCTTGCTTTTTAAAAAGATATTTTGAGAGCCTCTCTCTTTAGAAACTCCCTTCTCTCTAGGGTTTGATCTAGTTAGGGTGCTTCCCTTTCCTTCGGCCTTTGTAAAAGTTGTGTTGATCGTCGAGGGCTTCGTTTTGATCCGAAAAATTTGGAGTTTGAAGCACTTTGGTTTTGGTCTTCTTCTCCATTCGAGCTCTAACTTCGAGATAGGGATCTCCTACTCCATCTTATGAGCTTTGTCTTTGAATTTTAGTATTTCGATATGTTGGGGGTTGTTGGGTAATTTTAAGAAAGTTTGGGGCCTTGGTGTAATTTTCAAAAGATAGGTTTTCAAATATATAAACTATTATGTATGTAATACATTGGAAAATGGACTTGGTGATTGGATTGTTGGTGAAAAAGGAACCTTAGGGTTGGTATTGTGAATTTGGGAAAAAGCCCTAATTGCATGATAAATTAATTAGTATAATTAATTTTGGGAAATGAGGAAATTGAATAGGAAATATTCAAATTGGAATGGTATGGGATTAAAGGGTGTAGTTGGATTAAGTTATCGCCCACCTAGGCAAATGTTGATAATTTATCCATTTGATGCATTTATTTTCTGTTTAGAAATAATTGCTTTGGGCTATCGGTGGAGGATAGTCGAGATTGTTGTAGACAATGTATGATGATTAGGCAAACTAAAACTAATCAATGGAATGTGTCAACGAATATGACGATTGAAAAATACATTAACTTTATGTATTGATTGATTATGTATATGATCTGTGTTTATATACATTGTGTTGTGTGGGAAGAGATATGGGATGTACTCCACGGTTTAGGGGAAGATAGGGGATGGACCTCTAAACCGGAATTTGTGTGATATTGGTACAGCACTACAATGTGTATTATGGTAAAGTATGGAAGTGTGTGTTTGATTTGATACAGCACCAAAATGTGTATCACTTGTAAAGTAAGGAAGTGGTTTATGTGTTATTGATACAACACCAAAATGTGTATCCGTCATGAATTTTGAAAGTGTTTTAGTAATGAGTTATAGTCTCATTAAAATTATTTGGCTAGGTTCTGAGCCTTGTTTTCAAACTCAAAGTTGAATAAGAAACGGAAGGTGAAATGTAACATGGTTATAATTGTCGTGAAACGGTAATATGGCATGAGTTGGAATATAAGTATGGACCATCTGTTGAATGTTATTATTTTAGTCATTGTTTATAGTTGGTTTAGTATATTTCTACTGGGCTGTGGCTCACCCTATATGGGACATCATTTTCAGGTACAGGTAGCACGCCACCTCCAAGGACCTAGCTTGGGAGGCTTAGTGGCTGGGACTTCTTTTGTTATTTTGTTGTATTACGTGTATATCAAGCCAAGGACTTTCTATGTATAGAGTTAGCACTCTTTTTTTGTAACCTAGTGTTGACTTGGAAAGTTGTAAGCCCATAGGGCATTTACTTTTGTTGTCAACATGTAATACATTTTGTAATGATTATTCTGATGGAATATATTTATGCTTCATTCTCTTATGTCTAAGCATGCTATTGTTGGATGATTTATGGGTTTTTTTTTTTTTTTTTTTTTTTTGAGGGCGTTACAAGTAGGGTGAAGAGACCCTTAGATCATGAAGTATTTATAAACAGAGAGAGAGAGAGAGAGAGAGAGTATTTTAGAGAGAGAGATAGCCAATCTAGGGTTTTTACCAAAAAGCGATTCAAAAAGTGATGTAAAACTCCTCTGCTGCAAACTGATATACACAGTCTTCGCTCGAGCGAAGGAGTTGTCGCTCGAGCGACCAGACACAACAAGTGACCTCGCTCGAGCGCAAGAAGCCTCGCTCGAGCGTAGAATACAAAGCTTCAGAAGTTTCACAGACGCAAACGGTCGCTCGAGCTCTAGAAGCCTTGCTTGAGCGTAGAATACATACCATCAGCTATTTCACAGACGCACATCCTCACTCGAGTGCAAGAAGCCTCGCTCGAGCAAAGGAACAAATAACACAAGGCTCGCTTGAGTGCAAGAAGCCTCGCTCGAGCGAAGAACTTCATCTTTCCCAGAAATGCTGCATTTGGTAGGAAACCTGAGAACTCCTAATTCTCGCTCAAGCGCAAGAAACCTCGCTCGAGCAAAGAAGAAAATTACAAAAAAGCTCACTCGAGCGCAAGAAGTCTCGCTCAAGCAAAGAGGCCAAATCTGGGCAACAATAATCTAACCCAACTAACAACCAACATGTTCCAAACTCACCCAACAACTTCTAAAACTCAAATACAAAGGGACAAAGGGTCAAAGGGGAAAAACATGACATAGATACAATATTCAATCACGGAACCCAAGTCCGGAATACCATGAAGGTCGGGTCAAAACCCGAATCGCTATAACCTCCCCTCCTTAAACAATTTCATCCTTGAAATTTTAATATAAGTTTCAAAACCATGTTTACCAAATTTTCAAATTTGTCACAATTCAATTCTCGTTACCATGACCCACCTACCGGTCATTCCATCTCCTCACAAGGGAACAAATCCACAATATATGTATAGCTCAACATATTTTACCAGTATGCTTTTTTTCGAAATTTAACTAATTTCAATACATGTATTCCATATCTCTATAACATATTCAATGTTTATGATATATTTGCATTTCCAAAAGTCAAACAACATATACAAAGTTCAAATTAAACTTGCATTTCCGAAACACATTCAACATATACAATGCTCTCATAATTCAAAACATATACAATGTTTTCATAGTTTATAAACAAGACTAAAATCTCAACATACACTCAAACATCAATAAATAAGTCCGGATATTTTTTCATGGACTTCCAATTCACGCTTCCATGTTACTTCCTTAACACCGTGATGTTTCCACCATACTTTGACTAAGGGAATTGTCTTGCTTCGCAAGACTTGGTCCCGTCTACCCAAGACTCTCACCGATCTCTCCTCATACAAGACATCTTCGTCTACTTCTAAGTCGGTCAAATCCAACACATGCAATGGATTCGGCTCATACTTCTGAATCATACTAATATGAAACACGTCATGCACTCTGGAAACTTGTGGCGGTAACGCCAAACGATAGGCAACCTCCCCAATCCGCTCAAGGATCTCAAAAGGGCCAATAAACTGAAAGGATAACTTCCCACTCTTCCCAAATCTCATCAAACCTCATCTAGGTGATATTTTCAAAAAGACATGATCACCCACCTCAAATAACAAAGGTCTCCTCCTACGTTCGGCATAACTCTTTTGACGACTCTGAGCTGTAACTAACCTCGTACGGATAAGTGACACATTCTCCGTCATTTCCTAAACCAACTGTGGACCCAACAAAGGTGCATCACCTACCTCGGCCCAACACACTGGGGATCTACACAGTCGGCCATACAAGGCCTCAAACGGTGCCATGTCAATACTCGATTAGAAACTATTATTGTAGGTAAACGCCACTAAGGGTAAGTGCCTCTCCCACGACCCCTCAAAGTCAAGAACACAGCCTCGAAGCATATCCTCAAAGATTTGAATGGTACGCTCGGACTGCCCGTCAGTCTGAGAATGATAAGCAGTACTAAAGGTCAGTTTAGTGCCCAAGGCACTCTGCAAACTCTACCACAACCGAGCAGTAAAATGCGAATCTCTATCCGAAACAATCGTCACAGGGACCCCGTGTAGCCTCACTATGTCCCAAATATACAAGTCAGCAAGGTAATCTACCAAATCTCTTACACGTATAGGAATAAAGTGCATCGACTTGGTCAACCGGTCAATTACCACCCAAACGGCATCGCTACCCCGTTGAGTCCTCAGAAAGACCACGACAAAATCCATCGTGACATGCTCCCATTTCCACTCAGCTATAGGCAAGGGTTGTAACGAACCCACTGGCCTCTGGTTTTTAGCCTTCACTTGCTGACAAGTAAGGCACTTTGATACAAACACAGCTACATCCTTCTTCATACTCCTCCACCAAAACTGGCAACTCAAATCATGATACATTTTCGTGCCTCCCGGATGCATCTCAAGGCGTAAATGATGAAACTCTCGGAGTACTTCCTCTCAGCAAGACTCCGACACAAACAAATGATCACGGTATCTCACACTCAGGTCAGGATACACAGTCAAACCCTTCTCTACCTTCCCACTGGAGATCTTCTCCCGGAGGGATTCTACCTCAAAGTCATCCTTCTATGCTTCTAACACTCGGTTCACAAGTGTAGGCTATGTAACTACAAAAAACAAGGCTGCAGGCTCAACAGACTCGTCCAGATGCAAGTCAAATTCACCAAGGACACCCAACATCTCCCATTCCTGAATAACAATACAAGCTACTCTGCTAATGCATTTCCTACTTAAGGCATCGGCCACAACATTGGCCTTCCCCGGATGGTAATGTAACTCGAAGTCATAATCCTCTATGAACTCCATCCACCTTCTTCGCCTCAAATTCAAGTCCTTTTGTGTAAACAGGTATTTCAAACTCTTATGATCAGAAAACACCTCAAATCTCTCGCCATACAGATAGTGCCTCCAAATCTTCAAGGCAAATATCACCGCTGCTAACTCTAGGTCATAAGTAGGGTAGTTCCTTTCATGGGTCTTCAACTACCGTGAGCCATAAGCTACTACCTTCCCCTCTTGCATCAACACACAACCCAAACCTTCTCTTAAGGCATCATAACAAACCGAATAGCCTAAACCCCTCTCTGGGATAACCAAGACTGGAGCAGTGGTAAGTCTAACCTTAAGCTCTTGGAACGACTTTTCACAAGTCTCACTCTACACAAATTTGACTCCTTTCCTCGTCAGTTTAGTCAAAGGCAAAGCTAATCTGGAGAAATCTTTTACAAACCGACGGTAATACCTGGCCAACCCCAAGAAACTACAGATCTCGAAAGCATTCTTAGGCTGCGCCCAATCTTGCATTGCCTCAATTTTGGATGAATCTACAGTCATCCCTTTCTCGGATACCACATGGCCTAAAAACTTAACTTTCCTAAGCCAGTACTCACACTTCCCAAACTTAGCATACAGTTTATGGGCTCTAAGCAACTCAAGCACCACTTGCAAGTGTTCCTCGTACTCCTCCTCAAAGGGTGAGTAAATCAAAATGTCGTCCATGAAAACGACCACAAAACGATCTAAGAACTCTCGGAAGATTCGGTTCATCAAGTCCATAAACACAACTGTTGCATTGGTTAGCCCGAAAGGCATCATCAGAAACTCATAATGGCCATACCGCGTACGAAATGCCGTATTCGGGATATCCTTCTCCCTTACCCTCAATTAATGGTAACCCGATCTCAAATCTATCTTAGAGAAATAACAGGATCCTTTCAACTGATCAAATAGATCATCTATACGAGGCATAGGATATTTGTTCTTAACCGTAACCCGGTTCAATTTTCGGTAATCAATACAAAGTCACAAGGCTCCATCTTTCTTTTTAGCAAAGAGGGCCGGTGCTCCCCAAGGCAAAGTACTAGGGCGAATAAAGCCCTTATCTAGTAATTCCTGGAGCTAGATCTTCAACTCACTCAACTCAGCTGGTGCAAAATAGTACGATGCCATGGAAATTGGTGCCATGCCAAATACTAAATCAATAGAGAACTCGATCTCTCGGTGAGGTGGTAAACTAATAAGATCCTCGGGAAAGACATCCGAGTACTCACAAACCACTCTTGGAAACTTAACTTGAACTTTATCACACTCACTACTCAAAAAGCTAGCAAGAAGACAACTAAGTTCACTTCACATATATGAATCATATACTAGTGATAAGACTCTATCCACCCAGTCCCCCAAGAAATAAAAGCAATCACCGCTCAAGGTGCATACAGTAACCCTCTGACGATAGCAATCTATAACAGCCTGGTATGACGATAACCAATCCATACCCAAAATAACGTCAAAGCTAGTCATATCACGCAAAACAAATACAAAGGGTAATCAATAGCTTGCAACCTCGATGTCACAACCCCGACACCCCTGTTTCAAGATAACCTTACTACCAATAGGTGACTCTACACAAATAGGAGATGCTAACTGCGCCAACTCCAAACCCAAAATCGATGCAAATGCAGAAGAAATAAAGGAATAGGATGCACCCATATTAATCAACACCTTAGCAACCGAGTTGCAAAACAAAAAGGTACCTTTCACAACAAATGGAGCCGGTACAAGATCTGGCGCGGTAACAGTATACACGCGCCCCAAAGGTCTCTGATCTACCTGCTCACACCTCGGAGCATAAGACTGCTGCACTGACCGAGCCGAAGAGGCTCCCTGATTGGCCCTCGAGGCCTATACTGACTGCGCTGGCTAGTGACTCTATGTTTGTCTCGAACCAGACGCACCAGGTGTGCCACCCAACTGTGGGCAAAACCTCTTCAAGTGCCCCGCCTTCCCACACTAATAGCAAGTGAGCGGCTGGCCTGTACCTTGACTCTGGCCTGAGAATGAGCCAAAGAAGATACTGCCCGCTGCCCTCCTTCTCTCTGCAGACAAGCTGGAGACTTGTAACCCAACTGACCACATTTGAAACAGGTAATGTCTCCCTGACCACCTCTTCCTGAACCCAAACTCAGTACTAGAAAGGTAGACCTCAAGTGTGCCCCCTGGGACTATTGGGAGTTAGAACCCCTATGTCTCTTATTATCCCCCTGGGTATCCTGACTCTTTCTGGAGCCCCTTATCCTCTCCTCCTCCACATGCATAATGGTCTCAAGATGGGCTATAGCCTCCACAAGGTGCCCATAATCCCTAATCATGGACCCCGGTAACTCTAAACATGAGTCCAGTCCTCAGTCTCTTCTCAAACTCCAGACAACGGCGTTCCTCAGTCACCACTAACTCCAGTGCAAACCTAGACAAGCTAGTAAAGGTGGCCTCAAACTCAGCCACTGGTGTATTCAACTGCACCAACTTGGAGAATTGATCTCTCAACTTCTCCCTTACTGTAGCAGGTAGGTACTTGTCCTGGAAAGCTTCGATAAAGGCTTCCCAAGTCCCTTCAATGCACCCCTGCACATACTTCCACCACTGACCAACGTCTCCCTTCAATTGGAAGGACGCCAAGGTCACTCTCAAACCCCCGTCTTTGATGTCGAGCATCTCAAACGTCTTCGTCATTTGTTCCAACCACTCGTCAGCCTTCAATAGCTCCTTGGGATCACCCAAAAACTCATCCAGATTTGATCGGAAAAACTCTCTCTTTAAGAACGATGGCCCTGTTTCAGCTACATGGGCCTGGACTTGATTCTTAGCTCTGAGAATGTCCATAGATTCCCTCAATGCTCCGGCCATTTCATGGGTAAAGCGCCCATGGCCTGTTGACCTACTAGTTCGGCCACGTTGGCCTAACCAACTCCCTCTTCGTGCGCCGAAATCTCATCTAGTATAGGCATCTCATGCCTCCTAGGCCTACTACACCTACCACCACGACCTTATCCTGATATCCTAATGAAGATAACAAGGAGATTAGCACATTTACAAATGTGCCGAAGCTAATTCACTCATGTCCTAATACGATGGACAACTGTAATTCACTCCACATAAGCACATAATTACATAAACACACACGAATTTCATTTCCGGATAATGAACGTCCTATGGCATTGCTAGAGTTCCAGTTAGAAACGACAATGATCAAGTGCCTTTCCAATAGGACTCCCAGAAACCCATGGACCCGATCAACATCCTAGAAATTAAATCCTATACCCATATAATCACATAAGCATGTTATCATATAAGCACATAACACCCCTACTTAAGTCTCTAACAAGCGAGACAAACCCATTGTGGTACTAACCACTTTCCACGTACCCAAAGTATTCAAACCTGGTACACTCTAATACCAAGTTCTTTTCCTTACCTCTAACTAACTAATAGTCAATAGTCTCTTTAGTTGTGAATAGTCTCTTTAGTTGTAAATAGTCAATACAATCCAAACCCAATTAATATTCACTTTTACTCATTTTCGATTCAAATCAAATACAAAACCTCAAGCTAGACTATATACATATATATATATATATATACTCATATAGCAGCCACGCATATTATAGGGGTTGTACTCTTTGTTCAATTTTCTCAAGAAAGAAACTTTTTGATGGAAAATCCCCTACAAATCTAACATCGCTAAAAAGGAAGTTAAGTGCTATCATCGTTTTGTTAATCAGTCGATTAAATCGATCAGAAGATCAGAAAAAGATATGCAAGTGCAAGTGGAGACCGCAAACGGCAGCATGAAATCATAGTCGCAAAGCGAGTTGAAGGCAAATTTGTTATCGTCGTCGTCATCATCAAACAACAACAACTTATTCTCCTTCTCTCTGAAATCCTTGAAGCTAAAGACGAACCAGCAAGTTCTTGATTTGAGTCACCATCTTCGGCCTTGTCTACATCCTCGACTTCATGACTCATCTCTTCAACGTCCTCTGTTATGAGAGTATGATCCACGAGTTCAATCCCTACTACAATTACAAGACCATTTTGTTATTGACCAAGAAGAGCTTTTACGAGTTCTAGAACTAGTTCAATTCCGACAACTGGTACCCTCTCGATCGCATCATCAGTGACACTCTCTACCTAGGTTTCATGGCGACTGCGAAGGTTAGTTCGCGAAGAGTGGTGATTGTGGTAAGTGATGGTCGCGATGGGGGCTGAGTAGCAATGAGTAATGCTAGGTATCATGAAAAAAAATATCATGAAAATGATCATGAAAGATTTTCCGCCGTTAGATTACACATATAAGAAAACACCATACACTAATCAAAGGATGAGAAATCTTCATGAAGTATTTCATGATATTTTTTTCATGATCCCTAATATTATTCGAGTAGCAATAGTGGTGGCTGAAGGTGAAGGAGATCTACAACAAATTTGGGATTTAAAGACGAAACAAATTTGTCCCAAAATGTATATATTTCATCACCCAAACTAATTATGACGAACATTTTTCGTCACCCGTTTTGTCGCCAAAGCATCGTCGCTAAAGGGTCTTAGAGACAAAAAAAACAAATTCGTCATTGAAAATGATAAATTTGTGACAAATTTTTTTGTCTCCAATACACTTTGTTGGGAACATACTACCAAGAAATTAGCGACAAAATATTTTGTCATTAAAGGAAGAAATTGGAGACAAAAGTATTTTGTCATAAATATAATAAATAGAGACGAAATAATTTTGTCACGTTTAATATAAATGAAGACGAAAAAATTTTGTCAAAGAAACTACCAATAGAGACAAAAACAAATTCATCATTAAAAATGATAAATTTGTGACGAATTTTTTTGTCTCCAATACACTCTGTTGGGAATATACTTGTAAGTAATTAGTAACAAAATATTTTGTCATTAAAGGAAGAAATTAGAGACAAAAGTATTTTGTCATAAATATAAGAAATAAAGACGAAATAATTTTATCACGTTTAATATAAATGAAAATGAAAATTTTTTTTCAAAGAAGCTACCAATAGAGACAAAAACAAATTCATCATTAAAAATGATAAATTTGTGACGAATTTTTTTGTCTCCAATACACTCTGTTGGGAACATACTTATAAGTAATTAGCGACAAAATATTTTTTCATTAAAGGAAGAAATTAGAGATAAAAGTATTTTGTCATAAATACAAGAAATAGAGACGAAATAATTTTGTCACATTTAATATAGACAAAGACGAAAAATTTTTGTCAAAGAAGCTACCAATAGAGACAAAAACAAATTCATCATTAAAAATGATGAAATAATGTCAAAAACAATTCGTCACACATCAAGGGTAATAGTGACAAAATGTGACAATATTTTTTGTCATGACAAATTCATTTAGCGACGAAAAAAAGAATTCATGACAAAATTAATCATCCACCTAAACCAAATAAGAGACGAAAAAACTTTCTTTAGGGATGGAAAATTTTGTCAGTAATTCCATAATATTTTTTGCCACATTATATACCTATTTTATCAAAATCTAAATTTTAGTTCAACAAATATAACCCTGTTCATGTTGAAACCTGTTGAATATAACAATTCCATCACAACATAACCTGTTATCAACACATTTAGGAATTAACAAAATGAAAATATCCATTCATCATTACAAATAATTTCATCCTAATACAATAAAATAGTGAAATATCCACAAAATATGCACAAAATATCCAAAAGTTATAACTTGTTCAATTCTACCAAACATCCAACAATAACTAGTGCAACTCCACAAAGTATGTGTATCCTTATCAAACAAAAATGAACATTCAAGCAAATTACATCATTGTTGCACGTCAAAAATGCCACCCCAATCCAATCTGCAAAAAAATAAATTAAAAGCTTTAGTAATTAATCAATTATACAAAAGATTAAAAACATTAGTAACTCATCAATTTACAATTAGATCAATTATACAATTTATCTCTCTGACAGACTTTTTTCGAGATTATGAGAACAAAAAATTAATTTTAAGGCTAATTCACAAATGGTTCATCCCATTAATGTGCCGTAAGTTCATACAACTTATATTGGTCCCTCCTAATGTGTTTCTATTGGTTCCTGTACAAATATGTGGTTATGTGATAATTTAGCATTTCGACACCCTTTTTTGAAGCTTTAAGTATAGAGAAAAAAATATATTTTTTAGACTAATTCACAATTTATACATCCCGTGCACCTGTACAAATTGGATGTCATATGCATATTTCCATTACTTCCTAATTCTTCAAACATATATTCTTTTATAAAATTTGTTAAATTAAAGTTAATATACTTTACCAAGAAGTATGTCCACTTGTGGATGAGTCCCCTCCAATTCCAAAGTGTCTAGTGAATCCTTTGGTCCTCAAAAAGTTAACAACATCAACCCTTATCTCCCCTTGCTTCTTCCTACCCTCTTCAAGATCTTTTATTTTATTGTTCTACATTTGTATTTGTTCCTTCTGTGTCTCTATTGTATCTCAAGGCACTTCACATAATCATTTGTTTCAGCATATATGGTAGTGGTCCTCCTAGTAGAGGATGAAGGTCTCATGCCAAGTCCCTTCACATAGCCAGACCTTGGCTTTAGGACTTTGATTGACAGCTCTTTTGCAGTCAAAGGGGTTGATCCCGGCTGTGAGAGGTGATCAGCCTGTGTCTGTATCATATTTTCCTATCAAATATATAAAAAAAATTAGATAATTATTAGAAAATTAAATAAGATTATAACAAATAGTATTCTAAAATTTTGTTAATAAAAATTGCAATATATACTCACATAATTACACTGAGCTTGAGATGAGATCCACTCATGTGTTTTCTCATTATAGTGAGTTTCCTTGTAAAACTCTGCTAGATCAGGTAGCATCTTCTTTTCTCGTGCCTAATTCAATAGACCAAATATTCAATAAATAAAGCTAAGAATCTAATATAATTCTGAAAGTGCAAGGATACGTACCAGTTTTTCTACTCTAACAGGGATTGACCTAGAACCATACCTATGTTTTGTGTACATCCTTTCTATGTTCGCGATGTTGGCCTTTGATTGTTCCTATAAGGAAGAATGACCAATATAACAATGAAATGTATCATTAGTAAGACAAATATGTTGGCTTTTGATTGTTCCTGTAAGGAATAATGAACCAATATAACAATGAAATGTATCACTAGTAAAACAAATTTAATGCTTGATAATAAAGAAATTGCATTGTTCCTCTCTATCATTTTCCTATATATCATTTCAACTTAAAAGATATTTCAAATTATTCACTAGTTTTATTCAATTCTTTGAAAAATAGATTAGAGGACTTGTTGAGATTTCATCATAAGATGGTTTTTCTGGGTGAAAAAAGAAAAATGAGTAATTTACACCGTTCACAAATAGGGGGCATATAAGCATGGGCAAGATAGATTGTGAAAAAATCCATTTACATTTCACAAGATATGGAACAATTACTGATACCAAACTCATAACCCTTTCTTTCTTCCCCAACTCTATCAAATCTAAAGTCCTGTCTCAATACCCTGTATTAGTTACTCAGCTAGTTGCTTACCATTATCATGAAACTTCAGACCAAACCCAAGAACAAACAGAAATAACAATCATAGAAACTGAAATCTTAGTTCTTTATTCTATGATGTGAAAGATGCACTTTAAGGAACCATAAATTAATCTCCTATTATGTGAGCCTTCCAATCCATGTTTAATAGTTTCCCTTTCTCATTTTCCCACTTATTTGGTTTTTATTATGTTCCACTTACATGCCTAGAAAATAAAGGGAAAAGAATACATATGGAATTTCACAGCAAATTGATTGTATTCTTTCTAGTTTTTTTAGAGTCTCTCCCTATTCTCTTCGCTGATATAATAAAAAAGATGAAAATGTTACCAGAAATTCTTTAGTGTTCCACTTTTTATCAATAAAATCTATCCACTTGGTAGGATCAACATCCTTCGGTGGGTGGTTTCTTGCATACTTCTCCCCTTTAGCCTCCTTCAGCTCCATGAATTGTTTGTGCAGCCTATAGGTATGGTTACTCAATCTTCGACCAAATTTTGTGTTCATTGCCTTCTCTATATCAACAAGGTCTCCTTGTAAATCAAATTGATCCTGCAAAAACTAGATAAGTCATAGATAATCCTTATAAAAAATAAAATAATTACAATAAATAATTAAGATTTCTAACCTATTATAAAAATGAGTAAAATGTCCTATAATAGAGTAGACAACGAACTTACATTCAAGCGTTGAAACATCGCCTCCTTAACGGAGGCATCAACATACTTCCACCTACGAACACTTGGATTTGGTAAACGTGTTCACACTTCTACACCAATCTTTGAGGCTAGTTTTGAGGCATAGTCCCCTACCGGTTCACGAAATTCTAGAGGGATAGGCACATTAAGCTTTCCATCTCTATCAACAAGGCCTTGAACCTCTTTGCCTCGAGTCAGGCCAAGAACACGCTTAGCAACTGATATTGTGAAGCCATAATATTGAAATAGTAGGTGAACAAATTTAATTAAGATCTCAAATCAATGTAAATAAAGAGTGTGTCTTACCAATAGTATTACCAGCAGTCGCCTCAAGTTGAGGTTCCACATTGAGAGGTGGTGGCAGATGGCTAGCCACCTCAGGACGTGAAGAGGTATCCCCATCTTCTGACGCGTGGGTCAATGCCTCAAGATGAGATTGTGAACGGGCTCTCGATGGTATCTCTAACAGCTGAATAACATAATAAAATATGAATATATGTACAAAGATATACATGTCTATGTGTATATGAATTGAAAGTAACAAGAAAGAATATATTTCACAATGCATAAATGTACAGTACCTCATGCTCAAACGAATCATAGGATTCAATGTCACTGCCATCTTCAGCCTCTAACGGTCGATATTCATCGTCATTTTCCTCAATTGGTATTTGTTTTTCCTTCCTCAATTTCTTATGTTGAACCGCAGCCTTCAAACAAGTTGTTATATTCTTCACTCCTAGGACATTCATTCTCTCACGATTTTTATTAATTCTCTTCATTATTTGTTTCTCATAGTTCGTTACCTTCTTAGTTGCGGTACTTGGTTTGGTCAACTTTTTTTTTGTAGTGTCCATTTTGCCCAACTATAAAGCATAATTGAACATTTTTTTGGTGGATAAGCATAATTGAACATTAGATGTAAAGAAAAGATAATTATATATTTCTATATATAAAGCATAAAGCAACAACAATCTCAACAAGTGGATATTTCAACCCCCCTTGCTGGAATTGCAAATTTAGTAATATAATTTGAAAAAAAAAATGAAATTTGAAATTTTATTTTCTAATTTAATAAAGGATGCAAAATTTATTGGTCTCATTCCAATTATAGTAACATAATTTATGTAAGAATCCAAATTTGAAATTTTATTTTACGGTAAATTACAAATACACCCCCTGAGATTTGTTTAAAGTATAGATTGCCCCTTGTAGTTTGGAAAATTACAAATACCCCCTTGTTGAAAAAATTTATTTAACAAAACTAATTAAAAAAATAAAATTTATAATTTCTCTCCTTGATAAAATTATTTTATATATTTAATATACTTTCCATTTGAAAGTCATAAATCTATAGACATTAAATATTTTTAAACAAAATAAAAAAATGAGAAAAAAGAATTACAACTTTCAACCTTAATGATCAATTACAATTTTTTTTTTCTTCAAAGTGCAATCTAATCATCATCAATAATGAGTACTTTATGTGAACCTAATGAATACAATCCTCTCTTTTTTTCTTCAAAAAACACAGTGAGTTAAGAATCAAATCACAAATTAAGTCAATTCATACTTAAAAAGCACAATTAATTTTTTTTTTTCAAAAAACATAGTGAGTTTAAAAAATTAATTGTAATTTTTTTTTTCAAAATACAATCTAATCAACATCAATAATAGATACTTTATGTGGACCTATTGAATACATTTTTTTTTTTTTTCAAAAAACATAGTGAGCTAAAAATCAAATCACAAATTAAGCCAATTGGTAGTTAAAAAACACAACAATTTTTAAAAAAAAAAACACAATGAGTTAAAAAATCAATTACAAATTTTTTTTCCTCAAAATACAATCTAATCATCATCAATTGGTAGTTAAAAATACAATCACATTTTTGCTTATAATAAAAAAATAAAAAATAAACCCAATGAGTTAAAAATCCAATCACAAATTAAGTCTATTGATAATTAAAAAACAAAATAATTTCTTTTTAAAAAAACATAGTGAGTTAAAAAGATCGATTACAAATTTTTATTTTTTCAAAATACAATATAATCATCATCAATAATTAAAAAATCAATCACAAATTAAGTCAATTGATAATTAAAAAAAATAATAATTTATTTTTCAAAAAACATAGTGAGTTAAACAGATCAATTCTAATTTTTTTTCTTCAAAATACAATCTAATCATCATCAATAATTGGTACATTATGTGACCCTAATGAATACAATCCATTTTGTTTTTCAAAAAATACATTGAGTTAAAAAATCAAATCACAAATTAAGTGAATTGATAGTTAAAAAAACACAATAATTTTTTTCAAAAAACACAGTGAGTTAAAAAAATCAATTACAATTTTTTTTTGAAAATACAATCTAATCATTATCAATAATTGGTACTATAAAAATCAAATCACAAAAAAATCAAATTAAATCAAATCACAAATATTTCTATGCTATTTAACTACAATCATATTTTTTATAAATAATTGTAAAGAAGAACCATTAAAATAGTAAATAAAAAGATTAAATCACATTAAAAAAAAAAAGAACCATTGAACTAACTACAATACAATCACATTAAAAAAAAGAACTATTGAACAAACTACAATCACATCACATTTTTCTCATCATAAAAAAAATAAATGAAAAAAAGAACCAGTAACTAACTACATTCACATTAAAAAAAAGGACCATTGAACTAACTACAATTGCAATTTTTTCTTTGTGAGTGTTTATATTTATCTAATTTCAATCATATTAAAAAATAAAATTAAAACAATAAATAAAAAGATTAAATCACATTAAAAAAAAAACCATTGAACTAACTACAACAATCACATTAAAAAAAAAGAACCATTGAACAAACTACAATCATATCACATTTTTCTCATAATAAAATAAATAAATGAAAAAAAAACTATTGAACTAACTACAATCACATTAAAAAAAAAAAAAACCATTAAACTAATTATAATCACATTTTTCTCTTTGTGAGGGTTTATATTTATCTAACTTCAATCATATTAAAAAATCAAATTATAATTTTTTTCGCTAGACAAATCACAAATATTTTTATGCGCTATCTAACTACAATATTAAAACAGTAAACAAAAGGAGAAGTTGTAACGCCCTCAAAAAAAGAACAACATTAAACCCATCAATATAGACATGCATTGATAAATAAAAGATCCACATTCTTCTATTCATCAGAGTTTCATTACAAAAGGTATTACATGTTAACAACAAAAACAAATGCCCTAAGGGCTTACAGCTTTCCAAGTTCACACTTGGTTACAAAAAAAGAGTACTAACTCATCTACACCTTAAGCCCTTGGCCTGAATTTACATGTAATACATCAAAAGAAGATGGACAACAAAAAGGTCCGTCCGCCTCAAGCCTCCCAAGCTATGTCCTTGGAGGTGGCATGCTACCTGTACCTGAAAATGAAATTCCCATATAGGGTGAGCCACAACCCAGTAGAAATACACTAAACCAACTATGAACAATGACTAAAAGATTAGCAGTTGATAGATGGCTAACACTGATACATTCACTTATATCTTTTTACAGTTTCATGACATACAGATCCATGTTACAATTCATCTTCTATTTCTTTTCAATTCTCAATTCATAACCATGGCTCAGAACCTGGCCAAACAACTCGTATGAGAAAGTAACTCATATTAAACATCTTCCAATTTAAATAAAAGATAAGCATACTAGCTATAGCAACACATCAACAGATAAGCATATGAGCTATATCAACACTTCCATAGATATGCCTAAGAGCAATATCACACTTCCAAAGACAAGCATACGAGCTGTGTCAACACATTACTAGATAAGCATATGAGCTATATCCATGGAGTCTATCCCCTATCTTCTCCCAAACAATATCCGGTTTAGAGGTCCATCCCTATCATCCCCTAAACCGTAGAGTACATCCCTTATCTCCTCCAACACAACACAAAGCATATAAACAACTAGTATACACATCCTCACTCAATACATAAAATTAATGTATTCTTTCAACTGTCATACTCAATGACACATTTCAATGATCAGTTTTAGTTTGCCTAATCATCATGCATTGTCTACAACAATCAAGACCATCCTCCACCGATAGCCCAAAGTAGTTATTTCTATACAGAATATAAATGCAACAAATGGACATATAATCAATATTCCAATTCGGTGAGTGGTAAGTAATTCAACTACACCCTTTAATTCCATACACTCCCAATCTCAACATTTCCACTTCAATTTCTCATTTCTCACAATTAATTATCCCAATTAATTAATCAATGTAATTAGGACATTTTCCATAATTAACATTACAACCCTTAGGTTCCATTTTTATCAATGTTTCAACATTTATTCCAAGTCTCTATACCAAACATGTCTCTAGGTTCATTATAAATAAAACCCCAACTTTTGTAAAATTACACAAAAGCCCCAAACCTTCCCAAAATTACTCAACAACCCCCAACATTTCAAAATACCAAAATTTAAAGACAAAGCTCATAAAGAGGAGTAGGTTATCCCTACCTCAAAGTTTGAGCTCCAACGGAGATGAAGACCAAAACTAAAGTGCTCCAAATCTCGAAATTTTCAAATTAAAATGTAGCCCTCGACGATCAATACAACTTTTGTAAAGGCCAAAAGGGAGCAAACAACTCCTACTAGATCAAATCTAAGAGAGAAGGGCCGGTTTTAGAGTGAGAAGCTCTGAAAATGGCTTTTTGGAAAAGTAAGAGAGAGAAAAGATCTTGAAAAAGTGATCAAAAAGTCAGATTCCGGATTTAAATAAGAGTCGCCCCGCTCGAGCGTGGAAACCCCCGCTCGAGCGCCACTCACAGACTCCCGCTCGAGCGGCCAAACTCCCGCTCGAGCGGCGGATGCACACTCCCAGAATTTCTGCAGACAGGTCCCAGCTCGGGCGTCCAATTTCCCCGCTCGAGCGGCTAAACTCCCGCTCAAACGTCCGACCCTGCACAAGGAATACTGGATGGTTGTATTCCTCGCTCGAGCGTCAAAACCCCCGCTCGAGCGGCCAAGCAACAATAAGGTCCCCGCTCGAGCGCCAAAAACTCTACTCGAGCGGACAGGCCAAAATCTGGGCAACTAGTTTTTGGTTCCTAAGTTCAACAAACTTGTAACAAACCTACCCAGCACATCCTATAACTCAAATACAAAGTAGGAAAGGATGTAAACCAGATAACAATCAACTACTAACATCCGCGGACACATGTCCGGATCACTGTACAACAAGGGGTAAACCCGGGATCGCTATAGAAGTCAAGAAGGAGAAAATAAAAAGGAGACTCACAGTTTGCATACGTGGTCATTGAAGTTGAAAGTGTAGAAGAAAGTGTGGAAGTGAGAAGTCAAGAAAGAGAAAACAAAAAAGCATACGTGATCACTGAAGTTGAAAGTGTAGAAGAAAGTATGGAAGTGAGAAGTCAAGAAGGAGAAAACGAGTCGGTTGTTGAATTCGAAAAGTTTGGGTATTTGTTGTACATCTAAAAAATAAAAATAAAAAACTAACTAAAATATGAAAAGTTTGGGTATTCAAAAAGTTTGGGTATTTTTTTAATATACAAATTATTTTTTAAAATTTTTTTATAAAAATAATTTAACAATCCTATCAATAACCATAGCGTATAGGAGAAGTTGAAAAGGGTGTAAAAGTAGGTATGAGAGAAGTTAATAAATGCTGAGGTTTTTTTTTTTAAAATCAAAAATTTAGAAAATTAAGATTGGTTTATAAAAATAATTTAACAATCCCATTAATAACCATAGTGTATGGGAGAAGTTGAAAAGGGTGTAATTTTGCTTGAATGAAAGCTATTGAGGATTTTTTTAATTATTTAAAATCAAAAAATTAGAAATTTTAGTTTGAGATATTAAAGCTCCCACAAGACTTGTGGTTAGAAACCCCATTTTACTTATATAATATACTAGTCTATCACTCGTGCTATGCACGGGATAATTATAGATATTTATATTTTTTTTAATTTTGTTTAATATATAAATTATATTTTTTAAGATTTTTTATAAAAATAATTTAATAATCTTATCACTAACCATAGTGTACATGAGAAATTAAAAAGGCTACTGCAGTAACTATGCACGGACTATATCTATAATTATTTGTATGAGGGGATTTTAAATGTTAATCAGGAATTTTGACCAAATCAATAAATGCAGGCATGTGGATTGGAAAAAGTTAATAAATAGGAGATTTTGACCAAATCAATAAATGCTGAGTTTTTTTTTTTTAAAATAAAAAATTTAGAAAATTAAGATTGAGAGATTGGAGCTCCCACAAGGCTTGGGGTTTAAAAACCCCATTTTCCTTAATATATTTACAATTATCTATATATGTGAATTGTGATTTTTAAATATCTTCTTTTTTTCTTTTTTTATATTATATTAAAGTTTAATATTTTGATAATAATCATATGTGTTGGACTTTTCAAGGAATTAAATGTCTTCTTTTTTTTATTATATTATATTAAAGTTTAATATTTGATAATAATCATATGTGTTAAACTTTTCAAGAAATTTTTTTTATGCTTGTTCTTAATGCATTAAAGTGTTATTATGAGGGATAATAATCATATGTGTTGAGACTTTTTAAAGAATTCATATGTATTGGATTTCAAAAAAAAAAAATTTATACTTGTTCTTAATGCATTAAACTGTTATTATGAGGATAAAACTTGGGGGTTAGGAGAAGTTAATAAATGCTAAGTTTTTTTTTTTTTTTTAATCAGAAAATTTAGATTGGGAGATTGGAGCTCCCACAAGGCTTGGGGTTAAAAACCCCCTTTTACTTAATATATAGTATAGATATATATATATATATATATATATAGATGGATAGATTTAATAAGAATTTATATTTGTTTTAGATATTTTTTTAATATACAAAATTTTTTTAAAATTTTTTATAAAAATAATTTAACAATCCCATTAATAACCATAGTGTATGGAAGAAGTTGAAAATGGTATAATTTTGCTTGAATGAAAGCTATATAGAATTTTTTAATTATTTAAAATCAAAAAATTAAAAATTTTAGTTTGAGATATTGAAACTCTCACAAGACTTGTGGTTAGAAACCCCATTTTTACTTATAATATATATATATATATATATAATAAGAATTTATATTCATTTTAGATATTTTTTTAGTATACAAATTATTTTTTTAAAATTTTTTATAAAAATAATTTAACAATCCCATCAATAACCATAATGTATGGGAGAAGTTGAAAAGGGTGAAGGAATAGGTATGAAAGAAGTCAAAAAAGCTTGTGGGTTGGGAGAAATCAATAAATACTGAAATTTCTTTTTTAAATCAAAAATTTAGAAAATTAAGATTGGGATATTGGAACTCTCACAAGGCATGTGAGTTAGAAACCTTTTTTTCCCTTATATTATACTAGCATATCACCCGTTATATGCACGAATTGTGTTTATAATTATCTATATATGTGAATTGTGATTTTTAAATATTTTTTTCTTTTTTTTTAAATGTCTTCTTTTTTTCTTTTTTTATATTATATTAAAATTTAATATTTTGATAATAATCATATGTGTTGAATTTTTTAATGAATTAAATGTCTTTTTTTATTATTATATTATATTAAAGTTTAATATTTTGAAAATAATCATATGTGTTGGACTTTTCAAAAAAAAAAATTTATGCTTGTTCTTAATGCATTAAAGTGTTATTAGCATATCACCCGTGCTATGCACGGATTGTGTTTACAGTTATTTATATATGTGAATTGTGATTTTTAAATGTCTTCTTTTTTTTTTTTTCATATTATATTAAAGTTTAATATTTTGATAATAATCATATGTATTAGACTTTTCAAGGAATTAAATGTCTTTTTTTTTATTATATTATATTAAAGTTTAATATTTCGATAATAATTATATGTGTTGGACTTTCCAAGAAATTTTTTTTATGCTTGTTCTTAATGCATTAAAATGTTATTATGAGGGATAATAATCATATGTGTTGGAACTTTTCAAGAAAATCATATGTGTTGGATTTCAAAGAATTTTTTTTATGCTTGTTCTTAATGCATTAAAGTGTTATTATGAGGGTAAGACTTAGGGGTTGGGAGAAGTTAATAAATGCTAAGGTTTTTTTTTTTTTTAAATCAAAAAATCAGGAAATTTAGATTGGGAGATTGGAGCTTCCACAAGACTTGGGGTTAAAAACCCCCTTTTGCTTAATATATAGTAAGTATAAGTATAGATTATGAGAGACTTTTCAAAGAATTTATGTGTTAGATTTCAAACAAGTTTTTTATGCTTATTCGTAATGCATTAAAATGTTATTAGAAGGGTAAGACTTGGGAGTTTGGAGAAATTAATAAATGCTAAGATTCTTTTTTTTAAAATCAAAAAATCAGAAAATTAAGATTGAGAGATTGGAGCTCCCACAAGGTTTGGGGTTAAAAACTCCCTTTTACTTAATATATAGTATAGATACTAGCCTATCACCCGTGCTATGCACGGGATAATTATAGATATTTATATTTGTTTTAGATTTTTTTTAATATATAAATTATGTTTTTTTAAGATTTTTTATAAAAATAATTTAACAATCTTATCACTAATCATAGTGTATGAGAGAAGTTGAAAAAGGTACTGCAGTAACTATACACAGATTGTATCTATAATTATTTGTATAACGGGATTTTAAATATTGATCAAGGAATTTTGACCAAATCAATAAATGCAGGCATATGGAATGACATGTGGATTGAAAAAAGTTAATAAATGCTGATCAAGGGATTTTGACCAAATCAATAAATGCTGTGTTTTTTTTTTAATAAAAAATTTAGAAAATTTAGATTGGAATTATTTAGAGTCATTGAACAAACTACAATCACATTTTTCTTTTTGTAAGTTAACTTCAATCGTATTAAAAAAATCAAATTATAAACAAAAGGAGATAACTTCAATAATACAAATCATAATTTTTTTTAATACTATCTAACTACAATGACATTTTTCTCATAATAAAAAAAAATAATTGAAAAAAATAACCATTAAAATAGTAAATAAAAAAGATTATTTAGAACCATTGAACAAACTACAATCACATTTTTCTTTTTGTGAGTGTTTATATTTATCTAACTTTAATCATATTAAAAAATAAAATTATAAACAAAAGGAGATAATTTCAATCATACAAATCACAATTTTTTTTAATGATATCTAATCATCATCAATAATTAAAAAAACACAATAATTTATTTTTCAAAAAACATAGTGAGTTAAAAAGATCAATTACATTTTTTTTTGGGTCAAAATACAATCTAATTATCATCAATAATTGGTACATTATGTGACCCTAATGAGTACAATCCATTTTGTTTTTCAAAAAACACGGTGAGTTCAAAATCAAATCACAAATTAAGTGAATTGATAGTTAAAAAACACAATAATTTTTTTTCAAAAAACACAGTGAGTTAAAAAAATAAATTACAATTTTTTTTTTCGAAACACAATCTAATCATTATCAATAATTGGTACTTTAAAAAGCAAATTAGAAAAAAATCAAATCAAATCACAAACATTTTTATGCTATCTAACTACAATCATATTTTTTTCATAAATAATTATAAAGAAAAACCATTAAAACAGTAAATAAAAGATTAAATCCCATTTTTTTTTAAAAAAAAGAACCATTGAACAAACTACAATCATATCACATTTTTTCCATAATAAAATAAATAAATAAATGAAAAAAAGAACCATTGACTAACTGCAGTCACATTAAAAAAAAAGAACCGTTGAACTAACTACAATCACATTTTTTTCTTTGTGAGTGTTTATGTTTATCTAACTTCAATCATATTAAAAATAAAATTAAAATAGTAAATAAAAATATTAAATAGCATTAAAAAAAAACCATTGAACTAACTACAACAATCATATTAAAAAAAAGAGCCATTGAACAAACTACAATCACATCATATTACAATCACATTTTTTTCTTTGTGAGTGTTTATGTTTATTTAACTTTAATCACATTAAAAATAAAATTACAATAGTAAATAAAAAGATTAAATAACATTAAAAAAAAAAAAAACCATTGAACTAACTACAACAATCATATTTAAAAAAAAAAAAAAAAAAAAGAGCCATTGAACAAATTACAATCACATCACATTTTTCACATAATAAAATAAATAAATGAAAAAAAAAGAATTATTAAACTAACTACAATCACATTAAAAAAAAAAAAAAAAAGAATCATTCAACTAATTATAATCACATTTTTCTCTTTGTGAGAGTTTATATTTATCTAATTTCAATCATATTAAAAAATCAAATTATAATTTTGTATTCACTAGACAAATCACAAATATTTTTATGCGCTATCTAACTACAATATTAAAACAGTAAACAAAAGGAAAAGTCAAGAAGGATAAAACAAAAAGAAGACTTATTGTTTGCATACATGGTCACAAAAGTTGAAAGTGTAGAAGTGAGAGGTCAAGCAGGAGAAAACAAAAATGAGACTCACTGTTTGCAATAGGTATGTGAAAAGTTAAAAAAAGTGTGTGTATTAGAGAATTTAAAAAGGCTTGGAAGAATTTAATAAGTGCTAAGTTTTTTTTTTTCAAAAAAAAATAAAAAAAATGAAGAAATTAAGGTTCAGATATTGAAACTCCCACAAAACTTGTGAGTTAGAGATAGATATAAATAAATAGATAGATATAGATATAGATATTTATATTTGTTTTAAATTTTTTTTAATACGCAAATTATTTGTTTTGGAAAAGGTACTGCAGTAATTATGAGAGAAGTCAAAAAGTCTTGTGGGTTGAGAGAAGTTAATAAATGCTAAGATTAATTTTTTTTTTTTTTTTAAAAACAAAAAATTAGAAAATTAAGATTGGCATATTGGAGCTCCCACAGGCCTTGGGGGTTAGAAACCTCATTTTGCTTAATATATAGTATAGATACTAGCATATCACCTGTGCTATGCACGGATTGTGTTTACAATTATCTATATATGTGAACTAGCATATCACCCGTGCAATGCACGGATTGTGTTTATAATCTATACTATATATTAAGCAAAAAGGGGTTTTTAACCCCAAGGCCTGTGGGAGCTCCAATCTCCTAATCCTAATTTTCTAATTTTTTGATTTTTTTTTTTAAAAAAGACTTCAGCATTTATTGACTTCTCCTAACCCAATCTCAGCATTTATTGACTTCTCCTCCTAATCCTAATTTTCTAATTTTTTGATTTTTTTTTTTTAAAAAACTTCAGCATTTATTGACTTCTCCTAACCCAATCTCAGCATTTATTGACTTCTCCCAACCCACAATCCCTTTTGACTTCTCTCATAATTATTGCAACACCCTTTTCAATTTCTCACATACACTATAGTTACACACAAAAATAAAAATAAAAAAAGATAAGAATTTAGCTATAGATCTCAAAAGATATAACATCTAAATTTGAATTATGATTTAACTAGCATATCACACTTGCTATGCACGGATTGTATTTACAATTATCTATATATGTGAATTGTGATTTTTAAATGTTTTTTTTTTTTTGAATGTCTTTTTTTTTTCCTTTTTTATATTATATTAAAGTTTAATATTTTAATAATAATCATATGTGTTGGACTTTTCAAGGAATTAAATGTCTTTTTTTTATATTATATTATATTAAAATTTAATATTTTGATAATAATCATATGTGTTGGACTTTTCAATAATTTTTTTTTTTATGCTTGTTCTTAATGCATTAAAGTGTTATTATGAAGGATAATAATTATATGTATTGAGATTTTTCAAGAAATTCATGTGTTGGATTTCAAAGAATTTTTTTATGCTTGTTCTTAATGCATTAAAGTGTTATTATGAGGGTAAGACTTGGGAGTTGAGAGAAATTAATAAATGCTAAGATTTTTTTTTTTTAAATCAAAAAATCAAGAAATTTAGATTGAGAGATTGGAGCTTCCACAAAATTTGGGGTTAAAAACCCCCTTTTGCTTAATATATAGTATACTAGCCTATCACCCGTGCTATGCACGGGATAATTATAAATATTTATATTTATTTTAGATTTTTACAATAGGTATGTGAAAAGTTAAGAAAAATATGTGTATTGAAGAAGTTATAAAGATTTGAAAGAATTTAATAAGTGTTTATTTATTTTTTTTTCAAAAAACAAAACAAAAAAATTAAGAGGGAAAAAAATTAAGAGCCATTTACACAATAATCACATGGGTCTCTTGGGGATGCAAAAAGTAATGGCGTGTAAATACTGGGGTTTGACCGAGAAGTTTGAAAGAATTTAATAATTGTTTATTTATTTTTTTTTCAAAAAACAAAACAAAAAAATTAAGAGGGAAAAAAATTAAGAGCCATTTATCTAATAATTACATGGGTCTCTTGGGGATGCAAAAAGTAATGGCGTGTAAATACCTGGGGTTTGACCGAGGAGGTAGCCCCAAAGGCAAATACCTTTTTTATTATCACACATATACACACCACATAGTCATATAGCCTCTCTCTCTCAGTTATTGCTTTATTCTAGTCAATAATCTTTGAACCAATCACCAAGTCAATTTTTCTTTTAAAATCTTGAAATTAGGATTTCATTTATTGTGTTATTCTAGTCAGTCGTGCTTCCCCACCCTCTATCTCCTCCATTTGTCAATAGTGTAATTATTATAATCTTTGAACCACTCACCAAGTCAATTTTTTTTTAAAATTAAAAATTAAAAATCAGAAAATTAGGATTAGCATATTGGAGCTTCCACAGGCCTTGGGGGTTAAAACCCCCTTTTCCTTAATACATAGTATAGATAATATAATTATGTATTTTTTTATGTATATCTATCAAAATTTTAAATCACTTAATGGGAAAAATTAATCAATTTTTTAAAATTATTGATTTTTAATTTAAAAAATAGATTAAAAAAACTATTGACTGATTTATTTATTTAATAACAAAAATTATTTCATAATTTCTTCCAACCCACAATCCCTTTTGACTTCTCTCATAATTATTGTAACACCATTTTCAATTTCTCCCATACACTATAGTTACACACAAAAAATAAATAAATAAATAAAAAAAGATAAGAATTTAGCTATAGATCTCAAAAAGATATAACATCTAAATTTGAATTATGATTTAATAATATAATTATGTATTTTTTTATGTATATCTATCAAAATTTTAAATCACTTAATGGGACAAATTAATCAATTTTCCAAAATTATTGATTTTTAATTTACAAAATAGATTAAAAAAACTATTGACTAATTTATTTATTTAATAATAAAAATTATTTCATAATTTCTTCCAACCCAATCTCAGCATTTATTGACTTCTCCCAACCTACAATCCCTTTTGACTTCTCTCATAATTATTGCAACACCCTTTTCAATTTCTCTCATACACTATGGTTACACGCAAAAATAAAAAATAAAAAAAAGATAAGAATTTAGCTATAGATCTCAAAAAGATATAACATCTAAATTTGAATTATGATTTAATAATATAATTATGTATTTTTTTATGAATATCTAACAAAATTTTAAATCACTTAATGGGACAAATTAATCAATTTTCCAAAATTATTGATTTTTAATTTACAAAATAGATTAAAAAAATTATTGACTGATTTATTTATTTAATAACAAAAATTATTTCATAATTTCTTCCAACCCAACCTCAGCATTTATTGACTTCTCCCAACCCACAATCCCTTTTCACTTCTCTCATAATTATTGTAACACCCTTTTCAATTTCTCACATATACTATGGTTACATACAAAAATAAAAAATAAAAAAGATAAGAATTTAGCTATAGATCTCAAAAAGATATAACATCTAAATTTGAATTATGATTTAATAATATAATTATGTATTTTTTATGTATATCTATCAAAATTTTAAATCACTTAATGGGACAAATTAATCAATTTTCCAAAATTATTGATTTTTAATTTACAAAATAGATTAAAAAAAAACTATTGACTGATTTATTTATTTAATAACAAAAATTATTTTATAATTTCTTCCAACCCAACCTCAGCATTTATTGATTTCTCCCAACCCACAATCCCTTTTGACTTCTCTCATAATTATTGCAATACCCTTTTCAATTTTTCCCATACACTATGGTTACACACAAAAATAATAAAAAAAAGAGATAAGAATTTAGCTATAGATCTCAAAAAAATATAACATCTAAATTTGAATTATGATTTCATAATATAATTATGTATTTTTTTATGTATATCTATCAAAATTTTAAATCATTTAATGGGACAAATTAATCAATTTTCCAAAATTATTGATTTTTAATTTACAAAATAGATTAAAAAAAACTATTGACTGATTTATTTATTTAATAACAAAAATATTTCATAATCTCTCCCTCCTAATCTCTCTCACAAATTTTCAAAAAAAAATATTAAAACTTGCATTCATTTTCTCTTTCCAAAAAAATCAGATAATATTTTCTATTAAAGTTGTAGATAT
The DNA here is from genome assembly GCA_025200525.1 of Camellia lanceoleosa. Classification (NCBI taxonomy): domain Eukaryota; kingdom Viridiplantae; phylum Streptophyta; class Magnoliopsida; order Ericales; family Theaceae; genus Camellia; species Camellia lanceoleosa. The sequence goes on from CM045772.1 coordinate 8,495,210, forward strand.
CTACCTATATTTTATATATTATATTATAACATAATAAAAAAAACTAAAAAAAAAATCTTTAAAGTTTATCTAAATAAACTTTAAATCAATAAAACTCATATGTCTATCACATATCTAACTCACATCATAACTTACCTAAATAATAATAATTAAAAACAAATGGAAACCATAGATAAATTAAATTTTTAAAAAAAGATACCCACAACTCCATCTTAAAATAAATTTTAAAAAAAATATCCGAATAGAAATCACACAAAAATAAAAATAAAAATAAAAACAAAAGTAAAAATAAAAAGATATATATATATATATCTATCTATATTTATACTATATATTAAGCAAAATGGGATTTTTAACCCCCAAGGCCTATTGGAGCTTCAATATCCCAATCTGAATTTTTAAAATTTTTTATTTAAAAAAAAAATTCAACATTTATTGATTTGGTCAAAATCCCCTGATCAGCATTTAAAATCCCCTTATACAAATAATTATAGATACAATTCGTGTATAGTTACTGCAGTACCATTTTCAACTTCTCCCATACACTATGATTAGTGATAAGAAAAAAAATCTTAAAAAACATAATTTATATATTAAAAAAAATCTAAAACAAATATAAATATTTATAATTATCCCGTGCATAGCACAGGTGATAGGCTAGTTATCTATATATGTGAATTGTGATTTTAAATTTTTTTTTTAAATGTCTTTTTTTTTCCTTTTTTATATTATATTAAAGTTTAATATTTTAATAATAATCATATGTGCTGGACTTTTCAAGGAATTAAATGTTTTTTTATTATTACATTATATTAAAGTTTAATATTTTGAAAATAATAATATGTGTTGGACTTTTCAAGAATTTTTTTTTATACTTGTTCTTAATGCATTAAAGTGTTATTATGAGGGATAATAATCATATGTGTTGAGACTTTTCAAGAAATTCATATGTATTGGATTTCAAAGAATTTTTTTATGCTTGTTCTTAATACATTAAAGTGTTATTATGATGGTAAGACTTGGGAGTTGAGAGAAGTTAATAAATGCTAAGATTTTTTTTTTAAATAAAAAAATAGGAAATTATGCACAGATTGTGTTTACAATTATCTATATATGTGAATTACGATTTTTAAATATCTTTTTCTTTCTTTTTTAAATGTCTTCTTTTTTTTTCCTTTGTTATATTATATTAAAGTTTAATATTTTGATAATAATCATATGTGTTAGTGTTGGCTACATATTTTGTAAAAGCCAATTACAATTCGACACGTAGCAGAATAAGGATATTATGGGAGGATGATTTTAATCTTCGATCCCAATCGTACACGTGGCAATAATTATTGGTTCTCAAGAGATCTGAGTAGCACTAGATCAATAATGAGATACAAGGTGACGTGGCTTCAACGGTTACCTATATTCAAATTCAAATACAGGAGGGAAGTTCAATTGCAAGTGATGGCGTAGTGGAACTATTTCTAAGGCAGCATGATCAGCGATCATGGAGGAGCAGTTCGACGGTTCGGAGTACAGTTCGAAGGTCATCTTTAACAAGTATAAATAGCAAGGAAGTTCAGAAAAGACCCCAGACTCAGATCATACAAACCGGTCTTTACTTCATATTTTCCTTTCGGTTTACCTTTCTGTACTTTAAATACCGCACTTTAAATATCCGTGACCGCACTTCGATTCATAGGAGTAGTTTCAAATAGATTCAAGTAGATATTGTCAGTAAACCTCCTCAAAATTTGAGTTTGAACTATTGTAAGTGTTCATTTTAATGAAATACTTCGATTGTTCTTCGTATTAACTGTTATTTCTCTTAATTTCTCCTAAGTCAAGCCACCAGTAAAAGTCCTCTTCATTGAGGCTGAAAGAACTAAAACACAATCGCCTGATAATTGATTGGCAATTATAATTTCTGTAAGGACTGATTGATCCTTGCTGGCACGCTCGCATTTACAAATATACGCTTCGAAAGCCAAAAAGCCAACATATATTTTTGGCACGCCCGGTGGGACTTGAAAAAATGGCTAGACGAAGACGACAAGGAGAAAATGAACGCTTGGAAGAAGGCGTAGAAGGAGAGGTAGAAATACCTAATCCAGAGGAGAATGTGGTAACACATCCTGTGGAGACTCCTATGTTATCACAACCTTTGGTCGAATTGCATCAAGATTTACAGACAAGAACCATATGTTCATAATATTGGACGAAACCAAGGAATTGGACCATCCACCGTTCCATCTACTCAGCCAACAAATCCATGGGATGGCTTGGTAGATGCTATGGGACGACAATTAATGAACACAATGGAAAGGTGGGCAACATCCTTTTTGGATCGAATGAATAACCACCAACCAACAAAGACAAGACATACAGAGGAAATTTTAAATGTCCCTCAGCAAAGATTGGCTAGAGAAAAACAGCCTATACAAGCTAATGGACAAATTAATGGTCAGACTAGTACTCAGAACTATGAAAGACCATCGCCTCAGTCTTGGTATGAACCCATTTCAAGGCCTGTAGTAGGCCAAAATGCCTCAGTACTCAACAATGAAGCCACACAAGTTGGTGGATCTGGCCAAGTACAAGAAACTGGCATAAGAATGGTAGCAAATCCCATGTTCGAAGCCATACCTGGCACTAGGGGGTATAATAATCCCTTATTTGAATTTATACCTGGGGGGTTGGAAGGTTTGCCCACAAATGGAAGGGACACAATGCCTGTTCCAACACCTTTCACAGTCCTTCAAGAGCAGGCTCAAAGGGGTTACCCATACCCCCAACAGCAACCTGCACCACAGGGGCAACCAGTCCCAAATGTACCACTTTATGGACCAAGAGGACCACAGGCACAAGTTTGTCCACCAAACCCTGTGTTTGTCCCTCCAGTAGTGGTTCAGCAAGCCCAAAATATGGTCCCTAGGGACCAAATTGCTGATATTGCTAGGGAGATGTGTGGACCGATGGCTCGGGGGGTCCAGACTCCTGTATACAGAAAACCATACCCAGAGTGGATAGATAGGGTACATGAATACCCAAGAGGATTGAGAACACCAGATTTTACCCTATTCTATGGAACTGGAAATCAATCAACAGTAGAGCATATTGCCAGATTCGCTGCTCAGTGTGGTGAATTCACTAATCATGACTACATAAAACTGAGATTATTTCCAAACTCTTTAACTAGGGGAGCATTTGTATGGTATATCAACGTTACACCTGGCTCCATTCAAACTTGGCAACAAATGGAAGAGACATTTCATGCCCAATTCTTCCAATCGGAGCCAGAGGTGTCCATGGCAGACTTGGCAAGATTGAGTCAATAGCCTGAAGAAAAGACTACTCAGTTCATTGCTAGATTTAAAAGGGCTCGAAATAAATGTAGAGTCATCCTTCCAGAGCCAGAATTTGTAAGATTGGCTCAAAACGGTTTAGAGTTCAGGCTTCGAAAGAAGTTTGACTCAACTGAATTCAGGGATTTAGTCGAATTAACCTATAAGGTGTCTCGATATGAAGCATTACTAGAGGAAGAACAAGATCGAAACAATGCTTCGTATAAGACATACTATAGAGATCCCAATTATGAGATCGATGCAGCAGAGATTGTGGGCAAAGAACCCGTAATCTGTGAAGCATTAATTCATAAGGATACGACTATCGACCAGCAGTTTAAAAAGAAAGACTTTCACAGAAAGTATTCTTTCGATTTAACAAAAGCAGATGACATTTTTGATCATTTGCTTGCAGCCAATTTCCTTAAGTTACCAAAAGGGGTAAAACTGCCATCTCTTGATGAACTTAAAGGAAAAGTATACTGTAAATGGCATAATTCTTGGTCTCACTCAACTAAAAACTGCATCGTTTTTCGAGACAGGATCCAAGAGCAAATCCGGAAAGGAAGTCTGAAGTTCCCAACCAAAACAGAGAAAGCCATGGGAATTGACAGTAACCCGTCTCCAGAAGTTGGAGAAAGCGCGGCTAATGTGGTTGTACCAAACTTTCAGAATCTATCTCTGCAGGAATTGGAAGAAGTCAATGTGCAAATGCATATTGCCAACCAGACAGCTGCCAAAAAGGAGACCAGAAATTCACCAGTTATTGGACAGGGTCTCTCACATCAGAAGGAACATTCTGATGAAGAAATACTGGATGACGATTCCTTGGAAGCAGCCGTAATGCAAAGGATGTGTCCCAGGTGTAGACTAAGCTACAAATGGTTGAAGGGGCTTCCAATTGATGGGAAGCAATACTATAAGGATGTTCAGAGACGTCCTAAATCAACCAACGCTTACAACAAAAGGCCGTACCCGGCTAGTGATAGGCAACGACCAGTGGTGGTTGAGCCTGCAGTTGACAGAATAAATGCTAAAGGCAAAAGGCCCTTGCATGAGTCTAGGCCACTTAACTACTACAGAATGGAGAGCAAACATTCTGAAAGAAGATTAGAGAGGAATTCAGGTTATGGGACTAAAGCCAGAGATTGGCACCCCAGACCAACCTCACACAGAACAAAAAATGGCCATCTCCATCAAAGGCCAGAATCAAGCTCGAAGCATGAGACCAGAACAAAGCACTTACCTCCACGGCCAGTTTCAAAGATGGCTTCGAAGGTGGAAAAGAGTGATTCAACATCTGAATCAGTAAGCTCTTGGGTACACAGGTTCAGATTGGTTTGTAATGCAAAACAAACCTAGGGAATTGCCTGCCAGGAGAGATATTGGAATCACAGGCAGAATGGTCAAACCTCCTTTGGTGGCCCCCAACAACTGGGTATTGCTGAAGCACCCAAAGACAAAGGAACCAAATATGGTTCCGGTTATTTCCAGATCACAAAGGAGGAAGATTCAGCAGTACACCCAAGATCTGAAAGAGAGTGGAGAGAGTTCTTCACAGTCAAGACAGAAGAAAAGAAAACTTGGTCGAGACCATGCTCCAAAAACTCTACAAAGTAAAGTGGTTTGTAGCAGAGAACAATTGGCCCAAGTCCATTAAGACTAAAGGCGAGGAGAAGTCTAGTTTGGTAGAATTTGGAGAAGGCTCTAATGGAAAGTGATAGCGAAATGGAAGAAGAGATTGGCATGAGCCAAAAGAAGGAAATGGCAGAAGAAGAAATGTTCGAAGCCTTCATGGCTGAACAAACATTTCTGACTGAAGAATCAGTTGAGAAGGATCCTTCGAAGGGATCAGTTATCAATGAAATACCAGAATGCAGCATGAAGGACGCTGCTGAAGACACTGAGCAAGATAGCCAAGAGGGGAAGAAGGTACAACCAGCCATCCAGTTTGGCTCATTTCCCCTTGTATCAGTCAACATGGTACACATACTACCTCATGAATTCCAGGCTGAAAATGAGGATTAGGATGACCAAGACATGGATCCAATTCCTGTCTCTAGCGAGGAATCACAAGTGAGTATGGTACAGGATGCTCCTGAAATGGCTATTCCAATGGAAACTGAGTGTGAAAGCGAGGAGGAGGTGAGCATCAACCTCTCGTATCCTTTTGAATACCCCTCGAATTCCATGACCCAACATGTCAAGCCTTTGTATATTAAGGCTTTCTTTGATGGGATACAATTAAACCGAGTCCTAGTAGACAATGGGGCAGCGGTAAATTTATTACCGAAATCTTCTTTGAAGAAATTAGGGAAGAAGAATCGAGTTGATCCCAACCAAGACAACCATTCTTGGCTTTCTTTGGAGATAAGCAGATGGCCGAGGAATTCGCCTATTAATTTGAGTGTGGGAACCGAGGATTGTATGGCGACATTCTTCATGATCGGCACAATGCTAAATATAATGCCTTACTTGGAAGAGATTGGATTCACACCATCAAGTGTGTGCCTTCCGCTTTGCATCAGAAGATCATGATGGACCTGGGCAATGGAGAGACAGAGGAGATTGATCACGGATCCTCAACCCTTCATAGCTTTGTCAGACTTTTGCGAGAGGCCAAGTCATATATTGAGGGTGACCCCACTCAAGATATCTTGAGGAAAGTGATGGCTCGGTAAAGTGGCGGTGATGAGGAAGTAACACACCTGAAGCACTTAGTCCAAGAAAGTGCTGATGAAGAGGTTGTCGTGAAGGATGACAATGATGCCTGGTTGTAGGCAAAGAAGTGAAGAACGAGAAGCCAAGTCATTGGCTTTGATTAAATTCTCATTATTGGATGTAAAAGCAATAGTCCAGAAAGTACAAAAACAAGAGAGAGAGGCCATGATAATTGGCTGTAAACAAGAGCAGCAACAGGTCAGAAGTTTGACCCTTGGGAAATACTGTGCATTAGACATTGAAACGAAAGTCCAAGAGATACAGGAAGAAGACGCCTTATGGACAGATTTTGTCTATGAGGAAGAGGGCAGAGATGTCGAAGTAGAGAACCTAGGAGCAGAACAAGGCGAAAAGGTTGCTTCAAAGGTCGAAGAAACCAAAGAAGAAGCTTTGATGAATTCTCAGACGCAAGACCCCTTAGAAGAAGTGAATTTAGGGGAAGGTTCTTTGCAGCAGCCCACCTACATAAGTACTTGCTTGAATGTTCTGGACAGAGACCAGTTATTGGTTGTTCTAAAGAAATACAAAGATTGCTTTGCATGGTCCTATAATGAACTACCAGGATTGGATAGGTCATTGGTGGAACATAGGCTCCCTATGAAGCCTAATTTCAAGCCATACAAGCAGAAACCAAGAAGGATGAGTCCAGAAGTAATTCAGAAGGTCAAGGAAGAAATTCTTAGACTACTTAAGGCAGACTTTATTAGGACAGCCAGGTATGTTGAATGGCTATCTAATATTGTGCCTGTAGTTAAGAAAAATGGCAAAATGAGGGTATGCATCGATTTCAGAAATTTAAATCTAGCAACTCCTAAAGATGAGTACCCTATGCCTATAGTGGATCTGCTGGTAGACAGTTCAGCAGGGCATCAAGTTTTATCGATGATGGATGGCCACTCTGGTTATAACCAAATATGCATTGCAGAGGAAGACATCCACAAGACAGCATTCAGATGTCCTGGGAATATTGGCACCTTCGATTGGGTTAAAATGCCATTTGGTCTGAAGAATGCTGGGGCTACATATTAGAGGGCTATGAACACTATCTTTCATGACCTTATTGGAGGGTATCTAGAATGTTATATTGATGACATTGTGGTGAAATCCCAGTCCATGGAGAAGCATTTGTTTCATTTAGAAGCAGCTTTCGAAAGAATGAGGAAGTTCAAGTTGAAACTCAACCCTCTTAAATATGCTTTTGGTGTGTCATCTGGAAATTTCTTTGGTTATGTAGTGCACAAGAACGGAATACAAATTGATCAGAATAAAGCCAAAGCCATCATCGAATCAAGTAAGAAAGAGTTACAAAGGTTCCTTGGGCAGGTTAACTTTCTTCGAAGGTTTATTTCTAACACTGCAGGGAAAACTAAAGTATTTTCTTCCTTGTTAAGGCTGAAAGATGAAGAGGAATTTGTGTGGACAGCAGAGCATCAAATTGCTTTCAAAGGTATCAAAGCCTACTTGGCCAACCCTCTAGTGCTGATGCCACCAAAAGGGAATAAGCCCTTGAAGTTGTACATAGCTGCAGCAGAAGATTCATTGGGAGCTTTCTTAGCCCAAGACAACGATGAAAGCAAAGAGCAAAATTTGTTTATTACCTTAGTAGGTTTTAAATCCTTGTGAATGTAAATATTCAATTGAAAAAGTCAGGTCTTGCTTTGTATTTTCTTTGCAATGAAATTAAGATATTATCTTTTACCTACAACTGTCTTGGTAATTGCAACCACGGATTTGGTTAAATATATGTTATCTAGACCTATGTTGAGGGGAAGAATTGGCAAGTGGATACTAGCCTTATCGGAATTTCATTTAGAATATGTCCCTCAAAAGGCAGTAAAAGGGCAAGTATTAGCCAATTTTCTGGCAGATCATCCATCTCAAACAGAAAGCCAAGAGGTAATGGAACTCGGTATGGCTAGTGTTGAACCATGGCAAATGTGGTTCAATGGATCGAAGGCCAATGGATTAATTGGGATTGGTATTGTGATTAAGTCTCCACAAGGGGTAGAAACCACACATGGTTTTAGAGTGGATGAAGCTAGCTATTCCAATAACCAGGCTGAATATGAAGCCTTAATAGTAGGACTAGAAATCCTTATTGGATTACAAGTACATGCAGTTGACATATTTGGGGACTCTCAATTGGTGGTTAACCAAGTGAAAGGGATTTTCAAGTGTCAAAGCATAAGCATCCTACCATATTATGTTGTTGCATTACATTTGCTTTCTCAGTTTCAAATAGCAAATGTAACCCATGTTCCAAGATTCTTGAACAATAGAGCTAATGATGTGGCTCAAAAAGCTTCGAACTTCAAGAGAAGGGATAATACCCAAAGGGATATAAGCCAAACAACATATCAGAGATCAATACAACCTTTGAATAAAAGGAATGTGATCTTGGAAGTCAATCATAATGACTTACAAGAGCGATTGGAGGCATCCAATAATGTAAGATTTTGGTCCATCTTGAAGGCCAAGAAGGTCAAATTGCAGTCTATGCAATACATGATATATGGTAATGCTCTCTACAAAAGGGGGGGAGATGGCTTATTATTGGAATGTTTAGGCCCAAAAGAAGCATTAACAGCCATGTCTGAGGTTCATGAAGGCATTTGTGGTGCTCATCAGCCTGGTGTAAAGATGAGATGGTTACTTTGAAGACATTCCTACTATTGGCCAACTATTCTTAAAGATTGCATAGAATATGCAAAGGGTTGCCAGGCATGCCAAAAACATGGCACAATAAGACATGTGCCCATAACTGACCTACATGCAGTAGTGAAGCCTTGGCCATTCAGAGGATGGGCCATGGATATGATGGGTAAAATACACCAACCTTCTTCGAAGCATCATTGTTTCATTCTAGTGGCCACTGACTACTTCACTAAATGGGTCGAAGCCAAACCATATAAGGTCAGAGACCGCACAGAGGTCATTGGGTTCATTAAAGATCGATCCATAGATTTGGCATTCCACAAACCATAAGTTGATAATGGGCTGTTCGATGGGAAAATGGTAAAATCCTTTGTGGCGAAATTTGGGATTAGCCTTATTAATTCTACTCCCTATTATGCACAAGCCAATGGTCAAGTGAATCATCCAATAAGTCCTTGAAAAAGGAATACAAAAGGTGGTGGAAGATAATCCTAGGGATTGGCATAACCTATTGTTGGATGTTTTATGGGCTTCTGAGAACTTCCCAAGGTCGAGCACAGAGTCACCCTTATGCCTTAGTATACGGGCATGATGCGATGTTACTGTGGAAATTAATGTTAAATCTCTGAGGGTAAGATGTCAAGATCAATTAGAACTGAGCAATATCATCAAAGCATGTGCTTGGAATTAGAAGGCATAGATGAAGCGTAATTTTGGCATTAAATAGCATTCTTTTTCAAAAAGAAAGCAGCCAAGAATTATAACAAGAAAGTCAAGCATATTGGCTTTGATGAAGGTGACTTGGTATGGAAAACAATACTCCCAATAGGGATTAAAAGCCATAAGTTTGGCAAATGGTCACCTAACTGGGAAGGACCATATCAAGTTCATAGAGTTTTGCCTTTTGGAGCATACCATTTAAGAAATTTGAATGGCTATGTACATCCCAAAAAGATTAATGGCAGATATTTGAAGCCTTATTTTCCAACCATTTGGGAAACACAAGGAATAAAATAAACATTGAATACAAAAACATAAGACTACTCAAAGGATAGACAAAATTTGTTCTTTTATAAAGAATTAAATACATTATGCCACAGATTGGCCCAGAAATCATTACAATGTCTTAATTGTTTTTGTACAACAGATTTCCTATTACTAAGTGATGGGAACAGTTTAATAGCTGCAGCCATGTCCTCTTTTCGTTCAGCCAGTTCTTGGTTAGTGATCTGCAATTTGGTGTCAGTTCGAACCAAAGCCCGGTTTACTGCAGCTAACTCCTCCTCAAGTTGAGCCTTCTTCTCTAGCAGCTGGATTCGAAACTGGGAAACAGAGGAATGTTGTTCCTTGAGTTCTGATACTTCGGTATGCACTTGAGAAACAAAACTCTAGTCCCTAGCTAGTTTCTCATCCGCAGCCTTAGCAGCATGACAAATGTTGAGATAGAAATCGATGGTGGCTGCTGCCTGAGATAGATGACTTGAAACATTCATGCCAGACTGCTCAGCAATGTTACAACACTGAAGGAACCCATTTCTGATAATAGGCCTTTGCAGAGCCTCAAAGGGAATCCTTGAAAAAGAAATTAGCAGTTCTAGACATGTGTCTATGTCTATCGAAGGTGCAAAAGGCTTGCTGCTGAAGGAAGAACTCTCAAAAATCTCTAGCAATGAGTCAGCCAAGACTAATGGTTCAGCTTCAGCATTGAATGATGGAGACGTAGAGGGTATGTCAAAGAAACTAGCCAGCCTGGCTTCAAAGATGTCTACCTCATCCATAGACATGAAGGATGCAGAGAGTGTGGTGGTGAAAGGCCCAAAGGATTGCATGGGGATAGGAGAAGTGGAAGGAGTGTCTTTGGCAGCCTTTATAGTCTTGGCCACCAGCGAATCAAGAGAAGAGGGGCTGGAAGTAGGCATAGACGATGAACCATGAATTGAAGGACTACCAGCACCCTCAGTGGAAGAATTAACTGCCATCAGAGATGGAGTAGCAATTGGAATTTCCGTGAAGGAAGGAAGAAGGGCAAGGCTCGAAGAAGAAATAGACTGAGGCAAATCAAAAGTCAAGAAAGGAAGATATGGCTCTAAGCCAAGGAAAAGAGAAGCAGGGATGTTTGGATTCAAAGAAGGTATATCGAATATAGGTTTAGAGAGTGGAAGCATGATTTGGATGGTTTTCACACATTGCATTTGGTCAATTTCAACTGAAATCGAAGGAGGCCTCGCTGGAAAGATTAATGCACGATGGTATTCGCAAGGAAGAAATACAAAGGACTGTCAGAATTCAGTATGTAAAAGTTGACAAAGGGAAAAACAGTGGAAGTGTGAAAGAAATTACATCAAAAGCACTGGCACTGATGAGAGAGCGGCGGAGGGAATAATGTGCGGCAGTTTGTTGCTTTCTCGCCATTTCCCTTTGCAATGCATCAGCAGCAGCAGCTTCTTCTCTTAAAATTTGTTGCTGCCGTCTCTTCTCGGCCCTCTCGAAGACAATTATTGCCTTGGAATGTTCCTGCTCTACTGCCTTGGCAGCTGCCTCATGAATGGGATCTTCAAACAAGGCAGTAGTTAAAGCAGTCATTTTCCTTCCCTTTCCTATTGCTTGGGCAATTGTCTCAGAATCAGAATCCTCATCAGAGTCAGAAGGAGAGGCATCAAAGTCAGAAGGAGAGACAGTAATCTTTCTTCTCTTTTTTCTTTGAATCGGCATTGTCTGCTCCTCAATTGTCTTCTCAGCTCCTTCAGCCTGAGATTCAGATTCCCCAAAAGGAAGCTCTTCTTCTGTTCCTTTAGCAGCCGTCTCCTCGTGAACCAAATCAGTCACTCTTTTCCTCTTTATCAAGGGTGATTCATACTCTTGGTCTTCTGCTTCTTCTTTTCCTTCTTCTTGCACCTCAATTGTTTTCTTCTTGGGCTCAAGCAGTCTCCTCTTCTTTTGCTGCTGATCACCTTCACAAAAAGAAAGAAAAAAAAAACGGATTAAGAATAAGGTAACCAGCATTATAGAAAAGTCGAAGGAAAGAAAACAAATGTATATACCTTTCTTCGAAACAGCTCGAGTGACTCTGAGAGAAGTTGAAGTAACAGGAACAGATTGAGTTGTAGGGGGCACAGTGGAAGAAGTGACAATTTCAGCGCCCTTGGATTGGGACACGTCCAACACTTTTAGTCGATTTTGAGGTGAAATGGCTAAGTAAACTTCCATATTGCTCACCCACCACTTTTGGTGTCTCTTCAAAAAAGTGCCTTGAGGGATGAAAAGGGTGTATTCAAAATTGGCTAAGTCATCTATAAATTTGACAGTTGCCTCTTCTAGCCTTGATTTTCGAACCTTCAAATCTCTCCTGGTCAGGGTTAGATTGGTGTTACTACAGAGGGGTATTGGAACTCCTTGTGTGAGACCAAATTGTCTAGCAAATTGAGCAGGACAGTAAGGCTCAGCTATGCATTTATAAGCTCTGGGGTTCGTGGTCCTAATAAACAGTTCTCTAGGGATCAGAAGGGAAGCCCATATGTCTTTGTGAATAGATAAGGCACAGAGCCTGTCACTTAGGAAGTGACTCAACCAAGTTGGACCTACGCTGGCTTCGAAAGGACGGAAACGGTGATTAGGAAGGGCAGCTGGCAGTTGATGAAAGAAGGAGAAATAAAAGGCAAAAGTAGAGGGATAGAGTGAAGCATTGGCCATTCTTATGCAATGGGTGAGAGAGTGTAGCCCATGAAATTTGAGACATTTGGATTGTAATTCAGTGAAATAGGCAAAAAGCCAAAGCTGAAGGATCCAGAATGGCCCCCCTTGATTGGCATCTAAAGGTTTCTCACAGAAGAGGGAGCAAACTCTATGAACGTGGCCTAGAACGTATGGGGCTAAGGCTACTCTTTTCTGTAAAACAAAGGCTTTGGCAAGAGGAGCAAATTCAGGCATAATTCTTTGGGATGAAGTACAGAATAGGAATTTGCAAAGCCAATATAATAAGAAGGAGAAGAGTTCCCTATCAGTTACTGGACCCTCCCTTTTGTTTTCAGTCTTAACAAAATCACTGTAAGATGAGTTAAGAGAGGGAAGGGAAAAAGGAACTGCTAAGTCAGGGAAATCTGGGGTAACGGGAGTGCCAATAGGGGATATCCCTAGAAGATGGCAAATGTCAAGAACGGTAGGGGCCATCATCCCACACCTAAATTGAAAGAAATTAAAGATGGGGTTCCAAAAGCATAAAGCAGCAGGAACTAAGAAAGGGTCTTCTGAGATAGTTACCCTGGATAATCGAAGAGCATCGAGAAGACGAAGCTCTTGAAGGTCTAGTGTCCTGGCAGGGACAACCCGGTCGTACCATTCCTGCCATTCTGGTCTCATCGTGGGCCAGCATCGGTGGGGACGATTGATTCTCCAGCTCTTCCAGTCAAGACTACTTTCGTAAAGGAGACGTTGATCCTCCAGACGAGGATATAGGGCGGGAAGTTCAGTAAGGGTCTCCTTGAATATTGGCCCGAGCACGTAGTCTTGCTGCTCATGACGACGAGGGATAAAGATGCGCCCATCGATAGCGCTTTTCTTCCCAGCCTTGTATTTCTCACATTCTGTATCAATAAGCCTTTTTAAGACCACAGATGGGCTTAGACGCTCTATGGTTGGGACTTTTGATGAGGAAGAAGCCATTGATAGTATGCTTTTCGGAAAGTAAAGAAAGGAGTAGAGAGAAATGGAAGACTGATAAGGGTTTGTATGTTAAGAGCAAGTAATTTCAGAACATAAAACAAAGGGGCCTTTTAAAGGTTTCGTGTCTGAAAAATATAGGGCGTAAATCGTTAAGTACTAAAAGTACGAATATGAGGAGTCTCTCCCGATATTGATAGTTTTGGAGGGAAGAGCACAATTCGGATGTCGACGACAGCTTCGAAGTGAGATATTTGGCTTCGAAGCCAATTTTGGCGCCAAAAAATCAAATAACAACGGCTTCGAAATACAGAATCCGGCTTCGAAGCATACTACATGTTTGGAGACGCTAAGATGCTTGAGTATTGGTGTACTTCAAAGGATTTAAAGACCTATTTAAGGAATATTATTGAAAGTAATGACCTTTAAAGCAAAACTTAGGATTCTTTAAAGAACATCAAAACCAATCATTGGTTTTTTCAAGAGAAGATTGTCCATTGAATTAAGACAGCATAAGCTGTTTTTCGAAGCAAGAGTGGTCAATTCAAAATTGATTGGCTATATTAACTATGACCATATATTGGTTATAGTTAGCTTTGAAAAGTAAGGTTGTTAAATTTGAAGCACTAATTTGAGATAATATTAACCAAAATTGTCAATTTTTACTCCATAAGTTGGAAAAAGACATGTTGGTTCCTTTTAGTGTTTCATTAAAGATAAGTGAGTCCAGATTCGAAGGATGAGATTATTTAATTCGAGGCTCTGAATTGGCTTTTGAAGACAAAAGGAAACAGAGTCAAACAATGTCAAATACAGAAAGACTTTGCTTGTATTGAAGCCAAGATAATTACATTAAGTAATTCTATTTGGGTACAAATTCAAGCTCATAAAAATAAGGAATAGAATAAATAACAAGATCATGGAATTTTGTCCAACAATGATCAATGAATATTTGTTCTTTCTTTATTATATCTTCTATCTCCTCTAATGTTGGCTGCATAAGTTGGTGTGCTCTCACTTCATAGTAGAGCTCCTCAGCCTTTGTTTCGAAAGCCTCTTCCCTCAATTTTTGTTCCAACTCATCTATAACTAAATCATCCCAATACGCAGAATCTTTATTATTGAAGTCATCGAAGTCTTCGATGAAGTTTTCTGCTTCGTACTGGGCATGAATTCGGAGAGATGAAAGTTGATCCAAAGATTGGATGGTGACCTTGGAATTTCGATGCCAGTGGAGGAGTACCGGAAGTTGATCCAAGAACATGTGAAGTTCTGCTTGGGCAATGGGATTAAGGATATGACCCCTAGTCAGAATATCACAAGCCCATCGAAAGTTCTTGAGAGGGATGTCATCCTCAAGAACATTGAAGGGCAAGTGAGAAAAAGCCGCAAGCAGAAGTTGAGCTTGTTTCCGCTCAGCTGAAGTTGGGGATGATGGAGGTTTGTAAGGTGGAAAGATTTTGTCCATGGGGAGGGCAAGCCTTAATTTCTCTGTCCAAGGAAGAGTGGGAGGAGAAGAATGATTAGATGGTTCTGCTTCAGAAGATGGAGAAGGTGTGGATGCTTCTATTCTAGAAGGTGGAAAAGAATGAGAGGATGCTTCAATTTCAGAAGATGGAGAGGAAGAAGTGGATGCTTCTGTTATTGAAGATGGCACGGGAGTGGAAGGAACAAAGGCATTAATGTAGTCAAGCCAGTCAGAAGAGCAAATCTTCGCCTTCTTGGCTAAAAATGAAGGGCTGTATCCTTGTGATTCTTCCAGACGCTGGGTAGTGTGCATTATCCTTGTGGGCATAGAGGATGTGTACCAGGCCACAAGTAGATTCTCCTCCAAACTACGACGAAGGTCAATGGGCACATAAGGATAGACCACTGAGCTTCGAGCGTAAGAAGGAAAATCTAAAGGATCAGTGAACTCAACAAAATGGTGATTGATTCGTTCCCTCAACTCCCAGGACTCAGGTGTTGACCAGTTTGTCCATCCGGAAACCCCAGAAGATGAAGAAGTGGTAGCTTCATCCCAAGTAGAGGTTTGTGAAGAAGAACTTCCCAAGTCCATATTTGCAACTTGTTGAAGCAAAGGCTTGAGAATAGTTCGTTCAAAATACAAGGGGAGTTTAGAGAAAAAACTTCTTGTGTCTGTAAGTTTGTAAACCAAAGGATTAAGAGCAATGTGTTCGTAGTCCAAAGGTTGATAATCTGCAAAAGCTTCCATGACCTGAAGATAGAAGGGCGGATAAAGGCGGCTAATGAATGCGTGGAGATTCTTTCGAGGGGAAACAGCATTACTCAATGGCTCTTCGTATGCTTGATCAATAGAGTGAGAAGTTGATTGAGTCATAGTCCGTTCGAATGCTAAAGGTATTGGAATGTTCAACAAAATTGAGAGTTAATGCAGATGATCACCAAATAGGTGACGGTTGTGTTTCCTGAAGATGGATTCTATGCACGTTCCAAAAGCGCGGGAAAAGCTTTTAATCCACTAATATCTCCAGGTATTGGGTATATTAGTGCGGGGGGTAATGTTGGCTACATATTTTGTAAAAGCCAATTACAATTCGACACGTGGCAGAATAAGGGTATTATGGAAGGATGATTTTAATCTTCGATCCCAATCGTACACGTGGCAATAATTATTGGTTCTCAAGAGATCTGAGTAGCACTAGATCAATAATGAGATACAAGGTGACGTGGCTTCAACGGTTACCTATATTCAAATTCAAATACAGGAGGGAAGTTCAATTGCAAGTGATGGCGTAGTGGAACTATTTCTAAGGCAGCATGATCAGCGATCATGGAGGAACAGTTCGACGGTTCGGAGTACAGTTCGAAGGTCATCTTTAACAAGTATAAATAGCAAGGAAGTTCCCAGAAAAGACCCCCAGACTCAGATCATACAAACCAGTCTTTACTTCATATTTTCCTTTCCAGTTTTACCTTTCAGACTTTTAAATACAGACTTTAAATATCCGCACTGCACTTCGATTCATAGGAGTAGTTTCAAATAGATTCAAGTAGACTGTTGCTGTAAACCTCCTCGAGGCTGAGTTTGTACTATTGTAAGTGTTCATTTTAATGAAATACTTCGATTGTTCTTCATATTAACTGTTATTTCTCTTAAATTCTCCTAAGTCAAGCCACCAGTAAAAGTCCTCTTCATTGAGGCTGAAAGAACTAAAACACAGTCGCCTGATAATTGATTGGCAATTATAATTTCTGTAAGGACTGATTGATCCTTGCTGGCACGCTTGCATTTACAAATATACCCTTCGAAAAGCCAAAAAGCCAACAGTTAGACTTTTCAAAGAATTAAATGTCTTTTTTTTATTTGTTATATTATATTAAAGTTTAATATTTTGAAAATAATTATGTGTTGGACTTTTCAAGAATTTTTTTTATGCTTGTTCTTAATGCATTAAAGTGTTATTATGAGGGATAATAATCATATGTGTTGAGACTTTTCAATGAATTCATATGCGTTGGATTTCAAAAAAAAAATTTATGCTTGCTCTTAATGCATTAAAGTGTTATTATGATGGTAAGACTTGGGAGTTGAGAAAAGTTAATAAATGCTATGATTTTTTTTTAAATAAAAAAATTAGGAAATTATGCACAGATTGTATTTACAATTATCTATATATGTATTACGATTTTTAAATGTCTTTTTCTTTCTTTTTTAAATGTCTTCTTTTTTTCCTTTGTTATATTATATTAAAGTTTAATATTTTAATAATAATCATATGTGTTAGACTTTTCAATGAATTAAATGTCTTTTTTTTATTTATTATATTATATTAAAGTTTAATATTTTGATAATAATCATATATGTTGGATTTTTCAAGAATTTTTTTTATACTTGTTCTTAATGCATTAAAGTGTTATTATGAGAGATAATAATCATATGTGTTGGGACTTTTCAAGAAATTCATGTATTGGATTTCAAAGAATTTTTTTTTATATTTGTTCTTAATGCATTAAAGTGTTATTATGAGTATAAGCCTTGGGGTTGGGAGAGGTTCATAAATGTTAAGGTTTTTTTTTTTTTTTAAATCAAAAAATCAAAAAATTTAGATTGGGAGATTGGAGATCCCACAAGACTTCGGGTTAAAAACCCCCTTTTGCTTAATATATAGTATAGATAGATTGTGATTTTTAAATATTTTTTTTTAAATGTCTTCTTTTTTTCCTTTTTTATATTATATTAAATTTTAATATTTTGACAATAATCATATGTGTTGGACTTTTTAAGGAATTAAATGTCTTTTTTTATTATTATATTATATTAAAGTTTAATATTTTGATAATAATCATATGTGTTGGATTTTTCAAGAAATTTTTTTTATGCTTGCTCTTAATGCATTAAATTGTTATTATGAGGGGTAATAATCATATGTGTTGGGACTTTTCAAGGAATTTATATGTGTTGGATTTCAAAGAATTTTTTTTATACTTGTTCTTAATGCATTAAAATGTTATTATGATGGTAAGACTTGGGAGTTGGGAGAAGTTAATAAATGCTAAGATTTTTTTTTTTAAATAAAAAAATCAGGAAATTTAGATTGGGAGATTGGAGCTCCCATAAGGCTTGGGGTTAAAAACCCCCTTTTGCTTAATATATAGTATAGATAGATAGATAGATTTAATAAGAATTTATGTTTGTTTTAGATATTTTTTTAATACACAATTTTTTTTTTTAACATTTTTTTATAAAAATAATTTAACAATCTCATCACTAGCCATAGTGTATGGGAGAAGTTGAAATGGGTGTAAGAGTAGATATGGGAGAAGTCAAAAAGTGGGTTGAGAGAAGTCAATAAATGCTGAGTTTTTTTTTTTTTTAATCAAAAATTTAGAAAATTAAGATTGGGATATTGGAGTTCACACAAGGCTTGTAAGTTAAAAACCCTCTTTTTCTTATATAAAAATCTAATATTATAGTACAATCTTGAATTTCCAATAAATTTTCACATTTTCTGTAAAATAAAATGACAATAAAAAGTAAAAAAAATTGATACCCATTTTTTTTTACTTCAATTTTACGATTTTTATTGAAAAAAACAAAATCCGATCAAAATCATTAGCACGAAATGGGCATATACACTTCGATTGCAACCATCATCACCAATAATTCTTCTCCACCATGTAAACGTGTAAACAAACACATAAATCTCATTAAAATCGAAACCAAAACCAAACCAACATCAGAGAAAGAGAATCACACAGGGAAAAAAAATAAAATTAAAAAACATATAAATTTATGGAGTGATAGGATATTACCCTTAATAACTTAGACCTCGTCTAATCCGTCAGCTCCTTCACCAGTGCCAGGGAAGTCTAGAAATTGGAATGACTAATCAGATTATTCTTTAAATAAGACTTAAAAATTAATTAATTTGTCTCATTAAGTGATAATTATATTATTCAATCATAATTCAAATTTAGATAATTATATTATTAAATCATAATTCAAATATATCTTTTTGAGATCTAATCATAATTCAAATATATCTTTTTGAGATCTATATCTAAATTCTTATCTCATTTATTTTTGTGTTGTTTCCATTTATTTTATTTTATTTCAATTTATTTAAGATGGAGTTGTGGATTTCTATTTTTTTTTTTTAATTTAATTTATCTATGGTTTCTATTTGCTTTTAATTATTATTACTTAGGTAAGTCATGATGTGAGTTAGATATGTGATACATATGTGAGTTTTATTGATTTAAAATGTGATGGTGTGAGATAGACTTTAAAGATTTTAAAATTTTAAAATTGGATATTGAGAGGCAAAAAAAAGATTTTAACTAAATAAATAAAAATTATATTTATTAATTTTATCTGTTTGTATATTTGATTTTTAATTTTTTTTTTTTTTTTTGGGTTATGTTATAATATAATATATAAGATATAGATAGATAATCACAATTCTAATGAAAAATATTATCTGATTTTTTAAGGGAGAGAAAAGGAAAGCAAATTTTAATTTTCTTTTGGAAATCGATGAGAGAAATTACAATGGAGAGATTATGAAATATTTTTGTTATCTTTCCATTTGAAATCCATAAATTAAGGGATAATTATTATTTCCAGAATAATTAAATAGGTATGGGAGAAGTTGAAAAGGAGGGATAATTATTATTTTCAAAATAATTAAATAGGTATGAGAAAAGTCGAAAAGGATATCTATGGAAGAAGTCAAAAAGACTTAGGAGAAGTTAATAAGTGTTGAGTTTTTTTTATTTTTTTAAATCAAAAAATTAAGAAATTAAGATTGAGGTATTGGAGTTCTCACAAAGCTTGTGAGTTAGAAACCTCATTTTCCTTATATAATAGACTAGCCTATCACCCGTGCTATGCACGGGATAATTATAGATATTTATATTTGTTTTAATTTTTTTTAATATATAAATTAAATACATGGGGTTTGACCGAGGAGTTTGAAAGAATTTAATAAGTGATTATTTATTTGTTTTTTCAAAAAACAAAACACAAAAATTTAGAGCCATTTACACAATAATTACATGGGTCTCTTGGAGATGCAAAAAGTAAGAAAATTAGGATTTCATTTATTGCGTTATTCAATAGTGTAATTATTATAATCTTTGAACCAATCACGAAGTCAATTTTTTTTTAAAAAAAATAAAAAATATATAAATTAAATACATGGGGTTTGACCGAGGAGTTTAAAAGAATTTAATAAGTGTTTATTTATTGGTTTTTTCAAAAAACAAAACAAAAAAATTAAGAGAGAAAAAAATTAAGAGACATTTACACAATAATTACATGGGTCTCTTGGGGATGTAAAAAGTAAGGTAATTAGGATTTCATTTATTTCGTTATTCAATAGTGTAATTATTATAATATTTGAACCAATCACCAAGTCAATTTTTTTTTAAAAAAAAATAAAAAATTAGGAAATTAGGATTGGCATGTTGGAGCTTCCACAAGCCTTGGGGTTTAAAAGGCCCTTTTGCTTAATATATAGTACTAGCCTATCACCCGTGCTATGCACGGGATAATTATAGATATTTATATTTGTTTTCATTTTTTTTAATATATAAATTAAATACATGTGGTTTAATCGAGGAGTTTGAAAGAATTTAATAAGTGTTTATTTATTTATTTAAGAGACATTTACACAATAATTACATGGGTCTCTTGGGGATGCAAAAAGTAAGGAAATTAGGATTTCATTTATTGCGTTATTCATTTAATAAGTGTAATTATCATAAATTAAGTGTTTATTGTAATCAATAGTGTAATTATTACAATCTTTGAACCAATCACCAATCACCAAGTCAATTTTTAAAAAAAAAATATTAAAAAAATCAGGAAATTAGGATTTTTTAATATATAAATTAAATACATGGGGTTTGACCGAGGAGTTTGAAAGAATTTAATAAGTGTTTATTTATTTATTTAAGAGGCATTTACACAATAATTACATAGGTCTCTTGGGGATGCAAAAAGTAAGGAAATTAGGATTTCATTTATTGCATTATTTATTTAATATGTGTAATTATTATAAATTAAGTGTTTATTGTAATCAATAGTGTAATTATTACAATATTTGAATTTATTGTAATCAATAGTGTAATTATTACAATCTTTGAATCAATCACCAATCACCAAGTCAATTTTTTTTAAAAAAATAATTAAAAAATCAAGAAATTAGGATTGGCATGTTGGAGGTTCCACAAGCCTTAGGTTTTAAAAGACTAATAAGTGTTTATTTATTTATTTAAGAGGCATTTATACAATAATTACATAATATATAAATTAAATACATGGGATTTGACCGAGGAGTTTGAAAAAATTTAATAAGTTTTTATTTATTTATTTAAGAGGCATTTACACAAATATTAAAAATTCAAAAATAAGAAATAAAATCAAGAAAACCATTGAACTAATTTTTGATTAACTACAATATTTTTTTATCTAACTTTAATCATATTAAAAAATAAAAAATAAAATCAAGAAAACCATTGAACTAATTTTTGATTAACTACAATATTAAAACAGTAAATAAAATCAAAAAAACCATTGTACTAACTACAATATTAAAACAGTAAACAAAAGAAAAAGTTAAGAAGGGAAAAAAATGTCTTGGGAAGGATAAAATTAAGAGGGAAAAATTAAGAGGGAAAAATAAATAAACACTTATTAAATAAGACTTGATTACAATTGAAACCATTGATTTTTTCTTTTTATCTAACTTTAATCATATTAAAAAATCAAAAACTAATTATAATCACATTTTTTCTTTTTATCTAACTTTAATCATATTAAAAATTCAAAAATAAGAAATAAAATCAAGAAAACCATTGAACTAATATTTTGTTAACTACAATATTATTTTATCTAACTTTAATCATATTAAAAAATAAAAAATAAAATCAAGAAAACCATTGAACTAATTTTTGATTAACTACAATATTAAAACAGTAAATAAAATCAAAAAAACCATTGTACTAACTACAATATTAAAACAGTAAACAAAAGAAAAAGTTAAGAAGGGAAAAAAATGTCTTGGGAAGGATAAAATTAAGAGGGAAAAAATTAAGAGGGAAAAATAAATAAACACTTATTAAATAAGACTTGATTACAATTGTCTCTTGGGATGCAAATTACATGTATAAGATGCAAAAAGTAATGGCCCTGAAGAAGAAAACCGAGAAAAAAATGTCTTGGGAAGGATAAAATTAAGAGAGTAAAATTAAGAGGGAAAAATAAATAAACCCTTATTAAATAAGACTTGATTACAATTGTCTCTTGGGATGAAAATTACATGTATAGGATTTTCTTTTTAATCATATTAAAAAATCAAAAACTAATTATAATCTTTTTATCTAACTTTAATCATATTAAAAATTCAAAAATAAGAAATAAAATCAAGAAAACCATTGAACTAATTTTGATTAACTACAATATTTTTTATCTAACTTTAATCATATTAAAAAATAAAAAATAAAATCAAGAAAACCATTGAACTAATTTTGATTAACTACAATATTAAAACAAGATAAATAAAATCAAAAAACCATTGTACTAACTACAATATTAAAACAGAAACAAAAGAAAAAGTTAAGAAGGAGAAATAAGGATAAAATTAAGAGAGAAAAATTAAGAGGAAAATAAATAAACCCTTATTAAATAAGACTTGATTACAATTGTCTCTTGGGATGAAAATTACATGTATAGGATTTTCTTTTTAATCATATTAAAAAATCAAAAACTAATTATAATCTTTTTATCTAACTTTAATCATATTAAAAATTCAAAAATAAGAAATAAAATCAAGAAAACCATTGAACTAATTTTTGATTAACTACAATATTTTTTTATCTAACTTTAATCATATTAAAAAATAAAAAATAAAATCAAGAAAACCATTGAACTAATTTTTGATTAACTACAATATTAAAACAGTAAATAAAATCAATTATACCATTGTACTAACTACAATATTAAAACAGTAAACAAAAGAACAAGTTAAGAAGGAGAAATAAGGATAAAATTAAGAGAGAAAAAATTAAGAGGGAAAATAAATAAACCCTTATTAAATAAGACTTGATTACAATTGTCTCTTGGGATGAAAATTACATGTATAGGATTTTCTTTTAATCATATTAAAAAATCAAAAACTAATTATAATCTTTTTATCTAACTTTAATCATATTAAAAATTCAAAAATAAGAAATAAAATCAAGAAAACCATTGAACTAATTTTTGATTAACTACAATATTTTTTTATCTAACTTTAATCATATTAAAAAATAAAAAATAAAATCAAGAAAACCATTGAACTAATTTTTGATTAACTACAATATTAAAACAGTAAATAAAATAAAAAAAACCATTGTACTAACTACAATATTAAAACAAGAAACAAAAGAAAAAAGTTAAGAAGGAGAAATTAAACAAAAATAACACTTACTGTTTGCATATGTAGTCACTGAAGCTGAAAGTATGGAAATGAGAACTGAAGAAGGAGAAAGCCAAAAAAGTTAAGAAAAATATGTGTATTGGAGGAGTTATAAAGAAAAAATTAAGAGGGAAAAAAATATCTTGGGAAGGATAAAATTAAGAGGGAAAAAAATTAAGAGAAAAAATAAATAAACACTTATTAAATAAGACTAAATAAGACTTGATTACAATTGTCTCTTGGGATGCAAATTACATGTATAAGATGCAAAAAGTAATGGCCTCAAGAAGAAAACCGAGAAAAAATGTCTTGGGAAGGATAAAATTAAGAGAGAAAAAAAATTAAAAGAAATAAATAAACCCTTATTAAATAAGACTTGATTACAATTGTCTCTTGGGATGAAAATTACATGTATAGGATGCAAAAGTAATACCCTGGGGTTTGACCGACCCTGAAGAAGAAAACCGAGAAAAAAATGTCTTGGGAAGGATAAAATTAAGAGAGAAAAAATTAAGAGGAAAAATAAATAAACCCTTATTAAATAAGACTTGATTACAATTGTCTCTTGGGATGAAAATTACATGTATAGGATTTTCTTTTTAATCATATTAAAAATCAAAACTAATTATAATCTTTTTATCTAACTTTAATCATATTAAAAATTCAAAAATAAGAAATAAAATCAAGAAAACCATTGAACTAATTTTTGATTAACTACAATATTTTTTTATCTAACTTTAATCATATTAAAAATAAAAAATAAAATCAAGAAAACCATTGAACTAATTTTTGATTAACTACAATATTAAAACAAGAAATAAAATCAAAAAACCATTGTACTAACTACAATATTAAAACAAGAAACAAAAGAAAAGTTAAGAAGGAGAAATAAGGATAAAATTAAGAGAGAAAAATTAAGAGGGAAAAATAAATAAACCCTTATTAAATAAGACTTGATTACAATTGTCTCTTGGGATGAAAATTACATGTATAGGATTTTCTTTTTAATCATATTAAAAAATCAAAAACTAATTATAATCTTTTTATCTAACTTTAATCATATTAAAAATTCAAAAATAAGAAATAAAATCAAGAAAACCATTGAACTAATTTTTGATTAACTACAATATTTTTTATCTAACTTTAATCATATTAAAAATAAAAAATAAAATCAAGAAAACCATTGAACTAATTTTTGATTAACTACAATATTAAAACAGCAAATAAAATCAAAAAAACCATTGTACTAACTACAATATTAAAACAATAAACAAAAGAAAAAGTTAAGAAGGAGAAATAAGGATAAAATTAAGAGAGAAAAAATTAAGAGGGAAAAATAAATAAACCCTTATTAAATAAGACTTGATTACAATTGTCTCTTGGGATGAAAATTACATGTATAGGATTTTCTTTTTAATCATATTAAAAAATGAAAAACAAATTATAATCTTTTATCTAACTTTAATCATATTAAAAATTCAAAAATAAGAAATAAAATCAAGAAAACCATTGAACTAATTTTTGATTAACTACAATATTTTTTTATCTAACTTTAATCATATTAAAAAATAAAAAATAAAATCAAGAAAACCATTGAACTAATTTTTGATTAACTACAATATTAAAACAGTAAATAAAATAAAAAAAACCATTGTACTAACTACAATATTAAAACAGTAAACAAAAGAAAAAGTTAAGAAGGAGAAATTAAACAAAAATAACACTTCTCGTTTGCATATGTAGTCACTGAAGCTGAAAGTATGGAAATGAGAACTGAAGAAGGAGAAAGCCAAAAAAGTTAAGAAAAATATGTGTATTGGAGGAGTTATAAAGAAAAAATTAAGAGGGAAAAAAATGTCTTGGGAAGGATAAAATTAAGAGGGAAAAAATTAAGAGAGAAAAATAAATAAACACTTATTAAATAAGACTAAATAAGACTTGATTACAATTGTCTCTTGGGATGCAAATTACATGTATAAGATGCAAAAAGTAATGGCCCTGAAGAAGAAAACCGAGAAAAAAATGTCTTGGGAAGGATAAAATTAAGAGAGAAAAAAAAAATTAAAAGAAATAAATAAACCCTTATTAAATAAGACTTGATTACAATTGTCTCTTGGGATGAAAATTACATGTATAGGATGCAAAAGTAATACCCTGGGGTTTGACCGACCCTGAAGAAGAAAACCGAGAAAAAAATGTCTTGGGAAGGATAAAATTAAGAGAGAAAAAATTAAGAGGGAAAAATAAATAAACCCTTATTAAATAAGACTTGATTACAATTGTCTCTTGGGATGAAAATTACATGTATAGGATTTTCTTTTTAATCATATTAAAAAATCAAAAACTAATTATAATCTTTTTATCTAACTTTAATCATATTAAAAATTCAAAAATAAGAAATAAAATCAAGAAAACCATTGAACTAATTTTTGATTAACTACAATATTTTTTTATCTAACTTTAATCATATTAAAAAATAAAAAATAAAATCAAGAAAACCATTGAACTAATTTTTGATTAACTACAATATTAAAACAAGAAATAAAATCAAAAAAACCATTGTACTAACTACAATATTAAAACAAGAACAAAAAAGAAAAAGTTAAGAAGGAGAAATAAGGATAAAATTAAGAGAGAAAAAATTAAGAGGGAAAATAAATAAACCCTTATTAAATAAGACTTGATTACAATTGTCTCTTGGGATGAAAATTACATGTATAGGATTTTCTTTTTAATCATATTAAAAAATCAAAAACTAATTATAATCTTTTATCTAACTTTAATCATATTAAAAATTCAAAAATAAGAAATAAAATCAAGAAAACCATTGAACTAATTTTTGATTAACTACAATATTTTTTATCTAACTTTAATCATATTAAAAAATAAAAAATAAAATCAAGAAAACCATTGAACTAATTTTTGATTAACTACAATATTAAAACAAGAAATAAAATCAAAAAAACCATTGTACTAACTACAATATTAAAACAAGAAACAAAAGAAAAAGTTAAGAAGGAGAAATTAAACAAAAATAACACTTCTTGCTTGCATATGTAGTCACCGAAGTTGAAAGTATGGAAATGAGAACTCAAGAAGGAGAAAGCCAAAAAGTTAAGAAAAATATGTGTATTGGAGGAGTTATAAAGAAAAAAATTAAGAGGGAAAAAAATGTCTTGGGAAGGATAAAATTAAGAGGGAAAAAATTAAGAGAGAAAATAAATAAACACTTATTAAATAAGACTAAATAAGACTTGATTACAATTGTCTCTTGGGATGCAAATTACATGTATAAGATGCAAAAAGTAATGGCCTCAAGAAGAAAACCGAGAAAAAAATGTCTTGGGAAGGATAAAATTAAGAGAGAAAAAAAAAATTAAAAGAAATAAATAAACCCTTATTAAATAAGACTTGATTACAATTGTCTCTTGGGATGAAAATTACATGTATAGGATGCAAAAGTAATACCCTGGGGTTTGACCGAGGCTTTAAAAAATTAAAAGTCATTTATACCGAGGCTTTAAAAAATTAAAAGTCATGTACACAATAATTACATGTATAGATGGGTCTCTTGGAAATGTAAAAAGTAATTTTTTTTTTTAAAAAAAAATAAAAAATCAGAAAATTAGGATTGGCATATTGGAGCTTCCACAGGCCTTGGGGGTTAAAACCCCCTTTTGCTTAATATATAGTATAGATAGATAGATAGATAGATAGATAGATAGATATAGCTATGGCACATACCATTTATATGAGACAAGGACCAAAGTACCGAGACAACTGTTGCAATTTGCCCTCATCTAAATTAAAGGGATTTAAAAAGTAAAAAAAAAAAGAAAAAAATTATAATATTATAAAATGTTCACTAAAAAAATATAGATTAAAAATTAAAAATTAATTATTGAAAACTCCATACTAAACAAGGTATTGTTTTCTATTAATTTTGAAAATTAACAAATAATTATTAATTTTTCCTCTATTTTTTTCCCACAAAAAAAATATCTACATTAATTATCTTCTTCTTCTTCTTCTTCTTTTTTTTTTTTTTTTTTTTTTTGTGGAGAGGGGTTTTGACCTGCGATTTTTCTAAAATGGGTGTTCTAGATGGAAAGGGTAGAGTTGGTTCAGACAATAAGAAAAAGTGTTTATGCAAGAGGCGCTTTCACTATGAGCGAGAATAGTCGGTTTTGCATAGGGTGCCTTCTTGGATAATAGCTTCAATACTGGCATGCATGAAGGGCTTAAGTGTGAGACATATGAGAGGGGCTTTAGTGCGAAAATAGAAGAAATGGTTTACAGAGTGTCTTCTTACTTCACAACTTCAATACTTGTGAGAGAGGAGTAGGCTCAAGTGCGAGAGAGAAATGAGGATTTATAGGAAGTGTCTTCTTGGGTCACGACTTGAGTGTCCGTGCACATGAAAATAAGTGATAAGGGTCAGAGTATGTCTCTTGGGGTCACGGTTTCAATGCTCCGAAACACAAAACCATAGCATATTAATCAAGAGAAATAATTAGTGATAAAATATTTTTGTCTCCTTAAATACAAGAATAGAGAATTTATTATTAGTGACGAAATATTTTTGTCTTCCACAACATAACCTTATGAGACGAAAAATATATTCGTCACGCAATCAATCAGAATTTATTAGTGACGAAATATTTTCATCTCCCACAACTTATTCTTCCAAGACAAATATATATTTGTCGCCCATTTAATAGAAAGATGAAACGGCATCGTTTGCACGATGGAGTGTTTATTAGTGACGAAATATTTTTGTCTTCCATAACTTATCATTCCTAGACAAAAATATATTTGTCGCCTAATAAATGGAAATATGCAACGACATCGTTTAATAGGTAGGAAATTTATTGGTGACGAAATACGTTCGTCGCAAAAAATATATATATTTTTTGTGACAAAAATGTTCGTTTTCAATGAGCAAAAATAACTCGCGCCAATGCAAATGAAATTGGCGCCTGAATTTTGCAAACGAAAAATTTTTTCGTCTCCTATACGTTTGAGAAAAATTAAAACAAACGACAAAATTAATATTTTGTCATCTTTGGGTTAAATTTTAAAACAAAAAAAAAATTTGTCACCAAATTTTGTCACAATAGCCTAGATTTCTTGTATTTTGTTTCCTTGTTTAATTATTATTAATTTTTTTTTCTTTTTGTCACGCCCTAAAAAAAATACATATAAACCCAACATTCATGATATTCATAGACAAGTAAATAAAGCATATTTCCATTCATCAGAGTATTCTTACAAGAAGTAATACATGTTGACAACAAAAGTAAATGCCCTGGAGGTTTATAACTTTCTAAGTCAACACTTGGTTACAACAAAAGAAGAGTTCTAACTCTCTACACAAATAAGCCCTTGGCTTGAATTTACATGTATCACCAAAATAGTAAAACAACCAAAAGAGTCTTCAACTCCCAAAACCTTCCAAGCTAAGGCCTTGGAGGCGGCATAACACCTGAACTTGAAAATAATGTCCCATATAGGGTGATCCAACGCCCAATAAAGATATACTAAACATAATATGAGCAATAACTAAAACATTAGCATTTGATAAATGTTTAACTCATATAAACAAACATACATCTCTTTCCATTTCATTATCCAAACCAGTTCATAGATATGGTTCCCTGTTTAGCTAGACAGTTCATAATGAGACTGCAACTCATGTCAACAATACTTCAACAATTCAATTTCAAATGAGACTACAACTCATATTATAATCATTTCAACACTTCAATTCATCTACGTTATACAAACGCAATTAAGATTTCGGGACTTTCACCCTGGACACTTCGGCCAACTTAGTTATCACTGGAGTCCATCCCCTATCTCCTCCTAAATCCGGTTTAGGAGTACATCCCCTATCTCCTTCCAAACCGTGGAGTACATCCCCTATCTCCTCCCAAACAATATACATATACAATGTATTTAAACACTTATCATGTACAATGATCAAGCAGAGCACATATTCAATGTGTTATTCCATCCGTCATATTCAATGACATACTCAATTGATTAGTTTTAATTCACCTAATCATCATGCAATGTCTACAACAATAAAGACTATCCTCCACCGATAGCCTACAGCAATTATATCTAAATAGATAATAAATTGTTAAACAGATAAATTATCTAAAATTTCAAAGGTGAGTGATCAATCAATCCAACTCCACTATTAAATCTCATAATTTCCCAATTTCATATTTCCATAACTTTCCCAAATTAATTATACAAATTAATTCATCATAATAAATTAGGGCTTTTCTCATTCTTTTCTCAACATTGACCCAAAGGTTCAAATATCATCAATAAATATCAATAACCTCATTTTAGGACCCAAAATACACATGTATGGGTCAAAAGAACAAAACCTCTCTTTATACATTTTGAAACCCTAGCACCCAAACTTTTCCAAAATTCAACATTAAATCAAAATGTCTAAATGTCTATGTCAAAGATCATAAATATGAGTAGTAATCCCTACCTCAAATTTCGGTGCTCAAAGGAGATGATGAACCAACTCGAAGGTGCTCCAAACCCCAAGATTTTCGGATAAAAATGGAGGTCTTGCAAAGCTCTAACACTTTAATGAAGGCACAAGGGTTGGGTCTCACTAAACCAAGATCAAAATGTAGAGAGAGAGAGAGAGAGTTCTAGAGAGAGGAGCTCTCAAACTAAGGTTTTGGAAAGCTAGAGAGAGAGAATAGCCCGAAAAAATGATTCAAAAAGCTACAATTCGGACTGATATACAACACAGTCCGCTCGAGCGTGAAATGCCCCGCTCGAGCGTCAGACACAGACTCACGCTCGAGCGTCGAATGCACACTTCTAGAAGTTTTGCAGACGAAGGTCCCCGCTCGAGCGTGAAAGTGGGCGCTCGAGCGTCCAATAACCTGCAGAGAAAAGTACTGAAGGTTGAATAATCCCGCTCGAGCGGAGGAGCAAAAGCAAAAGGCCTGCTCAAGCGTCAAAAGCCTCGCTCGAGCGTGAAAGCCAAAATCTAGGCATCAACTCTTTGTTTCTAAACACGACCAACCTGTTTCAAACTTGCCCAACACATCCCAAACTCAAATATAAAGAATTAAAGGACGGAGATGCGATAAAGACACAGCACACATCCACGGAACCGAGTCCGGAATACAATAAACACTGTAGGGAAAACCGGGATTGCTATACCTTTTGTGAAGAGCGGTTTACTGTAAGAAAAAATAGTAGCTTTGCACAAAATGTCTTCTTGGATAATACTGTTTGCATGCACAAACAGCTTAAATGTGAGAGAGAATAGAGGAGCTTCGGTGTGAAATAGAAGAGATGGTTTATAGAGATTGTTTTCTTGAGTCATAGTTTCAAAACTTGTGAGAGAGGAGACTCAAGTGCGAGAGAGAAATGAGGGTTTGTAGAGGGTGTCTTTTCGGGTCACGACTTTAGTATTTGTGTGTGTGTGAAAGTAAGTTATTAAGGTGAGAGTGTCTCTTAGTTTCTAATGACATTTTAATAAAGAGAAATAATTAGTGATAAAATATTTTCGTCTCAAACTATGTTCGTTACCTAATCAACAAAAATACAAAAACAACGATGTGTGGGGATGGAGAATTTATTAGTGATGAAATATTTTCGTCTCCTTCAACTTAACCTTATGAGATGAAAATATATTCGTCGCGCAATCAATCAAAATGCAATACGACACATGGAGAATTTATTAATGACGAAATATTTTCGTCACCCAAAGCATATCCTTCCGAGACAAAAATATATTTGTCGCCTAATTTACAGAAAGATAAAACGAGCATGAAGAGTTTGTTGGTGACGAAATATTTTCGTCTCCCATAACTTATCATTCCCAGACAAAAAATATATTTGTCACCAAATAAATAAGAAAATGAAACAACATCGTCTAATAAGTTTGGAATTTATTGATGACAAATTCCTTTTGTCGCAAAAAACTTTAAATTTTGTGACAAAAATGTTAATCTCCAATGAGCTAAAATAATTGGCGCCAACAAGAAAAAAAATTGGCACCTCTTTTTTTATGACGAATTTATTTTTTCATCTCCTATAGTTTTGAGAAGAATTAAAAGAAACGACAAAAGTAATATTTGGTCATGTTTGGGTTACGTTCTAAAACGAAAATAAATTTTATCACCAAATTTTAAAATTTAATTATTGAAAACTCCATACTAAACAAGGTAATGTTTTCTATTAATTTTGAAAATTACAAATTTTTTATTATTTGTTTCTCTGTATTTTTTCTCACAAAAAAAAATAGCTACATTAATTATTATTTTTTTATTTTATTTTTTTATTATTATTATTTTATTTTATTTTTTTTGTGGAGAGAGGTTTTGACCTTTGATTTTTCTGAAATGGGTGTTCTAGACGAAAAGGATAAAGTTGGTTCAGACAATGAGAAAAAGTGCTTGCGTGCAAGAGGGGCCTTCACTGTGAGAAAGAATAGTGGGTTTGCATAGGGTGCCTTCTTAGATAATAGCTTCAATGCTGGCATGCACGAAGGGCTTAAGTGTGAGAAAGAAGAGAGGGGCTTTAGCGCGAAATAGAAGAAATGGTTTACAGAGTGTCTTCTTGAGTCACGACTTCAATACTTGTGAGAGAGGAGTAGACTCAAGTGCGAGAGAGAAATAAGGGTTTGTAGCAAGTGTCTTCTTGGGTCACGACTTCAAGGTCCGTGTACATGAAAATGAGTGATAAGTGTCAGAGTATATTTCTTGGGGTCATAGTTTCAATGCTTTGAAACACAAAACCATGGAATTTTAATATAGAGAAATGATTAGTGATAAAATATTTTTGTATCCTTAAATACCAAAACAAAGAATTTATTATTGGTGATGAAATATTTTTGTCTTCCACAACTTAACATTATGAGACGAAAAATATATTTGTCACGCAATCAATTATAATTTATTAGTGACAAAATATTTTCGTCTCCCACAACTTATTCTTCCGAGACAAAAATATATTTGTCGCCTATTTAATAGAAAGATGAAATGACATTGTCTGCATGATGGAGTGTTTATCGGTGACGAAATATTTTCGTCTTCCATAACTTATCCTTCCTAAACAAAAATATATTTGTCGCCTAATAAATGAAAATATGCAACGACATCGTTTAATAGGTATGGAATTTATTGGCGATGAATTACGTTTGTCACAAAAAAAAAATTATATTCTGTGACAAAAATGTTTGTCTCTAATGAGCTAAAATAATTCACACCAATGCAAATGAAATTGGTGCCTCATTTTTGCAAACGAAATTTTGTTTTCATCTCTTATACTTTTGAGAAAAATTAAAACAAACGACAAAATTAATAATTCGTCATCTTTGGGATAAATTTTAAGACAAAAAAAAATTTTGTCACCAAATTTTGTCACAATAGCCTAGATTTCTTGTAGTGAGAGAATAGTGGGAGGTAGTGGGATGAAATTAGGGTTTCAAATGTGAATGGGTGTTGTTATGAAAGTAGAGAGAAAAGAGAAAAGAGAAACTCTATATTGAATTGAATAATAAAATACAAGAAGCCTGTACATATAGGCTGAGAAGAAACCTAGATAAATATAGAAAATGAGATAGAGATACATTAGAGATAAGTATAGAAAAGGAAATGAGATACAACTACAATACAGATAGATAAGTATAAAATATACATCTAACACCCCTCTCAAGCTCAAGGTGGTAAGTTAGATGTCAACTTGAGCTTGGAGAGGACATCAGAGAAGCGTCCTGGAAGATGAGCTTTGGTAAAGAGGTAGGCGATCTGATCAGCAGAGGTAACTATCTGATCAGCAGAAGTCAAAATAAGCCCTACAGTATCAGACTCTCACGGTTCTAAATCTAATTCCACAAGTGCAATGTGAAATAAATAATCACCAAAAAGTCCAAATCCGGCAAATCTTTTGGAAAATTGATTTTGAATCAAATTGTCAAAAATGGACTGCTTTGCCAAATACGGAGTCGCCACCTAAATATTTTCGGAAATCTAGGAAACCCATGACTCGTGCCAAAGGCCATGTGTCCGTCATCACCAAGATTGTCTCAGCTCGGGAACTTAGTTACGAAAGGGGAAGGTCATGAATGAATTTGAGCACCCCCGCTCGCTCGATCAAAGATCGGCCTCTACTAATCATGATATGAATCTTATGTACATTATATGCTCTTGTTTCGATTTATTAGGCTAGCATTACTATGTGATGTGCGCACACAAAAGTATAGATTAACTTGCAAGAATTGGAACACTTGATTCATGTTTGTTTGCAAAATTGTTTCAAAATATGTACCACTTGAAAAAGCAATCGCTTATAAACATTACTCAAATTATTCCAATTCAAGCAATTAGCCTTCATCCATGGGCATTCAAACAGTCATAGTACTTAAGCAATTAACCTCATGGCAAGCATGCTAAACAAGGCAACAATCACACTTATGCAATATGCTAAAGCGAGTAAAGGCTCACCTAGTACTCCAAGCCAAAAGAAACAAAAGTATTACAAAAATGCATGATCCTAACCATGCAACATGACTAATGCAACGCATGCGATATGCAACTAACAGGCTCGGCTACTAATATGGCATATGAAACAATGAAATAGCATGCGGTCTAAGCACGTATTCAAAGAAGTATTAAACTAACAATGTAGTTAGAATGATGAACCGAGCCTTGGTGCATGCAATACAAGTGGATGCAAACATGAAGTATGCTAATTGAAACATGATGCTCCTAAAGTAACCATCATAAGCTAGTAAATAAAAGGGAGAAAGACGTGGGGTTGGAAGACATACATGTTATTACAACATTGCGCTCTCGTGAAAGAGAGTCCGAATGAACTAAACTAATTAACTAACTAATTAAAGCTAAGCTAATTAAGCTAACTATTACAAAACAAATTAAATTAGCTTAACTACTTAACTAATTATTATAACAAATTAATTAACTAACTATTCTAGTTAACTAACTAATTACAAAATGAAATTGAATAACTAGTTAACTACTTAATTAATTACAACACTTTAAACTTAAAACATGCTCGGCAATCGAGGGATGCTCATGCGCATGCCTGGTTTCCACCCGAAAAGTCACTGTTTTGCTTCCGGAGAACCTCTGTTGTGCAATAGAACACATATATTGTTGCACATTTCCATAATAACTCTGCTTTGCCTTACAAACAAACTGCTGAATTTTGCATCAGTGGCCGGCCGGCCAATGATGAGGCCTGCCACCCACCAGTGATAGCCGGCCGGCCATTAAAGGTGGCCTGCCGGCCATGGAAAGTGGCTTGCCGGCCACTTCTGCCCAATTCACCTTGTTGCAACAAAGAACAAACAGAGCAATGCACAGGGTATTTCAAAGGTTTGTTTGCACAACTCACCCCTCCTTTTCATGAACAAATCAAAGGAGTAGTGAACAAATCAAAGGGGAAAGGCCTTCAAAACAAAGCACAAAGAAAAGTAGAACACCCCTCAACCCCTCAACCTTTAATGGCCTTATAACCCAAACTTCAGCCCAAAAACACAGAGTTTTTATAGCCCAAAAACAGTTGAAAAACAACAAGAATAATAGTAGAGAAAGCGAGCAAATAGGCAAAGCCTTATACCTCTTGAAGAAGAGAAGCAATTCAAGTAACAAAACCAAGACAACACACCCTTCAAGAGCTCAAACCAAGCTCAGAAGTGCCTCAACTCAAAGATGAGAAGGTTTGGTTAAGGATGTATAGGCAAAGATTAAGGATTTGTAGGTAAAAGTGTAAAAATTTGCTAAAGAGAAAGAGAATTGTAGAGAGAGAGGAAAAATTTTGATCTCAAAATTTTATAACCTTAAAACATGAGAAAGGGATCTCCTATATATAGAAAACATGAATTCTCCTCAAGGATATCCAACCCTACATTTGTGGACAGATGCATGCATCTGTGCAAACAGCTGGCACAGTTGTCACAAAATATCTGCAAAAGAAACTGGTGGCTGATCGGCCATCACTAGTGGCCGGCAACCCAAAAATAATGGCCAGCAGCCCAAAAAGGGTGACCGGCAGGCCACCAGAGGTTGCAGGCTTGAAGAACCAAGGCTTGGTCCAAGAATGAGGCAACAGGGGTGTAGGGTTTGAAGGGCTCAAAGCTGTGGCATTCCGCCGAGGACTTCGAGCACTTGACGAGCATATAAACTCATCATCGAGTGTGCATGCGATGCCATCCAAGTCGTAAGGGCCATCAAAAATGGGGTGTCTACAGTTGCCCCTCTTTGATAGAACTCAAAGTCATGAAATAACGTGGGTGAATGTCAAAGCCCAAAGACGACTCATTTTGACAAGGTCGTAAGACTTGGACAAACAATCAAGATAGAAATAAATGGTTGCGCCTGCAGACTGCCTGCGTATCCCTTTGCAAGGAGTCAAACCAGCGTAGTTCTGAAGCAAGATGCAAATGATATGCACAATGCAACTTTGAAAGCTGGACTCACGCGCTACGCGAAGCCGGCTATTTTGAAAACTCATGTTCATGCAAGATGATGCAATAAGCGATAACAAATAAAATAAGTAATATAAGATAACAACATAATAACATATGAATGAACAGCTTTAAGCTTAAAGCCAACACAGGTTCCATACAAAAAGATATAAAACCACACTCTAACCACGCCAAAATAAGAGACGAGGAAAGAAAACACCGCTCAGGGATGCGTTTCACGCATCTTGAGAAACCGAGAACAAAAACCGCTCGAGGTCGTGTTTCACACAACCCAAGAAACTGAAGAATGAAAACCGCTCAGGGTCGAATTTCACACGTCTTGAGAAATAGAAAAATCGCTCAGGCTTGGGCTTCGCAAATACCGAGAAACAAGAGAAACCACTCGAGTTCGCACTTCGCGCATTCAGAGAAATAGAAAATTGCTCGAGCTCGTGTTTTGCACGTCCTGAGATGAAACCTGCCCAGGGCCACGCATCACGCGTCCTGAGATGAAAAAAAAACCACTCGGGCTCGCACTTCACACGTCTCGAGATGAAACCCGCCCAAGGTCGCATTTCATGCGTCCTGAGATACAAGAAAAACTGCTCGGGCTCGCGTTTCACGCGTCCCGAGATAAAACCCGCCCGGGGCTGCTTTTTACGTATCCTGAGATACAAGAAAAATTGGTCAAGCTCACGTTTTATGCGTCCCAAGATGAAACCCGCCCAGGGCAATGTTTCACGCGTCCTAAGATACAAGAAAAATCGCTCGGGCTCGCATTTCACACATCCCCAGATGAAACCCGCCCAGGATCGCGTTTCACGCATCTTGAGATACAAGAAAAATAGCTCGGGCTCGCATTTTATGCATCCTGATATATAAGAAAAATTGCTCGAGCTCACATTTCATGCATTCCGAGATGA
Organism: Camellia lanceoleosa; assembly: GCA_025200525.1. Taxonomy (NCBI): domain Eukaryota; kingdom Viridiplantae; phylum Streptophyta; class Magnoliopsida; order Ericales; family Theaceae; genus Camellia; species Camellia lanceoleosa. The sequence goes on from CM045772.1 coordinate 8,531,907, forward strand.
AACCTGCATAGGACCGCGTTTCACGCGTCCTGAGATACAAGAAAAATAGCTCGGGCTCGCGTTTCACACATCCCGAGACGAAACCTGCCTAAGGCTACGTTTCACGCGTCTTGAGATAAAACAGAGAGGTGTGCGATAGATGCACAAAAAGAACATGTGCGATTAATGCACAAAGTGAACAAGTGCGATAGATGCACAAAGCAAACAAGTGCAATAGATGCATAAAGTGTATTCCATGTCAAATAGACAACCAACATAACATGTTAATTGAAAGCATGTTCTATGCAAGAAACAAAAGCATATTCTATGCACGAAATGAGAACAAGTGCATATTCTATGCGTGAATCATAACCGATGCAAGATGTGCATGCAGCATACGTATATGTGAAATGCAAATTCTATGCAACAATATATGTGAAATGCAAATTCTATGCAACAAGAGACAACGAAAAGAGAATGAAAGCATAAAACGAATAAAAGCAACATTCGATGGCACCTTCCGATTTACCTCTCGGAGGAATTGCAATATGTTTAAAAAAAAAGTATACACCTTGTCCATGTTGACAAGTGATAAACATCGTGTACTAAAAACACAGTTTTGAGCTTTCGTAGAGCCAATCTAGACCTAACAGTGAACTTTTCTTGCACTTCTTGGAAAACAAGGACACGAAACAGCATCAGGACTTAGAGGGAGGCCACCGACCACAAGGGGAGGCTGTCGGCCACCTGCTGGCCTTGAAAATGCCTTGCCGGCCACCTGCCAGCCACTGATGGCAATTCGGAGCAATTTGGGGATTTCACTCTCAGGTGTTTAAGTATATATCACAAGGGCTCATTTCTTCACTTTTCCAAGGTCGAAATTCTTCCCTCTCTCTCTCTCTAAACACTTTCCCTCCCTAGATCCGAGGTTTTTACACGTTTTCCAACGCCCCACGCACATTTAAACCCTCTTGATTCTCTTCACATTGAACCGATTGGATTTTAATTTCGACACTTTTTCCTTCAATTTCACCCTTCTAGGCTTGTTCCCCTCGAGTTTCTCTCAGGTTTCGTGAACTTTTCCCGGCTTTGACTTTTTCTTCCATTTTATCTCTCGAAGTTTACCCTTTTTTCTCCATTTTTCTACACTTTTCACCCACTTTTCACCCATTTTCCAAATGGCGGATGATTCACCACATGACGGGGCCCCTCCGAAGGTTCCCCCCATATTTTCACGTGTTGCCGAGGTGGAGAAGCCGGTCGCTGCCGAGGTGGCTGAGGGTATTGAGGCCAACCTCAAGGCAAAGTTTGAGTTTGAGCTTGAGCTCGAGCCGGAGTCGCTACCATTGAGGGTACACCCTTTTGATCCAGCGAGGTACCATCCCCAGACACATATCTTGCCAGCCGATGGCATTAGGTGCTTTAGCGACTTCGTTCTCGGTGTACCGAAGGACCTCCTTCTAAGGAAGCCGGCTTTTCACCTTTCATCCATTGTTGTTGAGGTATGAGCTCTGTTTTCATGCATTCCTGCCTTTCTTCACTTGCATTTCTTGCATTGCTTTTTATCTGACTATACTTTCATCACTGCCTTATCTGATTTATCTATTCTTTGCCACAGGGCGAGTCTCGTGCCTTCAAAGAGTACGAAGCCACGACTGCACGAGATTGGTATGACGAGCTCCCTGTTAGAGTTCGTGACATTGTGGACGAAACTGGCTTCGGCCTCTTCTATTCCGGCCTAGCGCGAGTCATTGGGAGTCGTCCTCTTTTAGGAGCACTAGTGGAGAGATGGTGGGACACCACCAACTCCTTTCACTTCTCTACTGCCGGGGAGATGACAATGACTCCCTATGACTTTGCCATGATCACTGGCTTAGGAGTAGGGGGTGATCCGATCCCGTTCGACACCGACATGAGGGAGTGAGAGGCCGCCCGGATCGAGCTGCTTGGAGCACGCACACCTTTGTATCGGACAGCTATGGTCAAACATAACTGGTTCGCTGAGTAGTTTAGAGGAAGCAAGCTAGAGAAGCTTCCTGATGTTTGCCCTCGGTACCACCTTATTTTTGAACAAGTGAAACACCGTGGACTTATATCTACTGAGTGCCCTGGTGACCCTTCCCCGAGTGCGCTTCTATGATTAGGGCGGAGCTGGCCTCGCCACACTATATGGCTACATGAGCTCTACCTCCAGCTTGAGGGGAGAGCTGATCAGAGGCTACTGGTGAGCCTAGGAGGTATGCATTTCAGTTTTCTCTTTTCATTTTACCTTTTCTGCTTCATATTTTCTGCTTTATATCTGTTCAACACCCGTACTTTCTGCATTGCACTTTCTGCATCTATTCATGCCTTGTGCTTTCTGCTTTGCACTTTCTGCATCTGTTCATGCATCGTGTTGATCACATATCAATGTAATTTCCTTACAGCTGTGGGTTCAGTCATATTTTCCGAATCTTGCCCTAGAGCCTATGGAGGAGCTCCCACTGGCAATTCCTTATTTGAGGCGGTATGATGGCAGGTGCCAGTGCAAGAGCAGCGATTCGTTCACATTCTTTCGGCACTATTTTGACACAGTGGCTGCCCACGAGGTAACCCGAAACACAGTCATTTTTGCTTTTCAAATATTCTGATTCACATTGTAGCAACTAACAGCAATTAACAATCTGTACACTCTCTGTTTGCAGATTATGTAGCAGCCCTGGGTCATAATACCAGTGGGGATACGGGACCAGTATGCCAGGGCTTGGGCAACCTCTCATTTTTGGATCCTACTTAAGGGCCCAGTCTGCCAGACCTAATTCCTAAACGAGCAGTTCGTTCTACAAACCATAGGCTTGCCAGACCCGATCGTTCCGATGGCACCACCTGAGTCTATGAGATCAGCAGATAGCCTATCCATATAGTTACACAATTTATGGTGGGCTTGGATGCTGACCACTTCAGGGCAAAGGGCGACTACGCAACCTTCATTCAGACCCATCTCATGCCATCTTTGACAAGCACTCGTGGAGGCGAGGGGGCAAGGGCTCCTGCAGCAAGAGAGGCTCGTAGGGTGACCAGGGCAACTAAGGCCTGTGCTAGAAAGCTCCTTATGAGGGGGAGAGGACCCGTTGGCCAGAGCTACCTACCACGCTTACATGCTGGCAGCATACCAGGGTAGCTTACCAAGTCTCGATTGAGCCTACAGCAGCTGAGCATGAGTTTGTCGGAGTTTGAGGTCCGACTAAGGTATGGACCATACTTTATGATTTACACCCTACATTTCATTTCAAATATGTTTATTACAAACACTGATCATCCAAATGCATTTACAGGCCTCCATAGAGTACACAGAGAGCGCTCTCGAGCTAATAGCCTCATTGATGGGCATGGTATAGAAGAGAGAGACGCTGATTAGTCTCTTCGGTATCCCGGTAATTTTGTCAGTTTGTACTTCATGCTATCATCTTTTCACCGATACACTAGCATTTCAACTGTAGTTTTTCCCAAACTGCACTGCATGCATACTGCATTCATACATCGTTTCTTACAATCAGATGTCGACTCGTGATACACTCATTCTATATACTATGCTTGGAAATGTTGTCCACATGTCTGCTGGGCAATGCTGAAAACAGAACACAAGTTTTCAACATTGCCCAGCGGATAGGTGGACAGCAGGCCTGAAAAGAAGGCTGCCAGCCAGAAATTGAGCTTGCCGGCCACAAGAGGTGGCCGAGGTAGCCTGCCAGCCATCTGCCGGCCACATGCCGGCCATCAATGTGAAGCACCTCTAGATTGTTGACAGTTGGCTTCCACTCACTGCCTTATCTTCTACAAAAGGTTGAGCTTCATGAATTCTTCTCCAAAGCTTCATTTCAACTGCAATTTCTTCACAAATGGAGCCATTTTTTACCGAAAAGCTCTCAGATTGGATTGCGACTTTAGACGGCTTGAAAAAAGTAAATTTTTGGGGTTTCGGCATAAATACACTTTTTTCATTGAGCCGAACTCCACTTTGTTTTTCGTTCCTTCATGTCGCAACATGATACTAGGACCCGATTACACATGTCTTTAGCTTCAGGGGACAAGAAATATGCCCAACAATCAAAGAATTTCAGGCATTAGTGGAATCCCGATGTGATAAGAAAATCATGCCACAACCCCATTTTGGCCATGCCCAAGCTTTGGGACGGATATGTGGGCTTACTCTGCACGAGGCTCGATCTTTGGTCTACAACGGAGAGCTAGACATTCCCGGTTTGATTTATCGATTTTCTAACATCGGTGACCGAGGTGACCTTCTTTGGCAAGGTTTTCGGTAGCATTCCCTCTGTTTATGTATGCTGGCTCATTTCCTTCTAGCCCCTAGTTTCGGCGTGCCCAGCATCCGGTTGATCGAAATGGCCCAAGGTTTGAGAGAAGGCAAGAGTTCTATTGAATTAATGCTGGCCGAGACTTTGATGGGCTTAGACACTTTTCATCGACGGGAGACTACCAGATTCACAAGGAATCCACTACTTCTTCAGGTATTGTTTCCATCCTTTCTCATACGTGTTTCTCACATCGCTCAGTACTCATGCTCTATTTTTCTCTCAAAGCGTTTTTCTCACTTTTCTCTCAACATACATCTCTCTATTCTTTAATCTCTCTTTTCTTTTATCCCTCTCCAAATGTGGCTTATGGACAAGCTAAAGGTAGTGGACTTTTGCCCTGAGTACTTAGCTCGAGGCTATTTCTTCTACCACCGTCTAGTGGATTTCCCAAATGAGGGATGGTGGTGCCACTGGATGTGCAACAGGTCTGTTGCTGACATAGCTTGGCGTTGCCCTTGGCTTAACCTGACCGAGATAAATTACAGCATAGCTCGCAACCTGGCATACAGCTGATCGATCTTACGCACTATGTGTTCTACTTCCCTTTCTGGTTCAAACATCAGTTTGGACATGATCAGACCTGCCTAGAGGAGGGGGTAGAGTACCCAGTTTCATTCCCCATCTATGGTTCACACTTGGCTAGGTATCTTATTGCTTGGACAACGAGAGAACTTTTGGCCCCTACTCCTAGTTTCAGTTGCGCCCTTTCTAGCGAACGTTTGGCTTGGCTCGAGAATGAGACACAAATCAGGCCCACTTTGGCTTCAGAAGCTTCCACATGCATGAGCAGGGGACGCAAAAGCACCTGACTCATCTATGCCCCTAGTTTATTGCTTTGACCTTTCTTTTCAAGTTTTTTCAATGTAATAAAAGCAACTCTGATTTATATCTAAGAGTTGGAGAACTTTTATTTTGAAATCAATGAAATTAAAGTTGTGAGCACTAAAAATTTTCCTTTCGGTCCAAAAATGGTCTAAGTTGTAAAAGGCAAAATTCGAACAAAAATCATCTTTTATTGAAACTTTCCAAAACCATTTTTGAAAAGGATCACCACTTGACACGCACGGAATTAATCCTTGAGATGTACAAACCTGAATCAAAATATCATAACTACCCCTTGATTGAATAGCACTGCTCAACATTGTAACCAACTCTTCTCTCAGGGTAAAGATCACAACCGAACCCTCAGGTGAAGGATTGACAAAAATGACCTGATTAGACACATGGATAGGACAGCTGAGTTGGAAGTGATTACGGCCGAACTTCAGGATGAAGTTGCCTACATATCTCGAAGATAGGAATCAAGCCTTATGTAGTTCAATTCAAATTCACTCGAGTATTAACTCTCTCCTTTTACGCTCTAACTTTTGCCAAAGTCGCCCTTTAGGGTTTTCAACCTTGCGAACTCAGTTTTTCTTCATTTCTAATTTTTCATGCTTTAACTTTTGCCTAGGTCGCCCTTCAGGGTTTTCGGCCTAGTGAGCCTCTCGGGGATAATATTTCTTCAACTTGTCCATGTTGATCGGTTGTGAAAATTCTAGGCCATCCACGTCCATAAGAATAATAGCTCCACCAGACCAAATAGTTTTGATGATGTAAGGACCAGTCTAATTGGGTCTAAACTTGCCCCTAGGGTTGTAAATGGGAGCTCGATTGTCTTTCAACACCATGTCCCCTTTCTTGAGATTTCGGGACTTAACTTTATTGTTAAAAGCCCTAGCAATTCGACGTTAGTAGCCCTGGACATGATACAATGCTCTTAGTTTTCTCTCATCAAACAGTATCAATTCCTCAAATTTGCTATGTTGCCAATCTGCCTCTACTATCTGACATTCAGCCATGACTCGTAGCGAGGGCACTTCAATTTCGATCGGCCAAATAGCCTCCATCCCGTAGACAATAGAATAAGGGGTTGCCTCTGTAGATGTTCGAATTGAAGTTCTATAGCCCTAGAGTGCAAATGGCAATTTAGCTGGCCAGTTCCTGTAGGTCTTAACCATCTTCTGCAAAATATTTTTGATGTTCTTGTTGGCAGCCTTAACAGCTCCGTTGGTTTGCGGCTGATATATAGATGACTTATGAAAAGTCACATTGTATTTCTCTAACAAGTCTATCACCTCCTTCTTGAAGTGGGAACCATTATCTGATATGATCTCATTTGGGACTCTATATCGGCAAATGATGTTGTTTCTGATGAACTTAGCCACATGCGATGCTTTCAACACTGCATACGACTGAGCTTCCACCCACTTTGTAAAGTAATCAATTGCCACCAGAATGTATTCATGTCCATTCGACCCTTTTAGTGTGACTGCACTGATAACATCAATTTCTCAGGCTGAGAAAGGCCATGGTGAAGTCATGTTGTATAATTTTGACGGCAGGATATTCATGTGATTAGCATGAATTTGGAATTTGTGGCATCGCCAAACGAAACCAATACAACCCTCCTCCATAGTGGACCAGTAGTAACCTTGCTTGAGAATCTTCCAGGCTAACATCACTCCGTTCATATGCGCTTCGCACTCTCCTCCGTAGATAGCCTCCATCAGGCGCTTTGATTCCTCTTCTTCAACACACAACTGTAGACACCCCATTTTTGACCGTCCTCAAGACCTGGACATCACCGCTTGAACACTCGGTGATTATCCATGTTCGTGTTCGTTTGGAGTTCCCGGAGTTCTCGGCTACGCGCCTTGCCTCAGGACCTCCGAACTTGACCGTTTTGTGTCTGGTTGTGCACCAAACACTTGTGTTTTGCCTTGGAGGGGCAGGGAATGCCTTTTGAGGCATCCCCACACACCACCAGCAGTGGCTAGAGGCCACCGGCTGGTTGATGTTGCCACCGGCACTATATTGTGCCGGTCGGCACTCTTTGTTGCCGGCCGGCACTCAAATTTGTCAAAATGACATTTTTGCCCAGCCGGCTACTGCTCAGCTGCTTTTGGAGATATTTTCAGACAGCTGTTGGGCATTTGCTTCCCCTCCATACACGTGTATGGAGGGATGCCCTCCTTGTAAGCTTGTTTGACAAGCTTTACAAGATGGTTGCCTATAAGAGAAGGCCTTCTCTCTTGGCATTAGGGTTAGAAAAGTTTTGGTTAGAAAGGTGAGAGGGAGCTCTGGTTTTAGGGTTAGGGTTCAACACATATCCTATATCTATATTTCTCTCTTGTTTGTGTGACTAGGTGTTTGTGTCTTACTATTGCACATCAACACCTAGTGTTTCACCTTTCCTTGGTTTCTGAGGTTCCAAGAGGTTGTTCTTGGTGTTCTTGACTGGTTTTGAGCTCAAGGAAGCAACAACATCAACATTTGTGAAGAGGTCTACAAGGGTAACAAAACTAGCCTTTTATTCCCCATTTTTGTATCTTATTTTTACCTATCTTAAAGCTGTTTTTAAGCTTAGTGTTTAATACAAAAAAGTTCTGTTTTTAGGCCCTCTTGATAGTTTATTAAGAGTGTTTTGTGCTTCGGGGAGGTTTGACCCCTCTTAGGCCTTGAAAAGGCCTCATTTTGTGCTTTTTTGTGAGAGCTCTGGGATTTTGGTGTTGGGGTCTCTTCACCACTGAAATCTTGAGGGATTTCAGTGGTGAAGATGATGCCTTAAAGTCCTAAGAAGGAGGGGGTCACCCCCTCTCCTTGTTGCCCTTGAAAAGGGCAAGTTTTGCCTCTTGAGGGAGCATTGTGCTTGAGTGTGTGTTGAGCATGTATGGACTGGTATTCATGCTTAGAATATCATGATTTAACATTGCTATGTGTTGGTTTTGGTCCCTTATGCATGCTTAGCATAGTTGCCATGTAATGCCTTGTATTGCCTTAACATGCCTTAGGTTGTTAGCCCTAATTTGAGCATGCTTTAGGCTTAGATTTGTGAATGTTTTGTGCTTATTTTGACATGTTTTAGCTCTGTCCATAGTCATTTGGGTTGATCTTGGCATGCATTATATAGCCCCTTTGCATTTTAGGCTTGCTAGCCTTTGAGCATGCCTATGTAGCATGTGTTGCTTACCTTATTTTGATGGTTTGGAACCATTTGGTATGTCATTTCAGTCCCTTTGGTGTGCTTGTATGCTTGCCTTAGTTGCCTCTTTAATGCTTTAAAAGCATGTATTGAATGCTCCATGTTTTGGTCATTGTGCATGCCTTTGGTTTCAAGCCTCTTAGATGCCATCTAAGTAGCCTTTTGGCTTTGTTTTAACATGCTAAAGACCTGTTTTAGTTGTTTAATGCATGCCATAATTGTCTTGCATAAGTATAGTTCAATGCCTCATTGACTTGCTTTAAGTCTTGGGCCATTTGCATGCTTTGTTTGGCCTATCTTGAGTTGGTTTAGCACCACACTTTGACATGATTTTAAAGCTCATGTTGCATGCTAGCCAACATGCTTAGGATTTCATTGCATTCACATGCATGCTAGGCCTCTTGAGATAAACATGATAGAGGTTTGGCACCCTTGTTTGTTCATATGGTTTGCATGCATTTGAAATTGAAAGTGCACATTCGGTTCCTTGGGCCATCATGCATGGAAATGCGTGATTGGTGGCCCGAGAATCGAGGCACATGTCCCTTTGAGTCACAAATATGATAAGGGGCATGATTGATGCACACATTGTTGGAATTACATTGCCATGCAAGTTTTTTCCCTCTGCTGCTGTGAGTTGCAGGTTCTGCAGACATTCAGTGCCGGCCGGCAGTGTTTAGTGCCGACCGGCAGTCTATTGATAGCCGATGAGTTCATTTTGTGCCGGTGGCCACATATAACAGCCGGTGGATGTTCTGTTTAGCCGGTGGTGATCCCCAGCATCCAAGGAAGTAGTTCTGAGACTTTGGTAGTCTTCAGAGGAATAAAGCAGGGAAAACAGAGGCAAGCTAGGCATGGCAGTGCAATTCCGAGCAGAATCCGAGCGTACATACATTGAGCCCTCGCCCCGAGGCGGTTTACTGTTTTTCTTAGATTAATTATTTTGTTAATTTAATTAATTTGTAATATTTAATTAGCTTGCGTAGTTAATTATTTGTATTATTCTTTTGGTCCTTCCGAGTGAGGGCGTAATTGTAATAAGTGTAGGTGAGTGGTATGTATGTCTTCCAACCCCCACTTCTTTCTTCCCTTTTACTTACCTGCTTATGATGGTAGATTAGGGCACGTTTATTTTAGCTTACCTTATGCTATGCATGCGTGCATTCATGCATTTGTTTACATGCACCGGGCTCGGTACATCATACAAACTGCATTGTATTGTCAATTCCAAATTGAATACGTGCACCAAATAAAGTGCATTTCACATACCATCTTTAGGGTTAGCCGAGCCTACTCTAGATTACATCCTTGCATGCGTGGCATTAGCCACTTAACATGAATTAGGGCATGCATGTTCGCTAACCAGTTTATTGCTTTGGCACGGAGTACAATGTAAGTATTTATGCTTTAGCATATCGCATGTGTGTGAATGTTAACATAACAGTATGCTTACCATGCGGCTAAGTGCTTATATGAGATAAACTGTTTGAATGCCTGTAGGTGGAGGTTGGATTGCTTGAGTTGGAATAACTCCTTGAAATCCGTATTTTAGCCTACTCGCGAGTAGCGATTTCAAATCGTTTTCCAAACGCACGGATATGCAATGTTTATTTCCAAATTAGACAATCAAGTCTATACTTGTTTGCTGTGCGCATAACATAGTAATTCTTGGCTAATAATTGGAATAAGAACATGTAATGTTTTCAAAAACGGATATCACGGTTAGTAGAGGCCGGTCTTCGAACCGGGCAAAAGGGGGTGCTCATAGCTGACCTTCCCCGATCGTACCCAAGCTCCCGAGCCAAGACCACTTTGGTGATGACGGACATGTGGCCTTCGGCACCGAGTCAGGGTTTCCTAAATTTCCCATTTTAAAATATTTAGGTGGCGACTCTGTAATCTGGCAAAGCAGTCCATGTTTGGCACTACTTTTCAAAAAATCTGTTTTCTCAAACGATTTGCCAGAGTTGGCCTCTTTGGTTCAGATGTAGAACCGCAACACACACAAACAGAAGAGTCCGAACTGTAGCGCGAGGTCCCCCCGCAGACGTGTTACAACAACTTGTGCATTCCCAGAAGACCTCGTTTGTACAGTTTACCTCCGCAAATGATAAATTGGATGACTATTCTCCGTATTTCCCTTTTGTCCTTGGCATTTTCCCCTAGTGGATAAATCTCCTTTTCCAAAAAGTTCCAAATATCGTAGTACCAAGGGTTTCTATCTTGCGCTTCATTTATTGCGGCGATAGTTTCATAGGCCGGCGTGTATCTCTGCTCAATAATAATCGAACGCATCCGGACTTCAAGTGGGATGTCTATCGTAGAAGATAGAGTTGATAAAACATCAGCGAACCTGTTATTCTCTCTCAGTAGATAAGTGAAAGTCAACTTTTCAAACCTAGGAATCAAAACATCCAAGCTCTAGTGATAAATCTTCATCTTTTATTCTTTGACTTTCCAGTCTTCATTTGCTTGAGAAACAACTAGGTTCGAGTCCCCGATGACGTCCAATCGTTTTGCCCCTAGTTCCAGGGCGGCTTCCAAACCAGCGATACACGCCTTATATTCTGCTTCGTTATTGGATACCTTGAACTAGAGTTTGAAGGCTAAAGGTATATGAGAGTCATCGTGTGCTATCAGCAACACACCTATCCCATAACCGTACTGATTGGACACTCTATCAAAGTACATCATCCAAGTCTCCTCCTCAACTTGCAGAATGGCTTCATATGGGAAGAGGTATTCCACCACTTCATCCCCTTCTACTGGGTGATCTACTAAGAACTCCACTACAGCTCTCTCCTTGACCGACTTGCGGGTAACATACTTCATATCAAATTCGAAGAGAAGAAGCAACCAACCGGCTAGCCTACCCGTAAGCACTGGTTTCTCAAAAAGATATTTGATGGGATCTAATCTCGAAACCAAAATTACAAAGTGAGCTAACAAGTAGTGCCTCAACTTCCTGGTAGCCCATACCAAGGCTAGGCAAGCTTTCTCCAACGGAGTGTAGCAGGTCTCATAATTCAGCATTTTCTTGCTCAAGTAGTAAATGGCTTTCTCCACCCTATCCTCAGATTCCATAGCAATGCATCCCATAGTCGTGTCTGTCACCAACAGGTACAGAATCAAAGGTTTCCCCAGCTCTGGCGGCAACAACACAGGCGGATTCTGAAAGTACTGCTTAATCTACCCAAAAACGAATTGGCATCGATCATCCCATCGGACTTTCTTTCCTTTCTTCAGGAGACCAAATAGTGGTTCGCAAGTCAAGGTTAATTTGGAAATAAATCATCTTATGAATTGCACTTTACCCAGAAAGCCTCACACATCCTTTTCAGTCCTTGGTGGTGGCATTTCTAGGATGGCCTTGATTTTGGAAGGATCTACCTCAATGCCCCTCTGTGTGATCAAAAAGCCGAGCATTTTCCCTTCTGTCATGCCAAAAGTACTTTTCTGCAGATTCAACCTCAGTCTGTATTCTCTAATCCGTTGAAAGAATTTCTTCAAGGCGGTATAGTGGCCCTCTCTTTCTTTGGACTTGACAATCATGTCCTCCACGTACACCTCGACCTCTTTATGGATCATATCATACAAAATGGTGGTTGCAGCCCTTTGATAGGTAGCCCCGGCATTCTTCAGCCCAAACGGCATAACCCGATAGCAGTAGGTACCCCCAGTTTTCTCTCTGTCCTCGGGCGCCATCAAAATCTGGTTATACCCGGAAAACCCGTCCATGAAGGATAACAACGCATGACCCGCAATGAAATCCACTAATTCATCGATGTGCGGCAAAGGAAAGTCATCCTTGGATCGCCTTATTCAAATCCCGAAAGTCTACACACACCTGGATTCTACAATCCTTTTTCGGCACTAAGACGATGTTGGCCAACCAAGTCAGATATTCAGATACTAACAAGAAACCTTCCTTGATCTGCTTGGTGACCTCTTCTTTGATCTTCAACACCCAATCCGAACGGATCCTTCGCAACTTCTGCTTGATAGGTAAGGCATCGGGGTCAAGAGGGATCCGATGCTATACATTCTCAAGATCGATTCCAGACATGTTTTTGTAGGACCACACGAAAACATCTTTGAAATCTTTAATAAGTGACTAAGCGCTCGCGCTCCTCCGAAGACAACGTCAACCCGGTCTGGACCAGACGCGGATCCTTCTCAATATCCACATTAATAGCAGTGATTTCATCAACATAGGGTTTTGTGAACCTCTCTTCCTTTTGATTAATCAAGTTTTTCAAAACCAAAGGAATTCCTTTCTCTTCGACACAGAGAAATACTCAGAATCAGCAGCGTTCTCATTCATAAGGTCCAGCTCTTCGGTTACAACCGACTCAAAAGTTAAAAAAAAAAAAAAAAGAACCGAGACAAGACCTTGGCATTCGGGTTATCACCCCCAGGAATACCAGACTCAGACTCAGAAGAACTGGAATCTGATTTCGACTCCACAGACTCTGTAGAATCAGATTCTAGCTCATTACCCGACTCAGAACTAGACAGGTAGCCTTCCCCCAACTGCCAGGTAAGAGATGGTCCTTCAGATGCATCCAAAATGCTACTGAATGGGTTCACACCCAGTTGGTCCTCGATCATGAAGATGATAAGGTTATCCCTCAAGCTCTCTGAGTCAGCTGGAGGATCTGTAAGGAGACATGACAGTGCTGCCCCTACTCCAAGCTCGTTGTTGTCCGAGTCACTTTCCATGCTCTTTTTGGCTTCAGCAGTTGGTCCAGCCTTTTTCTCAACATCACTATCTTGCAACTGCAGGTCAAAGAAGATTTTGAATCTAGGAACACGCTGCTTCATGGAATTCATCCAAGGCTCGAAAAAGCTGCAAAAGGGAAAGTCCTCTCCCTCCCGAATAAAGTGGCAATTCAGCGTTCCCCGGATTGGCCTGTAAATGAGCTCATAGTGTTTCCTAGCCTGCTTGGCTCTGGCTCTGCTTGCCATCTCTTCCCTTTTCCTGACCCAATCCTCCTTGGTGGGTACATAACCCAATGCTGTGACACCTTTCATGACATAGATTGATTGGGCGCTAACATACATGCCCTCATCAGGGCCAAGATGGTCTGCACTACCCGAGCCTTAGCCAGCGTAAACCCTGAAAGGAATATATCTTTCTCGTCATGAACAATATCTAACACCAGTATAGTTACTTCTGGTAGGGGATGGATAGACGAATTCCCGAAAACAATTGCCACCCCTTTCCCATGTGGGTATTTCAGTATTTGGTGAAGGGTAGAGGAGACTGCTTTCACCAGATGCAACCAGGGTCATCCTAGCAATAAGTTGAAGGTGGCCGGGATATCCAGGACATGGAACTTGACATCCTGCTAAACTGGGCCTACCTGGACTCTGATTTGTACCGTGTCTATAACATCCCTGCTTGTATTATCATATACCCGAATCACTTGGGCTGTGGGCACGAAGTCTGTTGGTTTAAGGCTGATAACATATGTTGTGCGAGAAGGACAGACATTGATAGCTGAACCAGTGTCAACCAACACCACCGGTACCCATTTTTCTTTGCACTCAACAGATATGTACAGGGGTTTGTTGTGAGCTGAGCCTTCCGATAGCAGTTCTTTGTCAAAAAAGGTTAGGATTGGTTCGGCACCACCTGGGAAGACCAATCTCACAAGCTGTTTAGGGTTGTGTTAATGGATAGTTTGGCTTTGTCCATGGTTGATAATACAGCATGTCGATGCACCAGAGAGGCCATAAAAAGACCCCAGATTGAGATGTCAGCTTGGATTTTCTTCAGTTGCTTCAACACTGCCTCTTCCTCCAACTGCTTCTCTTTCTGTTTCTCAACCTCTCTATCTTTCCTAGAGGCCTCAGCTTGGTGTAAGTGAAGTGGCTTGAAATACCGCCCACATCTCATCATATGGTCTATCTCTTCTGCGTACCACGTGTTGTCTGGAAGGTACTCACCCTAGTCCTCGGCGGTGTGAGCCAGAAGTAAATCGTCATCCTCCCACCATACACCTCCGACAGCCGACAAATAGTTGTCCGACTCCGTTTGTATCACTTTCACCTCTCAAGTTTCCCTCACAGGGTGTCAAGCCATTACAACTTTCTAGTCGTCTTCACCACTTTCTTGTGCAAACTGCTTCAACGCAGCTTCCTGTTCTATGTCCACAGTACTCATAGTGCCTAGTTCCTAAGCTAAATTTTGTACGCTGGCGTTCTCTGGCAATTTTCCCTTTTTTATCGGCCATTCCAACCACTGCAGTAATTCTTGCTCCATTTTCTTCTGGTTTTGTTTCAGCTCCTTCATCCTTGTCGGATTCATCACTCAACCACCCAGAGTTGTCCGTTGATCCATTCAAATTGAACCAGTCAATCTGTACATCTTCTTGATCTTGTTCGTCAAAGAACTGCAAGTTGTCTAAGTTCTCCTCTAGCTCTGCCAGATCATCCAAACCTTGGCTCGGGCCATCCTCCCTAACCACATTGACCTCCTCTAATGTTGGCAGGCTTGACTTGATCAATTGGCACAATGTAGCAACTTGGATTGTACATTCCCTCTGACAAGTCCTCAGAGCACTTAGGCAACAGACTCACACTCTCCTCTAAGGCCAGCCTCCCTTCTACGCCAATTGTCACCACCATAGGTTTAGGTTACAGTGAGAAGGTGTCTATCATACACAAATCTATGCTTTCAGGAATGAACACCGTCGGTTTGGGTAGGTGAGAAGGGGTAATATATACGTTGGGGTCATAGGGGATGGCCAGTGTACGGATTAGGTTTAGATTATGAGGTGGGGGAACTTGATTGTGGGCCGGGAGAGGGTTGGTAGTTACATTTGCTTTTTGGAGGGGTGCAATCACCTTGTTGTCAATGAGGTCTTGAATCTCATGACGTAGCCTGAAGCACTAGTCGATGTCATGACCGTGCTACTAGTGAAACACACAGTACTTGGTTGGGTTGTGTTTGGGTAAAAGAGGATCGGGTAGTGGGCATGGCTCTAATGGTTTGAGGTGCCCTTTTTTTATCAACACCTTCATGGCTTGAGATAAAGGCATGTAGAGTAGGGTATAGATCCTCTGGGATCAGGCAGGGTTGTTTGAAGTTTGTGGAGCTGTATTGGCAAAGGGATTGGCGGTCTTGGTTGTGGTGGGGACAACGCTCACATTCGATAACCGCGCAACTGTGCTACCACTAGCGGTCGCATTGGAACTGCGCACAAAAAGCCTCTTGACCTATTCTTTCTCATCAGTAATCAACCCTTGTTTCATGACCTCTTCAATCTAAACCCCCATCTCATGGAGCTCGGTGAATGTGAACAAAGGTAGGACGATCATCTTCTGTAACAACTTCCCGTCTAGATTGTAGACTACCATCCTTATCTGATCTTTCTCAAAAGGTCGTGTGGTCATCATTGAAGCTTTGGCCCTCTACCTCGTCACGAATTCTGAAAAGCCCTCCTTTGGCTCCTAGCGCGTTGCCTTGAGATCACGGGTTGTGACCTCGATTTACGTATTGTACAAGTACTGTGCAACAAAGGCCTCAGTCATTTACTCCCAACTCTGCTTCACAGAATCCTCTAGCTTCTCATACCATATAGCCGCTATTCTCGACATGGTCCGGCCAAAGAGTGAGAGTTTCTGCAATCTGGTCAGGCCCATCAGCCGCAGGATGTCTAAAAACAATCGAAGATGAACCATGGGATCTCCAGAGCTATCGAATCAATCGATGTGTGGCATTTTGAACCGATTTGGCAATGTCACTACAGAGTAGGTATACCCGTCTTCCATGTCGGGAATAGAGTTAACACCTTGTGCTCTCTTGAAGAGCTTCTTCAGTTTGTTGATCTTAAGCATAGTTGGGTCAACCTCAAACTTAAATGGAGCCTCGGTCTGATACACAGGTGCTTTGAAGGCTTGTGGTGGGATCGACTCTATCAGATTGCCCTGATTCTCAACATGGGCAGTGGCTCCAGGTGCCGAGATACCCATAGGAGATGCAAAAGCTGCTGCCAGCTGTGGTTGTTGTTGTTGCAGCCTGTTTATTACCGCCGCCTGACGTGCTGTGACCTCAGCTTGACAAACAGCATCTTAATACATGGTTTCAACTGTTTGCTGAAGGTGATGGTTTAGGTCCTCCATGCTGACTGGGGGATATTGCCCGTCGAAATTGACAAGTGATCTTGTGATGGACTAGATATAGAGGACTGATCCTGACTAGATGCAGGTGAAGTGAAGGGTGACTACTATAGAAATTAGACCGGTGAATTCTGCCTTACTCTCCTCCGTTAGTAACCGACGGGAGCGAAGTAAACACTGGTCGTCCCCTAAAAAGATCTTTGGCTTTGCAAAGCCTTCTGATACGGGTCCAGAGCGCTTGGGGGATATCCGAACTATCCAAAGCTATGGTGTTATACTACCTAGGAAAAAGAAATAAAGCAAAAAGAAACCAGTAATCAAAAACTGCACAGCACCTCAGCTCAGATGTTAACAACACAAAGATGTAATCAAAGATGTAGGACTGCACTCAACACTGAATTCTGTCCCCAAAACTGATACCCAACTTGCAACGGATATGCACATTCCTGTACAGTTTCACTGTACAGCACATACCAGTTAAGTGAGAACCAAAACACCCCTATGAGGGGGAAGGGTTACCCTTTCGTCAGGAACTAGGATTCACTATTCAAACAAAGCGGTTTCATGTAATCCTATATTCGAGTGAGCATCCTGTCTTAGTTTGGAACAGTCTCTATGGCTTTTCGATATGCAACTAGGCCAAATAGTCAAAAGGGTACCTCAGCAAGACTACCTAATATACCTCTCACACCTAACACCAAGAAGTGAAAGGAGGATCAAACAGTACAGCAATAGTCCAGATCCAAGGGTTGTGTTCTCATTATGGCAAAGCGAGTGACCGGTTAGCCTTTTGGCAAGCTTTTTAAGCAAGCCTCTGGTAAACCGTCAAGAAATAGCAAATGGAAAACTGTGGACACCCCATTTTTGACCGTCCTCAAGACTTGGACATCATCATTTGAACACCCGATGATTGTGCATGCTCGTGTTCATTTCGAGTCTCTGAAGGTTTCAGCTGAGCGCCTTGCCTTAGAGTCTCTCAACTTGTCTGTTTTGTGCTTGGTTGTGGACCAAGAGCTTGTTGCTTTGAATCTGGAGGAGAGGATGGCTTGTCGGCCATCCCCAGTGTCCATCGGCCATGGCTTGTGCCTGCCAGCCATCAGTGGTGGCCGATCGGCCACATTGATGGCCGATTGGCTACATGGGTGGCCAGTCGGCCACTACTTGTAACGCCCTCAAAATAAACCCATAATCATACATTCATGATACAAGAAAGAGATATCATATTCCCAACATCAGAGTATTCTTACAAGAGATATTACATATTGACAACAAACGTAAATGCCCTATAGGCTTACAACTTTCCAAGTCAACACTTGATTTCAACAAAAATAGAGTTCTAACTCTTTACACAAATAAGCCCTTGGCTTGATATACATGTAATAACCAAAAATCAACAAAATAACCAAAAGAGTCTTCAACTCCCAAAACCTTCCAAGCTATGTCCTTGGAGGTGGCATGTCACCTGAACCTGAAAATGATGTCCCATATAGGGTGAGCCAATGCCCAGTAGAGATATACTAAACCAAGTATGAGAAATAACTAAAACAATAGCATTTGATATATGGTTAACACCCATAAACCAACTTACAACAATTTTCAATTCAACATCAAGTACATCCATTTTTCATTTCAGTTTCCTTCACTTATACAGTTTCGATTCATAATTATGGCTCAGAACCTGGCCAAACAATTCAATAAGACTATAACACATATTAAAGCACTTCCATACTTCACAATTCACATGAGAAATATAACTCATATTAAAACACTTCCATACTTCAACACTTCCATATTTCAAATGATACATAGATTTGCTGTATCAATGGAGTCCATCCCCTATCTCCTCCCAAACAGGTTTGAGAGTCCATCCCCTATCTCCTCTCAAACCATGGAGTACGTCCCCTATCTCCTCCCAAAAAATATACATATACAATGTATTTAAACACTTATCATATACAATGATCCTTCAATACACACATTTGCTGTATTATTCCAACCATCATATTCAATGTGATCAGTTTCAGTTTTCCCTAATCATCATACAATGTCTACAACAATCAAGACTATCCTCCACCGATAGCCCAAAGTAGTTATCTCTAAACATATAATAAATTTATCAACAGATAAAATATCGATGTTTTCATAGGTGAGTGATTAAATTATCCAACTACACCATTTACTTCCACAATCTTCCAATTTCATGAATTTCACTTCAATTACACAATTCCCCAATTTAATTATTCAAATTAATTGGTCACATTAAATTAGGGCCTTAATCCCTCTATTTTCAAATGTTGCCCCCAAGGCCAAACTTCACTCATAATTCATAAACAACCCCAATTTCAAGTCTCTAATACATATTTGACTCAAAACATTGAAAACCTCTCTTTTATAAATTACACAACAAACCCTAACTTTTCCCAAAATTATCCAACAACACCAACTAATCAAAATGACTAAAATTTATGTTAAAACTCATAGAATAGAATAGGTTATCTCTACCTTGAAATGAAGAAACCAAATGAAGAAGATGATGAAAACTCGAAGTGCTCCAAATCCATAAATTTTCAGATTAAAGTGAAACCCACGCCACCCTCTATCTTTCTTACAAAGAAATTATGGTAGAAACACTCTAGAAAATAGATGAAACCCTAGAGAAAAGGTATATAAAGAGAGAAAGAGCAGTTGGCCTAGGGTTTGAATGAAAGAAGATGATGAAAAAGTGAAATGTAACCCGTAGCTGTCAACTGATATATTCAAGGCTCGCTCGAGCGAAGGAGTGGTCGCTCAAGCGACCAGACACAAAGAAACCTCACTCGAGCGTAGAAAGCCTCGCTCAAGCCAACAAATCGAAGCTTCAGGTCTGCAACCCATAAGCACGCTCGAGCGAAGAAAAGCTTGCTCGAGCGAAGAAACTCAAAACATAGCCTTTGCTCGCTCGAGCGAAGGAAAGCTCACTCGAGCCAAGATTGCAACTTTCAGGTCTAGAACCAGACGCAGATGCAAGCTCGAGTGCAGGACTTCTCGCTCGAGCCACCAGACACATCACCCAACTCTCGCTCGAGCGAAGGAACCCTGGCTCGAGTGAAGGATCTAAAACACAGAGCTCGCTCGAGCAACAAAAGTCTCGCTCGAGCAAAGACACCAAAGTCTGGGCAGCAACCATTTGCTCCCAATCACTACCAACCTGCTACAAACCTGCCCAACACAACCTAAAACTCAAATATATAGAATTGAAGGATGGAAACAAGATATATATACAACAACCAACACCACGGAACCTAAGTCCGGAATACAACAACCAAAGGACAGAAAATCGGAATCGCTATACTACTGATGGCCGACAGCCATTTTTCTCCTTTTTAGATATTTTATGTGCCAGTTGTGCCAACTGTTGATCCCTAAAGTCATCATCCATACACGTGTATGGAAGAATGAAACCAAGTTTTTGGCTTGTTTTTCTATATAAGGGGAGATCCCTCTCCCATTTTGAGGGTTCAGATTTTGAAAAGCAAAATTTTCCCCCTCTTTCTCTCTAGAACTCCCTCTCTCTCCTTATTTTAGGCTTGAAAGTGGAAATTCTCTACATATTTGCCTACAACCCCTTGATCAAATACCTTCATCTTGGAGCTGAGGTCCTTGGAGGTCCTATTTGAGGTCTAAAGCTTGGTTTTAGCTCAGAATTGTACCAGTTTTGCAGTTGTGCTTCAAGGGTAAGAACTTGTCCCTTTTAAGCTTTGTTTTAGCTAAGTGCTTGGCCATCTTTTTTTACACTACTTTGAGGCTGGTTTTGAACTCTAAAAACTCTGATTTTTAAGGCTTTAAAATTGTGGTTTGAACCTTGTTTGGCTAAGAGGTGTGTAGACACCCCATTTTGACCGGCCCTAAGATTTGGGCGCTTTCTTTTGATTACCCGATAATGACAATTAGAATGTGTTTCTCACAAAATTCTCAGTAAGAAAGATGGAATTTAAGTTTTAATCCCAACCTTCACCCATTTTTTGGCCAAACTATTTTAGACCTTAAAACCCTCTTTTCAAAATATGTTTTTTTTTAAATGTTTCTATAATGTCCCGAGGCTCCCATTTCGATTAAAATATTGCACTTTTCAGTAAACCAAGTAAAGACAAAGTGGAAATAAATGGAAGAGAGGTGAACTTTTTTGAAAAATATTTAAAAACATCTTCTTTATAGGTTTGGAGTTGAAGGAAATAGGAGGGGATGAAAAAAAACTGGTTTAGGAAAAGAATGAGTATCAAATCATTAAGAAGGAAATGAGCAGCCTTAACTAAATTAGGACTTTCTCTTTGTACACTTGGAATTTAAATGTGAGGCCACCACCATTGGAAAGTTGACTTCTAGGGCTTCAATTTGGACCCAAGAACCACCTAAAACCAAGTCCATATGGGGGAGATATGCCCATTTGAAGTTGGGCTTAAAAGCAGATTTTGTTGACTCGGCCCAAAACAAAAATAGCCCTTTTTTTTTTTTTTTTTTGGTTTTGGTTTTGGTTCGGTTGGGACAACCCATTTACCTATTTTCTGAGCCATTCAAGTGCATTCACTCATCCTCTATTATACCTAATCATCCCCCATTGCCAAAAAGAGGTTTTGTTTGCATTCATAAAGAAGTATCCCATGCAACCACCATGAAAATTTGCCCTCCTATCACATTCTTGTCTCCCACCTTGTCTCCCACCTTCTTTTTGACCTTTACTCTCCCTCATTGCTTACATAGAATGATCATATTGTAAGAGAGAGGAGAGACCACGAAATTGAAGAGAAAGGAGTGAGAAAAGAGTGAAAAAAAAAAAAAGAGAAAAATTGAGTTTTTGAGCCAAAAATATTCCTATCTTCCATATACACCCCATACCTTCCATAGCTACTGAAATTCCTCATTTCCATCCACCAAATCCACTCCAAAAATTCTGATATAGCCAAAGATCAATTGCCTTGATCATAAGGAAGAGTGTTTAGTGATTGAAAATGAGAAAAACTAGAGAGTTAGCCACTTTCTATACCACAAACTCTATAATTTCGAATTGAGGATTTGAGAACACACTTCCTACACTTGAGGGTGATCAAGAGGAAGTTTGGAAATCAAGAAGTTCAATCTTTCTTTGGAAGGTGAATTGTTAGTCTTTCATTTTCTTATATTTTATGTATTATATTTATTTTCATGCTTCTTATTTCATTATGTTTTGTTATAATCTAAGTGGTTTGTTTATCTCATATTTATTTTCTTACTTTATATTTCATAGTGTATTGTTATAATCCTAGTGGCTTGTTTAGCTCATAATTATTTATTTATTTTTATTCGCATGCTTTAATTTCATATTAGTTTTGTTGTAATCTTGCACGTTCTACCTCATATTTATTTATTTTTTTGTGTATTAGTCTCATATTAGTTCTGTTGTAATCTTGCATATTCTATCTTATATTTGTTTTATTGCTTTAGGTTTATGTTGTGAGTTTGCACTTTTTTATTTTATTTTATATTTGTTTTCTTTTTTTTTAATCTAACCAGTAGTGGTTAGTTGAGCCACCTACATATTTTTTGTTTGTTCATTTTCTTGGTTTCGCAACAAGACAGGTTTTTCTTGGCCTAGTTAGCCAGTCGGCTGGGCCGGCCAGTTAGCTTCTTCCGAACAAGATGGCGTAATCTCCCAATATTGACCAATCTCCGCCGGCGGTTCTAAAGAACATGAAGCTTTTATTTTATTTATTTTTAATTTTGAGTGTATAGTAAGGTTTTTATTTTGTTGTAATATTCTCCTCATCTCTCTCTAATTTGATTTGTAATTATTCTTTAAAATGTTGTAATAATTCCCCGCCCCGCTTCTTTCTATCCCGTTCTTTTACTTGCTTTCTTTATTTGTACATAAACATCATATTTATTTTTCATCATAGTTATGCTTTGCATCCATGTTTCATGCATCTTGATTCGGCTAAGTTTGCATTTGTGGATTTAATCAATTCCTATATGATTATGTGCGCTACCTCATGTTCTTGAGATGATTCACATATCATATTTTAGAAGCCGAATCTTTAGTTGCATCTCATGAGTGAATTGCATTAGGATTTTGTATATAAGATCATGCATATTTTACTAACTTTGTTTTGTAGCTTGTTCGTGGGACGTCAAACATGTAAATTTTTATGCTTTAGCATCCCGTTTGTGTGTGTTTTTCTTACTATATTTAACATTCTACCATGAGACTATTTGCTTATGTGGTATAACTCTATGAATGCTAGTGGATGGAGGTTGTGTCGCTTAATTTGGAATGATGTTGATTTTTCATGCTTGTAAACTCAATTTATTTGGATTGTACATCGTCAAAACTCTTTCAAAATGCATGATATCAAATTGTTCCAAAATGAATGGCATAGTCTATACTTGTATGCTTCACATAGTAAATTTTAGGATTTACTAAATAATCAGAACATGAACATATAAAGAAAATAAAATTCATATCATGGTTTAGTAGAGGCTGATCTTTGATCGGGTGAGCGGGGGTGCTCATTATTGACCTTCCCCTCTCATACCTAAGGTTCCGAGCCAAGCATCCTTGGTTACGACGAACAGTGGCCTTGGCATGAGTCATGGGTTTCCTAATTTCCCAAAATATTAGGTGGCGACTCTGAGATCTGATGACGCAGTCCATTTTTGACAAAATTGCAATAAAATGGATTTTCAATAAAAGTTGTCAAATCTGGACTCTCATCTATGTTTCACATTGCACTCGTGAGACTAGATTAAAGAGATCTCTGGAGTCCAAACTGTTTAACGCGCGCGGGTACTCCCCGGGCATGTTACAGGGTGGTTCTCCCCCTTTGCTTTTTGACTTGTGAAGCCTTCTGAACCATCTTTCAAAGCTTTTGAAACAACCTTTTCTTGGCCTCTTAACCACTGGATTCCATGGGAATTTCAGTGGCAAAAAGTTGGTTTTGAGTACCAAAATGGGAGGGGGTGGTCCCTCTTCCTCATGTCTTGCTTGCACGTGTAGTTGGCCTAAGAGGTGAGCATTTTTTTTTTCTACCCTTTTGGGACTCCATCTCAGCATGTTTTAACTCTGTTTTGGTTGGTCTTGGTCATATGACTCATGCTTTGTATGGTTGTAGTTTAAATGGCCTTTACTAGCTTTATGTTTTAAGCCCTCTAGCATGCCTTATTTGTGATGTTTGCATGGTATAGCATCATTTAACATGTGATTTCAGAGCATATACCTCTGTCACACTCTCACATATCTCACTCTTTAATTGCTTTTGAGAGTTGTGCCTTATGCCTTGCTTACGAGCCAACATGTGCGCATGATCTTCTACTCTTTTGTGCCTTAATTTCAGTATGTTTAGGCCACTGATTCGGCATGTTTTAGGTCTGTCTATAGCCGGTTTGATCATTTGAGCTTGGTATTGTATGCCTCTAGTGTAGTGTTCTTCACTAGTTTCATGCTCTTAACTTTGGAACATGTTGTGTATGCGTTGCTTGCATGTTATAGTATTATTTCTCATGCCATTTCAGCACTAAACAATCTGCAACCTCCCTCATTTCTTCATTTTTACTTTGTTTTGAGGGTTGGTTAGTCTTAAGCTTGGTTTAAGCTTGAGATAGAGCTTGTGCTCAATGGCTTTAACCCTCTTTTGAAGGTTCCTCCTAGCCAAAGGCATGATCTCTCTCGTATCTTAAATCATCCTTTGGTTGGCTCCTCTCTCATTAGAGGACAATCACTTTGGACTTAACCGGTTAAAGAATTAATCGGTAAATGTAAAATGTGTAAACAAGAATTGAGCAAAGTAAAACTTGTGCAAGATAAACATTTGTGTTGTATTGCATGTGTTTGGATCGGACATTAATCCAAACACAAGAAATGCGAGACGTTTCATACTCATAGTGATGAAACGTGTCACGTTTCTTGGTCGTCGACACCCTTGATCATGCATGATAGGGTGGAGGCTCTTCGAGTCTTGTTTGTGCATTCATTAAGCTTGTACGAGCTTGGTTCTTTGCCCATCATGCATGAAAATGCTTGGTTGGTGGCTTGAGAGCCAAGTGCCATACTCCTTTGAACTTAAAAAATGATAAGGAGTGTGGTGTGGCAGTACACACATTCCCTGAAAAATACATTGTCTTGCCTCTATTGCTCTCTATTGCCGCAAAAATAGAATTTTGGAAAAGCAGGTGGCCGACCGGCCACTTGAGGTAGCCGACCGGCCACTTGAGGTAGCCGACCTGCCATTAAACTAGCCGACCAGCCAGTTAGAGTGGCCGACAGCCACCTTTTGTGGCCGATCGGCCACCAGTGAATTTTTGTACAAAAAGTGTTCCTGTTTTGGAGCTGTGGCAGTCTGAAGGTTGATTCGATGTTCAGAGATTAAATGAGTGCAAACAGAGGCGGCCGATGGCAAGGTGATGGATTTTCGGGAGAAAGCCAACCGAGCATGCATGTCTCCCTTCCCCGCGAGGCCACTTTATTGTTTTAATTAATTAGTATAGCTAATTATTCAATTCATTTTGTAATATTTTAATTAGCTTAACATAGCTAGTTATTCAATTGTATTGTAATAATTAATTAGCTAGAATAGTTAATTAGTTGTTCTGTAATAATTAGCTTAGCTTAGTGTAGCTTAGCTTATTTATTCAGACCCTCCTTCACGAGGGCGCACTGTTGTAATAAGTGTGCATATATGTGTGCATGTCTTCCAACCCCACGTCTTTCTCCCTTTTATTTAACCGCTTTCGATGGTTAGATTAGGGCACGTTTTGATTAGCATACATTATGCTTGCATGTTTGCATCATTCATTTGTCTTGCATGCACTAGGCTCGGCGCATCATTCAAACTGCATTGTATTTCAATATACTTACTTGAATACGTGTTTCAAAGCATGTTATCAAGTTGCTTTGTATGCTATCTTAGATAGCCGAGCCTATTTTAGTTGCATTATTGCATGTGTTGCATTAGGCATCTTGTATAGTTAGGATCATGCATATTTCTAACTAACTTTTATCTTGGCTCAGAGTACACTGTAAGTTTTACACTTTAGCATACTTGCATGAGTGTGAGTATTGCCATGATAGCATGCTTGCCATGAGGCTATTTGCTTAAGTGATTAACTGCATGAATGCCTGTGGATGAAGGCTTGATTACTTGAATTGGAACAATTCAACGAATGTGAGTTTTAAGCCCACTCTGCGAAGTGGCAAATCATCATGTTTTAAAGCCCACTTAAGAGTGGCACTTTCAAACCATTTTCAAAAACAAACATGAGTTGTTTTGTTCCAATTCTTGCGATTTTAGTCTATACTTGTATGTTGAGCGCATCACATAGTAAGTTAGCTAAATAACTGGAATAAGAACACATGTGTTTATAAAACAACATATCATGCTTAGTAGAGGCTGATCCTTTGATCGGGGGAGCGGGGGTGCTCATTTCAGGACCTTCCCCTCTCATACCCAAGTTCCCGAGCCGAGGCAATTTTGGTGATGACGGACACGTGACCTTTGGCACAAGTCAGGGTTTCCTAAATTTCCCAAAAATAAAATATTTAGGTGGTGACTCTGTAATCTGGCAAAGTAGTCCATGTTTGGCGCTTTTTTATTCAAAATTGATTTTCCAAAACCAATTGCCAGATTTGGACTCTTTGGTGTTTATCAGTCTCGCAGTGCACTTTGTGAGATTAAATTCAGAACCGTAACAGGAGTCCGAACTATAGGACGACCAATTCGCACCTCTCCGAGAGGGGGGCGCACGAAGAAAGTCGAGTCCACACAAACACAGTGACTTAAACGCACCAATGTAAATGCAATGCAAAGAACATATAAGTGTAGATAACATTTCATATCATGAAATTCATGTCAAGTTCTCTAATTTTCCCAGCAAAGTCGCCAAAAACTGTAGCTCAACTTTTTCGCGCCCCCTTTCAGAAGTCAAAATAAGCCATACAATATCAGACTCTCACGGTTCTAAATCTAATTCCACAAGTGCAATGCAAAATAGATAATCACCAAATAGTCCAAATCCGGCAAATCTTTTGGAAAATTGATTTTGAATCAAAATTGTCAAAAATAGACTACTTTGCCAGATATAGAGTCGCCACCTAAATATTTTGGAAAATCTAGGAAACCCATGACTCGTACCAAAGGCCACGTGTGCATCATCACCAAGATTGTCTTGGCTCGGGAACTTAGGTACGAGAGGGGAAGGTCATGAATGAATTTGAGCACCCCCGCTCGCCCAATCAAAGATCTACCTCTACTAATCATGATATGAACATTATATGCTCTTGTTCCGGTTTATTAGGCTAGCATTACTATGTGATGTGCACACACACAAGTATAGACTGACTTGTAAGAATTAGAACACTCGATTCATGTTTGTTTGTAAAATTGTTTTGAAATATGTACCACTTGAAAAAGTGATCCCATATAAACATTACTCAAATTATTCCAATTCAAGCAATTAGCCTTCATCTACGGGCATTCAAATAATTATAGCACTTAAGCAATTAGCCTCATGGCAAGCATGCTAAACATGGCAACAATCACACTCATGCAATATGCTAAAGCAAGTAAAGGCTCACCTAGTACTCCAAGCCAAAAGAAACAAAAGTGTTACAAAAATGCATGATCCTAATTATGCAACATGACTAATGCAACGCATGCGATATGCAACTAATAGGCTTGGCTACTAATATGGCATATGAAACAATGAAATAGCATGCGGTCTAAGCACGTATTCAAAGAAGTACTAAACTAACAATGCAGTTAGAATGATGAACCGAGCCTCGGTGCATGCAATACAGGTGGATGCAAACATAAAGTATGCTAATTGAAACACGATGCTCCTAAACTAACCATCATAAACTAGTAAATAAAAGGGAGAAAGACGTGGGGTTGGAAAACATACACGTTATTACAACATTGCACTCTCATGAAGAAGAGTCCGAATGAACTAAGCTAATTAACTAACTAATTAAAGCTAAGCTAATTAAGCTAACTATTACAAAAAAAATTAAATTAGCTACACTACTTAACTAATTATGAACTACTTAACTAATTATTATAACAAATTAATTAACTAACTATTCTAGTTAACTAACTAATTACAAAACGAAATTGAATAACTAGTTAACTACTTAATTAATTACAACACTTTAAACTTAAAACATGCTCGGCACGCGAGGGATGCTCATGTACATGCTCGGTTTCCACTTGAAAAGTCACTATTTTGCTTCCAGAGAGCCTCTATTGCGCAATAGAACACATACATTGTTGCCCATTTCCAGAATAACTCTGCTTTGTCTTACAAACAAACTGCTGAATTTTGCATCAGTGGCCGACCGGCCAATGATGAGGCTTGCTAGCCACTAGTGATAGCCGACCAGCCATCAAAGAACAAACAGAGCAATGCACGTGGTATTTCAAGGGTTTGTTTACACAACTCACCCCTCATTTTCATGAACAAATCAAAGGAGTAGTGAACTTAAGCCACAAACCACCAACTCAAGCAATTTCATTGCATGATGGCTTGTGAACCAAAGTGTGCAAGTTCAATAAATACAACAAAATGAGACTCTCAAAACCACCTTCCTATCATGCATGATCAAGGGAAGTGGTGACCTTGGAACCTTGAATCATTTCATCACTAATAAGTGTGAAATGGTTCAAGTTTCCATGTGTTCAATTAACATCCGATTGAACACAGTCAAGTTATTATCTTGCTCATTTTTAATTCTAAGTTTTAATTACTCCATTTTAAATTACCAACCATCCTTTAATTCATTAAGTCCAATGATGAGTTTAAGTCCTCTAAATGGAAAGAAGGCTCAAACTAAATGTTGTTTAGGCATGAAAGAGACATCATACCGTTGGTAATGAACCCCCTAAGGGATTAAACCATTAGCATGACATCTCAATCTCATGCTTTCAACAAACAAGTTGTTTGAACCACTTTCAAAGAAAAACAAAAAGCCAAGAAAGAAGGGAAGTTGCAGAGATTATTAGTGCTGAAAATGAGTGAGAAAAGCATAAATAAATGCTATCAACTCAAATGAGATGGTGTCTAAGGCCTAAAACACCAAGCTCATGAGGACAATTACACTACAAGCATGCAAAATAAAGCTCAAATGCAACTATCACTCAAAAATAGTGCTAAAAAAGGTCTAATACAGTCCTAAAACATGTTGAAATTGAGCTAAAAATAGCTAGATTATTATGCTAAAACATGGCACAAACTAGGCTAGCAAGCAAGATACAAGGAGGGGAGGCTAACCCCTCCAAATTTGGACTTCAAAACATGATTTTGGCCACTGAAAAAGCTCTGAAAATTATTGTTTAAAAGCTTAGAAAAAGATAGTAAAATGGTGGGAAACACAAGGGGAAAGGCCTTTAAAACAAGGCACAAAGAATGGTAGAACACCCCTCAACCTTTAATGGCCTTAAAACCTAAGCTTCAACCCAAAAACATAGAGTTTTTATAGCCCAAAAATAGTTGCGAAACAACAAGAATAATAGTAGAGAAAGCAAGCAAATAGGCAAAGCCTTATACCTCTTGAAGAGGAGAAGCAATTCAAGCAACAAAACCAAGACAACACACCCTTCAAGAGCTCAAACCAAGCTCAAAAGTGCCTCAATTCAAAGATGAGAAGGTTTGGTTAAGGGTGTATAGGCAAAGGTTAAGGATTTGTAGGCAAAAGTGTAGGAATTTGCTAAAGAGAGAGAGAATTGTAGAGAGAGGAAAAATTTTGACATCAGAATTTTCTAACCTTAAAACATGAGAGAGGGGTCTCTTATATATAACAAAAAAAGAATTCTCCTCAAGGATATCCAGCCCTACACGTGTAGATAGATGCATGCATCTGTGCAAACAGCTGTCACAAAATATCTGCAAAAGAAACTCGTGGCCGGCCGGCCGGCCATCACTGGTGGCTGGCAAGCCACATCAGTGGCCGACAACCCAAAAGGGGTGGCCAGTAGGCCACCAGAGGCTGTAGGCTTGAAAAACCAAGGCTTAGTCCAAGAATGAAGCAATAGGGCTATAGGGTTTGAACGGCTCAAAGCTGTGGCATTCCACCAAGGACTTCGAGCACTTGACGAGCATATAAACTCATCATCGGGTGTGCATGCGATGGCGTCCAAGTCGTAAAGGCCATCAAAAATGAGGTGTCTACAATAACAAAGAGAAGACGAACATGGCCACTAGTAACATGTTGTTGTATGAAGTGGCAATCAATCTCAATATGTTATGGCCTTGAATCTATTGATTTATCTATTCGTATATTTATTTTTAAATAAAATCAAACCCATAAAACTAAATTCAAAACCATTTTGGACATCAAACCATAACATAATTTCATAGAAATCAAACACTTCAACCAAACCTATTTACGTAATCAACATAAAATTAACCAAAAAAAATCATATAAACCCTAGATGAAGTGTGAGAGACGGGGAAATAGGGAAAGAAATAGGGGGGAGAGAGAGGAAGAGAGAAACAGAGAGATGGCTCGAGAAAGAAAGAGGACCAGATCAACGGAGAGGAAGAGGACCAAGAGCAACACACAGAGAGAGAGAGAAAAAAAACACCTGTGATTTGTGGCTGTGGCGATGGTGGTGGCGACGTGTGATGGTGGAGAGCAATGGTGGCTAGCGACGATAGGGTGGTGACCGTCAGTGAGCGAGCGTCAAGTTTGGTGGTGAGCGGGCATCTGTGTGTTTCTGAGACAAAACAGAGATAGAACAAATTTGTGTGAAACAAATAGGTGAGGGCGCCAATATTCATACGCTTATCTCTAAAAAAAACTTTCCTACCTTTAGCGACTAAATTATGATTTGTCGGCAAATATAACTCAATAACGACAAAATCTTTTGTAGTTGTTTGTGTAATTTGGCTACTAACTATTGTTTTTGTCGGCAAAATCTAACTATTCAATGACTAATTTTTTTTTTTTTCGTCGCCAATAACTAATATATGGCGACTAAATCTCAAGTAAGTTTAAACAGTTAGAGCTTATGACAAAGCCTCAACTATTTTAGTCAATCAAAGTAGAAATAGTTAATGGCATATTGAGACTAGAAAATATTGTCTTCACATTGGAGATGTGTGTAGTAGCACTTCATTTGAAAGGGTAATTTGTGAGCAAATTTATTATTGCAAAACCTATTGACATAATTTTCACTACAATTTACATCTATTTTCTGATCATCGCCTTAGAAATAAGGAGATCCAATTCATAGCATTAATCATTATGCATTACTAGTGGTGGGCTGGTTTTAGCTTTAAAAGATTAGAACAGAAAATCTGGAAGGCCATACCTCTACCAGTTCTATGGTCCATTTGGAAACATAGGAATAAGATTGTATTTTTAGGTAAGCAACCTGATATAAATGTGCTTTGTGACCTAATTAAAACTAGAGTGGCTTGGTGGGTTAAAGCGGCATCTCCATATTCAAATGTGCTCCATTATAAGTTGGGAATGAAGATTTCCATTACATGATCAACAGTTGTAAAATGCTCACGTTAACAAATTAATATATTAAACTCGAATACAGCTAAGTATTAAATTAGAAAATTATATATATATATATATTTATATATGGTCACCAATGTGGGAGAATGATATAAATAAGTCTAAGGAGCACAAAGTTTGAATCATCTCCAACAATCTGTACAAAGTAAGAGACCTAGACAACGCAGTTTTCCCTAAATTCTAATCCAAATGTAAATTATAATCTAAATTATAATACACACCCAATTAACTATATCAATTAAAAAACCTAGAAACTAAGACTCAAAATTTACCCAAAATTTGGGTTTTTACTTGCACAGTCGGCGATGAGACAACCTTAGATGATGATGATAATGGGGGGAAAGAAATCAGCGGCCTCACCACTCTTTGTGAGGGAGGAGTAGCCGATCGAGCTTCCGTGGATAATGGATCTCAGGCAACGATGACCAACAAGGAGGTGAATCAGTGCTCCGATTGCCAGCGAACACGAGGATGAGCGGTGGAGATGAGCTGTTCCGTGGCTGTTGGAGCGGCAGTAAGAGAGGGATGGGAGAGGAGCAACGGAGAGGAAGAGGGAGAAGGAGAGGAAGAAATATGCTGAAGAGAAGGAGAGGCGTTGTCTTGTTTAGGGATTGGTTTGGAAACAAAATATATGTGTGTGTGTGTGTGTGTGTGTGTGTGTGTGTGTGTGTGGTCATTTTACACAATTCGCGACAAAACATTTTGGTCACCAATTAATTTTATAAATCACTTCAAAATTTGAAATGTTTCTCTCCAAATATTTTAGTTAATTGGCGACTAAAAAAATAAATTTTTGTTTGTCATTCAGCGACTAAATAATTTTAGTAGCCAAAACTAGCTATACAACGACTATCAAATTTTGTAGCCGCTGAAAATAAATTTTTGGTGACCGCCACTTTTGGTTGCCAAAGATAAAAAGTAAATTTTTGTTTTTCATTCGGTGACTAAAAAATTTAAGTAGACAAAACTAACTATACAGCGACTTTAGTCACTGAAAATAAATTTTTTGCAACCAAACTTTTGGTCACCAAAGATAAAAACTAAATTTTTGTTTTTCATTCGGTGACTAAATAATTTTAGTAACCAAAACTAACTATACAGCAACGAAAATATTATTTAGTCGTTGAAAATAAATTTTTGGCGACCAAACTTTTGGTTGCCAAAGATAAAAAGTAAATTTTTGTTTTTCATTCGACGACTAAATAATTTTAGTAGTCAAAACTAACTATACAACGACTAAAATATAGTTTAGTCGCTGAAAATAAATTTTTAGTGACCAAACTTTTGATCCCCAAAGATAAAAAATAAATTTTATTTGTCATTTGGCGACTAAGTAATTTTAGTGGCAAAACTAGCTACACAATGACGAAAATATTTTTTAGTCGCTGAAAATAACTTTTTTGCTACCAAACATTTGGTCGCCAAAGCTAAAAAATGAATTTTTATTTTTCATTCAGTGACTAAATAATTTTAGTAGCTAAAATTAACTATATAGCAACTAAAAAAAAATTAGTTGTAAATTGTGGCAATTTTTAGTGACTAAATTTTTTTTAGTCACCAATAATCAATATACCCTGACTAAAAAAAATTAGTAGCTAAATATTGTACTTTTTCCGACTAATATAACTTTTGGCAACTAAATTTTTTTAGTTGCCAAATTTGGTCGCCAAAAGTGCAATTTGTTGTAGTGAATATTTTTGCTAGTGCAATTGGTTTTCTCTTTCTCCAAGGGGCTTTGTATCAGAAGAGGCAAAATGTCCATTTTAATTTTGGCTCTCCACAACTAGCTATCCTTCTTGCAAGGCAAAAGCATTTTCCGCTAAAATTGAGGCTGCAAATAAACTGAGCTATTCATGAACAAGCTCAACTTGGTTCGTTTAGTAAATGAGCCGAGCTCGAACTCGCATAAGTTCGGCTCGTTTATCTTTATTTAAATTATATAATAAATATATTATTTATATATTAAATAATATTTAAAAAAATTATCGAGCCGAGCTCAAGTCTAATTCCTTATCGAACCAAGCTCAAGCTCGATTGAGCTCAGCAAAGCTCAACTCGATTCGTTTGCAGCCCTAGCTGAAATTGCTCTCTTTATCTAATCAAGTATCTTCTTTGAGTTAGTTTTGTGTTTATATATTGCATCTAATTGATTTGGTTTTGTGTTTGTATATTATTATTTGAAAATATAATCGTTTGAAAATATTTTTAAAAAAAATAATTTAATATATGTATATTTTTTTTAAATAATTTAATTATATATTTTTAAAAAATATATTACAAATAGCACGTCAACATACGTGGCATATAATAAAAAGATTATTTATTAATTTATCTATATTTATAATATTTTTCTTTTAAAAATTAGTTAAGTTAGTTTGATATTGATTGATTAGCTAAAATAAAGAGTATGGTTGGAGTTTACACTAAATAAACTAATTAAGTAAAATAAATAGAGTACTTTTATGTGTGCTTTTACAAGGCATTTTGAAAAAATTATTCAATACTTCTAAAACATCACGTATTCATACGCTAGCACTAATCATTA
The DNA here is from genome assembly GCA_025200525.1 of Camellia lanceoleosa. Taxonomy (NCBI): domain Eukaryota; kingdom Viridiplantae; phylum Streptophyta; class Magnoliopsida; order Ericales; family Theaceae; genus Camellia; species Camellia lanceoleosa. Next base: position 8,565,464 of record CM045772.1, read on the forward strand.
TATATCTTGCTCGTTCATGTTACTTAGGCCAAGTTTGAGAACTTGTAAAAAAGTTAAAAAGTCAAAAAATTACTCAAAAAGTTAAAAAATTAACACTATTCATCAAAAGTCAACAATTACGGCTGCACAACTCCCAATTCGAATTTTTTCCTACAAATCAATTTTTACAATTTTTTATTATACATTTTTTCATAAAAAGTCAAAAAGTTAACCTAAATATTCATATTTTCAACCTCAATTTTTTAGTCTAAAAAAATAAAAAATATACTTATTTAAGATACCCCAAACAATTCCTTAGTCACAAACTGTTGTCGCGCTTGGTTACGGCCACGATAGTCAAAGTATAATTGATTATCACTATTTGCAGTGTTTGGTTTATGTTGTCGCGCTTGGTTCTGACATATTTATAATAATTTAATAAATGTACAATTTCATCTCTAAAAATACAAATAATAATAATAATAATAATAATAATAATAATTTTGACAATTAAGATATTTCGTCTCTAAAATTAAAATATGGTTATGCTATAGTATAATACCCTCACATCCTCAAAAAGATGTGTACCATAGGCAAGTTATGACATTTATGGTTGATTACCACAACAAATGTCATAACTGAATTTTTTTATAGTCATAACTAAAAACAATTTAAGTTATAACCAAACACTAAATAACATATAACCAAAAACTATTTGGATCATAGCTAAAATAATGACAAAATTAATATCATAATTAATACCATAATATCTATAATCAAGTCGTAACTAAGAATACCCCAAGAGAGCATCTATAGTATGGTCTAAGATCACAAAGTGCATACTTACTTCATAAAATTTTGATTTTTTTTTTACTTAATTTTTCTATTTTTCTTTTTCTTTCTTATATATATATTAGTGTATGTCCGTACCTGTGCCCGTGCCTGTGTCCCATGCCTATGCCCTGAATGCACAGTATAAATAAAAATAAGTGAACAAAAATGAGGAAAGTGGAATCATGGGATCATTTATGGGATTATTTATGAGATCATGAAGGTGAGTGAGAAAAGAAAAAAGTAAGAAAGAGAAGCGAGAAAGTAGGATATATCACAGCCGTTGTTTTATAATTTGAACAGATCTGAACCGTCCAAATGTCCTAATAGGATAAATGTGTGTAGGACATTTTCAAAAACCTCTTTGTCTTATTATATAGATTATATATCAAAATTTTGACAAAAAACTCTTACTTTAAGAGTCTCCTCTCATGAGGAGGAGTATCATTGAAAGTTTGAAAAATTATGAAAGTCTATTCATATTTATAGGAAAAGATTGTTTAAAGAGAACCTAAAAATTCTATATGAAATTCAATCAAATTGTTTGAATCATATTTAATTGGAGAGAGGGTTAAAATTTTCATTTCCCTCCAAAATTAAATCTAACATTCAATCAATTTGTTTGGAAGAAATGTGATAATTTTTTAATTTCTTTAAAACTAGTGACTTTTTTTTAATCAATTCTGACTTTATTAAATATTATTAGTAAATACTATACAATAATTTTTATTTTTATTTCAGTACTTATATATATATATATTTATTAATTATAATTTCACGATACAATCGCTTTGACCCAACGGTTGAATTAGTGATCCATCTACTCAATCTTTTTTTCAATTTGCTCACCGGTGTAATTTTTAAAATATTGACTAAGATCCAAAAAAAAAAAATAACATCACAAATATCATAACTGGAGCATACCCTAGAGAGTATGTATAGTAGAATTTGCATGCACTTTTTTATGAAGTGTGTCTACTAAAACTTTCCTTTCTAATTCATTTGAAAATATAGAATGATATCTCGCAATTAAAGTGGCTCAATTAGAAAATATAGAATGATATCTTGCAATTAAAGTGACTAAAATTTGAATAACATCTTTATGACTGATTCATAGTTCCTCGGAATAACTGGACAGTCCAAATAATGCATCCATTGTCATTTCACATTTCTTCATTCATCTCATGTCATGCATACATTATAGAAATAGAATCTAAAAATCTAAAAACCTCTCTCTAAAATGGCTATGGCGGTCGGCAGCCCTGCTTCCTCTTTGTGTTTTGGTTGGTTTTTCTTTTTAATAAACTTGAATCCCCATAGTTTTTCCCACCCAGATGTGCTTTGTTTTGTTGCTGTGGATCTTTGTTCTTGGTGTTTCGGAACATGGGTTAAAGTAGAGAAGAAGGAGGTAGGTTTGGGTGTTTGAGTGTTTCGGCCTGTGGGTTGGCGGTTTGGGAAGCTTCGCCCATGCAGTGGGTGAAGCCCGGCGGAAGTGTCAGGCGTGGGAGAAGGCCGGTGGAAGGGTCAGGCGTCGGAGCAGCGGAACAGCAATGAAGGTTTTCTTCACGCATGCCTCTCGTTTTTCGATGCTATGGATTAGTGGGTCAAAAAGCTGTGGGAAAAAAATAAAAAATCAAGAGTGCTGCTTTGGGTAATTCAATGTCTGGTGTGGTTTGTGGTTTGATGCTTTCTGTTCTTTAGTTAAGTACTTCTTAACTGTTGATTTTTGTCTTGTTTTGGGTTTCATTTTGTTAAAAAAAAAAAGAAAAAAGTTAGGGATCATGAAATTTTTTTCATGAAAATGATCATGAAAGATTTGTGATCCTTAGATTACCTTGATTAGTGTGTAGTGCTTTATTCTAAGTGTAATCCAAGGATCACAAAGTTTTTATAATTATTTTCATGAAAGGTTTTTCATGATACCTAACATTGCTGGAAAAAAAAATCATCGTGAAATCGAGGAATTGATTGTATAAGTGCGCATAGCAATGTCTAAATCTCTCTCAATATATTACATCTTTTTATACATTTAATTTCATATTTTTAATAAAATTTTTACTTTACTGATAAAAAAAAATGCATACCTTATAGAAGTAACCAATCAAAATAAATTTTTTTATTTCTTCTGGAACCCATGGAACAAACCATGAAACAAACAAAGGATAACTTCAAGGCATACCATGATATATTATTTTATTTGAAGATTTATTTGAGAGGTAAACTCTAAAATAAATTACTTGAACGAGCTTCTTGTAAATTTAGATGTCTTTAATAACGGTAAGTATTTGGAAATTTATTTTACAATGAAAAAAATAGTATGTAGATGATCATGAAAAATTCTCCGCTTTTGAATTATCTATACAATAAATCACTACACACTAATCAAGAAATGAAAAATCTTCATAATACATTTCATGATATATTTTTCATGATCCCTATTTGAATTGAGGGTATTGCCATCCTATTCATGGGGTCCATTGGTAGGGCTGGACATATGGTTATCCGATCCGCACAACCCGTCCTACCCAACCCTACCCGCACGCGAATGGACGGTTTCGCAAATATAATAGGGTAGGGTGCGGTTTAAAATATTTCTAATTTTCGGATTGCAGATTTGAACCGCACCCGACCAACCCGCCTGCATAACCCCTTTTTTTTTTTTTTTCTCTTCAGATCTTGACCGTTCACTTCACTTCATCTATACCCAAACAAAACAAACAAACAAAAAAAAAACCCTAAACTCAAAAACACATTGCACAGCTCTCATCTCACATTCTCTCTCGTTTTTCAGTCTCTCACTCTCATCTGATCAGTCTCTCACACTCACTCTCTCACTCTCATCTCATCACTCATCTGGGCCGATCAACCTCGCAAGAGATCGACTCTCACTCATCGCAAGATCGACCGATCGACCTCATTCTCTCATCGCACCGATCGACCTCGCAGGTATGGATCTCTATGTCTCTATCTCTCTTTCCTCCCCGATCTCTGATTTTTTTTGTGTTATTCAGATATGTGTCTCTCTGTGTGACTAAGATTATTTGTCAATGGTATTTTTTTTTTTTTTTTAGATCTATGACTCTTAGTTTATTTGTTCATTTCTGATTGTGTGTTATGTGTCAATGGTGAGGACTTTGATAGTGGAGTCGATGATATTCATACTCCAAGACAGTGCATAGTATGGAATATGAATAAGAATACTCATATTTACCCAGAATATGTTGTTAGCTTCAAGGTCACTAATTTCATACTATGTACTGTCTTGGAATACTCATATTTACCCAAAATATGTTGTCGATGATATTCATCTCTCTCTCTCTCTCTCTCTCTCTCTCTCTAATCTCTCATCTCATCAGTCTCACTCTCTGGTTTTGCTCTGTTTTTTATGATGAATCTTCTCGAAGACAGACTTCAACATGCAAATGGTGCAGTTGTCTTAGCAACCATCAAGTTGTTTCTGCAGTTGACGTCGTCTATGACTGATGTTCATCAACAGATGCCTGTCTTGATATTCCATTGTTTTGTTTATTGGTTCAAGTAATAATGATAAAGTTTGTTACTAAATGTTCTTGAGAGGATGCTCATTAATAACATTTCTTTGTTGATCATTTAATTCAAGCAATGTTGATATGCTAGTTCATATTAAAACATACCTTTACTGATCTATTAATTCAAGTATTATTGGTAGTGTGTTATTAGTCTCTATTGTACAGGAGATCCATTGTATTTGTCAATCAGTGATGTTTTTTGATGTGTTGCTATTTGGTTTTGATCATCCTTCCAATTCTTGCTGCATTGGTTGTTGCCTGTTAATATCATTCATCTACATGCCATGAGGTAATTTGGTATCTTCTGAATCCTTTGAGGCTTTCAACTTCTAATACTTTGTGCTTCATGATTATAGTTTATAAATTATCTACATAATGAGACACTGTGACTTTTATTTTAAAATAGAAATTTGCAGTGTCTTTCAATTTTGACTTCTACAGTGCATAGGATTGTTGCACCTGTGTTCCATTCATGCTGAAATATAATTGACAGGGATAGGCCCATAGAGCCCACGGCCCACCATTCAAACCCCATTATACAACCCGGTTGGCCAAACCCAACACAACTGGAGTCCAACTAGACAGGAAAGACCAATGATGCTCGGACAAGTGGCAGGCGCAGAGCAGACCACGTCAGCAGACAAAGATCTGCAAAGTTATTGCCACAGCACATCACCATTAATGCAGCCCATCACAAAGATTTATTGCACAACACCTCTCAGGAATCACACCCGCCTGAACAAAGGCGAACCACGCCTCAAGCTTTGGCGGGGACAATCGAGAACGACGAGACAAATAAATGATTACGCTTGGATATAAGCTAAACTCGAGGAGAAGAAGAAGGTTAAGTTTTCCGTCTCCTATCTCTCTCTCTCTACATTTCTTCTCAGATATCACCTTCTCTAATTCCTACACCGGAGGGTTCGCGGGGACTACCCTGCTCCGATTGAACTTGTTTGCGTGTTATCCAAGGCTTGAGGAGCTTGGATCGGTCCAACCCATCCACGAGGACTCTTGTATGATATCGATTAGCGCCGTCTGTGGGAAGTGGTTTTATCCGGCGCCATTGTGTTCATTGTCACGGAGACCCTTTTCCAACAACCTTTTTCACCTCATCCGGCACGTGCAAGGTAACGACCAGATCCAAGCCTTCCCACCACAATGTCAGCCGATCACCGACCGACCTCCCAATCCGAACAACCCACCACAAGATTTCATCGAGCTCACCAACAAAGATCAACCGTATGGTGAACAAAACCAGCCCTAATCAACGCCTCGCCCAACGGAACCTCCCTATTCCCCACCACCTCCAGATATTCCTCCCATCCAGAACAAGTCCCAGGCCATACTGTCCCGCAACCCAATCCTCCCAACTCTGGGGGCTTGCAGCCCCCTCACCCACATATACATCCTCCTCCTCCACCCCCACGTCCCTCAGTCATAGCCCCAGCTCCCGAGGGAGAAGCCAGCAGCGTTCAACATCTATCCCCCTCTGGAGGAGACAACATTCCTCTTTGGGACGCAGAACTCCGAGCCATGAAACTCCAGCTCCAAGGGGTCATGCAAAACATCCAACACAAGCCCTCCACCACAGCAAACTCCCCCTTCGTCGCCTCCATCCGCGACAAACCCCTACCCCCCAAGTTCAAAATGCCTACCATCGAACCCTTCGACGGAACCACCGACCCCGTCGATCACTGAAACCTACCAGACACTCATGATCCTCCATGCTTTCCGACGAAATCATGTGCCGAGCCTTCCTCGTGACCCTAAAGGGATCGGCTCGGCTATGGTTCAGCCAGTTGCCACCAGATTCGGTCTCTACTTTTCAACACCTCAGTGACTCTTTCTGAGCCACTTCATTGGAGCCCAACGCCTTGACGACCGTGACCCAACTCCTCAACATCCGTCAGATCGAGGGGGAATCACTACGCAGCTTTGTCACCCGCTTCAACACCGAAGCCATACCAGTTGCTGAAAATCACGATAAGGTCATTCTCACCCTTCATGGCCGGCTCGGGTCATCCGATTTCTCCCTCTCCAAGAACCCCCCAACATCCATGGCAGCCTTGCTCCCCAAAGCCCAAAAGTACATGAACGCCGAGGACTCTCTAGCCGCTCGGCAGGACTCCACAACTAAATATCTGACCCCCAGAGAAAAAAGAAAGACCAAGAGCCCAGCAACATCCGCCCTCATAACCAAACATCCCGCTATGCTGACCGACCCTCGGCCGATCGACCGCCTCAACCAGACCCTCGGTTCGAGCAATATACCCCGCCAATACACCCATGGAACAAGTTCTTCACCAGATCCAACGGACTACCCCTCAAGTGGCCGCTTCCACGGAACCCCTCCACCAAGAAGACCGGTCTAAGTATTGCCGCTTCCACCAAGATCATGGCTATAACACCGACGATCGTGATCGCCTCAAAGACCAAGTAGACCCTCATTCGCCAGGCGCTGAGCGGTTCACGAATACCCGCCTCAAGAAAGACAAAGGACCGAGCCCCACAGAGACGATCGCAGTATACCCCACTCACCGACTCAACTGCATCAGGGCATGATCGACCTCACCAACAACCTCGGCCTCAAGGAAATCCGCCTCGCCACCAGGTGAAATCGAGTTATTTCAGGTGGTCTTGCTTGTGGGACCATCACGCCACCAGAGGGCGTAACTTAGAAAGATCTGACAGGCTCGGACAAGACAGTGGCCATCGACCGAATTCCCAAGCAACCTAAGCAAAGGGATGAGCCCATTACCTTCACGGACGCCGATGCGGGCATCCGTATCCTCACGATGATCCCCTTGTCATCTCCATCGTCCTTCCAATTATAAAGTCGACGAGTCCTCATTGACAATGGCGGCTGTCGGACATCATTTTCCTAAACTGCTTCCGCCACTTGAAGATCGGGAAGAAGGCTTGTCCCCACTCCAAACTCCTCTGGTTGGTTTTACGGACCGGTGACCTCGACGGCTCCATCGATCTCCCCATCACCATTGGAGAGTACCCACGGCAAACCACGGTTGCTTACTTTCCTTGTTGTCGATCGCCTCCGCCATAATGTCATCCTCGGCAAGACGCCTCAATGCCTTCCAGTGCCATTACATCCACCTACTACCTTGCCCTCAAGTTCCCTACGATTTTGGGGTCGAACAAGGAGAGGAGAATGCACCATCGCCAGAGAATGTTATGTGGCCTCACTTAAAGAGGTCAAACCAAGGAGGCAATGATCATTGAAGGACTTGACGTCCGAGATGAGGACGAACCGATCGAGGCGAACACGTGGAGGAACTCGTGGAAGTTAACATTGATCCCACCAACCCACTCAAAATCGCTAAAATCGGCAGCTCAACCGCCTCCTGCCAAAGCCGACCTCACCGCTTCCCGATGAACACGAGACGTCTTCGCCGACTCATGCGCATATGCCGCATCGACCCATCTTTCATAACCCATCGCCTCAGTATCGAGCCTCACTTCCGACCTTATCGACAGAGGCAACGTATCTTCCATCCCGAGCGCAACAACCTCATAGCTGCAGAGGTTGACAAACTTCTCAAGGCCCAGTTTATCCGAAACGTGGACTACCCTAAGTGGCTGTCCAACGTGGTCCTCGTCCGCAAAAACAACGGCAAGTGGCGTCTCTGCGTCGACTACTCCGACCTGAACAGGGCCTGTCCCAAAGATAGCTACCCTCTCCCCCGCATTGATCTACTGGTCGACGCCACGGCCGGTCATCAAATGCTCAGCTTCATGGATGCATTTTCAGGGTACAACCAAATCGTGATGCACTCATCAGACCAGGAACACACATCCTTCATCACCGACGGGGCCACCTACCCCTCCCGTGTCATGCCGTTGGGACTAAAGAATGCTGGGGCCACCTACCAACGTCTAGTCAACACAGTCTTCCACCATCAGATCGGGCGGAACATGGAAGTGTATGTAGATGACATCTTTGGTTAAGAGCAAACTCCGCCGACCACCTCACCGACCTCGGGAGAGACTTTCGCCACACTCGCAAATATCGATGAAACTCAACCCGAGAAGTGCGCCTTTGGTGTAGGATCCGCAAGTTCACGGTTTCATGGTCACCAACGGCATCGAGGCCAACCCTGAGAAGATCAAGGCCTTGGTTGAGATGCAGTCACCCAAAACCGTTAAAGAGGTCCAAAGGCTCACAGGCAGAGTGGCAGCCCTTAACCGTTTCATCTCCCGCGCGACGGATAGGTGCCTACCATTCTTCAAAGTCCTGCGGCAGAGTTTCGAATGGACAATCGAGTCAAGAGGCCTTTCAAATAGTTGAAACAATGCATGGCCAACCCTCCCCTTCTCTCACAGGCAATCACCGGCGAGCCCCTCTTTCTCTACCTAGCAGTATCAAGCACCGCAGTCAGTGCAGCACTCATCAGAGAGGACGGCTCCGTCCAACGACCGGTTTATTACATCAGCCGGGCTCTCAGGGGAGCAGAGCAGAACTATCCCCTATTAGAAAAGCTGTCCCTGGCCTTGGTCACTGCCTCCAGACGACTCCGTCCCTACTTCCAAGCCCATTCGATAGTGGTTCTAACCGACCAGCCGCTGAAGAAGGTCATGCAGCAACCCGAGCTCTCAGGGAGACTAATGCAGTGGTCAGTAGAACTAAGCCAGTTCGACATCTCTTATCGCCCCCGGACAGCAATCAAGGGACAGTCAGAAGCCGACTTGATCTTGGAGTGTACCAATCCAAATTTCAACCATCGACCTTCCATCCGACCAACTCCACCAGAGCACGAAGATCCCCAATGTTGAACACTCAATGTTGACTATTGCCTCGGCGAGGGAAGTGGGCCGGCCTCATCCTCACATCCCCGGGGGGTTATTTCAAGTGTGCCCTCCGCCTCTTATTTGCGGCAAAGAACAATGAGGCGAATCTGGCATTGATAGCAGGGTCCGTCGCCAAAGACATTGGTGTTAGCCACATCCGAGTGTTCACGACTCGGCTTATCGTCGGCCAGATCACGGGTGAATTCGATGCCAAGGACGCCACAATGCGGAGTTACAGAGACATGGCTCTCACCCTTGTTCGACTCTTCAACACCTTCCAAATCAGACACATACCTAGGGCGGAAAACTCCAAAGCAGATGAGATGGCTCAACTGGCTTCCGCCGACCAATCCGACCTCAGCCATGGAGTCCGCCTCGAATACCTGACTCACCCAGCCATCTCACCCGACCTACAAGAAGTGCAATTCCTTCAGACAGAACCCATCCCTTGGGCATCCGACATCCTCATCTTCTTGACCACTGGCGAACTCCCAGATGACCAACAAAGAAGGCCAAGGTCGAGTCTGATCGCAAACTACACCTCGTCGACGGTGTTCTTATAAGCGGTTTCACGACCATACTGCGATGTCTCAATCCCGCCAAGCAACCTATGTAATGCAAGAGATCTATGAAGGAATCTGCGGTAATCATTCGGTGGCGGTCTTCAAGACACAGTGCTCGCGACAGCTACTTCGCCGACCTCAAAGAAAGATGCCTCGATTTCGTCCCCGAAATGCGACAAATGCCGCCGCCAACATCCCCATGCTCCCCGCCGAGTTGATCACTCTTGCGCCCTTACCCATTCGCCAAATGGGGTATCGACCGTAGGTCCACTTCCCAATCGGGTCGAGGCCGCACCAAATTCGCAATTGTTGCCATTGATTACTTCACCAAGTGGGTCGAGGCGTAACCCTTGCCACAATCACCGAGCAACACCACCAAGTTTATCCGCAATCGATTGTCCGCAGATTTGGCATCCTCGTGCCATCGTCTCGATAACGGCAAAGAGTTCGACAATGCTAGATACCGGAAATTTTGTGCAGATCTCCAAATTCAACCATGATTCTCTTCCCCCGGTCACCCCCAAGCAAATGGCCAAGTTGAGGTCACCAACCGCTCTCTCCTGAAGATCATCAAAACTAAGCTCAAGTCGCTAAAGGCCTGGCCGAGGAACGCCACATGTACTGGGCCTACCGAACCATCGCCGGGACTCCTCAGGAAACCCTTTTCGCCTAACATACGGCCGAGGCGGTCATCCTCAGAGAAGTCGGTCCGCCCACCCCAGTGGTCCTACATCCAGACCTCGCCTCATCCGAAGAACTCCGTCGAGCAGACCTGGATCTCATTGAGGAACTCAGAGAGACTGCTGCTGTCAGACTGGCCACATACCAGCAGAAAATGAGAGCACACTACAACCGCAGAGTCCGACCACGGGAGTTCTCCATTGGCGACCTTGTCTTGAGAGAAGCAACCCTTGCCACAAAGAATCCAGCTGAGGGCAAGTTGGCAGCGAAATGGGAGGGGCCCTATGTAGTGAAAGCCCGACCGACCAGCACTTCCCGTCTTCAAGATATGGATGGCCGAGACCTTCCCCATCCTTGGAATGCTGAACATCTGAAACGTTACTATCAATGAATCCTCACTTTTGTATTGTCAAAATTGTTGTATTTTCCTTTTTCAATACATAATACAAATGTCGACTGGAGCTCCCACTCTCTATAATTCAACTGTCTGAATGTAACTTTCATGCAACTCTTCTTGCAAAGACCACTTTTTTCAAAAGCCTCGGCGGAACTGAGCACTTCCAAAGCCTCGGCTGGCCAACGAGACTCAAAGCCTCGGCCAGAGCACCTCAAAACCTCGGCCAGACCGAGCACCCAAAGCCTCAGCCAGACTGAGCCTCAAAGTCTCAACCGACTGAAAGACCTTCAAAGCCTCGGCCAGACCGAAAGCACTCTCAAAGCCTCGGCCAGACCGAAAGCACTCAAAGCCTCAACCAACCTCGAAAGCACCTTCAAAGCCTCAGCCAGACCGAGCACTCAAAGTCTCATCCGACTGAGCACCTTCAAAGCCTCGGCAGACCGAGCACTCAAAGCCTCACAGACTGAAAGCACTCTCAAAGCCTCCAGACCGAGCACTCAAAGCCTCAGTCCAACCCGAGCACCTTCAAAGCCTCGGCCAGACCGAGCACTCAAAGCCTCGGTCAGACTGAAAGCACTCTCAAAGCCTCGGCTGCACTAAGCACTCAAAGCCTCACCCAACTCGAGGCACCTTCAAAGCCTCGGCCAGACCGAGCACTCAAAGTCTCATCCGACTGAAAGCACCTTCAAAGCCTCACCAGACTGAGCACTTCCCAAAGCCTCACCGACCTGAGCACCCTCAACAACCTCGCCAGACCGAGGCCAAAGCCTCCGCCAAACCCGAGCATTTTCACGAGCCCCAGAAGACCTATGACTGAAGGCTCATCAAACAAAACACTCACCATGGCGACACTTAATCACAATTTCAACATACTTTGACACTTAGTCATATTTGCCCATATTTCACTTGCAGATCACATGTTCAACATTGCATTTCAACCTACTTTTTCAAGGCAATTTGACACTTAGTCATATTTTAACAAGGTCTAACCACATTTCATTGGCAAATTACATCTCCAACTTCACATTCCAAATTACTCTTTACGTAGTCATTTGACACTAAGTCATGAACACCTCAAGGCACAAAGTAATTACAAGAAAGATATCTGAGACCAAACCAACACAAGAAGAAAGATATATTGGCATCATCAATTAGAACCATAAATGTTCTTTTATTTATTCAAAAATGTGTGTACAAGCTACATACATCCCTTGCAAAAAAAAAAAAAAAAAAAAAAAAAAAACAAACGAAAACAAAACAACGCATGTATACAAAATTATTCCCCACATCATTCCTCCCCCTCACTGGAGACCAGGTCCACCTCTTCGACCCCCTCGTCCAGAGGGGTCTGGGCCACATCTTCTTCTTCGACCACCACTCTGCTAAAATCGAGTTCTGGGAACAGTTCTTCAGCCTTGCGCTTGAACATTTTCCACCCACTGTCCCAGTACTCTGCCATTTCATGCTTATAGAAGTCCGATCATTGAAACTTGCAATCACGTCAGACTCTAAATAGCCGTCCCCGATGGCCCAAATTCTCCAGCCCCTCGCCAGACTATTGGCCACCGCAGCATCAATCGCCACTCAAAATCTGACGCCTTGAACTGCTCCACAGCTGCGATGCACAAATCAGATAGGTAGCCTCTCCGAGGCCGCCGCCTCTCCTCAACCAACTCCTTCATCAAGCCCTCCTTTCGGCGGCCTTCTCCTCTCGGCCTCAAACCGCTTCGCAGCTCTTTCTCCCCACCTCGCTTAACTCGCTTCAACTTGGCGCAGACTTCTCTCCGCTTCCGCCTCGCACGCTCATCTTCAACCACTTTTGCAAAGACCTCCAACTTAGCATCCGCCGCCCCTCTGCTGACGACCAGTTCTTGCTATTCATGGCCTCTTCATGGCGCTTCGATCGCAATAGCACAGCCTCTTTGGACTCTTCCATTTCCTTTGCTCACCAACAATCTGGAACTCGAGCGACACAACCCTTCGGCAGGTGTCCTCCAACTCGACTTGACCAATGGCAACTCAAAGATAGGCAACCTTCCAGCAAAGACTCTCCGCTTCAACTCGCTAACCGCCTTGGCCTCATCACTTTTATCTTGTCAGCCGCGCTTCTCGCCAAGAAGGCCCCCGCCAGTAGTTACCTCCATTTGGGCAGAGCATAACCTCGAACAGTCGGCCTCCCCAACCGGAGGTCAACGCAGAGCCGTTCCTCCACCATCTTCACCAGACGGTTCCGCCACCGCTTTTGCCGTCCCCCATCTCCTCCAACCTTCCAAATTCTGACGCCAGTATGGTAAATGGTGGCCCCTGACCAACCCCCTCTTTCCCCGAGGCGCAGCCCCTTGGCATCTGCTTCCTCCCACTCGGCTCCGCCATGACCAACTCCACTTCACTGCACTGGGGGTCTTCTCAACCCCCACTTGGCTCGCCTCACCAACCAACCTCGGGCTCGATGGAGCCTTCTCCACCACGCCCCCGTTGTCAAGGCTATCCCGCCTGGGGTCTCTTCACAAAAGGCCTCGCCTCACCGAGACGACCGCCTTCCGGGGTCCGCCTCCACCTCCCCACCTCCACTGGCCACAGCCGGCCTCTTCCACCCTTATCTCCTTCCTTCTTTTTCGGGATGGCTCCTCTTCACCTCGCCTCAACCTCTTTTTTCTTCTTCCCACCCCGGTGCCTCCATCTCCTTCAACGACCTCTCCTTGGAGGGTCTTTTGGAAGCGATCGTGAGCAGACCCTCCAACCCCTTCTCTCCCAACGCTTTTGGCCGGCGAATCCTCTCCCTCACCACTGGCCGAGGAGGTCGGTCGACTTGGGCCTCTGCGAATTTCTGAGCCCTCAGTAGCATTGCCTGATCCTCCGCCTCCTGTGCCTTCCTCTTAGCCTCCAACTCCGCTCGGTCGAGGTCTGCCCCGACCGGTTGTGGGCCCAACCCCGCTTCAAGCAGGCAGATGGCGAGCAGGCTCGTCACCTAACTTTTTCCCTCTCCCTCCACTCCTTCACCTTCCTTACTCTCTCTTCCATCGCCGTACCCCTTCGACTCCACAAACTTGGTGGCACCTTCCGTCTTGCGTGCCCAGCCCCTCGAGTTGGACACATAGAACCACTTATGCCTCCGGCCTTTGACCGAGGTTGGCAACCCGCCACCAAGCCCTTCCCGCCCGCGGCTGTAGGGTTACCCAAGTCTCCTGCCTCGACGCTTTGTAGCACAAAGAATTCATCATTGTCATGGCCTCCCTCCATTGCCTTCGCCAGCACTTGCACACGATAGCAAAATCTTCCACGAATTAGGCATCGGTATCACGGTGCCATGTCCAAACGATTAAGCACGTCCACCTGTCTGCGGCAGCGGCAATCGCAACCCACCCTTCGCCTCCTCGTAGAGAACTCCCGCCTCACGTCCGATGGCGGTCGTCGACTTTGGCACCACCAACCCCACTTCCGCCGGAATCTGGTACCTTCGCGGATAGCCTCCAACTCATTGCCGTTACAATGGACCTATCGGCCCTCGAGTGCCGGTGATCCGGTTCCACTGGCCGAGCTCGGCACCGATGGCACCTCCACCTCATCGATCTATCTTCTTTGCGCCCGACTCCACAAGATCGTCCTCTCCTAGCGGATCCATCCTCATTCCGGTCCTTCTGCGCCATTGCTAAATCGTATTTGCGAATAGCCCAGATGCGAGTTCCGTGAAATCGCGATATTTTAATGGGGTATCGTGAACGCGAAGAATTGATACTTTGGATATTTTGAGTTTTTGTAAACAGTAGGTGAATCGTATGATACCAAAAGCCCACGGTTTGCAGTATTCCAAGGATCCCAATTAATTTTCGCCAGGTTTGAAAACTTTTCAAATCTTCCGCCAAATGTCCCATCAATGCCCATAATAATACCTGACGTTTCACTCGATCCAACGCTGACGTTCCACATCCCCCACGTGTACGGTCCAGATGCAATGAACTCGCCTCACCTGTCTTTTCCACTTCAAGTCATCACGTGACACGCCGCCTCTTGAGCCGCGCCTTCTCGGCCACCCTCACGGTCGGCTTCTCCGCCGGTCACCCTCACGGTCGGCCCCTCGCTCGGCCACCCTCACGGTCGGCCTCTCCATTTCGGCCACCCTCACGGTCGGCCCTCCCACTCGGTCACCCTCACGGTCACGGTCGGCCCTTCCACGGTCACCCTCACGGTCGGCCTCTCCGCTCGGCCACCCTCACGGCCGGCCTCTCCTCGGCCACCTCACGGCCACCCTCACTCCCTCGGCCACCCTCACGATCGGCCCCGCTCGGCCACCTCATGATCGGTCTCTCCCTCACGGTCAACCACCTCCTCACGGTCGGTTCGCCACCCGCAGACGGCAGTTACCCTCCTTACTATTATTATTTCCTTCGTTGGACTAAAGCTGCACTCGGGAATGGGGGACTACTGACAGGGATAGGCCCATAGAGCCCACGGCCCACCATTCAAACCCCATTATACAACCCGGTTGGCCAAACCCAACACAGCTGGAGTCCAACTAGACAGGAAAGACCAATGATGCTCGGACAAGTGGCAGGCGCAGAGCAGACCACGTCAGCAGACAAAGATCTGCAAAGTTATTGCCACAGCACATCACCATTAATGCAGCCCATCACAGCATTTATTGCGACAACACCTCTCAGCCGGAATCACACCCCCTCGCCCTGAACAAGGCGAACCACGCCTCAAGCTTTCGGCGGGGACAATCAGAACGACAGAGACAGCGAAATGATTACAGTTGGATATAAGCTAAACTCGAGGAGAAGAAGAAGGTTAAGTTTTCCGTCTCCTATCTCTCTCTCTCTACATTTCTTCTGTATTATCACCTTCTCTAATTCCTACACCGGAGGGTTCGCCGGGGGACTACCCCGTTCCCCGATTGAAC
Organism: Camellia lanceoleosa; assembly: GCA_025200525.1. NCBI lineage: Eukaryota > Viridiplantae > Streptophyta > Magnoliopsida > Ericales > Theaceae > Camellia > Camellia lanceoleosa. The sequence continues at coordinate 8,581,169 of CM045772.1, forward strand.
TTGTTTGCAGGTTATCCAGTGGGCTTGAGGAGCTTGGATCGGTCCAACCCATCCACGAGGACTCACTGTATTATCAATAATCATATTTTATATTTGTCAATGAGTAATGAAGAAATATATATGAAAGGGAGACCAGAGAACTTGAACACTGTGCAATCTTTAAGAGGAAAATTACCATTAAAAGAAAGGATAAGTAGGAAAGGCCAATTAAAAAATATCATAAACAAAAATATGGCCTATTCTAAAATGTTTATCCTGGTCCAATTATTAATGTTTGAGCATTTTAGAAAATATGAGAAAAAATGTCCAAAATAAAGATTGACAAAATGGGAGAAAAAGGTTTAAAAATAAACTTTTTAAAAAAAAGTTCAATCCGCAAACCGCCCGCAACCTCTCGCACATTCGCAAACCCTATCCACACAAACCACAAACCATATTATGAACGGTTGCGGGTTGACTTTTTTTCAAACCGCATAAATGCGGGTAGATCCAAACCGAACCGCAAACCATCCCAAACCTAACCGCGGACACCCCTATCCATTGGCATGGGGAGCTTGTCCAGGGTTACTTCCGTGCACCGCAACTTTAAGGCTTCTGAATAATGATGATCTCTTTCCATATCTGCAACAACAACCACATAGATTGCCCAAAAACACAATAACCTAATTAAAACCCACACTGTTTGATATCAAAGCAAAATAGAATTTCAAAATACAATAATTATATATAATAGAATGTAGCTAATATTTGATGCCCGAGAAATTTTTTTATTAATAGACATAAAATTAGTGAAATTATAATAATAAATACATGTGAAATTTGTTGTCTTTACATTTAGTGGTAAAAAATGGAGGCTTGGGGATCAGAAGTCTAATTTTCAAATTCTATTCTGTTTTTTGTACACGAGGACAACAACAATTTGAATAATCATAATACCTCTATCTATCCATTTATTTGCCAATATGTACACTTATCTGTTTAATTTTACGACGGCTTTTATTCAAATAATAGTCAGCGACAGCTAGCAATGGCAATGGTGAGCAGTGATTGATAGTCGTTTGTGCGAAAAAGAGAAAGTAGAAATAGAAAAAGAACAAGGGTAAAAATGAAGGGGAAAAAAAGTCCTCCAAAACAATAATTTGTATTTCTCATCGATATATTTTATTGAAATGTTCTTATAACCAAAACAAAACAAACGTTACACTTTATGCCATACATACACATAAAAATGAACTTTTCTTGAATTAACCAGTAAAAAATCATAGCAAGAAATTAATTTATGTATAATGTAGAACAAAATTGTACCACAAGTAAATTAAATCAATATAATTGACGCCTTGTATATATACCTCACTTGTAAGTTTAACTTTATGATTACTAGCGGTTAGCACACGCTATGCATGTGCAAGTTAAATAAATAAAATTAAAAATAAATATTTATTATGTATTGTGTACAACTCAAATAGTAAGAGTTTTACTTAACAAATCAACAGTTTGAACTTCAGGACACCCAAGTAGATGCTCACTCATATAATAAAAACAATTAAAATAAATTATAAATTTTTTAGTACAACTTTTGATAATCTATATATATTATATAAAAACAAAAGTTCAACATATTTAATTAAATAAACTCATCTTTTTTTGTTTTTTGTTAGGCACATAATTAGCACGTCCTCAAAATTCTGTTAATAAAAGAGATATGTTCCATTAATGTCTCGGTAGTGGATCACTTTCTATGGATTGGATTAAATCAGGTCAACAACCGATTATCCCGATACTTGGATCTACGGATGCAGTAATAATATCTCAAAACATTTTTTTTTTATGAAAAAAAAAAAAATTTGTCCATGCTGAAAATATTTAAGTACCTATTTTACCCTTTTTTTCCCCAAATAAACTAAAAAAGTCAACTACGTTATGATTTGAAATGCAACTAAGCATCATTAATTAACGTCTTTTAAAACAAATAAATTCAAGTGTGCTATGCTACCGGTGGTACTACATGCACCAATTAGTATACTAACTAATATACCAACACTAATTATGACTTTATTATTAACCTCACTCATTAATCACGTTATAAATATCAAAAAAATCTCTTAAATTATGTCATATCATCAATTAATACACTAGTTACTATATTAATTAGTGCATATAACATTATTCCTCATGCTACACACCTCCAAGTTATAATATTTGTGGTATTAATTAATATAAATATCATAACTAAATCATTTTTAGTCATAACTATAAAAATAAAAAAAAAATTATAACCAAACCATTTTGGATCACAAGCAAAATAATTAGAACTAACATCAGAATAAATCATAATGGAATACCACAACCATATCAAGTTCAATAAGTACACATATAAGTGCTTTTGAATGATAGCATATGGTGTATATATGATAAATGAAAAATACTAAAGATGTATATAAAGAATGCATGAATAGGAAATATTATGGTACATACCTTTACCATATGCACTTTATAACTAAAAAGAAAAATTGCATAATTTCATACTTTTTGAGTCATAATTAAAGTAAAAAGAAAATGTCATAACCAAACACAACATGAGGCATAACTAAAGAATTCATAAATCATAACTAAAATAATGTCATAACTAAAGAGAAAAAAAATTGATCATAACTAAATAATAAAATGACATAATTAAAAATATATATAATCCACCATTTCCAAGGATGTATGTCAGAATTTCCCATATATATATTCATACATGTAAATTGTAATCAAACTCACATGGTCCTCTCGGAATGTGGTCTTTAATGGGCTGATATGGAATTTGTGCTTCTACAGCTTTGGCCATGGATGGAATCATCATCAGCTGAAATGAAATTAATAGGACAATACAAAGGACAATGGAGGTCTTCTTGTGAACCATTTCAGCACCCCTTAAAAATACCAACATCACTACTGATTTTTTCAGACTACTTGACCCTTGTTATATTTTATACTCTGTTCATCATAGTTATTATATAGGAAATGTATATAGGAAATTACAATGCAGCTCTACAAAAGTCTTAGCCAAAGAATGGGTTATAACTTGTAGCTTTCATTTGACATGTCAAAAAGTTTGACTTTTTGACCTTTTGAATCAAAAAAACAAAATAGATTATAAAGTCAATAAGATAAAATATCACATCTAAACTATAATCATTTTATTTTTTCTTTTATAAAAGTCAAAAAAGTCAAAAAGTCTGTTCCAAACGAGATTTTTTAGCCCAGACTAAAAGAACCAAAAATTCAACTCACATTCCAAACAAACAATATAAGAGAAATTCTACTATACACACTCCTTATCATATGTCCCCTTAAATTATACCATTTTTTTTTATAGTTATGATCAATTTTAATTATGACTGATGAAATCTTTGATTATGTTTCATGTGTTTTTTGGTTGACTTTTTTTTATTATTTATGATTTAAAAAATATAAAATTATGTCATTTTTTTCTTTAATTACAATGGTACACATCCTTCTAGAGAAGTGTACCATAGTCTTTCTCCTAATATAACAATTAAAAGTTGTGGAAACCCTTTGGTACGTTCATTTATTTTTATTTTTTTGACCCTCCTTTTGCTACGTTGAATTAATTACTACTACTACTACTAAGACCAGTCGTGACGTGATTCATTTTATTTTCCCTACCCAATGGGGTGGACGATTCTACAATTGTACTTTCATCGTTATTTTAAAATAAAAATAAAAAAGTCATGGGGCACTGCCATAATAAGGGTTGGTATCGCACCCGGTTGAGTTGTAAAAATGGAGTTCAAGTTGGCCCACAAGTCAAAATTTTAAGTATAACTACCGGAGATTCGTTGTAAAAATGGAGTCCAAGCTCCCTATAAGCCTAGTCTAGAAGACTTTTTTTAACAAGCTCAATCTGACTGACGAGTCAAAACCTTAAGTTTGCGTCTTGCTCTACCGACTTCGCCCAATGAAGATCACGGCCAGGCCAATGGGCTCACAAGCTGGCCTGGCCCGATGGGTAGAGATTAAGGCCTAATTCTTAGCCTTTTTCCAATATCCTCAACATAGACAAGTCTTTGTGGATCATTGACCCGGTCATTTCACAATACACTCTTAAAAAATATAATTCACACCACATATGATGTTTTGCGGTGTTAATATCACAAAATGTGATAACCAAATCATTTTCAATCATAAATAAGCGGATCATAATAGATTATAACCAAACACCACCTCAACAAAGATCTCTTCGGTCATAATAACTACAATAATCGTAAGTCATAACTAACCTTATAATGAGTAATGACCAAACACGGGGCCGCCTTGAGATTTAAGAAGTCTAAAGCAAATTTCGAAAATGAAGGCCCTTCTTACATTGAAAAAAAAAATAATAATTCATGAATAAAACGATAAGTTATAATTTTTTTATTTGTTTGTAGCCACAAAAAAAATTTATTTACGCATATAATCATTAAAATTATAAACAAAAAAATTTAATGAAACAAAATTAGGACAAAAAAATTAAGAAAAAATTATTCAGTTAAAACTAATAAAGGCCTAAATAAAAAAATTAGGGCAAAATTATTTATTTCCCTAAAATCTAATAGATAAAGAAGGTTAAAAAAAAAATATTATGGCCCATATATTGCATGTATTGTTCTTCTTGAATCCAAACACTTTTTTTTTAATATATATTTTCATTTTAATAAATATGGGCCAAACTACACTTATAAATAAATATGGATTAAACCATGCCCAATTAAATATTTTGAAACCCTTTAAATTGATCCTTAAAAAAAAAAACAAACAAACAAACAAACATTGAGCCTATAACATTTTACTAAAGAGAAAAGATTGATAGCTCGAATACCGTGGCTCGAAAATGGCTCGACCTTCTGCATACACCTACATATCTTTGTACACCTTTGACTGAGAGAGAAAGGAGAGAGAAAGACCAAAAATAGAGGCCATTCCTCCGTCCCCCTCTCTCTTCCTTTGCAAATCAAATGATCTGAATTTGCACGATTCGGACGGCACCGGCGAGCTCGCAAACAAATGATCGGTGGCTGGATCGCTCCCGGCAGTCAACCCTCCACCGCCACCTCCTCCTGTGAAGATTCCCTGCATACGCTTCAAGTAGAGGACAACGGGATTTGAACTGAGTGAGGAGGTGGTGGCTGTGATGGTGATATTTGAGAGTGGTGGGTTTTCGTACAAATTTCTTTCTGGGTTTGATTTTGGTGCTCTCTCTTTATGAGTTCAAGATCTGTGGGGTTTGTAATTGATGAATAAAACGAGAACAAGAAAAATGGGTGATTTTGGTGCTCTCTCTCAAAAAAAGTGCAGCTCTTTCTGGTTTGATTTTGGTGCTCTCTCTTTATGAATTCCAGATCTGTGGAGTTTGTAATTGATGGATAAAACAAGAATAAGAAAAATGAGTGATTTTGGTGTTCTCTCTCTCAGAAAAAGTGCAGCTCTTTCTGGGTTTGCAATTGATTTTGGTGCTCTTTGTGGGGTTTGTAATTGATGAATAAAACAAGAACAAGAAAAAGGGGTGATTTTGGTGCTCTCTGTCTTAGAAAAACTGTAGCTTTTTCTGGGTTTGATTTTGGTGCTCTCTCTCTGTCACCCACACACATTCTCTCTCTAGGAAGATGAGAGAGAGCTGATAGAAAAAAAAAGAAAAAGAGAGGTAATTTGATGTTGATAAAGATGTTGTTGATGAGATGCTGTGTTGATGAAGAGGTTGTTGTTGATGATGACCAGCTTCTTCTTCTTCCTTCTTCTCTCTTCTTCTTCTTCAGATCTTCAAAAAATGAGGAAAAAAAAAAAATCAAAATGATGTCGTTTTGATTTTCGAGGCAATCGAGCCACGCGGATTTCAAGTTACATAGCGGGATTGTCTACTAAATTTAAAAACTCTATTTTTGAGCTAAAATTTTGAGACCTAGAGCATAAGCCTTACTGGCCTTAGACCAGGGCCAGCCCTGACCAAACATTACTTGAGCCATAAGCCCCAAGAGAGTTCATAACTAAAATAATAATCATAAACACAATGAGTCATAAAAAAAAATCACAAAATACATAACTTGGGGCATATGGTATACCCCGTATTGGAAGTGTGTATCATAAAATTTCCCATATATAAGACTTAAACTAACTTTTAAAGTGACCTATTCATTTTTATTTTATTTTTTTTTTTGTTAAGAGGATGAGTTTTGTGACTTTGGGCTTTATAGGAGAGTTACTTTTTGAGAAGGGTTTATAAATTTTGTTTTTCCTTTGTACTTAATTCGATGCCTCCATGGCGTCCTTCTAATAAAATTTTATTCTTATTTATCACGTGCATATAAGCAAGAAATCTTTCACATATCAACAAGTATCCAAATCCATTTTCTCATTTTCTTTCTCAAAAGAAAGACAGAATGCAAAAACATGGCAGCGGAGATAAATTTCTCACTATGTAAGCACCTTTTCTATTTCCATTGAAACAAATTCAAAATACACATCCACCCAAGTAAATATCATTCTCATTCGTTATTATAGTTTAAAGTCCGTTTCTATGACCGACGAATACCCAGCAGTAAATGAGACCAATCAAGAAAAGATGAAACTGTATGGCGGCGGATTAAGGAAAACATTATGTCAGGTTAGCAGCAATGACACTGAAAACCAAACCAAACTACGCCGTGTTCCTTAATCAATTGGGGTCTGTAGGCTATATGAATCATTTTTCACTATTTTGCTCTATCAAAAGCACTAAGCCAATTACAATGGAAACAACAAATGAAAATAAAGATATAAATAAAAGCGGGCCTTGCTAAGTCTCCCGTGAGTTGCCATCCTTACTGGTTTGTATTTAAGACAAGTATTAGCACAGAATGATGTGGCAAACTGAATCCGCAAAGAAAAACTCATGGCAAATCCATCTGTAGGAAATTAATGTATTGATATTATTGATTGATATTCAATATCTTGTTTTGTGAAGAGAAAACTACACTCCTTATATAGGAGAGAACAAGAGCTACTATTTGAGCCACTAAGATCCACTATCACCACTAAGAGATCCACTATCACCACTAAGAGCCACTACCTATCTCCTTACATAATATATACATCCATTATAGCCACTATCTAGATCACTATATACATCCATTATTACATCCACTATCTAGATCACTAACAATACATTACATATAATATACTAACAGCCCCCCTCAAACTCAAGGAAGATAGAGACTAGCCAACTTGAGTTTGGAGAGAGTAACAAAACAGGAAAAATAAACTGACAAATAAAAGTAGATAGGAGACACTGTATGGTCGTGTCAAACCGTTGTAGAAGACAGTTTATGGGGTCATGTCAGACCGTTGTAGAAGATAGTTTATGGGGTCATATCGGACCGATGTAGAAAACAGTTTATGGGGTCATGTCGGACCGTTGTAGAAAACAGTTTACGGGGTCATGTCGGACCGTTGTAGAAAACAGTTTACTGGGTCATGTCGGACCGTTGTAGAAAACAGTTTATTGGGTCATGTCGGACCGTATAGGAGCTAACCGGAATCAATGTCGAGACAGTTTACCGAGTTTTGTCGGACCCATATAGGAGCTAACCGGAATCAATGTCGGGACAGTTTACAGAGTCATGTCGGACCCATATAGAAGCTAACCGGAATCAAAGTCGGGACAGTTTACAGAGTCTTGTCGGACCCTTAAAAGGCGTGCCCAATCTTATCAAAAGGCGTGCCATCAAAAGGCGTGCTATCAAAAGACGTGCCATCAAAAGGCATGCCATCAAAAGACGTGCCCGACAGCCATCAAAAGTCGAGCCATCAAAAGGCGCGCCGATTTGTCGTCTAGCGTTGAGAGGCGCGTGATACGCGTGTCTGCCTTGCCTATTTATACCAAGGCGAGGCTGCCGCTTATGCAGAACAAAACATCTGCTGAAAAAACCTCTGAAAACCTCTTCATTTCTTTGAGAGATACTCTGTAACACTTCTAGCCAGAAAATGGCTCCTTCTTCCGCTCCGCTACCCACATAGCCTCTCTTCTTCCCGGTCCGCCACTCTTTCCCGACCTCAATGAGTGCACAAGAGATAACAAGGCGATTGCCTGGAACCGCAAATAATCGCCTCGACCAAGCCCCCCGGTTTTGCGCCGTTGAACTATCCGATGGTGGCGATTGAGCGGATAATGGCTCAATCTGATATTGAGACCAATTATTATACATTAAGGTCATGTGTTGAGACCATGACTGCGGTCAACAACCTGTCGCGACCGCTTGAGTAGAACAACCGAGGTGCGGCGAGAAAGTCAAAGTCAAAAACAAAGAAGCGGAAGGCCACCGTGATGCTCAGATTTGGAGGGCCACCATATGTGACAGTTGAGGAGCAACGGGAAGTGAACGTGCTCGGCGGCGTGAGAAACACGGAGGCAGTACCGGCAAGGGACGCCCTTGACAAAGGCAAGAAGAAAAGAACAGCTGAAGAGGCGAAGAAGTGAGGCCGGTTGTTTGTGGTGGTTATGGGTTGATTTGTTTTGGTGAGATTTTTTTTTTTTTTTTTTTTTTTTTTTTTGGTGTAAAAATGTGATCGGGGTTGATCCCCGAGATGAATAAATGACAAGTTTGGAAAATGTTGTTGGTGGTGTTTTGTTTAAGAATAAAAATAAAATAAAAGAAAATAATGGATAAAGAAAATAAAGAAATAAAAAGATGGGACTTTAATAAGAGAGAGAGAGAGAGAGGAAGATCTTAAATCTGGGCTGGTAGTTGAGCAACGGTGAAGGACGGCGGTGGCTCACATATTTCTCCAGAAAAACTAGCAATTCGATGAGCTCCAACGCCAAGAGTACCAGCAAGCAGTGTTGCAAAAACCCTATTTACACCTCTCCCAAGTGTCGCACCCACAGAGAAGTCAAAGACAACAACAACAGTAAGAACAGCCCACATTGCAGAGACACCAAAAACAGCATAGAGAGGCTCACAGTAGTAGAACAAGGACACCAAAGTTATGGTAAGTCCTACTTTAAATGAATGAATTATTCTTTTGGGATCATCTTTCCCAAGTTTCTTTGCCTTGGTGGCCACGTCAACTACCTGAGTCCACAACATCTCAGGCAAGCCCTTGAACCTTTACATTGTTCAGCAACACCTCCAGAAGTCTCGCAGCAGCTTCCTCATACTGATGACATCTGAGAAGTTCTAGAAGAGCCTCAATTGCACCACTTTCTGCCATTGCTTCTGCACTTGTACCATCATCACTTTCCAACACCAGTAGAGCATTCAACAAGACCGATTCTCGTACTTTCCAAGCCGAACGAAGCAACCACAGCAACAGAACAACAGGTACTTCCAAGTAAAATTCAGAACTAAATTGAAGAATACTAGATAAAACTGAGGCACGTGACTCCGACAAGGCATGAGGAATTGAAGGATCGACTTGTAATATCACTTTAGACACTCACCGACACCACCCTCTTTCGCAATTTCATTTGGCCAAGTTAGTGCAATACCAACGAGCCTTCACGACTCTTTCTTTGCAAAATGTGCATTCGAACCAAGCACATATTAGAGGGCCAATCACTTGTCAGGCCATCGAATCCTTTCCAAGGTGTGCTTCCAATAGTAGATGAGATAGAAGCTCACCGCCAAGCTGTTACCGTTGGAGCCGGAGAATCCAACAGAGGAATAAGTGGTTCAATAGCTTGATAAGGTGTCAAGTTATAGTCAAGACGCGACCGTGGATGCTCCAAAATATTAACAAGAACTCAGAGAGCACTATGTGTCCATCGTGCCCAAATTCGTGTCTTGTTAGCAAGGAAAAAGGGCTCAACCACTTTTGCGTGAGATGGACCCTTGGCAATGGTAGCATTATTTGTCAATATTGAACAATTCGCAAAGCGTGAAGAAGAAAGAAAATCCTGAGCTTCATGGAGAATATCAAGGAGACTCTCAATTACTCCACTTTCACCATTTCCATCTTACAAGAAGGCTGTCTTTCCCCAACTTCACAAGAGCTCGAAATAGCCTCATGAAGCATGTAATTCCTACCATAGAGAAGGCCAACAAGAGGAATAACTACACCATGTGCAACAACTAGTTACGCCATTGCTCATCATCCAAGAGCTTATCTAATGCATGCATAACCGAATCGCCGAAAGAGATGAACTTCGGTTACAAGTAAGGAGAACCAGAAAATCTTTCCCAGGAAAACAGGAATATCCTGAGAATGTCTCACAGAACACTCCAACCGTGCAAAGCTATATCGCAGCAACTGAATCTGCAAAGGCAAAACTTAGAGCTCAAGGATCGCCAAGGTTGGGTCAAGATGGGGCTGAAAATGGTCTTGCCAGGAGTCAATCCCTGCCATCTTCCACGAATGGAAAAGTGATCTCACTAGCACCTCGGGTTCAGAGGCCAGCAGTACAAGCAAATGGCAAAGGAGGAAGGTATGTGTAGAAAACAAGCGGAATAGGTTAAGGTCCGGCGGGCGGCCAAGGAAAGATTGCCGCCTGCTAGAAGGCGAAGAACACTAGGAGCTTAACCTATAGCTTTGATACCATGTAGGAAATTAATGTATTGATATTATTGATTGATATTCAATATCTTGTTTTGTGAAGAGAAAACTACACTCCTTATATAGGAGAGAACAAGAGCTACTATTTGAGCCACTAAGATCCACTATCACCACTAAGAGATCCACTATCACCACTAAGAGCCACTACCTATCTCCTTACATAATATATACATCCATTATAGCCACTATCTAGATCACTATATACATCCATTATTACATCCACTATGTAGATCACTAACAATACATTACATATAATATACTAACACCATCAAATAGGGAAGACACTAGAAGAGTTAACTACAAGGTCATTGTGAATAAAGGGCCATGCACAGACTAAGAAGCACAAAGCACAAACACTCTACCAATGAAATTTCGTATGTGTTGAACACATAAATGGCTAAGAGACACCTAGAAATGTATTAACTATAACCTCAATTGCTACACCTGCAAATGAATCAAAACTTCTCACATGTGAAGGACTCTAATCCATCCTTTGTGCTCAAACCGTAGAACTTTATGTTTCTGCTATAAAACTGATGAAGATACTTGAATGGTTCATTTAACTTAGGCCCCGTTTGGGGAGTGGCTAAATTAGCCAATTAGCTAAAAAGTTACTTTTTTAGCCAAAAAGCCAACAACTCATATCAAAAAGTCAAAGATTCTCTTTTCTCTCTACTTTTTGCACAGCTTTTCGTAATTAGCCAAAAAGTCATCCCAAACATATAAGTTTTTTTTACCTATCTTTTTAGCCAATTAGCCAAAAAGTTACTAAATTAGCCTGTTCCCAAACGAGGCCTTAGTTCTTCTTGAACAGCAGCACACTGGAGTATGTTTCGGAGCACCTTATTTTACGTGAGTACAGTTCACTAATTGCTTTTTTGTTATGAATTGCAGATACAATTACCATTTACCAATGTCACATTGACTCAGGTGGGGCATCGTTGGGTGTGGTTATATACCGAACTGGTGCCGAATTCATCTAAACACTGCTATTAAGCAGACAAGGCAGCACAGACCTAGTTTTGTAACTCTTCATCACTCTATAGTTGAAACATGACTAAATATGTAAAAACAAAAAAAATAAAAATAAAAATAAAAGGAACAAAGGAATACTATCTGACATGCTTTCACCATACAAGCACTGGAAATGTGGCATTCACAAATTGAGAAAAAATCATTTCTTGGATGAGTTTCATAATGTGTAACATGAAAAAACAAAATTTACGAAAATCACCAATCCCATCCAAAAAAAAAAAAAATTTAAAAAAAATATATGTATAAAGAAAGAAATACAAAATATTAAGTCTACGCCAAAACTAACCTCAGTGTGCAAAGTAGAATTATACAGGAGCAGAGTCATTCAAGTTTTCCCAGATGTTAAAAATTTTGGATTCCCAGTTATTTAATGCTATAGTAGAAAATCTGGGATAACCAGCGTCTGTGCAACCACATTCACACCCCCATCTGCCCTTTGTCGAGCTTTGTTCTTACCATGGCGGTGACTGCTTTTCTGCTTTTCTTTGCGACCTTTTTCTTCACTTTCCTCAACATTCTTCCCTGTATCGACGCATCCGTATCATACCAGTACTCGTCGAATTCATCTAAACACTGCTATTAAGCAGACAAGGCAGCAAAGACCTAGTTTTGTAACTCTTCATCACTCTCTTATAGAGTACCATAGTTGAAACATGACTAAATATGTCAAAACAAAAAAAAAACAAAACAAAACAAAACAAAACAAAGAGAACAAAGGAATACTATCTGACATACTTTCACCTCACAAGCACAGGAAATGTGACATTCACAAATTGAGAAAAAATCATTTCTTGGATGAGTTTCATAATGTGTAACATGAAAAAACAAAATTTACAAAAATCACCAATCCTGTCCAAACAAAAAAAATTTTAAAAAAATGTATGAAGAAAGAAATACAAAAACTAACCGCGGTGTGCAAAGTAGAATTATACAGGAGCAAAGTCGTTCAAGTTTTCCCAGATGTTAAAAAATTTGGATTCCCAGTCATGTAATGCTATAGTAGAAAATCTGGGATAACTGGCGTCTGGGCAACCACATTCACACCCCCATCTGCCCTTTGTCGAGCTTTGTTCTTACCATGGCGGTGACTGCTTTTCTGCTTTTCTTTGTGACCTTTTTCTTCACTTTCCTCAACATTCTTCCCTGTACTTTTATGTTTTCTCTCTTTACCATGAGAATGATGTTTGCTTCTCCTAGAATTAGAATTTCCTACCTCAGAATTTCCCGCATCAGCCAAATTTTCAGGTTCAATAGTAGTTATCTTCTCCTTCCCTCTTTTCTTGCTTGATGACTTATCAGAGGGCTTGCCTCGTGATGAACTGGGCACGGCTTCAATACCTGAAAGAACATCTTGCACAGCGCCAGAGATCAAATCATCTTTTGGCTCAGGCTTCTTGTCTGCAATACGTACTTCATTTCCTTCATCCAATCTTACAACAACAGGCCTAGACTTTGATTGGTTCGGCTTCTTCTTTGGGACAAATGACTGCTCTGTAAGCTTAACAAGAACATCCACATCATCTCTGACATCATTCGTCAATTTAGGTTCATTAGCAGGTGGGTACTCATTGGATGTAGTTTCCTTCATCTCTGAAGGAAGATAATACAAGCCATGCAGCTTGCGGTGCTCAGCAAGCAAAGATGTCGACTCAGATGATGGTCCCGATTCTTCTTTATCCTGGCTGTCAAAGAGAGCAGCACCATCCCTATCCTCAAATTCCGGTTTCCCAAGGGAAAAGGAATTTGATATAGGTATTTGTATATCACCACAAATCGTTTCCAAGTTAATGAGATTCTGCTCAAGCATCAGTCCATCTGGTATAGGTACCCTTTCTTGAGCACTCATTGAAACCGGACCAATTTCCTCAGAAAAGGCATCATGCATCAGTTTGATAACTTCAGAAGCTTTTTTTTCACCAACCACCAAATTCCCTTCCTTCTGGATTAAAGAATCACAAATTTCTTGCTCTACCAACTCGATTAAACCAAGTACATTATGTACCCTCTCTTGTACTTCCACCTCATGGCTTCCTGCTACTGGACCCAGAGCAGTTTTAACAACATCTAACAAGCTTACAATATATCCATGTGTAAGGTGTTCTTCCTTTAAAAAAGCTGACGAAGAGCTTGGTCCAGGAGCAACAATTGTATCTCCATAATTTCCCACAGAAAGATCTTCAGCTGATTGACGTAAAACCCTTGGATTGAAATCTTCATTCTTTTCGGAACCAGCAAGAGCTTCAGACGTTGCTAAATTGTCAACTTCTGAACATTCCCTTTCATAGATTGAATCCGCCACACCTGGTGCCAAATCATTAGCATATGAAGACGAAGAGGCAACAGCTTCGTTTGGGAAGAGATAAGAATGCAGACAGAAAATTAATACTTTAAATGAAGACTGAATATATACAGCTCTTATCGATGGTGGCAAGAGACTAGTCCGTGGTTGTAACAGTGCTTCCATAAGCTCAATTGTGTTCTTTGAATACATAACATACTCCCCTGACACCCAAGCAGCTGCAGATAATATCCTGTGTAAAAAGGGATTTCCAAGCAATGCAGGATCAATCAGTAGATCACGACCAACACGAACAAGCTCTGGTCTTACATCCTTCACTCTCATACCAATATCAATTAACTGCCTCTCGATTTCTTCCCCCTTTTGGCAATGGGGCATCCTTGATATCTCCCCAAGAAACGATACATACCAATCAAAATCAATGATTATCTCATAAACATTTCTACAAGAAGTTGATAGTATTGACCCAAGAATCTCATTGCAAAACTCCGGATCAGATTTCAGTGCATAATTAACCAAAACCCTAGAAATTTCAGCCACGTTATCCTCCGACACCATCACCATCACAAGACACAAAGCTTCAAGCTTAATATTAGGATCAGCATCACTCAAAGACTTAATCACAACCTCCTTGTTCTCCACCACCGCCCACAAATGCTTAGGTGCAACAATCGAAAGAGCTTGCAATCCAAGATACTTGAGATTCGGATCATCCTCAACCAAAAACTCCCGAACTTTCTCAACCGCGAGCCTCACTGCTGATTCATGATCAGTCAAACTAGTCACTATAGTCCGAATACACTCAAACATCAACGATTTTGCCCCGGTTCTCCTCATATGCTCGCAAATCGGATCAACAATCCTCTTCGCCAACCTCGGTTCCAAAGGGGCTAACAAAGCAAAAATCTTTAAAACCTTAATTAAAACCCAATTATTCCTCGAATCAACCAAAATCCTATAAAACTCAGGTGCTAAAGGGAGATACGATTTAGGTTCTCTCGAAGCGAGCTCACAAAACACACTAACAACAGAAGACACAGTTTGCGAATCAGAACTATCTAGATTCTCAACCAATCGCTTGAAACAAACCCTAACAGCATCAGGATACTCACGAAAAACCTTCAAAATCGTGGAAATTGCTTTTTTACGAATAGAGAGTTTAGAACTCGACAACAACGTGAAGATTTCAGGAGTTAGGTCACGAGCAAGATCGATTGTGCAGATAATGGAGAGACATTCGAGAGCGAGACTTACCTCGAACTCGTTGATGGAATTGAGGTCTTTGCGGAGCTGATTGGTGAGGAGGAGGAGGACATCGGTGGAGGAATTGAAGGATTGAGAGGCGGCGAGGTATCCGATCTGCTTGTGGTGGAAGCGAGGGGAGGAGGTGACTTCGACGGCGTGGAAGGCGGCGAAGGAGGTGTCGACGCCGTGGAGGGAGCGGAGGTAGTTGAGTTTTTGGAGAGCGATGGATTTGGTTTGGAGATCCGTAGATTTGATCTCGCGGCGAATCTCTTCCATGGCTTTGGAGATGAAGGTTGATTCGCTGACGAGTTGGAGACGGATGCCTTTGATTAGGTCTTCTAGGGTTCGTTGGAATAGTGAGTCCATGATCGATGGACCTGCCATTGATGATGATGATCAGTTATATCTTCTCTTCACTTTCTCTCTCTATGTTTGCGTGTATATATATATATATATATATTGTTGGTTTATGTATGATAAAACTCCATGATTGAAACAAACAGGGAAGATCGATGGATCGATGACAGAGAAGAGGATCAAAGCGGGGTTTTGCTCATAGTGTGGATAGAGAGATGTGATCTGAGAAATGGGAGAGTCCGTCCGTAGGCGGCGTTTGGTAACTTATTTGGGCTCGTTTTGGGAAAAAAAATAAAAATAAAATAAAATAAAATTGTTATATACATCAATTAATATATTAATTAATGTATTAATTTTTGATATGACATAATTTAAAAAAAATTTGATATTTATAATGTAATTAATGAGTGTTTTTAATAATAATTTTATAACTAGTGTTGGTACACTAATTAGTATATTAATTTGTGCATATAATATTACTAAAATTTTAGACTGACTTTTTAATTTTTTGGTTAAATTAATTTTGTTTGGAAAGATTTTGGGGACACTTTTTTATAAATCTCTTTTCACTTATTTATATTCTATTTAGTTTACATTATTTTTTTATATTCTAATAAGTCATATTGATAACGTGATTATCAAAATACCTTTTAATAATATTCACATTCACAATGTAAATGTTTCATGATGTGAATATTCACACTCTCAATGTGAATGTTCATACCATCAATGTAAATGTGAATGTTAACATATTACTGTGAACATTCACATTATAAAATATAAATGTTCATATCACCAAATTGCTAGCCGTTCAAAAAAATATTTATAAAAGTAAAAATATCTATAAAATATTTTAAATATGAAAATTAGAATTTAATAGATCACATGTCCAAATAATAAAACTTATTAAAATACAATAATATCTTATAAATTAATTCATATTCAAACACTTAAAAATTAATTTTCTAATAAATCTCCTAAATTTTTATAAATTTTTTATATTTTTATGAGAAAAAAATAAAATAATTATAATTTAAATATAATGTTTTAATTTATAACTTTATTTAACTTATCTCGTCTTTCTATGTTTTTTTAAGTCGCAACCCACTTGTCCAACAAAGTTTCTACTTTTGCATTTGTCTTTTTCTTTTTTTTATAATTTTTTAATATATATATATTTATACACACACTACACCTTTGTAAAAACTCAAAAATGACACTTTATTTTGCAAAGAGCTCCGATTGAGAGGTCGAATTTGTGAGCCCCGAATGCTCCTAATTCCAAAAATGACCCTGTTTTTATATTTTTTGTATTTTTTTTTTTTCTTCAAGAGAAGATGGAAGAAGAACGAGGAGGAGGAGAAGAAGAGGGATCGGAGGAGGAGAGGAGGAGGAGGGGGCTAAAAAATGGGGGCGAAATGAGGCGAAGTGGGCAGGGCGACGAAAGCCGAGGGGACCGGAGGTAACGATCGGCGACGATCTCCCTCTCCTCTCTCTCTCTCTCTCTCTCTTTCTCTCTCTCTCTCTCGGGGCATTCGGGGCTCAAAATTTTCGAGTCACAAATCTTTTTCCTTTTGCAAAACCAAAAAAAACACATCCAAACAAAATATCACATCCAACCCCATAATCATTTCACTTTTTCTCTCACAAACATCACATCCAATCACAAAAAAATCTAACTATCTTCCCAAACATAAAAAAAAAATTATTCAATAATATCCTACATCTAATAAAATCTACATAAAAACCCACTTCCCAAACACCATCATAGCATTCATTTGAGAATAACATTTTTAGCCTGACTTTTTGACTATTAGGAAGAATTTTTGATTTTTTTGTAATTTTATGAGAAAAAAAATAAAATAATTATAATTTAAATGTGACATTTTGTCTTATTAACTTTTCAATTTATTTTGACCTTTGGTGAGCCAAATTAGTCCAACCAATTTGTCACGACCCAAACCCGCCCCTATGGGTTTAGCATCAGAATCACCAAGAATCCTAGATTACAAGGCCCGCTAACAAAGAATACAAGAATACGTAATACATGGCGGAAGCCAATACAGTAAATAAACAATGTCCAATAAATTGTGACAGTCTGTATGCCAAAAAGATTTTTCATACATATATGCAGTCAGAGACAAACAGTATGTACAATATATATACAACTAGTCAGAGCAGGGATCAAATCCCTATTAGACAGTACAATACGGTCTATACAGTATTACAAAAAAGTACGAAGACAGATGGGGAAGTAAAAACACCCCTAAGCCATAGCTTGGCAGGCTCAAAACCTCGCAGTGAGGCACAGTGGTTGATTTGACAAAACTGGAGTTACCCCGACGTTCCTAGCTACGGTCTGGTGCCTGTACACCTACATATATATATATGAGCAGTGAGTTAAAGCCCAGTGAATAACATAATGCGTAAAGGGGTTTAGAATGAATGTTCTTACAGTAATGAAAACAGTTCATTTCAATCAGTATATCAGTCGTTCAGTACAGTAAACAGTCATATGTGGTACATCCATTAGCATAACAAGAAATGAGGGTCTTAAAAGACCTAACGATGATGATGGCCATCAAACAAGAATGAGTGGTCCCACGAGGAACCGACAGAGATCTCTCAGAATAAAGAATAAAGAATAAAGAAAATAGTAGGTGCTAAGGATGCCACAAAGATTCGTAATATAGGACATACATTCATTCAAGAACAATATTAGTTCAAGAAATGCTTTAATTCAAGATTCGTAAAATAATCATTTTGAACATATCTTTACACAATTGTTACTCACAGAGTTCTGGGCTACAGTAGGCTAGAGCGTCTCCTCGGAATGCCAACCCTAAACAGTACAGAATGAACACACATTAAGCTACACAGTTGGGAAGGATAATAATAGTTTAATCCCTAATTGCCTCGATGTGTTCTATATCTATATCCTTATTAAGATGTCTTAAACTAGGCCTAAGAATGCCTAGGATGGAATGATGATGCAAAGATGTATTCAGAAAACACTTTCAGAATTTTCAGTGAAACAGGGTCCCGCTCGAACGTAGGTTACTCCGCTCGAGCGGACATGCAGACAAAGGTTCCCGCTCGAGCGTTACTTTACCCGCTCGAGCGGTCTGCAAAATAGTCAAAAGTACTGGATGTGTGAAAATCACGCTCGATAGGGCGCTCGATAACCGCTCGAGCGTAAGACACAAGATCCCGCTCGAGCGCCAAGTACCCCCTCGAGCAAATTACCAAACAGTGCAAGTATTGGGAGCTCGAATTTCCCGCTCAGCGCCGTTATCCCCGCTCGAGCGGAAGACCAAAATCTAGAAAATCCATATTTGAGCTTCAAGTTCAAAATCATGTTTTCAATCACCAAAATCGATCCTCTTGGGCCCATTTTCTGGAAAAACACTTGTAAACACATGGCACTATATATTTCAAATATCAATTTGGTAAATCAAAGCCCAAGGGTGTTTAATTCAAACTCACTTTCAAACCAATTTTCATGAACAAGCTACAAACATGACATGCATGAGTTAAAAACAATCTCAAACTTCAAAACATACTCTAGTGAGCTAATTCTTTTCAAAAACAAGATGAGTTCATGGACTTAAACATAATTATGAACATACATGTAACATTTTGCTATGAAATTAACTCAAAACTTGTCAATATGCACATGCATGCATCAATTGAGCTCTAAATCAACACCATTGAACCAAAACATGCCTTAACTCAACAATTTGACATGAACCATGCAAGAATCAACTTAAAGACAACAATGAGAGGCTCAATTACCTTACCTAGGTCTTTAATCACTAGTCCTGAGACTCAATTTGCCAATCACACCCCAATTCTTCAAGGTTTCAAGCCAAGATGACAAGATGAACTCAAGTTCCCTTCTCTCTCTCTATAGTCAGCTATGAACATGAAATGAGCTGAGCAAAATGTTGCTTAAGTGTATAAAGGCTCAAATATTTTAATAATCAAAGGCCCACTCACAATGGCAACAGGGTAATTAAGTTAACTCCTGTCATTGACTTATTTTAATCTAATTTAATCATATCAAATCACTTTTCAGATAAATATGTCATAAAATCACATTAATTCTAAGGATCATAAGACATCAGTCAATTTCAGATTCGGCTATCGATAAGGCCTTCAATTTGCAGTTTAAACATGAAAATTGAACAGATAATTAAACAGTCAAACAGATAAACATGCAATTAAACAGATACAGTCAATCAATTCAGTTTTAGATTTCAGTCAATCAGTTCAGTAATTCAATCAGTTCAATTACTTTTCATAATCGGCCTCAATTTAGCAGTAATCGATATTAGTCAGTGATCAGTGACGAGGGTTATTACACAACTTCCCAAATGAGGCCTTAAATCATCCCAAGCAAACCTTACTCGGTTTAGATTAGAATTTTCAAAAATAGTTTTATGAGTTTTCAATTCATATGTTTGTATTTTAGTAATTTTTAAAATATTTTAATTAATTTTTTTTTTATTAGATTCACTTAATGTTGATACACTTAAAACAATTTATAATTTGTACAGAACAAATTTAAAAATTATTAAATATAACAAAATACTAAATTTTTGTATTTTTTTCTATTTTTGTATTTGATGAATTTTTTTTTTTTAAAAATCACAAATATTATACTTTTTAAATGTATTTTAAATTAAGTGTATTTAAAAATAAAAAAATTTACGTAAAGTATTTAAAAAGTTCACTAAAAAAATATATTAAAAAATCAAGTTATGTTTGGTTAAATTTTCAAATAAACTTTTGCAATGAAAAATCCAAAAACTATGTTTGATTTACAATTTTTGAAAAATATTT
Source organism: Camellia lanceoleosa (assembly GCA_025200525.1). Lineage (NCBI taxonomy): Eukaryota > Viridiplantae > Streptophyta > Magnoliopsida > Ericales > Theaceae > Camellia > Camellia lanceoleosa. The sequence goes on from CM045772.1 coordinate 8,601,522, forward strand.
TTAAAATTGTTTTCTCTCTCCTCTCTCTTTCTCTTTTTAATTTTTTAATTTATCTTAAAATTATTTTCAAAACATAAAATAAATTTAAAAATTTTGCAAACTCCTTTTAAAAAATTATTTTTCAAAATTGATTCTCAAAACTAAAATCTGAGATAACAAACAATAGTGGGCTGGCCAAAGGCAAGGACAAATCAAAAAATTTATTCAAGAAAATCAAGTAAAAAAAAAAAAACCTTCTAAATGATAATTTTTTAAATAAGTGTTACGAAAGAATTTGCATAATAAAAATTATAAATTTTTATAAATAAGTGCCATGATTCATCATGTTTAGCCACTTTTCTACTCTTGATTCTTTCATGTTTTAATTTAAATTTTTTCAACTTTTAAAGTTAATTTATGTTAAAAATTAAACAAAAAATGACAAATTAATAATTACGTGACATAAAAATATTTTATTATTATATAGCTTACACCTTTTGACATAAACTCAAATTTTAATATAATAATTTATTTTTTATATTATGTAACACTTATTGTGGACATTTTCTGTTTAATTTTGAATAGTAATTACTTTTAAGAGTAAATTAAAAAAAGTTTAAAATATGAAAGATTAAAGTGAAAATAAATAAATTTTAAAAAATAAAGTAAAAATGTAACCAAACATAAAAATACCTTGTGTAATTTACCTTTTTTAAAATGAACGGTTTGTAGACAACTTGATCCACGTACTTTAAGAAATAAAGTAAAAATTTGACCAAAGATAAAGGTAACATTTTGTAACGTTTACATTTTTTATTTATATTTATAAAATTTTTATAAATTGATTTTTGTTTATTTTTTAAAAAATATAAATTATAAATGTATTTGGTTTGAATAAAATATTTGAAAATTTTTTAAAACATAAATTAAAAAATATGTTTATTCAGGTCTAAAATATTTATATTTATTTTTTATTATTTATGACTGGATCATACACATTATAATTGGAAAAAAAATAATTGGAAACAAAATAATTGGAAAAAAAATTATTTGAAAAAAAAATTATTAGTCAAAATTTTAAATTTCTGTTTAAAAATCAATATAAACTCATTTTTTGAGTTTATATTTTTTTTTTCAAATTTACAAACTGAGACAATCATTTATAAACTAAAAAAAATTATCAAACAAGTTTTTATGACAGTTTTTGAAATTTTTATAAATATAAACTGAAAACAAAATAGTTAGGTAGCGTTGGGTAACGTTAACATTTTTTGTTTATGTTTACAAAAATTTTATAAACTGATTTTTTTTTTATTTTTAGAAAAACATAAATTACAAACACGTTTGGTTTGAACAAAATGTTTAAAAAAAAATTAAAAATATAAACTAAAAAATATGTTTATTCAGGCCTAAAATATTTATATTTATTTTTTATTATTTATGACAATGGGATCACACACATTATAATTGAAAAAAATTAATTAAAAAAAATAATTGAAGATGCACCAATAAATCCCAAATTAATAACTTAGGACTTATAGACTGAAAGGTCTCATTACAATGTTAATAACATCAGATACAATGTTAATAACATCAGAGTCATGTTACAAACATTAAATTTCAAACATCTAATGTTCATTAAATTTCAATAATGTTTGAAAATATATGATGAAAAACATCTAATATTCATCATATTTCAATAAATTTTGAAATTATAGAATGAAACATCAGATCATTTACATCATGCTAATGTAAAAATGAGACTAAATGGAGTATAAGAAAACTTTTAGGACTAAATGGTTCAACGTTTCAAAAACTAGGACTTATGGGTAAATTTTCCAAAAATTTAATTGAAAAAAATTATTAAAAAAATCATTGAAAAAAAAATTAATTGGGGAAAAAAATATTTGAAAAAAAAATTAATTGAAAAAAAATATTTGAAAAAAAAAATTAAAAAAATAATTGAAAAAAAATTAATTGGACAAAAAAATTTGAAAATAAATCATTTGAAAAAAAAATTAATTGAAAAAAATATTTGTTAGTCAAATTTTTAAATTTCTGTTTAAAAATCAACGTGAACTCATTTTTTGAGTTTATGTTTTTTCCTCAAATTTATAAACTGAGACAACCATTTATAAACCAAAAAAATTATCAAATAAGTTTTTATGACAGTTTTTTAAATTTTTGTAAATATAAACTGAAAATTGAAAATGAAATGGTCAACAAACAGGCCTTTAGTATGTGATTTTGTTTGGCATAACCTATATAATCCATCTTTTTATCTTTTTATCTTTTTTCCATCATATTACCTCTCTAATTTTCTGCATATCTTTTTGTAAAAAGATAAAAAATACATTTTTTTAGGACATCCCAAACCAACCCTTAATCTTTATAAAAGGAACGATTTGTAGACAGCTTGGTCCAAGTATAATATAAGCCCTATTTAAAAGAATTTTGTTAACTTCCTCAGTTTTTTCTGTAGAAGGCCCATCTTCAAAGGCCTGACAAAAGCCCATTTATATGATGTGATGTGTATAAATTGGGTTTGTGGCCCAAATTTTTCAATCTGTTTCTGTGGAAATCAGACTGAGCAGCGGAGATAATGAATTACTTCGAGTTTTATCCATATGGGTAGATATTTTTCAAACTTAGCAAAAACAAAAGAAAAAAAAAAAAATGCAATTTGTGTCCTGATCATCTTGGTAAATTGAACATTCCAGTTGTACTTTACTGTGATGATTTAATATGTTCATTTTCTACATGCATGTTTAAATTATTTATTAAAAAAATAAAATTAATCTTTTAATTATAACTACCCTATTTTATTATATTTATCTTTATTTGTGCTCATCTTTTGATTTTGAATTTTGTGGACAAATGAATTTTATTCAGCACATTAGGCCACTTTAAAGAGTGATCATCAAAGTTCTAGCCGATGGCAAATGGGTGACCCATGTTCTTACCACCTTACACACATGATGAGACTTTAGTGTGGTGAATGTCACAGCAACTTTTTTTAGTTTAAAAAAAAAAAAAAAGAGTAATTTTTTTTATAAATTTTTTAAATATATTAATTTTCTTTATGGCTAGTATTCTTTTTTAGATTAAATTTAGGAAAATGTCTCGTAACTCAAATTTTGTAGCTCAAAAGTGGCTCAAATGGCCAAAACGACATCATTTTGGTCATTTTTATGTTGTTCTGTACTCAAAACGATGTCGTTTTAGCCATTTAAGCCACTTTTGAGTCACAAAATTTGAGTTACGTAGCATTGTCGATAAATTTATTGTGATTTTGGATGAATTTTAGTATTCTCTAATAATTTTTCAACTAACATTTTTAAACTCAACTTTAATATAATGTTGTACTCATAATAAATTTGATTTTCACACTTCATTCTCCGATAATTTTTTGACTAAGTTATTTGGGCTTCATAAAATTATAACTAAGTGATGTTGAATCACCATCAAATGTGCACCCAATAGTGAGGTAAGAGCAATGTAGAATTTAGGTCAGTGTGAATGCACTTATCCATTTGCATATACGTGTTCACATTTTAATTCAAAATACAGTATATAATTTAGTATATTTTTAAGGAAGTAAGAGAGGAGAATCATTAAATAGCAGAAACAAGTACACTCATATAATAACAAGTGACAAATAGTACAAATTCAAACAAATAATTTGCACTGTTTAATTAGTTATTTATTTATTATTATTATTATTAAAATGCAGAAATAACGCCAGCCACACGATTCTGTACCAAGTAATATGAAGCAATAGATATCAATCACGAACTCTTTTTATTTTTTTTTTGGCATTGGTTTGTCTCTAATCAAATAAGGTTATGTGGTCTCATGCTCTAGGTAATTATCCCCACAAGTGAACATCATTAATCCTAGTTTTGTCAAAAGAGAAAGTCCTCATTTCACTTTTTTTTTCATTAACTTCATCTTTATTTTTTCTGTCCTCTAATACTATTTTAATTAATTTTGTGTGAATTTTGGACAAATAGTAATAGCTACCTAATTTTTCAACTAATAATAGTGCTCTAGCCCAACATTTCAGCTTTGATTTATATACATATCTCAATCTTGTTCATAATTTATAAAGTAACAAAACTTGAAAACCATGTGAGGGCATTAATTTTTGGTTATGAGGAGGACATTCCCCATCAAACATGTCATTGACCAAAAAATTATTTGGTACCTCAAAAGTACTATTTGGTTATGTAATTACCTGATCATCAAATGTCAAGTCTTCTTATTGTTCTTATGGGGACATAATTTTCAACATGTCCAGGTGGCTAGGCTTATGGCCAAGGTGTCACGTGTTGGCATGAAATGGGCCGAGATATGGAAACGATCTATATTCGGGCCGAGGTATGAAGCGAAGAACAAGAGTTCTAGTAGAACAACGACTCCTAAGTTGGGTAAGCTTAGGACTCTTTTGAGAACAAATTCCTAACTCAACTTGGACAGATGATTCCTAGCTGATTTGTTAATTCCTAAAGGGAATAATAGTTTGTCATAAAGATGATCACTAAAAGGACACAAGGCACACCGATATAAAGGCAGGCACCCCATGGGTGAAAGATACGTAAATTTATGTGTAAATTATTATTTGAGTTATTGTTACTCTGTCGATTTATCTTTGAGAGATTTGTTTATTGACATGATTGTTAGAATACCCTCCAGGTTCAATAGCAATTGGGTTAGTTATTCTATTCATCCTTTCAGGTGTGGATTCCATTTTGTGCATATACTTTTCGACTTTGTTCCCGGAATTCTAGGAGGAAAATTAAAGTTGGTTGTGTGTTCTAATTTTGGCACATACAATTCGACGCTGTCTATGGAAACGAAGTTGAACTAGATGGATTCTAACACTGAGAATGGTCGCGTAGGTGATGATTTAGTGAGTGAATCACTTGGACGTGTTTCAAAACAACATGAACAATGGAGTAAATAATGGTACGAACAATGAAGACCTTTCTAGGAAGGATGGACGCAATGGTAGGGGGCATGAGCACCCGGTGGTGAATATTATGCAGAAGATGACCTTCAAGTTTGGAAGGATCGAGTTGCTCGAAAAGATGCAGAACTCAAAATCGTGGAAGAATTGAAAAGAGATAACAATATAATAAATTCTACAATTTTGGTGTAATTTCAGTAACTTTTTTTTAGTAATTCTAAAATGACCAAAACAAATACAAATAATATGAAAGTACAATGATAAACAATAAAAATAAAAAATAAAAATAAAAAAGTATGTATTTCAGTATAAAAGAGATAATAATATCATGTGTTTCATCCATATAACTAATAAATTATTAATAAAAAAAACTTAAGTGTCATATAAATTAACTTAAGAGAATTTAACTTAATTATGCTAAAATGGTGAGATTTGTTGTATTTTTTTTTTCAAACCTCAAATTGAAGTCAGTGCAACTTGGGCCCAACCACAGAGGGGTGATCTCTAGGGTTAGATCCTAAGGAGCCGAGGCCCCAGAGATTACCCTTAGGTGGTGCTACATAGCAGGACTACTCAATCATGTAACGGTAAGTCGTGTACTTGCACATAGATGGGGATTCAAACACACACTCCTGATACTGGGTATGGTTCGTCTAGACCCAGAAGGTTCATCCTACCAACTGTATATGTTGTTACGTAGGTGGCTGGTCTCGAACAGACTAAAACCTCGAAGAGAATAGAACTTGGGATCTCAAGGCTATGCATCAAGGTCTTACCAAGCTACCACAACCCCTTACCATTTAAAAAAGAGATTTTTGAGATTAATAAAATAGATAAAACAAAAGTGACAAAAACATGGAAAATGAAAAATGACACAGAGGAAACTTTCCTCCAGAAAGGTTAAGATTAATAGAATACACATAAAAATAAAATAAAATTATAATTTATATTGAAAATAAATTAAAATATTAAGGTTTAAATTGATAAAATTAAAAATTTAAGATTTTATTTTTTTAGAAAAAGGGTCAAATTTTGAGATTTATTTATTTATTTTTATAATTTTCCCAATTTCTATTTTACCGCTAATTAACTAAATTGAATTGATAAAATATTTGTAATTCCCCCCAACCCCCCCCCCCCGCCCATCTCTTCACCTCCACTAGGGGTGGGCGCGGATCGGTTGCGGCCACGGAACCTCCAATCCGCCATCCGTCCGCCAAATTAGCGGATTGGAGAAAATCAATCCGCATCCGTCCGTTAATCTAGCGGATGTGGATTGAGCGGATTGGCGGTTTGGCGGATGGATGCGAATCGGATTGGCGGTTTAAAATTTTATAAATTTTCAACATAATTCAACTTGTGCACTTCCTCAAAAAAAAAAAAAAAAAAAAAATTTACAATCAATAACTTAAAAAAGTATTACAATCACTATATGCCTCATCCAAAGAAAGAAAATTTGAAACTTTAGAATATTACAATCACTACATGTCTCATCCACATATTACAATTACAGCATGATTCATTTACAAAAAGTATTACAATCCGTGGTTCTTAAAATATAAAAACGATTCAAACTATCAAAACCATGAACAGAGTAATAGTAGAGATTGTATGTCTCTGTATTGTTATATTCATATATGTTTTTAAAAACAAAAACCAATCAGCATATATCATATTTTTTAGAAAAATTTACCCATAAGTCCTAGTTTTTAAAACGTTGAACCATTTAGTCCTAAAAGTTTTCTTATGCTCCATTTAGTCCCATTTTTACATCAGCATGATGTAAATGATGTAAATGATCTGATGTTTCATTCTATAATTTTAAAATTTATTGAAATCTGATGAACATTAGATGTTTTTCATCATATATTTTCAAACATTATTGAAATTTGATGAACATTAGATGTTTGAAATTTAATGTTTGTAACATAACTCTGATATTATTAACATTGTATCTGATGTTGTTAACATTGTAGTGGGACTTTTCAGACTATAAGAAAACTTTTAGGACTAAACAGTGCATAAGTTATTAATTTGAGATTTATTGGTGCATCCCCCTTTCTTATTTATTATTTTTAAAGTTAGATTTAAAAACTAAAAAATATAGATAAATAATACGTTTATTTTTTTTAATTCAAAAAATATATTCAAGTTAAAAAAAAAATTTCAACGGAATATTTAAACTCCTTTTCAATTGAAAACACAAAGTCTTATAAATTATTAGAGGTGTTCGTGGTTTGGCGGTTTGGCGGTTCGGTTGCGGCCAAAGGAATCTCAAATCCGCCATCCGTCCGCCAAATTGGCGAATTTGAGAAAATCAATCCACAACCGTCCGCTCGTCATTACGCATCCGTCCAAAATGTGGCGGATCGGTTCGGTTCAGTCAATTTTGGCGGATCGGTGTATCCGCTGCTCACCCCTAACCTCCACCCTCTCTTCACCTCCATCCCTTCTACAACCACTCACTCATTTCTCTATCTTGGTCACCTCTCTCATGCTTTTTGCTGCCATTGTCAATACTCATTTTTTAAAGAATGTTGGTATAATTATGTAAAAATTACAAAATTTGTATTTTTTTCAAATTTTAAAAATAATTAATGTAATGGAGCATAAGTGCCTCACAGAGTAATGTTTGTCATGGTAAAAATTTATAGTGTGTTTTAATTAGTGAATCCGCAGAAACACAAAGATTATAGATTACGATACTAAGGATTTGTAATAAACACGCGCTTCGCATGCTAGTCACCTTCTCTTATCCAATTTTACTCAATTCCATGCACAAAAGCCAATGTATAAACTAGATAGAGTTACACTTCACAATTGAAATTCTATATGAAAATTTTTTATAGTAATGATATGTGTACAGGATCCTTACACAAAATTATACTTAGAAAGTGTATAGTTGAGATTAAACATTTGTGAATATTTTTCTGTGTGCGAATTATGTGTAACGTATTTTGTAGACTGGCCATTGCTTCAAAATATTTTAGTATAAAGATCCATATGAAACCCAACCAACCGGCCCTAATTAATTTATCCTTATTAACAGTGATAATGTTAAAATCAAGGGGGTTTAGTTGTATTTTAGCTGTATAATAAAACCACCGAAGTCAACATTTGGGGAGCTTCTATTTGCGCATTCCTATTTTCCTCTTTGTACATACTTAATAATAATTATTTTTATTATAATTTTATTTTCAAGTGAAATTACTATGGGTAAATTACACTGACACCCCTGAGGTTTATGTTTATCACAGTTCCCCCCTTACCTTTTGAAAATTACATCTCTCTCCTGAAGTTTAAAGTTTCATTACAGATTCTCCCTTCAGCAATTTAATTTTTTTAAATACCAGTTTTGCCTTCACTAGATAAATTACATTGACACCCCTCACATTTTAGAAATTACAATCCTCTCCCTAAGGTTTAAAGTAGCATTACCAATTGCCCCCTCGGTTAGTATTAGTTGGGGAAAAAATTCATTGAAAAAAATTAAATAAGTTACCAACATAAGAAATAATTTATTAAAAGATTTTTAGGCTATGTATGGTTTGATTTTTAGAATTTTTTTTAAAAAATTAAAAATTAATTTGGTTAAGAATTAAAAAATAAAAAATAATTATCATTTAAGGGTAAAAAATAATTATCATTTTAACTTTTGGGCACGTTATATACATATGACTGTTTCAATTTAATTTATAAAAAATTATTTCTAACCACTCGAAAGATAAAAATGATATAAAAATGATAATTATTTTTTATTTTTTATTTCTTAACCAAATTAATTTTTAATTTTTAAAAAAAAATTCTAAAAATCAAATCATACATAACCTAAGAATCTTTTAATAAGTCATTTCTTACGTTGGTAACTTATTTAATTATTTGTTAATTTTACGACATTTTTACCACTTGAAACCTTTTTGATAACTATTTCATTTTCAATTTTCAATTTATATTTATAAAAATTTTAAAAACTATCATAAAAACTTGTTTGATAATTTTTTTGGTTTATGAATGGTTGTCTCAGTTTGTAAATTTGAGGAAAAGACGTAAATTCAAAAAATGAGTTTACATTGGTTTTTAAACAGAAATTTAAAAATTTTACTAACAAATTTTGTTTTCAATTAATTTTTTTTCCAATTAATTTTTTTTTCATTAAATTTTTTTCCAACTAATACTAACCGATGAATCAATTGGTAAAGCTACTTTAAACCTTAGGGACGGGATTGTAATTTCTAAAATGTGAGGGGTGCCAAAGTAATTTACCTAGTAAGGGCAAAATTGGTATTTAAAAAAATTAAATTGCTAAGGGAGAGAATTTGTTATGAAACTTTAAACCTCATGGGGGAGATGTAATTTCCAAAAGGTGAGGGGAGGAACTATAATAAACATAAACCTCATGAGGTGTCAGTGTAATTTATCCAATTACTATTATGGACATCAAATAAACATTTTCGGAAGTTGAATGTTGAAAAAATAAAAAAAAAATTCGGAATTCTACTTCCGAATAAGTTGTTTATTTTTAGAATTTTACTTTCGAATCAATTGTTTATTTTCAAAATGCTACTTCCGAATTAATTATTTATTGAAAAAAATATATATAGCGTGTAATGAGTGTGTGTAAATAGAAGCTGCCCAACATTTGGCATCAAATGATGTTACTCACATTTTAGGATAGGTATATTTGTTTGGATTATAATATGAACCATTAAGCATCTACTCTAGTAATTCGAGTCAAAAAATCTACAGCCCAAATTTTTAGCAATACTTTATTTTAGCTTTCTTTTAAAATAGGGGGAATTACAATTTTTATAAATAAAAAAAAAAAAAAAAAAAAAAAAAAAAACTACAAATAAGTGATAAACTTTATAAACAATAATAATTAAAATCATAATTTTTTCTTTTACCTATAAATACTTTTTCTAAAAACCACTTAACTGTAATTTCCCTTCTAAAATTTTTTATTAATATTTTTGTAAAAAGGTAAATGAAAGAGAGAAAAGAAAAGATTTATCTAACCCTGCATTGTGTATCATAGAATTCCCCGAAGCGGATACATGTGATTCAATTATGATCTTGTATTATACGGCTGAAGATATCTAACCCTACCCTCCGGTTTTAGACTTTTTTGGGTCATAGATTTAGCGTATGTTTGGCAAGAGCTCAAAGGCTCAATGAGCCAGAAAATGACAAAACAGGCTCATTGAGCCATTAAAGGACAAAACCACGTTTGCTGCTTGGGAAGTGAAAACACCAAGCTAAATTCACAAAACTGCCCCTCATCAAAGAGGGGATGCGACAGCACACCAAAAAAAAAAAAAAAAATTTCCCAAAAACACATTTTATCAGAAAAAACAAAGAAAGTTGAGAAAAAAAATTTAAAAATATTTTTTTTTGTTAAAATATTTTATAAAAATAAATTCAAACTCTGTTTTATAAAAATATTTTTAAATATTTCAGTTTTTTTTTATGTATTTAGTTATGATTTAAGTGTAGAGTTGTGAAAGTAATATGGAGTTTCAAGTTATGTGTTTGGTTGTGAGTTTTAAAAATAAAAAATTACGTGAGTTTTATTTTATGTGTTTATTCTGATTTGAGTGTAGAGTTGTGAAAGTAGTATGGAATTTCAAGTTATGTGTTTGGTTATAAGTTTTAAAAATAATTTCTTACGTGAGCTTTATTTATGTGTTTAGTTACGATTTGAGTGTAGAGTTGTTTATAAATTTAAAATATTAACATTTTAAACTATTTAAATTGTTTGAATATTTAAATTATTTACATTTTTTTGTTAAAATAATTTTTTGAATATTTAAATTATTTACATATTTACGATTTAAATTTTTTGAAAATTTATTTTAATTTTTTACTATTGAAAGAATTTTTAGATTATTTACATTATTTAAATACTTAAAATAAATATAAAATTTAAAACGCAAATTAAAATAAAAATAAAATTAAATATTTAAAATTAAATTAAAATTAAATTATTTAAAATAAAAAAAACGTAAATTAATAACATTAATAACGTTTTTAAATAATTTACAAATAAAAATAATAATAACATTTTAAATCAATAAAAACGGCAAAAAACGTAAATTACAAATAAAAAAACGACAAAACCGTAAATTAGTAATTAATAAATAAAATTACAAATAAAAAAATTATTATAAAAAAAACGACAAAATCGTAAAAAAATGACAAAACCGTAGAAACGTAAATTAATAATTTTTTGAATATTTATTTTAAATTTTTGCTTATTAAATTATTTACATTATTTACATTATTTTAATACTTCAAATAAAATTAGAGAACAAGAACTAATTAAAGTATAAAAAAATAAAATAAACAAAAACATAATTTTTTTCAAAAAAAAAGTTAAGCAAAACACGCCAAATCGAAAATAAAAATATGTATATATATTTTACCTAAATAAGCCAAAATAAAACCCAAAATAATAAAATAATAAATTTTTACAAAAAACGCCAAATCCAAAAAAAAAAAATTATTTTGCCAAAATAAAACCCAAAATTATAAAATTAAAATAAATATAAAATTTCAACAAAATACAAAAAACGTAAATTGGCCAAATCAAAACCAAAATAAAAAAATTTTAAAAAAATTAAAAAAACGCATACATCCAAACCCAAAATTAAAATAAAAAAATAAATAAAAAAATTAAGCAAAATATGGGAAATCCAAACCCAAAATAAAAATAAAAATAAAAAACAAAAACAAAAGCAAAAAAGGGCAGTTTGGTAATTTATCAGGGTGACACCTCACCAAAAAGCCAAAAAGCCAAAAAAGCCAAAAAGCCCTTCCCAAACCAGGTTTTTGAGCCCAGGCTCATATAGCCAAAAAAGCCAAAAAGCCAAAAAGCCAGCCCACTTCCCAAACGGAGGCTTAGATAGATTTTTAAAAAGAATAAATAAATAAATAAGTAAATAAATATTTTGTATTCATATATTACAAATTGCAGCTCAAATCTGTGAATCAAAACAACCTTAATTAACTTATCATATCCTTTGTACGGTACCATTAGAGCATCTAAAAGAAAATTTAAAAAATATTTGTCGGCTATTATAGCTAGTATCATTTTATTTTATTCACTCCATTAAGTTAACTATTACAATAGTTATTTTAACAAAAAAATTTTAAGGCTAGTTACATTTAAAGAGTTTTAAGAGGCTCTTTAAACAATTTGTATAGATAAATAGATAATAAAATAAAAGTAGTATGGAGCACATAAATAAAAAATGAATTAGGCAAAATAAAAAGTATTCATTTTTTGTTAATATTTTAATTAGTAAAAAATAAAAAATATGATTGAAGTTACTTTTAGACCATCTCCAATGTTGAATTAAATTTTTTATCAAATTTGAATAAAAATTTGATGAAAATTTTGATTTGATATCGTTCACTCCAATGTTAAAATTAGAATTTTTATCAAATTTTTTCACATTTTTGATTTTTCGAGAGGACGTCCGGGCGGTTGTCTTAGAGATTGTAAGACAGATATGAACAAAAAAACTATCAAAGTTGATGAAAGATGAAATTCTCCTTCATTTGATGAAAATTTTAATTTTTCTTCTATTTAATATGAATCTGATAAAAAAATTAAAGCATCAAAATAAAACATTTTTTATCAAATTTAAATTTAATAAAACACCTGATGCTGAATTGGAAATGCTTTGAACAGTGATAATTTGAAGTAATGTTTAGTTTGAGTTTTTTGGATTAAGTTTTAAAAAATTGAAATTTTTGATTTTCGTATTTTTTTATTTTTAGTGAATATTTTTAAAACTTTAAACATTTTTTTTTATTTTTTTAGATGCACTTTATTTAAATGTATTTAAAAAGTAAAAAATTTGTGAAAAAATATTTTAAAAATTTAATAAATACATAAAAATATAAAAAAAAATGTATTGAATTATCGTATTTTTTTAATATTTTTGGTATTTAGTGAATTTTTTAAAAAAAAAATTTCATCAATTTTTTATTTTTTTAAAATATTTATGTTAAGTATGTCTAAATATTAAAAAAAAAATATTTAAAATATTAAAAAATTTTAATAAAAATAAACAAAATACAAAAATATAAAAAAATAAAATCTTCTAAAAAGTACTTTTAGAAAACTCTAACTTAGCAAAAGTTTTTTAAACTGTTTTGATTATTAGTTGTATAATAACACTACCAAAGTCTTCGACATTCTGATCCAAGAAAAAGAGTCTTCGACATTTGGCATCAAATGATGTTCCTCACAGTTGGGAACAGGACAAGGTATATTTGTTTGGATTACGACTTTCGGCTACTCCACGAAATTGGGAATTGGTATATGATGCCATCAACTTGTTAATATTAGTGTGAATAATATAAAATTAAAAAAGGATAAATTACAGTGATACCTCTTGAAATTTGATCAGTCATGCTGTAGAGCTCTAATTAGAGCTGCTACAGTGCAGCTCTAATGAGCTGTCCACCTATTAAAAAAAAAAAAAAAAGAGTGAAGTAAAAGACAAAAAATAGAGAAGAAAAAGACAAATTAGTGCTCTATTAGAGGTCTATTTTTAGAAGTCTAAATCATTTTTGGAGATTTGATACAATTATATCTCATTTTTTAATATTTTAAAAATTATATTTTCATCTATGTGATTAATAATCTCATTTCACAAACTTTCTGCTTATATAAAAGACAACGACTCCTAATAAAAAAATAGAGAAAATTATATTTAAAAAAAAAAGTAAAGTAAAGCAAAATAAAGGGAAAAAAAATAAATGAAATAAAGAAAAGTAAAAAAAAAAGGAGTATATGAGTTTAATATTATCATTCTGTTTAAATAATTACAATGACAAAGGGTTTGTGTAATTTCTCAAATGTTAGTGGAGTGATATGTATTAACAAAAATGTTTGAGAGCTCTAAATTAAGAACTCTAAAGGAGCTCTAATAGGTGAGGTCCACTTATTGATGTGATGTTTTGGGGAAATGCTAGAGAGCTCTAAATCTAGAGCTCTAATTTAAGCTCTAGTGATGTGTCAAAGTAAAAAAATAAAAATAAAAAAATAAAACAAGGCACAAACATCACATCAGGGTAGGTCCCATCTTCCCATTAGAGCCATTAGAGCTCCTATATTAGAGCTCTAAAGCATTTTTGGATGTTTTGGCATTTTTCTTTTTTATTTTTATTTTTTTTTTCTTATTGCCACATAAGTGGTGCTCAATTTAGAGCTCTACTTTTAGAGCTCTCTATCACCACTCATGTATTAAACCCAAACTTCAAAGGTGTAAGTGTAATATGCCCAATTAAAAAAATAAAAATTATAAATAAGTGAAATAGTTTTAAATAATTGTTAAAAAAAATTTGTATAAATTTAATAAGAAACTTGCACCTTCATAAAAATAAAAAATTAAAATTTTATCTACCTTATTTGCACATCTCCAAAACACCCTTAATTAACTTATCCTTTGTACCAGTACTGTTGGAGTATCAAGAAAATCTTAAAAAAAAATACTTTTGCTATTATAACTAGTATCGTCCTTTTATTCAATCTATTGAGTTAACTATTACAATAATTATTTTAACAAATTTTTTTTAAGGTTAGTTACATTTAGAGAGTCTTAAAAGACTCTTTAAATAATTTGTGTAGATAAATAAATAAAATAAAATAAACAACCGCGATTGAAAGCTCGAATCCTCTTCCTCCGAATGCCCCGAAACGACGAAACGACGTCGTTTCGTCCCCTTTTTGTTTTTTTTTTTCAATCAAAAGTTCAGAAGAAGACAAAAGAAAGAAGGAGAGAAGGAGAGAAGAAAGAAGAAGAAAGAGAGGGGAGGCAGAGGCGGGGAGAGGAGGCGGGGGCAGGGGGACGGAGGCAGATGCAGGGGACAAAATGCAGGGGGAAGAAGCAGGAGGCGGGCGGAGGCGGCGATGGAGGCGGGCTTGTGACGATCGGACAGAGGCGGAGGCACGGCAGAGGGCGAGGGCTCACGAGCAGGGCTCAACGGCCCGAGGCAGTGAGCGGAGGCGAGGAGGAGGCCTCTCTCTCTCTCTCTCTTTCTCTCTCTCTTGGGGCATTCAGGGCTCAAATTTTTCAAGTCACAAATCTTTTCTGTAAAATAAAATAGCATAGAGTACATAAATTAGAAATAAATTAGACCAAATAAAAAATATGATTAAAATTACTCTTAACAGTGATAATGTTGAGGTAAATAGTTTTTTTAAACTGTTTTGATTATTATTCAATGTGTTTGATTTGAGTTTTTTGAATTAAATTTTTTGAAAATTGACTTTTTTGGTTTTTGTGTTTTTTTGTTCTTAGTGAATATTTTTTAAATTTTAAACATTTTTTTTTACTTTTTTAGATGCACCTTACTTAGATGTATCTAAAAAGTAAAAAATTTGTGAAAAAATATTTTAAAAAATTAATAAATACATAAAAATATATAAAAAAATGTATTGAATTCTTATATTTTTTTTGTATTTTTGATATTTAGTGAATTTTTAAAAGATTTTTTTTACAATTTTTTTACTTTTTAAGTGTATTTATGTTAAGTGTGTCTACAAAGTAAAAAAATTACTTAAAATATTAAAAAAATTCAATAAAAAAAATATGAAAAATAAAAAAATAAAATTTTTTAAAAAGTAAAAACAAGCAAGGTAATTAGTTGTACAATAAAACTACCAAAGTCCTCCACATTTGGCATCAAAAGATGCTCCGCACCCTTGGGGATAAGGTATATTTGCTTGGATTATGACTTTCGACAACTCCCACGAAATGTGGGAGGGAGTTGATATATGATCCCATCAATTTGTTAATAATCGTGTTAATAATATAAAATTAATAAAATAAGAATCATAACTAAGTGAAATAGTCTTAAATAATTGTTTTTTTTTTTTTTTGAATAAAGTCTTAAATAATTGTTAAAATATTTTTTTGTACAAATTTAATAAGAGACTTGTATCATTATAAAAATAAAAACATTTAGCTTATTTGGTTTTAATTTTCAAAAAATTCTACTTTTTTATTTTTAGACACACCTAACATAAATATACTTAAAAAATATAATATTTGTGATTTTTTTTTTTAAAAAAAAATCACTAAATACCAAAGATACAAAAAAATCAATATATTTTTTATATTTTTATGTATTTATTAATTTTTTAAAATATTTTTTCACAAATATTTTACTATTTAGATACATCTAACTTAGTAAGGTGTATCTAGAAAAGTAAAA
This sequence comes from Camellia lanceoleosa, assembly GCA_025200525.1. NCBI lineage: Eukaryota > Viridiplantae > Streptophyta > Magnoliopsida > Ericales > Theaceae > Camellia > Camellia lanceoleosa. The sequence goes on from CM045772.1 coordinate 8,617,699, forward strand.
AAAAAAATGCTTAAAATTTTAAAAATATTTACTAAAAACGAAAAAATATGAAAAATAAAAAATTTAATTTTCAAAAAACTGAAACTAAACAAATTGATTAAAATTTTATCTATCTTATATGCACATCTCAAGTTCAAAGGTGAAGCAAATAAACAGCTGTGGATGGTATTCTATCAACTATCACCACACCAGTATTGTAAAACATAGATCAACATATTTTTGTGAACAACCCTCTCTCCTTGAGAAATTTTATTTTCACACATCAAATTTGTTTAGTCTACACACTTAATAAATTTTTTTATATTATATTTTTATCATAAAATAAAAATACCAAAATATCCTCATCTTTTCAATGGGACCCTAAGTTATCGCCCATTAGAGAACCCAAAGGGGTATGAGACGCGATTCTGATTTGTTTGGCTGGTTCCATAGGTTTGAACGCATTGAGCATCTGATTTGGTTGAAGAGGAAACAATAATTGCTTTGATAAAGAATCATATTCAACATTAATTAGAAGTGAATGAAGCAATCATAACATCTTTGCACTAGGTGAAAATTGGTTTCAAAAAGTAAAAAGAATCAATAACCTAGATTTAAGAAAAAAAGATGCTTATTGACCCTAGAACTTATTGGAATGTTAAAGGGTGTTGTTGATGTGGCTGTTGAGAAAATCACATTTCTTATTAAATGCCTATATTATATATGATGATGCTTACTCTGTAACGCTTCAATTGCCTGTAATTACTCTGTGGTTTCAAAGTTGGAATATGCAATCAAGTCATTGGCAATTGGAACTAAAACCAACAATATTCTTCAATATCTATTGACAATTGTAAATTAAGATTTTTATTCTCCTTTTGGTTCGTGTCATCTAAGTTATCTCACTCTCTACGGTCAGGACTGTATCGGTCGTTGGCGGTAGAGATTGGGCTACGATGGTAGAGGAAGACGGCAGTTGAAGATGGTGGTTGGGGACGACTGGAGATGACAGAGACTGGTGATAATGGTGGTGTGAAAAAGAAAGGAAATAAGGACTTTTTTGTAGAATAAGTTGTGTATTAAGTAAAAAATGAGATTTCAAATTCATTAAGTGTGCGCTTTGAGAAATAGTGTACACAAAGAACCTTTGATGTAGGGATGTAATAATAGCCCGAGGGTCAGGCCAGGGCTTAGGTCGGCCTAAGCAGGTCTCGCGAGTTCCCTCCTTTTTAGCGGGTCAGGGACTTAAGTGGGCCTCGCGGGTTCCCTCCTTTTTAGCAGGTCAGGTCGGTCTGGCCCATGGGCCCAAAAGTGGGGCCCGAGCCCACTCATAATAGGGTCCAAGGCTAGGCCTAGTCGAGCCTTTTCTTTTCTTTTTTTTATATTAGGAATAAAAAAAATTTATATTAAAGTATTTTAGTTAAGATTAATGAGATTTTTGTTTTGTTATGTTTCATAGTGATATTTTAAATTTAATTATATATGACTTATGTTTTTTTAATTATGAACTTATAACTAAAAAAGTATTTAATTATGTAATTTTTTTCTTTCGAAATTAATAATTTTATATATACGAAAATGAAACTTTCAATATTACAATATTAAATTATTTATATAACATTTATTGAATGAATAATTTTTATTTCAAAATGAAATAAAATATTACAAAAATTGATATTATTAAATAAAATAGGTGTAAATTATTGATGATGGTAGAACAATTACATCACTATAGGTCAAGTACATGCCAACTAAGTTGGCACTTACTAGCCTACCAATCATTTGCATTATACTACACCTCAATAATTTGATACAAAAATAAAAATAAAAAAATGAAATGAAATAGTAAAAAACAAATTGTTGATTAATCATCGGAGAAGACAAACATTTCAGTCGCATAACCTGAGGATATGTCATCCAAATCATTTTGAATTCGCTCATTTTCACTATAATTTTGTCTTCTTGTAAGCGCATGCATATGATCTCTGTATATCATCAGTGCCTCAACCATTTGGGATGAAAGCCTGCTCCGATAATCGCTCAGCACCCGTCCACTTGCACTAAAAATTGTTTTCGAAGTAATTGTAGAAATAGGAACGGTTAGTATATCACGAGTCATCTGTGAAATCACAGGCCACATAGTTTCATTTTGTTTTCACCATTCCAAAATGTCAAAATCATCGAAATCATCCATTGACGGGCTTTCCAAATAACGTTGTAGTTGAGAACTACTTACAATTGTATGTTGAGATATTCTTTACTTTTTATTGTTGAAAAAACACTTAATCTCTAGCCTCGAGATGAGACTACTAGTGTAGTGTGTGTAGATGTATTTACAGATGCAGCTGCCATGTATTCTTCAAATAATCTATTGCATGTTTGCATAATAGGGGCAAATTGTGTTTAATCAGTGAAAAGACGTTCTAAAAATTCTTGTAAATTAATTTCTTTACACCTAGGATCAATTATTATGGCTAAACTTAATAGATGAGGCAAATAATCAAAATATTTATCAAAATTTTCTTTCATTGAAGTAATAATGGTTAATTAAGTTCTGTGGGAGTCAATACTCCTCCTATTGATGTTGTTTCAAAAAATAAATTTATTACTCTTCTTTGTTTACAAGCTATTTTTAATATATTATATGTTGAATTCCACCTACTATCTACATTTAAAATTAATTTTCTAAATGACATATTTTTTTATTGACAAATTTTTCTATATTCCGAAATTCGATCATTAGAAAATATAATAATAACAACTGCATTTTTTATTACAAGTACAGAAGTCTCGTATACATGCATAGCTTCTTTAACAATCAAATTTAAAATATGAGCACAACAATGAACATGAAATAAATCACCATCAACAAGTAATTGTAAAGTTTATTTTAAATAGGCTACAGTTTGATTATAATATGATGCATTATCTAAACTAATCGTAAATATTTTATTTTGTAAAGCCTACTCATATAATACATTTCTTATTTCTACATTAAGCGAATGACTAGTGTATGGAAGTTCAACTAATTTAAATAAAATAATTTTTTTATTTAATTTCCAATCATTATCAATAAAATATGCAATGAAATATTAATATTCAAAATCATTATTTGACCACAGATTAGATGTTAAATAAACTCTTCCATTCAAATTTTTAAAATTTCATTTCTTATTTCTACATTAAGCGAATGACTAGTGTATGGAAGTTCAACTAATTTAAATAAAATAATTTTTTTATTTAATTTCCAATCATTATCAATAAAATATGCAATGAAATATTAATATTCAAAATCATTATTTGACCACAGATTAGATGTTAAATAAACTCTTCCATTCAAATTTTTAAAATTTCAAATAATTCACTTTTAACATCCTCATATTTTTTTAAAATCCTATTTCTAGTAGTATTTCTTGAAAAACTTTAATATTGCGTTGCAAAATTTTCGTGAATCATTTTGGTAAAATCCAGACATTCACTAGTAGTAAAATGTTGTTCTTTTTTAATAATATAATCAACTACATAATTTTGTGCACGTATACGATCATATGAAAATATTTGCAAATTATCAGTTGATGAAACCCCTAATTGCATTTGACTTCGAATATCAGGTTGTTGACTTTGTAAATGTTTGTTAGCATGCCTTTTTAGATTACTACTACTCCATGCAGATACAGCACTAAGTAAATGTGCATAATATTTATATTTTGCTTTAAATGTAATTGTACCATCAAGATATTTTTTTCAAAATATTCCCAAACACTACTACTTCTGCTCCTAAATGATGATCCAACTGTTAGAAGAGAGATATTAGAAAAAGAATTAACAAATTCATGTTGTGTAGTATATATATCAATATTGACATAAACATTAGAAATTTTAGGATCCATAACAATGTAAGTAAAACAATATATAAGAATTAATAATTAATTTAAATGATGTGTAAATACAATCAGTAAAAAAATAATTAATATATGTGCACAAATAATTAATAAAAAAAATGAGTAGCTAATAAATTTAATTAAACTAATTAATGTTACCAATTGGCGAATACGATACAGAAATTAGCTTCTTCTGATAAAAATTTCTTATTGCACAATTGCAATTGTCACTTAGAAATGACATTTCAAAATTAATTGAGAGTTGAGAGAATTTAAGAGAGAGAGAGAGAGGGAGAGAGAGAGAGAGAGAAAAAATTATTTGTTGTGAGATTTATTTTGAAAAATAAAGAATATTTATAGTAGTTTTAAAGAGTGAAATAAATTTATAAAATATATATATATACTACCGTTTGAATTTTTTTATGACTATTCGTCTCTACTAATTTATGACTGTTTGAATTTTTATTTTATTTTTTCATATTCAATGAATGAAAAAGAAGAGTGTGAGTTGAGTGATTGATGAGATACAACATACCAAATTAGGCTAGGCTAGTAAGGGCGAGCGGGACAGACCAGGGTAGGTAGCCAATGGTTTCCATTCCCATACTCCATTTCTCTCTCTCTCTCTCTCTCTCTCTCTCTCATCTCTTCTCTTGTTTTAGCTGCTATAACAGTCATAGTGACAGTGCCAGTGGGTACTCCCACACACACTCCATCTCACTCTCTCTCTTTCCTCTCTTGTTCCTTCTATGGCTGGCCTGGCCAGAGAAAAAACTATTATTAGTTTGATTTTAATTTAATAAACTATTATTATTATTTTTTTATTTTTACATTATTAATGTTTTTTATTTAATTATATAAATTTTTATTTTTACAAGATCAATTTTTATTCAATTATTTTACTTTATTTATTTTATTTTTTATTTTTTAAATTATTTAACCATTTCAAGTTGTTTTTTATTTTTATTTTTTGAAATTTGACTATTGGTAGAGAAAGGGCCAAATGGATGGGCTGGGTTGTCCACAAGCCCAATTTTTTTTGGGCAAGGCTGAGCCACAAACGAAAGGCCCAGGCCTAAGCCTAACCGGGCCCAGCCCACCCCGGACCTTTGGTGGGCTTCGGGCCGCCCACAGGCCTCGGGCCATTTTACACCCCTACTTTGATGTGTGGAAATAGAATTTCCCTCTTTCCTTATCTAATCTCAAAAGTTGAGACCTGTTTTGGGAATTCAAGTTAGAACTAAAATAACTAATAAAAATAAATATATATATTAAAATAATTAATAAGATAAAATATCACATTTTACATATTAATCAATCATTTTTTTCTCTCATAATCATCTATTCAACTAAAAAAATTCACAAATCATTTAAAAAAACAACTTTTTTTATGTTTTAAAATAACAAAATAAAAAAAAAATAAAAAAAAATATATATATATATATAAAATAAATTAAAATAACCAAATTTCTAAAGGAGGCCAAAAGAAGCCTTTCGTTGGTTTGTGTTTTTTGGCTGAAATTTAATATTCGGATACAATAAATCACTTTAAAATTTTGAAAATCAATATTTGTCATACTGCATATTTTTTTCAATCATTCTAAAAAAATCACACTAAAAGATCTATAGTCGCGAGGTTTAACGTGATCTTTTTTTTAACTAATAGTGGTTTAGCATGGTCGAAACACCATCATTGATAGCTGAAAAAGATAGATAAACTGTGGCTTTCTAGGCCAATTTCTCTTAAATAAGGTTGCTATGGTAGGGTTGAGGGAAAAACAACAATCCTTCAACTTCGCGTGTCATGATTGTCCAATTACAAATTCGTATAATGACATTAAATTTTAGTGTCTAGTTTGACAACTTACCTTCTATTTTTTGTGTTTGCTTTAGGAGAAATTTGTGTATGTCAATAAGGTATCACGTAATATTATCTTTTACTAATTATAAATGTATATATTTCTTATTATTTTCTAAACACTCAATATAAATCTAGTGAATTTTACTGTCAAAATCAATCACAATAGTAAAATGTATCACTTGGCATATACCCTGTTTACATACAAAAATTACTCTTGTTTTGGGACTACACATGATTTTACTTGCAGTGGGGTGCTAACTTCTCTCTCGAGAAAGATACACGCCTAATTTCAACTTTTGTCACATTTTTGAAAAACATTTAAGACTCACAAAAAACTCTTGCAATTTGACCCACATGATTTAATATGATAAGTGTCAATTTTTGATTTGTTATATCGAATAATATAAAGCACAACTCCCTTAACACATTATTATGAATGAATTTGTGAATCTAAAAATATGAATCTCTAACATTTCTCTATCTCTTTTAATACTAGTTTGTAATTCCCCTTAATTCTTCTTCTTCTTTCCCTTTAGTTGACTACATGCTTCCACTAAACTCTCTCTTTTCTTAATTAATTAAAACCAACCATCATATTGCACCGAAGAAAGGTGTGAAACAAAAAGATTAGAACTAGAAGAGATTAGTTTATGAAAATGACGTAACTAATTATATCAATAAACTTTTAATGATATTCTATGATTTAATTTTTGATTCTGGATAGAGATTTTCCAACTCAAAATTTTTTAAATAAAAATCGTTCATAGGTTGTTACGTGTATCCTTTCCTTTTTAATTTTTTTATCGTTACTTAATTCATATCGTTAGATTCACTTTTATGCTAATGTTATCGAATAATTTAGTAAAGAAATGTGTGCCACACATGAGCTCAACACACACAACTAATTAATGAATATTATTAAGGTTAAGATAAGGTGATGAAAGAAATCAAGATGAAGATTAGGAACAATCAAATGAAGGTTAAAGTTCCCCAAGCAAAGTAGGAAGTATTAAAAAAACAGTGGCGACATTTATTTATTTCTTTTTTGTCCCTTTTTATGCTTTTCAGAAGAAGAAGAAGAAAAAATCCTCATCTAAAAGGGTATATAGCAATGGTGGCCTAGCCGTACAAAGAATGGAGGAATTGCCACGTGATAATTTTTGCTAAAAAAGACACAAACAGAATATTATTATAAATATAAATTTTATCGGTGATATTACAGGTCCCAATTGGTATATCAATTAATGTATCAACATATGTTATGATATTGTCGTTTCAACATTATGACCCCACTCATATATAAACTGCAAAGATCTAAAACTTTTAAAATTATGTCATATTATTTATTAGTATACAAATTAATGTGTTAATTATTACATAGGGCCATTTTGGGAAGCTGGTAAAAAGCCAACTTCCAGCTTTTTACCAATTTTGAGTCACATCACCTCTTACAAAACTTTCCCACAAAAAACAAAACAGTTACATCACCTCTCACAAAACTTTCTCACAAAAAGACAAAATAAGCTAAAAAAGCCAAAAAGCTAACTTTTTACCAACTTCCCAAAACACCACATATAGCATTATTCAAATTTTATTTCAAACTCAATAATGTGATCGTGTGTTAAGATTTAGGCCAAGTTTGGGAAGTTTAGAATAAGTGTACTTTTTGACTTTTCTTGTATTATGTGTAGAAAAAGTAGAGAGGAGATATTGATTGATGTGACCCAAAAAAGATAAAAAGATGAAATAAGTGCACTTATATTTGTTTCCCAAACAAGGCCTTAATTGTGTTGTTCGAGGCAAATGGTGGGGAAAATGTAGTTCTATTGTACTATGGAATACCAACCGAATCACTCCAAATCCAAGAGTATATATTGAACGTTAAGTTTTAATTTATATCTTGAGGGACATTATTACCAGGCAGGAGATTTCTGGAGTGAAAAGAATATGAACATAATATAATGGTCAGTATGCCTTTTATTTATTTATTTATTTATTTTTAAGCCGAATGTAATATGCCCATGAAGACTCATTAAAGGACATTTTGAGAAGATTTCTGGCGTGAAAAGAATATGAACACAATATAATGGTCAATATGCTCTCTTTTTTTTTTCTAAAAAAAAAGCAGAATGTAATATGCCCTTGAAAAATCGTTAAAGGACATTTTGAGATTAAACAAAAAGTGGTGCTATTAGAATCTTATGAATTATTTTAGACTCCCTATTTTTTTGGATCTCCACTTATAAATTTTGAAACTTTTAAAAATTTTTTTCTTCCCTCAAATAATATCAAAATTATCCTTAAACATTCCACCCATTAAATGCACACCCCCCAAAAAAACTTTCCTTCCAAAAAATCTTAATAAAACTCACGAAGAAGAAGAAGAAAGTCTATGTTCATATAAGCTACAACATGGTATAGTCTTTTGACTAACTAAGAGAGAGAGAGAGAGAGAGAGAGAGATCTTTATTTTTTGTTTTTAATCTCGTTTGGGCCATCTGATATGCTAACTTGTTGATCAACGACTCTTGTTTAACATGGTATAGCCTTTCATGTGCTCCCGTTTTTGCCATAATATATCCTCCCTTTTTTTCTCTATATCTCTGTCTTGAGACTATGGCAGTGTGCATGGTTGTATATGTGGTGAGAATTGAGGGAGAGTTATAAACAAAACAGAGTTGTAGTATACCCAAAAATGGCGAGTTTTCTTCATGTTCAGACCTGTATTCCTGAACAAATAAGTTATGTTTGAGAATGTGTTTTCCAACAAATAAATAATGTTCAGACCTGTATTCCCAAACTTAAAAAAATAAAATTTCTACGAGTGTTAAGAATTTTAACTATTAACTCGCCATCATCCTAAAATGAATAACAATACAAATTAAATTTTAAAGTGTGATTGGTAAAACAGGTCTCAATCTATGAATAATGTTCGATTAACTATTTCCGAACAAATAAAGAATGTTTGGTCCTGTGTTCCAAAATTTTGGTCATATGTTCGGGAGTTCAATCTTCAAAAAATGACAAACATATTTAATTATTTTTACTATTTTTTTCAAGAAACTTACTCTTACAAGGCCAATCTTTTCTGAGTTAAGAACAACATCAAAGCTATGAACCTCCTCTAAATTTTTATTATTGTACTCCTCTCGTCTTACGGAGTTGTGATTGTTAGAAAAACTTCTACTTATTGTCATTGCCAGAGAAGTATAGGTAATCAAATGATTGTTACCGTTATAACTAGAATATTGTTGCCAAAGGGTTTTTAAGGTTTTGAGGGTAGGTAGGTTTTGAAGGTGAGATTTGGGAAAGATGGATGGATGGTGATGAAGGTGAGTGCTCTCATAAACCCTAATTTATGATGTAGTGGGTGTGTAAGTTTAATTATGAGATGGAGTGTTCTAAAATTAATTATGTGCTTTATAGTAATTTTATTTGAAGTTATTATTTTAATAAAAAAAATTAAAAATTAAGGAGTCCAAAATAATTTATCGGATACTCATGGCAGCACTCTAAAGAAAAAAACTCTTGATCGGACCATAACATAATATGCTTAGGTTTTGAATCTAATACAGTTTTGCCATTGTCAATTTGTCACCGGGAAAAGGCTGGGAGCTCGAGGGGGCTTCCCCCGAATCCCCCGAATTGCCTATTTCGGCAATTTTTTTTTTTTTTTTTTTGCCTTGTGTTTTTTTTTCCTTGCCTGAAATGGAAATTGTGTGCATTGTGTGCACACAATTTCGAGCTACCAAACAAAACCGTTTGTCACCCCTTCTTTTTTCTTATGTAGCACTTACGTGACCTCTTTAGAGACTTTCTTTGACATTATTTTGTACAAAATATATATATATATATATTTTTATCGCAATGACACACGTTAATAAAGTATATAATTTAATGACTTAAATTAAAAACAAAATAAAATAACACTGAACTATCATGTTTTGTTTTAAACAACACATTCTAAATAATGTCTTATTTGGTTTGATTTTCAAAAACAGTTTTTTTAGATTTTTTTTTTTTTGAAAAAATAAAAGTTAGTTTGATTAAAATAAATACTTTTTAATTTAAAAAAATTATTTCTATCCAACAAAAAGATAAAATTATATTAAAATGATAATTTTTGTTTATTTTTAGTTTTTAAGAAAATTAATTTTTAATTTTAAAAATCACACCAAATAGAGCCTCATACTTTGTTTTAATTTTTAAACTCAAATCATCCATGTTCTTAAAAAAATAAACATAAAAAAAACAAATAAAATAAATTAGCTACAGTAAAGAATGTGGGGGCACAAAGGGGGGGCCCCCAGTGAGGACGAGTCATGTGTGGCAAGCGCTGGCTGGAGTTGCGAACTTGCGAATGGCGTAATTTTTTCACGTGCCACCTTATCAACGACACATCCACACACGTGTCCTCTAAATGCCATAAATTTTCAGTTTTCAACTAAACTAAAACACCTTTTTTTTTTTTTTTTTTTTGAACAACTAAACTAAACACTTTGACTATGACATTTTCTGTTTTCTTTTTATTTATTTATCCCAGTCAGATAATCTACATCTGTTTTGAATATTTAGCCTATGTTTGGGAAGTAGATTTTGTTACTTTTTTGGTTAAAATAATTATAAAAAATAAAATAAGTTTTTTAGTCTAATAAAATAAAACATCACATTCAATCATAATTATTATATTCTTTCTCTCATAAAAAAATCAAAAAAATTAAAAATCCTTCCAAAATCAAGCTTTTTAGCCTTATGTTAAAATAGCTAAAAAAGTCAAAAAATCAAATCACTTCCCAAACAAAACCTTAAATAGAATATCTATAGAACTCTATTCATTTACAGTAAATTAACTATCATACATTGAAGAGCAAGGTTAAGGATATAAAAAAAATTATCAAAATTTTTAGTAACTAACTATGTCATATGTGTATAGGACCCATATTTGTATATTGAAAGCTTTTGGGAATTTTTTTTTTTAGTGGCTTTGACTTTCTAATTTTTTTTTGTAAGACGAAAATAGTTTCTTTTTTTTTTAGTTGAATAGATAATTATGAGAAAAAAAAAATTGATTGACATGTAAAATGTGATATTTTTTAACTTTTTTTTATTTCACCTCAAACGGGGCTAGAATTTCCTGCATATAAGATGAGCCTTTCTAGAATACACACCCTCAAAAAGGTGTATGTCGTATGTAAATTATAATATTTGTGATATTAATTTATTATAAATGTTAATTAAATTATTTTCAATCATAACTGTACGGGGACGAAATATCCTCTACTTTCCGTACTCCTTGAATGTCAAGCTTCAGGTGAAGGCGTCTATCTCTGCAACACAAAAATGGTGAGCTGCCCGGCGGTAGTGCGCCGGAAAGACCCTCCGACGATCAAGTCAGATCCAAAGGAAGGAGACCATCAAACGAGAGTGTTTGTGAGAGTGAATTCGCATACCTCTAACGTTCATCTTCCTCCCTATTTCTAGGCTGGCCATGCAATCCAAGATTGTGCGCGCACTACCTCTGCTATTCTTTCCTGGACAGGTGGCAGTGCTCGCCTCTCACCACCTTACGCGTGTAAAGGTTTTGTCCTTCCACCAGTACACTCAGAACTGTCTAACAGTATTGAGGCGTGCGTGGAGCAGATGTCCTCTCCTTCGCGCCATTGGCCCAGGTGGCACACATAACCGGAGTACCACAACCGGTCTATCACTTGTGGAGAGTTGCTATCACATGCCCCGGCCATGATCGCATCCATGGTATAGCTCGGGCTACTTCTTAACTCGGTCAGTATCCGCTAACTCGAGCTCCGCCTAACACGCGTGGTCACAGCTCGGCTAGGCCAGCTCGTCTCGGTCCGCTCAACGCCCCATCAGGTGCAAGTCGGGCCGCCAATAGAGGAGTTAGCTTCGGCAGTGCAATCCGTCAAGTTTCACGTCGCCTCATTGCATCGTTCGATGGAAATCTTCCCTCTCAATAACTAAAAAAGATAATGAGTCATAATGAAAGACATTTTCGATCATAATTGAATCATAATAAAGTCATAATTAACACCATAATAAATCATAATTAAATAGTACAAACATCATAGATAGGGGTGAGTATGGTTCAGTTTAGCTGTAAACCAAAACCAATCCATTACTTACAATTCCATCAAATTTAAAACCAAATTAATTCATGAAAATCTTGGAACCAATATGAACCGAACTACTAATCACGGTTTGGTTCGGTTCAGTTCAATTTGGAACTGTAGATTTTAAAACAATAATGTTACATTCACTGAATTTGGTCTCGCTCGAATTGTCCGAATTTGTACAACTTGATAGTCTGAGAGGTTGTCTGGCCGGTTATCCGGGAGGATGTTGGTCGAGACATTGGTTGACAATGGTGATAACCGGGTTGACAATGATGGCCAGTCATCCAGCCACGTCATTCGAACATAGTCGGGCTCTCTCTATTTCAGTGGACGAAACATTTTTAAAAAAAAATATATTATCATTATTTACAATATGATCTCAAAATATTATTCATAACTAAAGAATTGTTTACATGATTGTTTCTATCACTATACAAAAATATATTTATAATAATAACGAGTTATAATTTATATATATATATATTTAATATTAATAAAATATTTTAATATTTACATTTGGTAACAAATTATATATAATCCGAACGGTCTGATTCAGTTCTAACTGAATTCGTAATTATAAAATCATGGATCGAATCGTGAAGTATGATTCATCTATTTCAAAATTCAAAACCGAATCGTGCATTAAAAAAACAGACAAAATCGTGAGATTTGATTTGGGCCGGACTGATTTATAATTTTTTTTAATTTTATACTCAAATCTAAACATAAATAGGACATATGATATACACCCATAAGTGCTTTCTTCATAGCCAATTGAACAACTGTCTAGTTTCCACTAAAAAACTTTTAATCAGGAGTAATATTTCAGAAGTTTGTTGCTTTTCCACCCACACAAATCTATCATTTTGAGGTAGAGGATCCACTTGTGTGTTTGGTTTGGCCCAAAATCTCATTTGTTAATGTTTTTGTTTTTATATATTTTTTTTAAAAAAAAGTTGTTTGATATTTTCGTTTTAAAAAAAATAAATTGATTTCAAAATTTTAAAAATTTTAAAAATGCAAAAAATGTATTTTTACTTATTTTTAAGACAAGTTTTTAACTTTTTTTTTCTCATATCTCCCACCTTCGAACACCACTCATCGCTGCTGCCACCATTATTGGCCACTGACCACCACCACCCACCATCGGTGGATAGCAAGCTCTGGCCAACCTTCGGCAACTCTTCGTGAGTTGGCGGTCACCATTGTAATCTTCGCTTAACTTTCAATGATATCGATCACTAACTTCAACAAACACCTTTAGCCAATTGTCACCATCGATCCCCACATCCATTCACCCCCATCTTCGGCTACCAACTTCAATAACTCATTAAATATATTTCTCTTTTTTTATATTTTTATTTGTTTTCAAAAAAAATTTATACACCAAACAAATTTTTTATTTTATTTTTTTATAAAAATAAATAAAAAGCATGTTACTTATTTTTTGTAAACTAAAAATTCAAAACTAAAAACGTTAACAAACGGGCCTAACTATTTCTCATTCCATACCAAAAACCAAAATAGCTAACTCATCCAAGACCAATTGAGAATAATTTATGGGGAGGTTTTCTTTGAAATTTGAAAAAAACGTAAATAGTTCCACATTTTAAACATAATTACACAAAATTTTCTTTTAGTATAGTTAAAATGACTGAAATTAATCCATTTAGTGCATAAATATTAAGGTCTTGTTTGTCAAAACTTAAAAAAGTTAAAAAGTCACTATCCTATTTAAGTCACATCACCTCTCTATCACATCATTTCAAATCCAACCCATATTTAATCCTTATTTCATAAAAAATCAAAAGATACATTTATTGAGATCATTCCAAACACACCTTAAAACAATAAGAATAAATATATATTTTAATAAGAAGTAGATAATATCACTTTTTCATTTATACAACTAAAGAATTACAATTACTTATAAAAAAATGTTTTAAATATTTATGTGATTAAAATGTTTAGAGAGGTGAGTGTAAATATATTTTACGGTAAATTAAATTAAAACTAGTAATGTTGGACCACACGTGTTTCAAGCCCTTACGGGCCAACTCACACGTGCCTCGAACCGCTGACTATTACGCCTAAAATTTGCAATTGGTCGTCGCTGCTGCTGATCTCATCCAGAAATCGTTTCGACGTGGCAGATCTTTGCCACGTCGAATTCCGGTCAACTATAAAGGCTAACAAACAACGCCCCTAGTCCTCTCTCTCTCTCTCTCTCTCTCTCTTATCAAGCCCACCCACCGATACTCAGAGACCTCTTCTTCTCATCCGTTGTTTGTAGAAAGAGAATCATCAAATCAACACCTACACATGGACTAGCTTGTATGTATATATATATATATGTATATGCATATCTCTCTATCTCTATGTATGTATGTGTCCATCCAGAAGCTTCTCTCTCTCTCTCTCTCTCCGCCGAACGACAACATAGAGAGAGAAAGGCTCATGTTTCACAGCTATGAAAGCCAGAGTTCTAGAGAGAGAAATAGACACAGCGAGAAAGGTTAATCTGTTTGAGTCACAAAACAAGAGTTTTAGAGAGAGAAAAGAGAAATTTCTGTAGAGAGAGAAAGAGAGAAGGAATTTTGTGGAGCTGAGGAGGAGGTAGGGTTTGTGAATTGCGGAAAGGAAAATGGGGACGCCATTGTTGGGGCGAGACGGAGGAGGAGGAGTGGCGGTGTTGTCCGGGGCGGTGAATCCGGTAGATTCGTCGTCATCAAAGGCGTGTTTGGACGATTCGGTGCTGAAATCTCCAATTCTAATATTTCTCTACTTTCACAAGGCCATAAGGTTGGAGCTCGACAAGCTTCAGCGATCGGCCATGGCCTTAGCGACTGGCCAATTAGCAGATATACAGCCCTTGGTCGAGCGGTACCATTTGGTTAGGTCAATTTACAAGCACCACTCCAATGCTGAAGATGAGGTCCGCCTTTGAATTTTCCATCTTCCTTATTTTTTGAACGAAAGTGTTTCAAATCCGTATAATTTGATTACTGTACTAAAATAATCTTTAATTTACCCTAGCTTACTTCATTTCGTTTTGTAGATTTTGTTTCGTTACTGTTTCGTTATTTGTGCTACCGTATTTACAATAATTTCTGATATTCACAAGTATATTAACATTGAATGTGCTAATTTGCTGTTTCAGGCGTTTACTTTTGTATATCTACGTACAAAATACAAAAAAAAAAACATATTTATTTATGTGTCATAAAATTTTCAGTGTGATTGCTGAATTTTTTCATTCTAGTTTTGCATTGCTGATGATTTGTCATAAGGTTTCCTAATTCTAATGCTGTGTTTGGTTGGAGAATTTGGGGAGGGATTTGAAAATGGAAAGGGAAAAGGTGTACGAAACTAGGTAAAATGTCGGTATATTTTATTTTTATTTCACTTACTTTTTTTTCTTTCCCTTTCCAAATCCTCTAACCAAAGACAGTGTAAAGAAAGATGATGTTTGTTAATTATTATGTGTATGATGATAGTTGGTTATTGCCTTCTTTATGCTCTAAGGAATGAAATAGAATAAAGTGAAATGAAGAAGTTTAAATTCCATCACTTCCTTGCCAAAACTACTTGTACTAATGATTTGGTTTTACGTCGGTTTCTAGTTTTGGAGTCAACAAGATCCCATCATTGATTCGATGTGTATGATGTCGTTTCTTGATTTATTCTGATCAATTTGTTTTTGTGCACGTCATTCTATCCACGTGATTCATGGACTCTTTAAAGCCTTTGTCTCTTGCGGAAGTTACGCCTTTACTAAGATCTTTTATATAGGGGTTGGTAATAACTGCAGCATTTGGATGGATTCCTAATTTTTTGGACGATCTTCAACAAAGTTTCTGCAACATCCATTTTTGACAGTCATGATCTTTTGTTTGCATTCGTGGAGAGAGAATCCTTGAGACTTTTGTTCTCGAAGAAGAATGGTAAAAATAATTTATCAGTAGTGGTAGCCTGCTTCCAAAATTGGAATCCTCAATAACCGACAGTTTTTTGTGTATGGGTTTAAGGACAATTTATTGGAAGCGGCATTAATTAGAATTACTGGCGGTTTTAACTAACTGCCACACATAAAACATCAAAAGTGTTGTTAATTCTTTTGCATAGTAAGCAGTCGTCATGATTGCTCTTACTGGTGTTTCATTGAACCTTCA
Organism: Camellia lanceoleosa; assembly: GCA_025200525.1. NCBI lineage: Eukaryota > Viridiplantae > Streptophyta > Magnoliopsida > Ericales > Theaceae > Camellia > Camellia lanceoleosa. Next base: position 8,633,723 of record CM045772.1, read on the forward strand.
CAACGCTGCACAGAAATGTCAAAATGATGCCATTGGGTGCAGTTTTTGCAGATCATGATCGGTATGAGTTTAAGCAAAGTTCTTTGAAACTTGCAGTAATTAGTGGCAGTTTAGACAAACCACCGGTGCAAGTGTCACGATTCACCCCATTTGTAGTGGACCTGGTGGTTTATGTGACAGTTGCGGCCCATGCCGGTATGACTAAACATGGGCACTTCTAGTTGCAATATGATGAATGAACTTTAAACTTCTCTATGCTAGCACCAAGCTTGAATAATGTGAATGGAGCCATATCAGTAGAATGCATATGGGACCTACTATATGATAGGTCTCCCAAGCATTAGATCCCTGCACCTAGCATTAGTATGATTTGATTTTTTATTTTATTTTTGTGACATTTACTTTTAAGTGATTCTGTTGAGACTCAATGCTGCTAAAAGGATTTGATGATGAGTTAAAATTTACAATCAATATTTGATATAATAATTTTCTTATCCGACTTATGTTAATGGACTGTTGGAATTAACAGTCAATTTTGTGGTAAATGCATCATTTTGGTAATGGAGAGGTGCTTGTTTGGTCATAGTTGACATGAGATATTTTCATACTTACACAGTCTTCTTACTTCTATTTAGTGAATATAATTTTTGTATTTAACTAGGCATACTAAAAATGATTTGAATACCATAAGTCTGTTCTAAAAGCTTATAATCCAGAGCCGGCATGTTGGGGATGAGTCAATTCTCTGTATTGTTAGAAATCTTACCAAATGCTCAAATATGTAACCCCCTTATAAATCAATGTGACTAGGAGCTTTTGCAGTTTTAACTTTCACTCTATACAAAAGGTCTCAAAGAGAAATTATGAGAGAATGAGTGACATATATGAAACCTTGGACCACTTGGAGCTTTTGCAGGTTTAACTTTCGCTCTAAACAAAAGTCTTGTGGGAGAACTGAGTGATATAAATGAAACCTAGATAGCCAGGGAAAACGTTTAATCAATAAGAAGAGTACAACACTTTTATGTAAAATAATATGTTGAGTCAATGATGGATTCCATTTAGTAAATTGGCGTTTGATAAAGTCATCCATTTGTTGAGATGCAACTGAAAAAAAGAATGGAATTTAAGGGTATGTTTGGAAAGATTCTACAAAATTTTATTCTAAGAGATACAAAAAATCAAAAGATAAATGGAAAAAATTGTCTAGTTCTCTCTTCTTGAATTTGTTTTCAAAAGGTAGCCAAAAACACCTGTAGTTTGAGAACACTAGAATGATGATCTATTTTGTGTTCTATTTTTTCTAGTTGGAAATACTAAAATCTAGTACAAAAATTTCATTGCCTAAGAAAACAGGCTTAGAGTCCTACCAGACCTAGCTCAGCCTTGTGTCTTCATTAATTAGAGTCGGCTACGTGAATCATTTTTCTCCATTACGGTCTATCAAGAGCTATATGCTCAACTAAATTAAATAAATTCATATATTTTTTCACTACTACATCACATGTTAGCTTAGGTCTTCTCCTCCCCATAACATATCTATTTATGCCTATGGTGATCTTATCACTCTTCCTTACTGTTACATCTATAAGTCTTCATTATACACTATCAAATCATTTTAACCTATTCTTTCTCAATTTATCTTCAATAGATACTACTCTTACCATTTTACTTAATATATATTTCTAATTCTATCTTTCCTAAACTTAAGAGAACTCATTTCCAAAAATTGTACCAAACAACTATTAACTTCTGTTTATTTTTTTCTTTTTCTTTTCCCTGTTTGGATATTCAAAGAGACCCAATTATTAATTGTTCTAGACAAACAGTTAACTATTGAAATAGACACAACATTTGAGGGAACCCACATTCAAATTTAAAAATAATGCACAAATTATAGCTCATATAAAGCATTTGTATGATCAATAGCTGCGAACTATTACATGCGTAGAATAAGGTCTCATTTGTCAACTATACATTCTAGCCAAAAAGTCACTATAAGTTGTCACATCACTCTCTCTACTTTTCTGCACATCTTTTCGTAAAAAGTCAAAAAGTTACTAAAATAGCCTGTTTCCAAACGAGGCCTTATATGTTTTCAAATTGTTCTTCAGTGTCTTTATGATCAAATTCTGATGCGTACACAAAATGTAGTTTTCTTAATTTGATTTTCCTGTGTATGGTTGGTCATCTTTTCTAAGGAGATTGTTGATGGGGAGTGGAGACCAGTTTTTTTATAACACAGATCATTTGCTGCATTTTATCTTTTGCTATAATGTTTCCAGGAGCAGTCTTTTTGCTGTTTACATAAGGCTTGACAGCATGAAAATTTTCAACTACAGGTCATCTTTCCAGCTCTTGATATACGCGTGAAGAATGTGGCACAAGCATACTCCTTAGAGCACAAGGGAGAAAATGATCTTTTTGATCATCTATTTGAGCTGCTAAATTCTAATAGACAGAGAGATGAAAGTTTCGCTAGGGAGTTGGCATCATGTACAGGAGCCCTTCAGACATCAATTAGCCAGCACATGTCAAAGGAAGAGGAGCAGGTAGCATTTCATTGTGTGCCTTTTCTTTTGCTTGTCTCATGTATTTTGAACCATCTCCTGGCAATATTTTTTACTACAATTGTGATATACCTTAATAGAAGAATGGCTAATGACATTAAATCATGGTGTACATTTTCCCTGAACATGTGCGTTTGATGTTTATATTTTAAAAAATAACTAAGTTACATATGGCTTTCTATTGTGTCATTCTCTTCATTTTGTGGATGATTCTGAAGTGTTTATTCTTTTCTTCTTTATATTATTATCATGGCACTTCTTAAAACTACATTATACTTATACTATATTCTACGGGACTTGAATGGATGACACTGTTTTGTTGGACATCTGCGAGAGAATATATGCAGGTGCTTGATATACTGCTAAACCAAACCAAATCTTAAATTCCATCAAATGGGGTCGGCTACGTGAATCCTTCTTCTCCACTCGCCTCTATCAACGGCTATTTGGTTAATTAAATTAAGGAGATTCATATCTCTATTTACTACACTAGCTTATGTTAGTGTTTGGGAAGTTGCTATTGTAGTAGGCTATTTTAGTTTTTGGCTATTTTAGTAGACTAAAATTTTTGTATTTGGGAAGATAGTTGAATTTTTTTTGTAATTGGATGTGATGTTTGTGAGAGAAAAAGTGAAATAATTATGGGTTTGTTGTGACATCTTGTCTTATTGGCTATTTTAGCCTATTTTGTCATTTTGTGGATTTTAGCCCAAAAGCCAAAAAAAGGCTTTGCCAAACACCGCCCTATGTCAATTTAGGCCTGCCCCTGCCCCTTCCCCTTTCTTTAATATTTCTATCTACCGTCATTGTATCGCATCTCTTCACTATTGCCTTTGTTAGTCCCCATTGTATATGATCAAACCATCTCAATGTATTCTCTCTCAACTTATTTTCTATTGGTACTACTCTTACCTATTCATGAATATACTCATTCTTAACTCTATATTTTCTAATCTTTCCACACATCCACCTTAGCATTACTCATCTTATCTGCATATTGTTTCTTAATTGCCCAACATTCCGTATCATACAACGTCGTTGGTCTAATAGCCGTCCTATAGAACTTTCCTTTTAGTTAGTAGGTACTCATTTAATGCACAGTACTCCAAATGCATTCCTCCACTTAAGCCACTATGCCTTAATTCTATGGACCACATCCGCTCCAATCTCCCCAGTCGTTGTAATAATTGATCCTAAATAACGAAAATGTTCACTCTTAGGTAGTTCTGCTTGATATATTGCTGTGGACAAAATATAGGTAACACTAATCAAGTTGCGGACAAGATATAGGTAACACAGTAACACTATTTAAATGATGGTCAAGAGGTATGCTCCACCCAATTATTAGGCAGTGAGGTTCTTATCTTGTTTTTCATAAGAGATTTCTCTCTATTTCATACTGGATTAAGGCCTTGTGTGTGTCTACATGTGTGCTGCTGTGCTAGAGAGAGAGTGCGATATTGGAATATACATCCACACTAGTTTTTTCTATTCATTATGTAATGGCATTTTTTTTTTCCTTGGATAAATGCATTTTTTGTGTAAATGCATATTGAATTGAAACCACCAATATTTTTGGTTCTGTTATTTCCTAGTCTGATCAGTTTTCCATATTGTACCACAAAGAACTTGCTTTTGTTGTACAATTTTGGGAGAGTACTGAAGTTTGTATCTGATGTCTTTTTTACTATAAAATCACAATAATCCATATAATGTTACTGAAGATGTGTTTTAGTTCCCAAAATTCATTCAGTGTTATCTTCACATAGTGATGGCACAACCCTTAATTGGATGGGGCCGCATTATCTTCTTTGGAAGCCTGTGGTGAAGCCCATGAGTCCATTGACTTTAATGTTTGTGAAACTCATTATCCTCTGAGATATTTCTTATTATTTATCTTTTGGTTTTTATATTCTAAACTAAAGCAAAAATGTCTTGAATTGTTTTGATTTTCTTTGATTATGACATGTTTTCCCTCACTGCTTGCTTATTGAGAAGTTTTTTTTTTTTTTTTCCTCCTGCTCAGCTTAGCACCGACACAGAAGTTTGTGAAACTTGGCTTGCTTTGAGACATGTTTCATTTATTTATTTATTTATTTTTGATATTCTTAACTAAACAAAAATGTCTTTGGTTCTTCTGGTTTTCCTTTGATTATGGCAGGTTTTTCCCTTGCTCATTGAGAAGTTCACATTTGAAGAGCAGGCATCATTAGTTTGGCAGTTCTTGTGCAGCATTCCTGTGAATATGATGAAAAAATTCCTTCCCTGGCTTTCATCTTCTATTTCACCTGATGAGTATCAGAATATGCTGAAGTGCTTGCGTAAGATAGTCCCAAAAGAGAAGCTTCTTCAACAGGTGAGGTCTCAGTACATCAGAACCCTAACTTATTTTCTTGGTCTTCTTTTTTCTTTCTTGGATACATGAACCTGACTGATAGTGTCATTTATTGAAGGTTATCTTTACCTGGATGGAAGGCAGGAACAGCAGTAACACAATTAGAAGTGATGATGGTGATCCTCAGATCCAGAGTTTAATGAATTCTAGTGCTAGTGGCAAAATAACCCGTGAAACAGGGAAAGTAAATTGTGCATGTGAATCTTTCAAGAGTGGGAAGAGGAAATTTTTTAGGTCAAATAGTGATGGTTCTGATACATCTGGGGTGCATCCTATCAATGAAATATTGCATTGGCACAATGTTATTAAAAGAGAGTTGAATGAAATAGCAGAGGAAGCTAGGAAGATTCAACTTTCTGGAGATTTTTCTAATTTAGCAACCTTTAATGAAAGGCTCCAGTTTATAGCTGAAGTTTGTATATTTCACAGGTATAATTAGCCCTCTCTTCTTTAGACCATTGGATCTTTATGCTTATGCAAAATACTGTGTTCCTTTTTCTGTTCGCACATTTTCATAAGAGAGGACAGAGATTTCATTCTCCTTGTAGCTACTGCCTACTGCAGTGGTTAGTGTCATTCAAAGAATGGTTGATTTCTTTAGAAGGAAGTATCATTGTCTAACATAGAAGTAATTATGGCTACACTTGTTTAGAATTTTTTTATTGCTATGGTATTGGAGGGAATTACTCAGATGATGACCATGTGATCCTAAATGTTCCCAAGTTCACTCAGTGCATGCATATATCTTCTTATGTTCACTAAGAGTGTATATTTACAGGGTTAATTACACTTATCACCCCTACACTTCCACCAAAATCTCACTTTTGTTCCTTCTCTTTCAATTGTGACAGTCAACACCCTACACTTTAAGCCGAGTTGCAATGTCACCCTTCTATCCATTTGCCATTAAAACGGTTGATGGAACTTGTCATCTAAAATATATGTGATAGTTTTCTCATATGGTTAGCACCCTTACACTTTTACTAAAATCTCACTTCAAACCTTACACTTTCACTAAAAATTTCACTTTACTCCCGCTACTTTTAATTTTCATTAGCATCATTGACGGTAGATGGACGGAAGGGTGAAATTGCAACTTGACTAGAAGTGTAGGGGGTTGACTATTACAATTGAAAGTAAAGGGACTTAAGTGAAATTTTGGTAGAAATGTAGGGCTACTAAGTGTAATTTACCCATATATATATTATCTGTCAACAAGTACTGGTGTAAAAATACTAGAGATGATTTTGCCAATACTGTTTTAGAAACATTTTCCCACTTTAAATATCAAAATGACCATTTTGCCATGTTTTTTTTACAGTATAGCTGAGGACAAGGTCATATTCCCTGCAGTAGATGGAGAACTCTCTTTCTTCCAGGAGCACGCTGATGAAGAACGTCAGTTTAATCAATTTCGTTCTCTGATTGAAAATATTCAGAGTGAGGGATTCAAATCTTCTTCAGCTGCTGCATTTTACGCAAAATTGTGTTCACATGCTGATCATATAATGGATACCATACAGAGACACTTCGAAGATGAGGAAGTTCAGGTGAGCTTTCCTTGATATTGCGATAATCCTTTTCGGGGAGATGTTTGGTGACCAGTATCAAGTTATGCCCTAAACCTGGTTCCTGTTAATTTAATTAGACGTGCATGACTTAAAACAAAGTTTCCATGGGAGGGGAAGTGATAACTTCTGAAAGTACTCAGATGAAGATGAAATTAATAAGCTTTATGACTATTCCCTCCATGGTTAATTTGTATGGTGGTGCATGACTTGAAACTTGGGTCATCAAACATCTGCTTCAATCCTGAGAGGCACCTTCTAAGCTTTCTGCACATTTAGGTTCTTCCACTTGCTCGAAAGCATTTCGGCTTCAAAAGACAACGGGAACTTTTGTATCAAAGTCTGTGTGTTATGCCGTTGAAATTAATTGAACGTGTCTTGCCATGGCTGGTTGGATCGCTGACTGAAGATGAAGCCACGGATTTCCTTAGAAACATGTATTTGGCAGGTTCTGTACCAATTCAGTATAGTTCTTTACAAAAAGACAATCAATGTATAACAAGTGTGGTGATGCTTATTTTATTTTATTTTCTAACTGGTGGTAATTCTGTAATTCAGCTCCAGCATCAGATACTGCTCTGGTAACACTTTTTACTGGTTGGGCATGCAAAGGACGTCATCAGGGTGTATGTTTGTCTTCTAGTGCAATTGGTTGCTGTCCTGTGAAAAAATTCACTGACATTGAAGAAGATTTTGTTCGATCATTCTGTTCATGCCCACTCTTAGTTAAGACAGATGAAGATGAAAGGCCAGTCAAGTTTAAACATCTCAATGCCTTGCAAAAACAATGCTGTACATGATCCTTCAGAGACTGTGAGTGATGATAATCTGTCTTGTAGAGATCGGACTTGCTGTGTCCCAGGTTTGGGAGTAAGCAGTAATAATCTGGGGTTGAGTACTCTTTCTACTGTAAAGTCTTTGCGTTCCTTATCCTTCAGCTCCTCTGCTCCTTCTCTTAATTCCAGTCTTTTCTGCTGGGAATTAGATAATAGCTCTTCTGACATTGGCCGAGCAGTGCATCCAATTGATACTATTTTTAAGTTTCACAAAGCCATACGCAAAGATTTGGAGTATTTAGATGTTGAATCTGGTAAACTTAGTAACTGTGATGACACATTCCTCCGCAATTCTCTGGAAGATTTCGCTTGCTTTGGGGCTTATATAGAGCTCATAGTAATGCTGAGGATGAAATAGTTTTTCCGCATTGAAGCCAAAGAGGGACTTCACAATGTTAGTCACTCATATATGCTGGACCATAAGCAGGAAGAAAAATTATTTGAAGATATATCTTCTGCCCTTTCTGACCTTTCACACCTTCATGAAGGTTTGAAGGGGGCTCGTATGATAGAGGATTTAATTAAAAGAAACATCGAATTTGCTGCTGACCATGGTAGTGATAGTATGAGAAAGTACAGTGAACTAGCTACAAAGCTTCAAGGCATGTGCAAGTCAATAAGAGTCAGCCTAGATCAGCATGTTTTCCGGGAAGAACTTGAGCTGTGGCCATTGTTTGGTAAACATTTTTCTGTGGAGGAGCAGGACAAAATTGTTGGTCGGATTATTGGGACTACAGGTGCTGAAGTGCTCCAATCAATGTTACCTTGGGTAACATCTGCACTTACTCAGGATGAGCAGAATAAAATGATGGACACATGGAAGCAAGCAGCCAAAAACACAATGTTTAATGAGTGGCTTAATGAATTCTGGAAAGGAACTAAAGAATCATCCTTACCGCCTGAAACAGCAGGAGGTAGTAGTTCTTATAAAGGTTTATGCTATGCTTATAGTGTTGTTCATTTAATGGTTTAATGAGTGCATCGCTCTATGTTCATTTACTGGGGTTTGATCTTGTAGTGTGTTTCATGTCTATCATTTATGGATAGCATCTTGGATTGAATTATATTAATGCATTCGACATTACTTATAGGTATTGATTCTCGGAAAAACTTGGACTTGAGTGATCAGATGTTTAAGCCTGGCTGGAAAGATATTTTTCTCATGAATCAAAATGAACTGGAGGCAGAGATTAGAAAGGTTTATCGTGACTCAACTCTTGATCCAAGGAGAAAAGCATACCTTGTTCAAAATCTTATGACTAGGTTTGAGCCAGTTACAGTTACTGCTATAATTTGGACTAGAGCCCTTTTAATTAGCTCATATGTTTATATTTATATGGTTAGTCGGTTATGAACTTTATAATGATGCTTTCTTTTCCTGGTTGAGAGTCATGCGTAACCAGTTTCTTGGTTTGTTTTAGTCGCTGGATAGCCGCTCAGCAGAAGTCAACTCAAGCAGTGGAAGGTGAAACTTCTAATGGTGAAGGTATACCAGGATGCTCACCATCATTTCGAGATCCAGAGAAACAAGTCTTTGGGTGCGAACATTATAAGAGAAACTGTAAACTTCTAGCTGCTTGCTGTGGGAAGTTGTTTACTTGCAGGTTCTGCCATGACAAAGTCAGTGACCACTCAATGGATAGGTAATTTTCTGATTATGTGCATAAATTTCAGGTCAGGTTTCCATTTACATAATTTTTTTATTTAATCTTTGCAGGAAAGCAACAGCAGAAATGATGTGTATGTGCTGCCTGAAAATTCAAGCAGTAGGACCTATTTGCACAACACCTTCATGCAATGACCTTTTAATGGCAAAGTACTATTGCCATATATGCAAGTTTTTTGATGATGAGAGGTAGACAAGCTAATTAGAGTATCATGTACATAAGTTCTTCAATTGTTCAGGATTCAATTGGTGTTTTTATTATCTTCTTTGTTTGTTGTGATACATAGATTTTGAACTCATTAAGCTGCACATCTATATACAATCACACGGAGACTGCCAGTGCCATAGATTTACAGTGCTTTTAGGAAAAAGATCTTTTAGATCTCATTTTGTTTTTGTAAGAATTTTCTAATGTTGAATCTTTCTTGCAATTAATCTAGATCATATATAAAATATTTATATTCCTTAATGGATCTTTCTAAAAACAGTGGTTGGACTGTTGTTAATGCTTGGTTAATGCAGATGACGACATACTTAATAACAGTCCAACTTGTTCTTTCATGTTGATAATGGTAGAGATGCTGAAGAATATTAAGATTATTATTTCCTTTGATCTAGATCGAGCTTGAACTCTCACAATTATGTTCCATGTGGAAACTGAATTCGTAGGAGCCTCAAAGGGTAACAGATACTTGTTTATCACAAATACAAATTTCTGCTGTTTATTAAGGTTTTTTTTACCATCAATAATTAAATCTCACCTAGAAAGCATATTTAGTAGCTTAATTTGACCATGAGATTATGCATATTATGCATGAAATACTCCATAGTACCTTGTGAGTACCATTTTACCCTAGAAAATAGCACATATCTGCACCTTTTTTTGGGTGGATCACATATCGGCACCTGACACCCATATTTGAGTCCATAAAATATAGCTTAAGTTGAGAAGGGTACTATTTCTATGTTCTGCTAAACTTAAATATAGGTATCTACTTGTCTGTTATTAACTATCTTATTTTACCCAATTACATTGGATAAAACTTTCTACTATGGAAGAGAGTATTTGACAGCATAAAAGTTGTAAATTAAAAATTAAAACATCATCAATGGTGATTTAAGAGAATATAGACAATGTATTATATAATTATTAAGGAAGCAATCTGAGCATAAATATGATTCAATGATATAATAACATACTAAAATGGTATATATTTTGTTATATGTATTTTTATCTCTACTCTACATTTTATATATGCCTCAAGTATTGATGCTCCATATCTTTAATTCTAGGAATCTTACTTTTGTAATGTTAATGATTTACTTCTAAAGATGTTAAACAATATTACCATACATGATATGATACACCATTCAGAAAATAGGAAAACTAATACATGATTCATGTCCAGATATGATTCATAATGTGTATCTTTAAAAGATGTGCTTCACTTCCAGCATCATTCTATGTGCATGATATGCTTACATAAGAACAGCAAAAACTAGAGTTCACTAGACTTTGTTCTGTGATCATCTAAAAGCATTTGGACGTTTTTACTTGAGAAAAATTTGGCAGGTAGATAACTCATGTTCTCTTTACTAACTTAATAGAACTTAGAATAATTATTTTGCATTTTAGATGTTGCTTGTATGGACGTGTGAAAGCCTGATCTGCTCTGCTTCAATGATAATTACACCCTGCGTGGGACATCAATGTGTCATTTCAAACATGCATATGCGCACTGATAATTAATGGAGCACACTGTCTTACATTTAATTTTATTTGGTTTTTTCCATTTCACCTAGCCTTGTAAATGTTTGCTACTGTGCTCTATTTTTTTTCAGGATAATATTAGATAATTCCTGATCTTATAATGATTATTTTTTTCCTTCAGGACTGTATATCATTGCCCGTATTGCAATTTATGCCGGCTTGGGAGGGGTCTTGGTGTCGATTTTTTTCATTGCATGAAATGTAATTGTTGTCTGTCCTTGAAGTTAGTGAACCACAAATGTCTGGAGAAAAGTTTAGAAACAAACTGCCCCATCTGCTGCGAGTTCTTGTTTACATCAAGTGCGACAGTTAGGGGTCTACCTTGTGGCCATTACATGCATTCAGCTTGTTTTCAGGTCTCTATTCTTCATAATCTTTGATCATCTAAGTTCTACTTTTTCTTCTTCTTGCATATCTTTCCTCTTTAATTGCATGAAGAAGTTTTGAGGGAATGCTTATAAACATTGTCTTTCTTGATCTGTTAGGCATATGCTTGCAGAAACTACATCTGCCCAATATGTAGCAAATCTATGGGAGATATGGCGGTAAGAAATTTTTTAGCTCTTTTGCATTTTTTTTTTTTTTTTTGAGTTAGATAATGGATGTGTTTTGTAATGTTCCAAATGTGTTTTTCTTATTGATATATTGTTTTGGAGATGCATACTGAAATTGATGACCAATTGAAGATCTGTGAAGTTCCATGAGCAATATGGTTTTGAACATGAAAAAGTTAGCATGGAATTGCTCATAAAATCTTCCAGTAATTAGCAATGCTACCAATTTGTTCCAATCTTCATCAATGATTGTTTACTATTGAGAGAAAAATCTTTTGTTTACAGTCATTATTTAAATATTATTTTGCTTCTCAGGTTTACTTTGGCATGCTTGATGCTTTGCTGGCTACTGAGGAGCTTCCAGAGGAATACAGGGATCGTCTTCAGGTACTTTGCCTTCACTCTCTCTCTCTCTGATATTAGGTTTCATCAAGGTTTGCTGATTTGTAATCCTACTATTTCCATTTTTTAACTAAACCAATCTATACTTATTATATGGTGGCATTCCAGGATATACTCTGCAATGACTGTGAACGGAAGGGCACAGCACGCTTCCACTGGTTATATCACAAGTGTGGCTTATGTGGATCGTATAACACAAGGGTGATCCAAACCGAGACAAGAAGTTTTGAATGCCCTACTTCTAATCAATGAAAGGGGTCATCGTTTCTACAAAATATTATACAGATGAGAATGCATGTAAATACTTGTACAGATAACTCACGAAAGTTTTTCCCCCAATTTTAGTATCATTACCACGAGACGAAGTTACCATCATATCTGCTGAACCTTCTTCAAGTGTCGCTGCTTTTGAAATTTTGATTTTAATTATAAAATTGTTCTTTGAAAATACATTTTTATTTAACTGAAAATTAAAAAGCTAGCTAAAATAATTTGTAATTGGAAGAGTCCAAAAGCCAAAACATTTAGAAAAATAAAATGAGAAATGAAGAGACGTGGCTGCACGAAAACATTGTATTGTAGTGGACTTTATCCAGAATAAGCTCAAAGAAGGCAAAGAAGATAACAGCGAAAGCCCCCTTCCCATGCACAACCAAAACAATCACTTCTCAATTTCAAATATTTTCTTGCACTTGGCCTTTTAGTCAGCATATTTTCTAGTTATTTATCTCTTGCATTTGCATTTGCATTTGCAGTTGTTATTTGTTATGTATTTATTTGTTCTTTTTTATTCAGTTATTTTCAGCAATGGTAAATCTTAATTTTTACCTTCTACACATAAGAAACAAGTTCTCTAATGAGTAATTTGTCCCCATCAGCTACATATAATTGTCTGTAAAAATCAGTAGCATATATTTACTCTGTAATTACATTTGCACGATGTGCGACAGACATATGCTGGCAAAGTAATTCATTTTTGGGGAAACATTTTATCACTTTTCACAAGCTCTCTTCCCTTTGAAAATATTTTTACATTGTGTTTGATTCATAAATTTAATAAAAGATTTAAAAATAAACAGAGAAAATATAAGTAAAATATAATTATATTTCACAAGTTCACGGTTGGATGACTGAGCTGACTTCTCAGTCTCCAGAGTTGTTGTTCCCATTTCATGAGATGTGTTATGCTATGAAATCAGTAACTGCCTACCAATGTCATACTCTTCTAATTTCACCAACCAAGCCATTGCACTTTCCTACCACCTCATGGTTTTGCAACACCATTTTTAGCGATTGATCGAATAACAATACGGGCTTCATAATGGGCAGCAGCGCTTTTCTGGTCCATCGTCTAAATTGGAGCGTGCTGTCTAGGCCCTATGGACATACAAGGGTCCTATTTTCATGATTTATGCGGTTTATTTTGTTGAGCATTATATGTATATCAATCATAAAAAAATCAATTTGATCCAATATTTGTAACTCATTTGTTTTAAATCACTTATATTAAAAAAATAGACAATTTATTTTTAAAAATACATTGACCGTTAATTTTTTTAGAGACAAACTTGATAAAATAAAGAGGTTATAAATATCAAATCGACTTAATTTATTTTATAAATAATATACACACAGGGTCCAATATAATGAATAATTCAAATTATCGAAATTGAATCTTGGTGGGCCTCACAAATCTGGACAACACCCTCTGATTCATATTTAGAATGGAGAGAGGCTCAACTTTTGAAAATAAAATCAAAGCCTTTACCTGAATTGTAGCCCAAGTAATCTTGAGAGACACAGTGCTAATGTAAGTTTTAGATTCAAGCCAATAGGCAATGTTGAATTCAAACTACTTCAAAAAATATACATAATTTAAAGTATTATTAAAGGGTCTGGCTTCCACCGGGATCGGATCGACTGACCGTGTTAAGGTCTGTGGGGGCCATCACGGGTCCCGTTTTGAAAATCTGAACCGTTCAATGTATAGAACTCGTCGAGTACTATATGCCTGTTAAAAATCACATTGATTGGATATTGATAGCTATGTGATCAAATCAGTTTTGTATAAAAAAAAATGGACGGTGAAAAAATTAACGGTTGATAAAAAACTGTTTTGTTCACATAGCTATCGATATCCGATCAACATGATTTTTTATAGGCATATAGTACTCAACGAGTTTTACACATTGAACAGTTCAGATTTTAAAACGGGGCCCGTGGTGGACCCCCATGGGCCCAACAGCACGGTCCAGTCCGATCCTGGACTGGACAGAAGCCATGGCCTTATTAAAAATATAGTTAGAGATGTACGTAATTTTTTTAAGTAAATATATTATATGCATATAATATACATAATTTATTATTTTAATATAAATTTATTTGTCATTTTATATTTTTAAGTCTCATTTATTGTAAATTATTAATGTATTATATATTTCAAATATTTGTTGGTATTGTCATTATTAAAATTAGGGGGATGCACCAATAAATCCCAAATTAATAACTTATGCACTGTTTAGTCTTAAAAGTTTTCTTATAGACTGAAAGGTCCCATTACAATGTTAATAACATCAGATACAATGTTAATAACATCAGAGTCATGTTACAAACATTAGATTTCAAACGTCTAATGTTCATCAAATTTCAATAATGTTTGAAAATATAGGATGAAAAACATCTAATGTTCATCAAATTTCAATAAAATTTGAAATTATAGAATGAAACATCAGATCATTTACATCATTTACATCATGCTGATGTAAAAATGGGACTAAATGGAGCATAAGAAAACTTTTAGGACTAAATGGTTCAATGTTTCAAAAACTAGGACTTATAGGTAAATTTTCCTTAAAATTATAAAATTAATTTGTTCTAACCTTGTTTTTATCTTGTCCCTAAAGGCATCTTCAATGGTTCATATTTTTTTTTCATCAAATTTAAATAAAAACTCCATTTGATATCAAGTGTTTTGACACAGATTTTTAAAATTTCATTAAAACCGTCAATCGGCGGATAATCGAGAAGGATTGTCCGCGGTAGACCGGTCAGTGTAATTTTTTTACAAATTTTTGCATTGAGGTGGTTATCCAAGAGACATTCGGTGGTAAAAATTTAACAGATATGAATAATGATTTGATGAAAGGCACGTCCATTCTCAATTTAATGAAAGATTTGGTGCAGCAAAAAGTAAGTTTTTTTTTTAACAAATTTAAATTTACTGAATCATTTGGTAAATCATTGCAGATGGTCTAAGAATGACCATGGACTTGATGGTGCCCAAACAAGCTTAATATTTTTAAAATTTAAAAAAAAATATTTACCTCATAAGGTGATGTTGAATTCAAATTTTTTGTTCATTTAATTTTTAGAATGGGGCTTGAAACGAGAAGTTTTAGCCATTTATTATTATTTTATTTTATTTAGTTATAAAACAAACTAAAAAAATAAGGGTAAATTATATTTATATTTTTGAGATTTAGGTTTAATACATATTATTTCTTGACGTTTAAAAAATTACACTAGCTAATACACATTATCTCCTAATGTTTGAAAGTTACACTACCTATGTATCATTGTAATTATTTAGACAAAATAAAGATATTGAACTTATGTATTTTCTTTTTTATTTTATTTTGTTTTACTTTCTCTGTTTTTTTTCAATGTAATTACCTATATTTTTCTATTTATTGAGTAATATTAGGATTTCAAATATTTTATTAAATATTCTACTAAATGTCTTACATATAAGTGTGAGACTCACATGAGACTCACATAATATGGATCACATACTTATATGAGACATTTGATAGAATATTTGTTAAAATATTTGAAACCTTTAACATTACTCATTTCTATTAGAAGTTGTTGATTTTTATATAAGTAAAAATTTATAAAATAAAACTATTAATACATAAATAAAAATATAATTAATTAAAATATAATTGGACTAACATTAGAATTGTCCGCGTAATTTATCTAAAAAATAAACAGGTAGTGGTGGTGTTTGGGAAGTAACATTCTAAATTTTTTATCTCATAAAAATCACTAAAAGATAAAAGTTTTGCAAAACTAAAAAAAACACATCTAAACAAAATATCATATTCAATCTCATAATCATTTCATTTTTTCTCTCATAAACATCACATTCAACCACATAAAAATCTAACTATCTTTCTAAATATTAAAAATTTTTTATCTCATAAAAACCTACATCTACTAAAATCTACATAAAAATTCACTTTCTGAACACCCACAGTATATATTATTGGAATTAACAAGAACTCACTTGGCCATAGAAATCCTAACCTTACACGAACGTTAAAACCCCTCTCTCTCTCTCTCTTTCCTATATATACTTCCCGGCGAGTTTCATATATATAAAAAAAAAGGAAGGTAAAATTTATTTTCTTCTCCTTCTCTTCCTCTGAATCAAAACTCCAAACGTGTAATTGAATTCATATCACACAAAATTTCTAGAGAGAGAGAGCAAGCTTTGCGTTCTCAAGCTCTGCAATTCAATGCTCTTCTCTTTCTAAATAGAGTATTTATAGAGAGAGAGAGACAGAGAGACAGAGAGTAGAGGTTAATGGGTAGAGAACCAGGGAGATCGAGGCCTCTTCACAACTTCGCCTTGCCCCGCTTGAAATGGGGCAACCAGAGGTTCCTCAGATGCATGAAAATCGACAATTTGGGTTCCCAATCGGACGGCTCCAAAACGATCAAGCCCAGATCTCCGTCGAATGTACCGCCGATTATCGACGGTGTTGATGATAGCAACGGAATCGAGGCGGTCCGCGAGAAGCTCATGTTCGATCTCAGAGTCCCCGCCGATAAGATCAAGGACTCAATTCTCGAAGAGAAGGAGCTCGAGGATTCCAATTCGGCGGCGCGGCCTTGGAATTTGAGGACTCGGAGAGCGGCTTGCAAAGCCCCCAACGACTCCGGCGGCGGAGGAAAGGCCTTAACTGCAATGACGATGACAACGCAGCAGATGCAGATTGTTGTGGAGAAGAGAGAGAAGGAACCGAGAGCTAAGTTCTCGATTTCGCTTTCTCGAGAAGAGATTGAGAAAGATTTTCTGGCGATGGCTCGGATTAGACCGCCTCGAAGGCCCAAGAAGAGACCTAAGATAGTTCAGAGACAAATAGATGTAATACAATCTTTATTTACGCTCTCTTTTCTCTTCAAATTTGAGTAAAAAATTCTTTAAAATTTTGATATCATATAAAACACTCCAATGTTTACTCTTTGTTGTTCTTTTTTTTTGATCAAATCCTTTTAAACAATTCTAAATTTATCCTAAAACCTCTTTTAATCATTTTTTATATAAGAAAGTCATCTCCAATGTTGAAAATTTGGTGAATGATTTGGTTCATACTTGATTTAGTGAAAAACTTGTCTTTGAGCCATTTTTTCATCACATTTGAATTTGATAAAGAAAATAAAAATAAATTCATGATGGATTGGAGATGCTCTAAGAGCAAATTCAATTAGTTTTCACCTTTTGCAATTCAATTAGATGTAAGATCATCTTCAATCCTTACTCTTTTTTTCATCAAATTTGAGTAAAAAATTGTTGAAATTTTGATATCATATGAAACACTCCAATGTTTACTCTCTTTCTTTCTTTTCTTTCTTTCTTCTTCTTCTTTTTTTTTTTTTTCCATCAAATCCTTTTAAACAATTCCAAATTTATCCTTAAAAACCTGATGATGGATTGGAAATGCTAACTCTAAGAGCAAATTCAATTCGTTTCCACCTTTTGCAATTCAATTTCAGGAGCAACAATCCATCCTCTTCTTCTTGCCTTTTATATAGATGTACAGAGTTAATTATTGAGTTTGTGCGAATCTGATTTTTTATTTCTTTGCAGGCAATTTTTCCGGGTATGTGGTTGACAGAAGTAACACCAGATACATACAAAGTTCCTGAAGAACCCGAACCAGGGAAGGTAACATTTTCAATTCTTTTATCATTTTGTTTGATGACTTGTCCATTTTGTTGTGAATATTCAGATTATTAGCCTTGAATTTATTTATTATTATTGTTTGTGCAGGGGTAGAGATGAAGGGTTCAATGATTTATAGGAGTTTCTGATATTCAGATTGCTGACTGCTGGTGCAATGTGACCTAAATTAATGGTAATAACACACCGTCTATGTAAATTTGGAATTCAATAAGAATTAAGGTTGAAATTCCTGATGATGTGTTGTACTAGTTAGATTTATATTAGATGTTAATTTCATTAATTAATTTTGTTGCTTTATTCTTCTGGTTTTTAGAATTTATAAGTTTACTGGAGGATACATAGAATTCTAGATGGAAGATAGAAAATGTTGATGCACTTTGCGCATTTTATAATCTTATAAATGAATTTTTTTGAAAACAAATTCACTGCAAAAAGCTGAATTTATCATTTGTGTAAAGATAAAGATTTTCCTACTGAGGATTTGATGTTCCCTGTACCTAATTGTTGGTTTGCTGGTCCATTTGAGCAATATTTAAACAAGAAAGAGGAAATTCAATGACTGAATGACTTTGCTTGCCCGTTACACTAGCTGGAACTGGGTTGCAGATTTGTTAACTTATCATGAAATTATCTTTGGATTTTAATATGAATCTTGATCACCATTTAAGTTGATGTTAATACTGATTAAGAACTGGCTTTATCAATTTTAAAATATTTTCTGGTTGTGCTTTGTTGCACTAGCTGGAATGCAGTTACAGATTTGTCTTATTCTAGCAACAAGTGAGTTGCTTATTAGTTCTTTCTTAGTATTATTTAGCTTTATTTGGATTTTAATACAAAACTTGGTCACAAAGTTGGTTTTTAATACCAAGAACTGGCTTCGTAGTTGGAATGGGGTTGATTTTTGTTTTACTGGAAAGAGCTATTTTTTAGTATTATGCTTTATTTTTTTCAGATCTAATTTTTTATTGGTATGACATGCAATTATCCTGGTTTACATATATATATATATATATTTGTCATGAATGCTGTACAGTCAGTGTAATAGGTTTCAGCATGTTGTACTCAATTTTGTTATCATCAACGCCAACATATAGAAATTGCATTCAACAGCATACAAATGGCTGAAGAAAGATTAGAGCCAGTACAGATGACTACATGCTACTTATCAATTCCATTTGTTGCAACGTGAAGACAAGCTCTAAATCTTGCATGGGTGCTGTTTGCACCTACTCGGTGACCTAAATTTTCTCAGTTGTATTAGTTTCGTATATATTCCAGAATCAGAATGTTGTTAGGCACACTCAACACAGCATTTTGTAAAGATATCTCAACAAACAGTTGTGGTTCTAGGTTCTTCCGTTTTTAGATTTTTCTTTGTTTTCATGGTTTGGCCTAAAATATGGTGCAAATGCTTAGAACTTTGAGCTTAGTTTCATAACATTTCTAGTTTTTAGGCATCAAAAGAGGGATCTGCAGAATTTTCACAAATCTCTTCATTTATGCATCCCTCTTGAGTATGTTTTCTTGCTATGGATCGTCCCATAAGGATTCAAGTGGTTGAAAAATATCTTTTGAGCTAAAATAGGTCCTAATTTTTCATTCTCAAAGAGGAGGACAAGGTCCTTTCCCTTTGGTTGTTTATTGCTATCTTGTAACATGCTTATTTTCTTTTAAATGCTTACAGAGGAAATGGTGGGAGCCATATAAGTATTAAAGAGTCGATGAACCCACAAATGGCCAATATCCGGTAATACAGATATTGGGTTTTATGATTTCATTTACATTATCAAAAGGCCAACCACAATATCTGTAGTTTGAATTACCGTGGTGTCAATTCCTTTCTTAAATTCTTCAGTTCAAAAATGTCAGCTTGTACACTACATTTCAAAAGAGTGTGACATACTCCAATGTGCATATGGGTGAATTTTGTGATGCCTGAGTTTTGAGTCTTATCACTGCTTCATGATGCAGTTCCTCCCTCTATTTGGAAGGTGTCATAAATTAATGTGGTGTAATTATGAAAGAGAATTAATTATGATTTTTTATAATTCTTGTAATTGTTTGTGGTGAAAAATTTTATATCATTTAGTGATGTGAAAATTTATGTCATTTTGTTATTAATATTATGAATTTTTGTAGTGTAATTACAAAAAAAAAGACACCATATATATCATTTTAAAGATGTTTATTGCAGCATTTTCCTTTGTGATGGCCGATAAAAAAAGAATGTATAACTTACAAAGCATATTGTGTATATGTATGCAAAGGCATTTATCTTCACTGTTGCGATGGATGCATCAATATTCATGTATTTTATTTTTATTTTATTTTTTGGTGCGAACATTTGACAAATTGAGGCATCTTTTGTTCTCTCAGTTTCTTGGAGAAGGAGTGGCTCTGATGAATTAAGTAAAAATCTCACAATCAAAGATACATATAATATGGCCAAACCCAAACCAATGGACAAGCTTCCATCAAATATTTGATGAGTATATGCATTGGCATTGCTTTCATTCCCTTTGTCCTCTTTTATATTTGAGAGACATGATTCCCCCATCATATCTCTTTCTTTTCTTTTCTTTCTTTTTATTTATTTATTTTATTTCCTTTTTCTGATAAATAAAAAAACTAGCATTCTGGGGCAGTTAGTTGTATATTAATATTGAAATTGGATTATTTAATTTCTTCGCATGCATTTTGGACCTTAATTTTACTCTTCAGTCCTCCTCCTGGACCATCAGATTTGGTGTTAACTACTTGGGCCCCTATTCCCATTTCCCCTCCTCTTGTCTCATATTTGATATATATAATTGCTAAGGTGTCAGTATCAGCGTTTCCATGAGCCATAAGGTGGGTGTGTTGTGGTGTGGCGGCCATCGAATATGCATCTCATGGTCTTAGTATGCATATGTGTCTTCAACAATAATGGTTATGTTTTGGTCGACATTAGATTGTATCAGTTGATATATAAGTCTCAAATTCTGATGCATATGAATAGCTGATATATAAAATCTTGATGCATAATAAGTTGCTTGAGCGCAGTGTGTTGATCATCATGCTGCGCACAGTGACACTGTGGATGACTATCTTCCAACTTCCCAAGTTCACACATTTTTTGATTCCACAATCTGTTCCAACCCTTCCTTACTGGTCTGTCCAAAATAATTGCTAACAAAAAAAAATACATTAGCCAATTGTCACTGACAGTGACAGGAATTTGGTTATCATGTTCACAAATCTATATATTTTCAAGAATTGATCACACAATCACCGTGGTGTCACTGAGTGAAACTGAATCACTATTTTATTGTTATATAGTACACAAATAGTTTGATTAATTAACCAAACATCAACACCACAGGTTGTACAATTATTACATAATTAACTACATAAATTTTGGCATAAATAGTTATAGATTGGACAATCGGGAGAAAAAACTGTTTATGTATAACATTATTCTCACTACAACAAGTTGGATCTTGAATGACAAATTTTTTCTCTCCACAAAACTAATTTCGTCACTATAGATATTTGTAGAAAAGTATTTTCCTTGCCGATTTCGTTATTAAATGATTGTCACTAAAAAGCACTATGAGGAAAAATAATTTCGTCACCAATGAAATTATTTTAGTGACGAAATTTTTTGTCATCAATAAAACATTTTGTCCCAAAAAATTCTCATTTTCGTCACCAAATAGTTATTTAGTACCATATTTATAACTTTAGTTAACAAATAAATTTATCACACATGTTGATCATTGATGAAAAAATAATCTCGTCACAGAAAGATATAAAGTTGACGATCCAAAAGTTATACATGGGTGACAAATATATTTCATATCAAAAATATATATACGTGACAATTTTTAATCACCAAACAACAAAATCAATGAAATATTTCATATATAAGTTGCACTAAATTGTCACAAAAAATATTTATTAGCGACAAATAATCACTTTGTCATAATAACAAGTACAAATGACCAAAAAAGTTCGTCACTAAACTCGTTCCATATTTTATATTTCAATTTCAATTATTATTTCACAAATATCCCTGCTTATATCCCAATAGCCTTTTAAATATACTAAGAAATCTATTAGCTATTATATACCACTCCACAAAAAAAATTCACTAAACAATTTATATTATAAGTGAAAATATATCCATCAAACAAATTTAATAATAACCCATTAAGTATAATAAAAAAAACCATCATAGCAACTTCCAAAATGAACTAACGTAGTCTTAAAAAAAAAAAAAAAAAAAAAAAAAAAAAACGTTCAATCTTGATTTGCAACTAGAACTAAGCATCAGTTTAGAAAAAAAAAAAAATCAACAATTGATCTTGATTTGCAAGTATGCTTCCAAACGTCATTAAGAACCAATCTACAAAGAAAATAAACAAGGAAAATATTAATACATTATCAATTACATCTAAATTCATATACAAATAATTTTATTTTATAAACCAATTTAGTAGAAATACATATAACAATCTAAAACATCAAAGAGTTGAGGTGATATATCCTTGATGATAAAGCAACACGGATCACATAAGATGCCAAAAGATTGCAGGAATACCATATATCACTATTACCAATGCCAGAATATATATAATAACTCCAAAATATAATGTAGCATTGAGGTACATTTGATTCATTCAATGGGTTGATGACTTCTTCAATAAGGTAAATTTGATCGGTGGAATTCAACACTAAGAACCTTGTAAAACTTTTGGGTTGTACCATTAAAGCCCTTCAATGCCTTCTTGTTTATGAATTTGTACCCAACAATAGCTCCAAAATTTTTTATTTTTATTTATAAACATACTTGTGATTTTTTTGGCTCTTTTGGTTTTTAATTTTGGCTACTTTTGGCTAAAAATAAAAAATACTGAATTGTTTAAATTCTTGGCTTATTTTCATCTTTTTGCAATAAAATACACATTTTTACATTTTTTCAAATATTTAGAAGACGCCATGTGTTGTTAGATTTGTGTAATTGAACTCAATTATGTAACTTGCATTGCTACACAAATTAAAGGATCATTGAATTCATTCAAAATTGAAATTACAGATGTATTCATATAATCATAACACATAACAAACCACACAAACATGCTTTCCTTTTGCCATTCATCTACTTATATGTTTTAAGAGTTTCCAAAAAACTCTTTAACTATTACTGGTTTTACTATCAACTTGTCTATATAAGATTAATCCTACTCCCTTACGGAGTTTCACATGACTATGACCCGAAACTTGTAACCCTTTTTATTTTTGTGTGTGGCTATATTATAATTGACAAGAACATATAAAGCAAAACCTGAGATATCCTTTCACCTTCTTTCAATTGTATCTTATAAGTGGGGACAATCTTTTATTCCATGCAAATAAGAACAAGACTCAAATTCTAAGCTGGAAGCAACGGTTCGACATCATATTGGGAATAGCAGAGGGGCTTGCATATCTCCATGAACGTTCTTGAGTGAAAATTATCCACAGGGACATCAAAAGTGGGGTTACAGGGACATCAAAAGCTAGCAAATAATAACTCTATCCATGTCAATACAAATTGTGTACTCAAAGACTCTAGCTTAACAATCAAAAGTTCATTTCTACATGGCAAGGCCCTATTAATCACATCACTAACTTAGAGCAACTCCAACACTACCTAGCAAAAATATACAAAAAAATAAACACATAGTTTTGTCTCTACTTTGGTTAGTGTGTATTTTAACTAGGGTCATGCTAAGTAAGAAGTCACTAATGAATCTATTTTCATTAAATACATCTTGAATCTTGTTAATAATTAGTCAAACTGTTGTACTTTAACTAGTATATACTAACCAACATGAGAAAAATAAAAAGATAAAACAAGCGAGACTTACTGAAAAGGCGATGTCCGAGTTCATGGGATACCTCCTCCTCTAAATTGTCCTTTGAAACCTTGCTTCTTAAGAAACTCCATAATACTTGATGTCATCTCCAAATGCTCCACAATCGACTCATTCATCTTCCCTATCACATTATTTTGTGCTTGAATTTCCTCTTTTTGTGCTTGAATTTCATGTTTTTGTGTTGTAATTTCCTCATTTTGCTCTTGTATTTCCATCTGTAGATGCCTTACATAGTCACTATCAGTCGAAGCACTGGTAGTCTTGACAAAGAAGGAAGGCCTCAACCCAAGTCCTTTAACATATCCCAACCTTGGCTTGAGCAACTTCATAGATAGCTCTTCTGGAGTAGTTAGAACCACACCAGGTTGGGAGCAATGTTCAACTTGGATCTTTATCATATTATCCTATCATTTAAAAAAAAAATAAAAATAGAAAAGTGAATAAAGATACAATAAAAATTACAATCATCCTAATACAAAAGGTAAATATACATACATAATTCTTTTCGCACTCCGGAGAAATCCACTGCTTTGTGACATCATTAAAGTGTGTGGATTTGTAAACACATGGCAACTCTGGCAGTTGGCCCCCATTTGCGATTGTCTGATTTTTTTTGTTCTTCAACTAGTAAGTTAAATAAGAATGATGGTAGTAGAATCATCTTTAAAAAACAAAGGAAAAGAAATTAAAGAAGATGCACTGCTTTATGTACCCTAACTGGGAGAGATTTTGACCCACATCTATGCTTCGTCTTCAATTGTTTTCTATCGTCAATGTTAGCTTGTGATTGCTTCTGCAAGGAGCAAGTTCCAATAGAAAAATATATATATTAGGAAGACAAGGTAATTGTTAACAATAAATAAACATAAGAAAAGTTTACCAGCCGATTGGTATCATTCCACTTCCCTTCAATCAAGTTTTTCCATTTCTCAAGATCACATTCAGGCGGTGGGTGGCTTCTAGCATACTCCTCTCCCTTAGCACTCTTAAGGTTCAGGTATTGTATTCGTAGTTTGTAGGTGTCGGTGCTCAAGCTCTGTCCACACTTTGATTCACGGGGTTCCCCATGCACATGCCAGATAGTGTAAGTTGAAATAATCCCATGTTGCAAAGAAATGAATTTGAACAATTTGAAAATTTTGTCGAACAACATTCACACACTTTCGACAAGGGCACAAAATTTTACCATCTCGATCAATAATCGCCATTGCAAAATGAAGAAATGATATTACACCATCATAATATGACGACTTATCCTTCCATCAACTGCAACCTAGTGCAATCCAACTCTTGTCCATGTTCGCCATATCGAGTCAATTAAAGTTAGGTGAATAGGAAAACTTTTATATATAAAAAAGATCAAAAATAAAAATTTTAATTAAAAAATAATTTGAAGTTCAATGATTATACCGAGCTATACAAATGACAACCACACATAAATCACACAAGGAAATAGGCAAAGCAATTTAGCATAAAAAAATTGAATTAGCAGGTTAAACATTTAATTCATAATTTCGCATAAGTTCAACTAATTATAATTGACGAGGGTTTTTGACTATCCATTGCTAGTAACGTCTGAATTTACCATAACCCTCTATAATGATGTCACTAAGGCAAAGTCTTACTTTTTTGACAAGAATCGATCAGGCAATTTTTAATTTGATTTTTTCGATTTTCAGTTCAGTATCGATTCAAACATCTTATGCACCGAACTAAACCGAAACCGACCGCTTCAATATATATTATATTTATAATATATATAGAATTATATAATCTAATAATTTAATGATATTAATAAGTACAATAAATTATTAGCCTCATGATCTCTATAATTTAATATAGTGAACTCTTATTATATATAATCTTAACTCTTGAAGGGTTGTTTGGGATAATCTAAATAAGTGTATTTTTTGACTTTTTACAAAAAAAAATATACAAAAAAATAGGGAGGTGATATAATTCAAAAAAGACAAAAAGATAAATAAGTACACTTTTTTAGTGCACCCCAAACAAAATTTCATTGTGAAGGCCTAGTATTTATTATTATTTTTTTGTTTGTATTTTTATTAATCTAAGAAACACACAGAATTTTGATTATCAATTTTCTTCAACCGTAGTGCTCCTCAGGGGGTTTTCCATTCTTCAATTGGACCTTTTTTAAACCCAATAATGAGATTGCTTATCACCTTATGTTGAGTTGGTCGGCTTTCTATAGCATTATGTTGATCACTAAAACTATCAAGTTGCTCCATAATTCTAAAAAGAATCTCCATCTCGATGGTTCTCAAGAAATATCCCTCTAATATATATATATATATATATATATTTTGGAATGCATAGACATGTTTAGAACTTGCTCTAAACAATGGGATCTTTTACTTTTATGCCAAACTGATGTAGCACAAGTGTAGGAATATTCTCCTACTAATAGAGAGGCCAAACTTAACTGGAAAGGGCTATTTAGAGCTGATTTTAATTGGATTCAAAAGGCTAGAAGAATGGTTAAATATGGGGATTTTAGGGTTTTAAAGGTGTAACAAAACATGAAGTGTCTGAAAACAAAAACACTAGGTTTTAGAGGTTGCCTTGGGCACTGAGTGAACAATGCCCATAAATAGTAGCCTTCTGGTTTTGTGTTCTTTTAGCTTCTTCTACTGCTTCAGATATTATGTCCCTATAGCAGGTTGAAGGATAAGAATGTTCCGCAGACTTGTGTAATAGTGTTTTATAAACTCGTTTGTGAATGAAAAAAAATGCATATTCAAATGGTATTCTGTCATGCTGTGCCAATGTGGATTGTGAGATTTATGACAAACTCACACAAAACACTGTTTTCTTTCATGTTGAATTGATGACAAGACTTGATCGAGTCACCAATTGGGTGTGTGTTTGATGTGCATGCACATCTGTTCTTACACTTCCAAGTATTTTGTACTCGGCAATGTGGATATATTCTATTGAAAAGAGAGAAGTGCCAATAAAGATATTCAATAGCATGTATTACACAAGGAAAATTCAAGAGGTTGAAGCTCATGTTTTTGGGTAATTTCTAGAACCTACTGATTTTAGATTATTTATATAATGCTCATTTCTTTGTTTGTTTGTTTTTTTTTTTTTTTTTTTTTTTTTTTTGGTAAGTTTCCAGTCTCCTATATTCTTTGGGTTTGTCTTCTTTTTTCTTTTTTTTCGGAGTTATGAAGCATGGTATTGGCCTTTTGGCCAAAGTATTATAACAGTTGCATAAAAGGAATGCTTTCTCTAAGACCTTTATTATTTAGCTTCCGTTTTTTTTTGGCTTAAAGCGTGGAACTAAACAGCTAAGGGATTATGTTCAAGAAATCAAAGCACATCAAACATAGATTTGGCAAGTTCAAAGAGAAATAGATAGCATTTTGATGTTACTCTTATTGAGAGCATTTCATGTTTAAATCTAACTGAAACTATTAAGAATTATAATTGTACTCTATTCTTTTACTCATTTTCATATTTTTCTTGAAGTTTGTTACTTTCTTACAAGAATTTCATATATTTGCATTGGGCAGTAGATCAGAAATCTAAGGTTTTGCTGCAGTTTCTAGAGTATGTAAATGCTCACTGTCGTGCTTATAGCCTCAATTGGATGCTCTCAGTGAGGCTTTTAGAAACATAGAAGCCAGATTCTGTATTGGAGGAGAAACTTTTGAGAACAAATTTCAGAAGCAAACATCCAAAGTTTGTTTAACGTCACGTATTCAGTTAATTTCTGGGCACAAGATTCATACACCGGTAGATGCTTGGCTTGCTTGACAGAAACTAGAGTTCTGTGTTGTAAAAGACATTTCAATATGCAAGCCCGACCCGAGGTAAGGATACCTGAGTTTCAGATACCTATCCTCCATTTTCCACTCTTTTAACTTACTGAAGAAAAAGTCATACCCAGTGCATAAGGCTCCCTGGGAACCGACTCTCTGGGAAGTCTCAAGTAGCTAAATTGATAAATCAAATTGGAAATTGTGAAAAAACTCTATTCAATGAATCATACACTCTTTAGTTGAATTTCATTGAATCATACACTCCTACACTCATATAAAGCAAATTGTGAATAAACTCTTTTCATTGAATCATACACTCATATAAAGAAAATAACATGAACGAGTCATTAACTTAACAAGTCTATATTCAAGCACTCATTTCTTCATAACCAGTCCGAAGAAATCATATATGGGACACTGCGTGTCTCAGTAGGTTTCCAAATTAGGGAAAACAACGAAATTAGTTTTGAAAATTAGGGAAAACAAAGACAGAAAAACAGAGAAATTGAGTGAAAGAGAGAGACAGAGGACACATACCTGAAAAGAGAAAAATACAGAAATAATCGAATAAGCGACGCCAGCGGCGCTGACGATTGCTCGGAGGAGAACACGGGTGACGTCGGTGACGGCGCTGAAGGAAGAGAACAAGCTGAAGGAGGAGAAGGGGAGGCTGAAGGTATTGAACCTGTGTTTTGCATGAGAGGGATGAGAGGAAAACTGAAGGACCAAACAAAAAAAAAATAAAAAGGAAGGGGGAATTAGTAGGGTTCTTTTTTTCAATTACCGCCAATATCTCAAAGTTCTCCTTTCAAAATTGGTTATAAAATAATTTTTTTATGAAAAATTTTAAAATATTAAAATTATTAACGACGAAAATATATTCCTCATTAAATAGTTTAAAATATTTAAAATCAATTTTTTTAAAAAAAATATTTAAAATTGTTGGGTCTATTCCACATCGACTCGGGAGGGACTCCTCATCTACCTTATAAGCGTACTGGCCCCCTCCATCTATCAACAAGCCTTTTCCCCTTCTCCAAGGGGAGGAACAAAACCGTGAGGGGTCGCAGGGACGGTGGTCATGTGCCACAACACCCTAGCCCCAAAGCGGATAATATGTTGACACACCGCGAGAGGCCAGGCACGTGCATTGGCGCTAGAAGGAGGGCGTCCGGCAAACTCTCCATTGCTCATGCCCAAATTCCCGGGGTTATGTTGGGTCTATCCCACATCGACTCGGGAGGGACTCCTCATCTACCGCGAGAGGCCAGGCACGTGCATTGGCGCTAGAAGGAGGGCGTCCCAAGAACTCTCTCATTGCTCATGCCCAAATTCCGGGGGTTATGTTGGGTCTATCCCACATCGACTCGGGAGGGACTTCTCATCTACCTTATAAGCGTACTGGCCCCCTCCATCTATCAACAGGCCTTTTCCCCTTCTCCAAGGGGAGGAACAAAACCGTGAGGGGTCGCAGGGACGGTGGTCATGCGCCACAACACCCTAGCCCCAAAGCGGACAATATGTTGACACACCGCGAGAGGCCAGGCACGTGAACAAGACGAACCACGGCGCAAGCTTTCGGCGGGGGGGAAGGTCAGAACGACTGAGACAGCGAAATGATTACGAAAGGATATAAGCAAAGCTCGAAGACAAGAAGAAGGTTAAGTTTTTCATCTCCTATCTCTCTCTCTCTCTCTACATTTTCTGTCCATCGCCTTCTCTAATTCACACACCGGAGGGTTCGCCGGGGGACTACCCCGTTCCCCGATTGAACTTGTTTGCAGGTTACCCAGTGGGCTTGAGGAGCTTGGATCGGTCCAACCCATTCACGAGGACTCACTGTATTATCAAAAATTATTGGTGATGAAAATATATTCCTCACTATTAATTTTATAGTTGGTGACAAATTTTTTTCATTAAAAATCTCAAAATTTTGACACTACCCAAAAAAATTAGAGGGAAAACCTTTGGTGACGAAATTTAATTTTTTCTCTCCTAAAAAGAAGTATTTATTGATGAAAATAAATTTCGTCACCTATTATTTTTATTTTTTTTATTATATGTGACAAAATTTTATAATTCGTCATGAATTATTCTTATTTAGTATCGAAATTTATTTTCTTCACTACTTTTCGTCACAATAGGTTCCTTAGAGAGCTAATTAACTTTTGTTTTGTTTTGAGAGAGAGGAGAGAGGAAAATTGATTAAAAAAAAAAAAAAAGCAGGAAAAAGTTAGTAGTCTATTTTTTTTCATTACTGCCCAATATGTCAAAATTTTCCTTCCAAAATTAGTGACAAAATAATTTCCTCACTAAAAAGTCTCAAAATATTAAAAATTATTAGTGACAAAAATATATTTCTCACCAAATGATCTTCAAATATTTAAAATCAAGTTTCTCAAAAAGTATATATATAAAATTATTAGCGACGAAAATATATTCCACACTAATAATTTTATAATTGGTGACAAATTTTTTTCATACCAAAAGTCTCAAAATTTTGGCACCACCAAACAAGAATTAGCGGGAAAACCTTTGGTGACGAAACTTAATTTTTCTTCACATAAAAAGAAGTATTTGTTGACAAAAATAAATTTCTTCACTTATTATTATTTTTGTCTATTATATGTGACAAAATTTTATAATTCGTCACGGATTATTCTTTTTATTTAGTAGCGAAATTTATTTTTTTCACTATTTTCATCATCATAGGTTACTTTTGTTGTAGTGTCTCATAGTTTTGTTTGTTGTTTTCTTTTTTTTTTTTTTTTTGGGGGGGGGGGGGGGGGGGGGGGGGGGGGTTCAATCATTAATTACAAATATGAAAAAAATTACATCAAACTAGATAATAAAAATTAAACAACAAACTACAAACAACATGCCAAGCCAAACAATCACTAGAAATAACCCAAATTTGGGAAGAAATAAACAACTATATACAACCCCATACTATGGGGAGAAATAATCAATTTTTTGGCATTGGCAAGCAGTGACACCCTGATCTACCAGATAGAATTGTACAAATCCCAATTGGTTTAACATTATTCTTAAAATTTAGAGAGGTTTTTTTTCTTACATGCGACATAATTAATCGTATAGGGAAGAGAATCAGGTCATCTAATTTTCTTGACATGCAAAAGAATAGAAGGGAAGCCTCAAGCAAAGGATCAGACTCTATTAAGCAACCTCAGTATCCCCCTCTTGCAGTCGACATTGCTTGCTCACCCCTTCATTTGATCTGAGTTGACTGTATTATTATTCAACACAAGCTCTTGTCTTCCATTCACGTCCAAAATATCTCTGATGTGGGTGATGATCATATAATATTGCTTAAACAAATGCGGCATCACTATCCAAACTAATAAGAAACCAACATGAAGATGGTTATTTTTTATGTACTTTTTACATGACTAAACAAATTTGTATAAATTTAATAATTTTCACTTCTTCCCAAATCAGACATTTAATGGTTTATCGTCCAAAAACGTTACTATCACTATGTATATACATATTATATATTAAAGATATAGTAAGTGTGACCCTCCTATACTCAAGGTCTTAGGCAAGCACTTAAACGGCCTACTCCTCGAGCCAACACCGACTCTGTCTTTTATTATGATTTTACTAACCTCCGAAATATCTTCAATGTGAGGTCATGTAATATTGCTTAAAAAAAGCTGCATCGCTGTCCAAACTAATTTGAAGAAGATGGTTGTTTTAGTATACTTTTACATGGATAAACAAATTTGCATAGATCTTATAATTTTAACTTGCCATCCAAATCAGACATTTAATGGTTACCAATAACGTAACAATCACAATATGGGGTACTAGCTGCCAATGCCATCATGCGGTCCCCAGAAAATCAGAATGAGCGTTGCATAGATACTGAATTAAGATTTAAAGAATGAGAAAATGATGAATTAAATTTTAGTAAAGATGAATGTATCATGTTATGCTTATTATTTGACTACTGTATCAGAGTGTTTCTCATAATATAGGGTGATGTATATATCTGTCTAATTAGTCAAACAAATGCTGTGTATCATTTTCATCATCAAGCTCATCAATAAACAAGTCAATTAATGATTTGAGGTTGAAATGTCATCGTAGATGTGCAACAAAGTATGAAGGCTTTGGCTTCACCTATTTATTTGACACAAAAAAGCGCCATTCTTACAATGTGCACTCTTTAGGGGTGCATATCATAGATTTTCCCTTTTGTTTATAAAGAGGTTGTGTGGCTAGCTTGGATACCGGGGGCTGGAGAACTTTGTATTTTGAGTCTTGCACATCAGACTCAGTGTGGAAAGGTAGTAAACAAACCTTTGATATGTAAAGTTTTAATGAGTGAATGAATTTAAATGTTTCACTGCAAAACACCACATTATTATGACTATATGAAAATTCTACTTCTTTATACTATCCATTTTTTAAACTAAAACTCACACTGCTTGGTGAGTTGTAACGTTTGTAGGACTTCTGATACCAGTTTACATTTGACTCAATCCTTTATTTTATTGCAGTTAACTAATAGTTACCAACTCTAGTTTTTGTGACTGAGGGTTTAACATACAAACGCAAATTGCAAGAATTGAGCTATAACACCATGTTAAATTATCACTATTCCGAAAAGCTTAAGCTGTCAGGACTAAAGCTAAACAATTGATATTAAGCCTATCCATCAGAACTGCCAGCCACTTCTCTTGTATTGTAAGTTTCTCGAGTTTCCAAAGTGGCTACAAAGTTGGATTGTTTTCTTTTTTAATTACTCAGGTTTGTTTTGGGAATGATATGCATCTTTTGAATTCCCATGATCTTCTATAATTGTGTTATCCCTATCGTGATGGTCCTATGTAGCACATCTCCATCCAATCCAGTCAAATCCAATGTATTTCCTCTTTTGTTTCTTGCATCTGCTTGTTTCATTCAATAAAAGTTTTTTTGTGTGGCTTTTAATGACAAAGCTAGGTACTACCTTTGCGGGATATTTGTGCAGGCTGTGAGGAATAAATTTGAAGCAGCACCTTGAATTTCAAGTTAAGTTTCTCGCTCCTTTCATCTTCTATTTGCTTCAGATTATTTGAATTTGAAGAAAAATAACTATACTAAAATCAAGGAGTAACGCTGTTTCATTAATGCTTTTTTCATTTCAATGAACTTAAGAAGCATTCTTGGCTGAAGCACTCATTCATATTCAGATGTCATTAGAATTCAGTTTCTTCTTTCTTGGTAATCTTTCAAAGCTCTACAGCTTTAAGGCTGTGTTTGAATCATGAATTTGAGTGAGTTTTGTGGAGGGAAATGAAAAGTGAATGAAATATAATAAGCTAACAATATTTCTATTGTATTTTAATTTTTTTTTTTCCCACTTTTCTCTTCTCTTTTCCTTTCTTTTAT
This sequence comes from Camellia lanceoleosa, assembly GCA_025200525.1. Lineage (NCBI taxonomy): Eukaryota > Viridiplantae > Streptophyta > Magnoliopsida > Ericales > Theaceae > Camellia > Camellia lanceoleosa. The sequence continues at coordinate 8,666,550 of CM045772.1, forward strand.
CAAATCCCTCCCTGAATCCATAATCCAAACATAGCTTAAAAGTAGGTTGTTGATTCAAATAGCCACTTTTCTTTCACAGCTGTGATTCAAGATATCCAAGGTAGTGACAGCTAACAGTTGGATAACAAGTACACAAGTCGTCAACAACATGACCAAGGAGTGGTTTCAATGAAAATACAAATACAAAAAAGACCTCAGCATCAGCACAACATTCACCACCAGGGATGGAGAGACAGAAAACCACCGAAAAATTCTGGTGGCAGTCTACAAGATTCAGACAAGATCCAAAAGAAAAAGGAGGTCGCCAATATTGTTCCATTATACAAGCTGTTCTCCTTTGCAGACTTCACTGACTATGTATTAACGCTTGTGGGAACAATGGCTGCTATTGGAAATGGCATCTGCATGCCTCTTATGTCTGTGCTATTGGGAGAGTTAATTGATTCCTTCGGACAGACTGTGAACACCAAACAAGTGGTCCATCAATTTTCCAAGGCATCATGTAGCTTAAAACAAAATCCTTGCTAATTTTTTGGAACTCTAGTCAATCAAGTTTATGTGTTTGGCATGCTGCTAACATATAAACCTATCTTCAGGTATCTCTCAAGTATGTTTACTTGGTCCTGGGGTCGGGTTTTGCATCATTTTTCCATAAGTGCTTTGGATTTTGTGCCAATTTCTAATCTAGTATATCATAATTACATAGTGTATATGATTGTTTAAACCAAACCAAGAGAAACTGAGAAACTTATATTTGTTATGGAAAGAGGTGGCATGCTGGATGGTCACAGGGGAAAGACAATCTGCCCGTATTAGAAGTTTATACTTGAGAACTATATTGAGACAAGAAATTGGATATTTTGACAAGGAAACTACCACTGGAGAAATCATTAGTCGGATGTCAGGGGATACCTTTCTCATTCAGGATGCCATGGGTGAAAAGGTTAGCTTATGACACTGAAGACCAAAATTATTAGCATTAATCTGTTATTACAAAAATCAAAATGATACTCTTCTCGTCTCCTTACATGTATTTGCTACAGGTTGGAAAGTTTATACAGCTGGTAGCTTCATTCTTCGGAGGCTTTGTAATAGCTTTGATCAAGGGATGGCTTCTCACCCTTGTCTTGCTATCTTCAGTTCCACCTATTATCATCTCTACTGGCATCATGATTATTATTACAGCAAAGATGACATCCCGTGGACAAATGGCATATTCTTTAGCAGGAACTGTGGTTGAACAGACAATTGGCTCAATTAGAACTGTATGTAGAGTTGCTTGAGAAGAATCTAGCATCTCCCCCCCTCTCTCTCTCTTTCTCTCTCTCTCTCTCTCTCTCTCTCTCTCTCCTATTATGGAATTATGTTCATGATGGTAAACTTCCCCATTCAGGTTGCATCATTTACAGGGGAGAGGCAAGCTATAAATAAATACAAGAAGTCTCTTCTTAAAGCTTACAGATCTGGTGTGCAAGCGGGTTTGGCTCTTGGTTTGGGTTCTGGCGTATTTATGTTTCTTTTGTACTGCAGTTATGCTTTTGCAGTTTGGTATGGTCCTAAAATGATAATAGACAAGGGTTATACAGGAGGGTGAGTGCTTATTGTTATTTTTGCTGTGTTGGAAAGGGTTATGATCAACCGAACAACCATCATTGTAGCCCATCACTTAGGGACAGTGAAGAATGCAGACATGATTGCTGTAATTCATTGAGGAAAAATTGTTGAAAAAGGTTTTTTTTTTACTTCCTGGTATTGTCTTAATAGTTGTAGCACTCCAAGTGCCTGGCCTTTGTAACTTGTTACATATGCTAATGGTAGTCCCTTTAAACTCATCAGGTTCGCACTCTGAGTTAATACAGGATCCAGAAGGAGCATTTTGCCAATACAGGATCCAGAAGGAGCATTTTGCCAGCTTTTACGCTTGCAGGAACTTAGCAAAGACTCAGAACAAAAAAATGCAGATGATCAGGATGGACCAGAAATCATTGTGGATTCTGGAGTCCTTAAGATCCTTAAGTCAAGGTTCATCTGGAATTGGCAACCGTAGCCGCCACTCATTCTCCATTTTATTTGGTGTACCCACTGCAATCAACTTCCTCGAGAAAACAACTGCAGAACCCACAACTCCTGCTTCAGCAACATTGCAGGCAGTGGTCCCACAAGTCCCACTTCGCCGGTTGGCCTATCTGAACAAGCCAGAAATCCCAATGTTGATTATAGGTGCAGCTGCTGCAGTGATCCATGGTTTAATAATGCCAATTTTTGGAGTGCTTCTTGCCAGCATAATCGAAATCTTTTACGAGCCACCTCATGAGCTTTGAAAGGTATCAAAATTCTGGGCATTAATATTTCTTGCACTTGGTGTGGCAGCTTTATTGGTAACACCAGTAAGAACATACTTTTTTTCTATGGCAGGATGTAGGTTAATAAAACGTATTCGATTAATGTGCTTTGAGAAACTGGTTCACATGGAGACAAGCTAGTTTGACGAAGCAGAGCACTCAAGTGGTGCAATCAGTGCAAGGCTTTCTGGGGATGCTACCCTTGTGAGAAATTTGGTTGGAGACTCACTTGCTTTGATTGTTCAGAATGCTGCAACGGCAATTGTTGGTTTGGTTATTGCTTTCCAAGCAAACTGGCTACTGGCTCTTATTATTCTAGTCATGGTGCCTCTAATAGGACTTAATGGATACATTCAGGCGAAGTTCTTGAGTGAATTCAGTGCTGATGCAAAGGTTAGCTCCGAACTCTCAACAGTGTAATATTATTATCTACATGTTAAATCCAAGATCCAAACACAACATAAGACGAATTTTTTGCTTAGACGGCAGCTAGGGAGTCCATTTAACTCTGGATAACCCTTAGTTGAGGGAAGTTTTAGCAGAATAGTGTTACACATGCAAGTAGGTGGGTGAGGCTACAAACGACCTTTTTTTTGGTGTCGAGTGGGTGATGTCCCATACAATTAAGGACATGTTTGCCTCTTGGAGATATATGGATGTTTGAGAGGCATATATGTGTTTTTTCGTGTTTATGGAAGGAGAGAAATAGCAATTATGTTTCAGAATGAGGATTATGCTTGAAGGGAAACCTTCTCGTGTCCCTTTATTTTGGCTTAGAGTTCTTTCCTTTTGGTCTTGATTGTTTTGGGGGGGAATCATATGTTTCTGTAGAGATATAGTGATATAGTCTTGATGTACTTCATGCATACAGGATTAGTATCCCCATTTTGGCACCTCTTGTAATGAAGTTACTTATATCTAAAAGAATTAAGTCCCAGGCTTTTCATTTAATGTCATTTGTTACTAGTTTGTCTCTATAAGTTAAATATTTGTGTAGGGGTAATGTGAATCACTTAATTTTAAGGTGTTAATGTTTCTTCCTTCATTAAGACCAGAATAAACTCTCACAGCAGAATGGAAATTCACCAGAGAGAGACATTCTTGGATCTTACTGAAAACTTGGAAATCACTATCTTCTTTCATTTTTGTTACATATCCACTTTTCATTCTATATTTCGCGAATCATGCATTCTTGGATCTTACTGAAAACTCGGAAATCACCATCTTCTTGATCCTTCTTGCATTTTTGTTACATATCCACTTTTCGTCCTATATTTCCTGAATTATGCATTCTATTCCGATGGGATGGGATCTTGTCAGATAACTCTGCATTAGATAAGGATTTTTATTTCTAGACAACATTCAAATAAGATTATCTTCATAAAAATAAGAAGAAAAGGCCAAAACAATTCGTCTTCTAGATACAATTAAGGTAAAGCATCTAATACATACGAGACAGTGAAATTGTGTTTAAACTGGATCTCCGTAATTGCCTCCCCAAAATCTTGGTTGTCTTTGTTTCTTTCTTTTGTGTGTGTGTGTTAGGAGCAACTCCTCCACATTAAACCCAAAAGTTAACACAAATGCCTTCAAACACAGTTCAAAAGCAAAAACAAAGAGAGTTAAAAATTGAAGAAAGAAAGAAAACATGCAATATACTCCCCCTATAAATTAATAAACAAACGGAAACCAAACGCTACACAAACACAAACACCACACACACAGAGTGAAGTATATAATGCCACCGACATTGCATGAAACAGAAAAACATAGACTCAGCCCGCCCGCCCACAGTGCCAGAATTAATTAGAGGAATGAAACCACACTTGATTACTACTGGCGGAGACGACGGAGGCATCCCTCTGCTCGGACTCAGATTCGAACTCAGGGAGTTAGAGCTCCTCATCTCGAGGTGGTGGTCCTACTCCTTCTCTTCCTCCTTTGCCACCATCAAGGTTAAGGCTATCCTTGAGGTCTTTAGATTTCTTCTTGGCAGTTTCGTAGTTGGAAGCTATGGTCTCCTTGGCAGACTTCAGGGTTTCTTCCGCTTTCGTTTTTGCAGTTTCAAACCCCTCCTTTGCTTTTTCCTTTGCCTTTCGGGGTGCTCTCTCTTTCGCTTCCTCTGCCTTGTGGTATGTTTCATGTGCTTTCTGGGATACTTGCTCCTTAGCCTCCTGGGCAGCCTGATAGGCCTTGTCCTTTGCCTCTTCTCCTATCTTGTTAGATGACTTCTCCTTCTCAGCCGCCTCCTCATTCTTCACTTCTCCGGATTCGTCTGCGCTGTATTGTCCTGCCCCTGCCCCGTTCAATATTTTTGTATTTGAATATGAGAATAAATAAATAAATTGCACGCGGGATTTAAGATGCTCTCCTCCACTACATGATCATGGATCATAATTGCTACAGGGAAAATTATTCAATAATCCGGTAGTACCACGTGTCCATACTCCCTAGTTAATTATTATTCAATATACCCCTCATGTTCATCAATCACCCAACATAATATCTCATCTATTCACCTTTTCCACTAATCACAATGGCTATGGAGTACGACGTGTCTATACTCTCGGATTACTGAATAATTATCCTTGGTACAGAGATGTACCTACATTTTAATACCATGAGGAGGTTAAGGGAGAGCAGCTGCCAGTAGTACACTCACTACTCTTTTTAACTCTAATGATGCTGTGTTTACATATTATTAGGTCCAATTTCGGCAGAAACATTCACACAGATTATTAGCTTTAGTTAGAAACAAAACAACATTGAATTTGATTGATGGTAATTGTGGGTTAGTTAGTAGGTAATTAATTAGTAAAACAATGAAAAGGAGTAATAGATAGATAGATAGAGATAGATACCAGAAATCTCGTCTTTGGTGTGCATAGCAGTAGTAGTATCAGTATCAGTATCAGTATCAATATCAGTAGCATCCTTGGCTTCCTCTGCAGCTTTAAAACCAAGGCCTTTGGTGATTTTCTCCTTGGTCCACTCAGCCCATGACTCCGAAGCCTCTTTAGCTTCCCTACCTATCTCTGCAGCCTTCTCTTCTGCCTTGTCCTTTATCACCTTCCCCTTCCCCTCCTTCACGTACTCATCCTCCACTACGTTACTACTACTCCCTACTACTACTGCTGCTGCAACCACTAGTAACAGAATTACCAACTCCCTTCTTACTATTAGACCACCACACAACTCTGTTTGCTTTCCCATTTTCATGGTGAAGAGATGATGATGATCTCTAAGTTTCAGTTTTTTTGGGGATCTAAGAAGACAACAACAGTTTCCTCTTCCTCTTCCTCTTCCACTTCGAATAATAATATTATTAATAATTATAATAATAAAAATAGGGAGGATGGATGGAAACAAAGGACAAGTGTCATGCAATGTGGCCAACATGTAAGCCCTCCGATACTCTGAGCTAAACACGTGTCCCTTTCATCCCAACCTTTTCTGCCGACCTCCTCCCATATTTCATACAGTTACCTCTTATTAATAATAATAAGGATAAATTACACTCAACTTCTGAAGTTTTTAACAAATATAGAGACTTTTTCTGTGGTTTGAATAATTACACAAATTTTTTTTACTTTAATTGACATTGTTAATATTTTCTCATTTCGTCAAATTAAAACAAACGACATTACTTATATATAATAAATGATCTTATTAACTTTACTTTTAAGCATAAAAAAACGATAATATCCCTATCCCTTCTATTTCCGTCATAGAGTAATTAAATTATGAATTATTTTTTAAGTAGGGCATCCCTCATCCTCACTAAAGGGCAGTTTGGGATCTGGTTAAAAAAAATTCATTAAATTATATGTTATCAGTTAAAAAAAAAAATCAAATGTAACATAAAATTTTTAAAAAATTTATAATAAAAAAAAAATCAAGGATTTGAGCCTTATAGCCTAATAAACTATAAGTTTTTAATTTTATTAATTTAAATTTTAATATTTGATTTGTTTTCAACCTATATAGCCTAATAAACTATGAGTTTTTAATTTTTAAATAGTAATATTTGATTTATTTTTAATCTAAATCATCTGTCTATTTTTTCTTTAGTAAAATTGCCGAAAAAATACATTGTAGTCAATAAACTCATTAGAAATGAACACTGTTTGTATATCTAAATTGTGTTTAATAATTAAAATATACTTTTTTCAATAGTTAATGAAAATAGGTACATAGTTTAGATTGGAAAAAAAATCAAAAGATTAATATTTAAATTAACAAAATTTAAAACTCATAATTTATTTTATTACAAGATTCAAACTCTGATTTTTTTTTTTTTCTTAAATTTTTTCATTCACAAATAATTTTCTAAAAGCATTTACTTTTTTAACTTTAAAAAATCAAAAAATTGAAAAGTCTCAATAAATAAATAAATCTCAAACATGCTATTAGCGTGATAATCAAACTTCTCCAAAAACCTGTGTATCACCGTGAGTTCAAATGTATTACCTTTTATATTTTAAAATTCATGTTATTATGTGATTTGGTGGTGGGACATTCTATGTTTCTTTTGTTATTGTTTGACTTATTAATTGTTTATGCTTTTAGTGTTCACCGCACTGTAAACTACAATTTTGATTGGAGTAATACTATAAAATAAATAAATAAAAATAAATTTTAATATAAATTACATTGACTACTTTTGAGAATTAGGGGAAAAAAACATAAATTTATAAATTTGACATAATTACATAAATCTCCGGTTATTAGGGGAAAAAACATAAATTTTATAAATTTGACATAATTATATAAATCTTCTGTTTAATAAGATTAAATTGATAAAACGTAATGCATATAGTGTGTAAACACTAAAATAAATGACAACATTTTTTTTTCCCTCTATATATGACTAACAAATTATTTGGAAAAAAATTAAGTGTTATCTGAATTAAAATATTATGGCAGTATAATGTAATTGTACAAAGTTTGTGAAGCTTATTGCATTCTCCAAATCTCAAGAGTAGTTAGTATAATTTACCCTAAAATTTATAAAATTTTCTTCTTCACTAATGTTACAATTATTTTATCATTATAAAATTTTATTATTGTATAGCACAAGTATGAAAAAATGTGTAATATTTATTTGTTTGTATAGCATTTTCTTCAAAAATATGTTAATAATTGTCCAACAATCCTGACGGCATTATTGGTATTTTGGGATTTATTGGTGATGACATTAGCAGATTCTGTTATCTATGGTAATGGACGTTCAAGTATGAGAAAATCTTGACAATATTAGTTAAAGTATGAGAGATTTGTGTGATTATTCAAACTACAGGAAAGATCTCTGTATTTATCAAAAACCTCAAGGGAAATTTTGTATTACAAAACCGATTTTTTTTTTATTTTCATTTTTCTTTTTGGTAGGTCATCCATTTGGTTTAAAGAGGTAGTAGACACACACACACACACACACACCAGTCAATCATATCAAAAAGAGTTATATATATTTAGTCTTTTTTTATTTTTTAAATTTAACATCGCGAATTATTTCATGTATTTAAAAATTATTAAAAATAAAAATAAAAATAAAATTGTATTTATAAGAAAAATTTAACAATTCTCTATATTATGTGTGTATATATATATTATATATTATATTACTCAAAAAATAACTATAAACATAATTTTTACATATAATATAACTCAACACAAATCTTTTAATTTTAAAATAAAACGGAGGACTTATCATAATTCAAAAGACGAGGAGGCATTTTGTTTCAAACTCAAAAACTCTTTCTTCTCTCTGTTTATTGGGGCAGATCACCATACAAAAGAATCCATACTCTTCTTGTAACTCTTCCATATTTCCAGATTTTGATTTGATTTGATTTGAGCAAAGTTCGTTCCAATTCAGAGTTTTTGATTGAGCCAAGATGAGTTCAATATATATACAAGCTCCTACAAAGTGCAAACAATTGCCCACCATAACCATGTTTGAACCAACTTTAAGACAGTTTCAGATCCTTCCTCCCCCTCCATAATATTTTTTACTTATACATGAACCTGCAAAAGACTCTCCAAAATAACACACATAATCAATGCTTTGATTGAGAGGAAAATACAAATACAGAAGATTAAATTCTTCATCCGCAGACCCCTCTCAACTGTCAACACCCTCCTACGACACAACCAACCAACCAACCAACCCACATCTTCAAAGCAACAACTTTTGCTAATAAAAATCAATTGAATCATTTACTTATTATTAAGTTCATTACACAACATCTAAGAATCTCTTGTGGTAAATTGGGTACAACCTAATCAAAAAGGGTACAACCTAAGGTTGCCAATAAAAGAACGTACATCGCAACCAAGTTTTAACCAATAATAAAAACTAACAGAATAGACTAGTTTTTTTTTTTATTTAAAAAAGCTTCTGTAGATCACACACAATTTAAAGAAGTTGACCACTCCACTTGTTCTCTATCAAGCAGCAACTATAAAATTCAATGAGGCAAAATCTGACAAACAGTTTCCATGACATTTACAGGTAGTCACAGCCCACAACTGTTTGGAGATATGAAAAAATAATCAGAAAACAAGTCTAAGAAAGATCAGATCAAACCAAGTATCCCACCCCTCACAGCGAGGGAATTTAATACATTCAAAAGAAAAGAATAGTAAATATGAATTGCTTTCCTCAAGTGTCTTGGCTTGTCAAACCTGTTAAGGCTAAGGACGGGGATGCATCATTCTCCAGTGCTTTACTGTTCACAGAACAAAAAAAGTAGCTCATCAGTATAAAAAATATATATATATATATCAATTCAATTTCAAATATAAGTCCTAGAGAACAGAGTGGAGCGGCATAAGTAAAGCAACTTCTGAGTAAAACAAACGTGAGAAAATAGCATCAAGTGTTCCAGGTACTAGTAACCAGAATGTGTGCTTATGTTGGCCCTCCATTAACCATTAGATTGCTCTTGGTCTAAAAGGGGTCCTTGAAGAGATGTAGGTTGTTTAGTTGATGTTTTGCTGTTTAGTTGGGTGGTGGGATGGCACCCCATCTTTTGTAATTCTCTGGATGGTTTCCATCCTTCTATTGTGTACAGATTTTTTTTGTTTATACCATTTGCTTACTTGACCCAAAAATAATAATTTACAAAGAGAAAGTATCCTATCTTATCTTCCACACAAGTGTTAGACAAGGGAATTCTTCAAAATTTATAGGAGGGAAAAAAAAAAAATCTACAATCTTTCATTTGAATTATCATATACCTAAAATATTGGAAGGATATGATCTGCCATTGGGATTCGTCTGTATATTATGCATCCAAGTAATTGTTCAAGGGAATTTGATACTGTCGATTAATGTCAAAATGACTTCAACCACACACTAGTCCATTACTCTAAATTGCAGGCTACCAAAGATCATTGACCAACCTTCCCTTGGACCACTAAATAGGGAACAAGGAACAGGAAACATTTTCTTTTCTCGAAAGAAAAATAGAGTAAAATGTCTGCTAATGGCTGTCACCAGACACCAGTGGCGGAGCTACATGAGGACGAGGGGGGTCACGTGCACCCCCTGGATTTTTCTTCTTTTTTTTTTACATATGTATATAAATAAAATTTTAAACAAAAATAATATTTAGAATAAAATGTCAAAGGCATTTTTAAATTTACGAAAACAATAGTGATTGTTTTATTGAAAATGAGTGATTACAACAAATTATATTTTTATGTATGAAAGTTTTGTGAAAAAATCTCAACAAAAATGTAATATCCATCATTATTGATATGCAAATATAATTAATCTTACTATATACATATAAAAATTATTAGAGTATTAGTTATATTTGCATGTGGAGTTCATCCTTCATATGTTGCTTTACTATTGATTGGTGATATCATATGTCAATAGTGACATGATATCACTATTATATGAAATTTTTACTCAAATTTTGTAAAAATTTGATTTATCTTACCATTATATAATTTATTTTACGACTTAAATATATGACATTGTCCATGATATACTAGTTACACGCAATACTTTCTTTCTGATTTTACTCTAAATTAATTGTAAAATTTTATGTGATACTTTTGTAAAATTTTATTATCTTCTTATTGTTGGTTATGAAAAAAAAAAAAATTTGAAATTGTAATTAATAAGTGCCTCTTCTAATTTAGTTTTCTGGCTCCGCCACTGCCAGACACCATGTATTTTCTTTTCATCATGAGATCATCTTTTCAACACTCTTAAATTCCTAAACTGAACAGTCATGAGCAAATTAATTTCCTTCAAAGAAAATCCACACCATTGGATATTAGGAGTGATGCAAAAGAACTCGCACACATGTTAATGACAATGTGAACTCACCCAAAAGAGCTAGCCAAGGAGAGATCATCTGGGTTCATTGCACCTATTTATGTACCCAAGATCGCTTATCCAAACTTCCGGTGTGAGAAAGGATTGTTACTAACTAGAGCCACCCACCCACAGGCTATTCCCTAGTGCCTAGAGTCATCCATGTAAGATATATTCTCACAATCCACACACAGGAATATTCCCCAGACTTTCAAACAAGGTCATGCACACAGGTCAGATCTGACATCATAAGTAACAACCATGGGAACTCACCCAAAAGGCCTAGGAAAGGAGATGTCATTTGGATTCTTTGTTCCTGCTTATATGCCCAATATCACTCATGTAAACTTCCGCTGTGGGGCAAAGGCGTAACAAACTCTTCGCCTTTATACCCTCAGAGTCTCACAAGGAGGTTGAGCACTAGAATTACCAGCACGAACGCGATTCCCTAGTAGCCAACCTCACCCGCACACAGGGCAATATTCCCTGGACTTTCAGACATAGTCCCCAAGCCCACCCGGTCTCGCTAAAAAGGATTAGCCAGGGAATGTCATTTGGGTTTATTGTTCATACTAATATACCCAAGATGACCTACATAAACTTCCGTTACAGGGCAAGGTCGTTACATTTTTTTTTTGGGATAAATAAACAACTTTTTATAAAAAAGCATCAAGACAATGCAAAGAATACAGAATTGAAACCCACAAAAGGCCGAAACAAAACTAACTAATCAAATCCTCCACAAAATCAACAAAAACCACAACATTTGGATCAACTATACCCTTAACCCAACTATGCAGCACCGACAATAATCTATTTTCTAACCATGAAACGGAATGACACTCATCCTGAAACAAGCGCCTATTCCGTTCCAACCAAACCAACCAAAGCAAATAATGGGAAGAAAGCACCCAAGCCTTCCTACGCCTCTTTCCCACCCTAGCCCCACCCCAACTTTGTAATACGCCCAACACAGAGGCCAGTTGCACCCACACCAAGTCAAACAAAGCAACAACAAAATTCCAAAGCCTAGATGCAAACGGACAATGAAGAAGCAAGTGATCCATCGTTTCCGCATCCTACAACGCATACAACACCAATTGACCAACACATGATGTCGGCGAATCAAATTATCAATAGTAAGAATACGACCAAAAGCAGCTGTCCAAACGAAAAAAGCTACCTTCGTTGGAGAACCTATTGCCCAGACACACTGCTAAGGAAACCCATCGTTACATATTAAGTTACAATAACCAATCCTAGACAATTGCAAAAAAGAAAAAAATTGATCCACCAAGTAAATTCTATATACAGTTGAGCTAGGCTTGACATATGTTTAAGGATTTTGTTAATGTGAAAGGTTGTACACTAATGAATGTACAACATTTTAAAGTTGTCTTAGCATGTGCCCTAAGGACACACATTAACAAGATCCTATGTTTAAAGAGCTATCCCAAACTAAGGTACGATGGACTCTCTAACCAAGTAATTAACCATTCTATCATTCAAAAATAAATAGAGTTTGAAAAATCCTCACTAAATGTTAATTATCAAACAAATTGTAACATATATATAAAACATACATTCACATACAGAAATATGGATAAATATCTATACTATTATATAAAGCACACAACTCACTTGGTATGAACACTTTTCTCTCAACCATCCAACTCACACAAACCACCCACATTATTAAAAAAATAAAAAAATATTCTAATTAATTTTGAAACAAACATATCAAAAAAAGTTTATGAAATTAGAATTTATAATTATAAAATAAGTTCTCTTATATTTAAAGAAAATTCCTGTAGTTATTCATAGGCTTCATCATAAAATTTAAATAAAATTATATAATGTTTTAACATCACTTGTCTAAATTAACAAATTCTTACAACTATTTAAATTTCCCTATTGCATAAAACACTTTAAGAGATAAATACATCATCACATTACATCCTATTTAGTTTGCAATGCCTTATTAGGTAACTCTAAGCACGGACGGATCTAGGATTCTAATTTTGGGGGGCTAAAACACATGCAACTCCTACTTTGAATCGTTTAAATGCTAGGTTGTTCCCCTCAAGTGACGCGTTGCGCTTGCCTCCGGGTGTTTCGAAAAGTGAGCAAGGGGCGCTGCATCGATGCCTGGGTGCGGTGAAAAATGGGCAAAGGTTCCTGCGTTTTTCTGGACGAGCACGGGTAAAGAAGCTAGTCCAAAATTATAAGTTTAGGGTAGCCACTTGAAACATAACAATCTTAACTAGTAAGACGATGGAATTGGTAGATATTATTATTAGGAGGAGAGTTAGTATAGCTTGCATACAAGAAACTAAGTGGACAGGTGAGGAAGCTAGGGAAATTGAGGATACCGGTTTTAATCTGTATTATAGTGGTAAGGATAGACGCAGGAATGGGATGGGAATCGTAATTGCCAAGGATCACGTGGAAAATGTAGTGGCGGTCATTCGGAAAGGGGATAAGATTATGTTAGTTAAACTAGTTATTGGAAGGAATATAGTGAATGTTATTTGTGCATACGCCCCTCAAGTAGGATTAGATGATCAGACTAAGTTAGGAGCAAATGTATGAGATCTTACAGGAGATACCCATAAGACAGAACCTGGTGATAGATGGAGATTTTAATGACCATGTAGGCATAGATAAACTAGGCTATGAAAGGGTGCATGGTGGATATGGTTTTGGTGATAGAAATGAGATTGGAGAAAGTATCTTAGATTTTGCATTGGCTTCTAACCTAGTAGTGGCCAATACTTTGTATAACAAGAGGGAGTAACACTTGATAACCTTTAAAAGTTGGTCAGTTAAGAGCCAAATAGATTACTTTTTAGTGAGAAAAGTGGACCGCCTAAAATGGAATGATTGTAAGGTGATTACTGGAGAGCGCCTAGCCTCTCAACATAGGATTTTGATACTAGATTTATGTTTTAGAGGGCAATACCAAGCTAGGAAGGATGGTGGGCGTCGTAAGGCGAGATAGTGGGACATAAAAGAGGATAAACTAGAAATATTTAATAATAGAATAGATAAGGAAGGTACTTGGGACTTGAAAAATGATGCTAACACTGTGGAACTCGATGGCCAATTGTATAAGGAGAATCTCAAGGACAGTCCTTGGAGAGTCGAAAGGAACCGGACCTAGCTCCAGGGAAACTTGGTAAAGTGCTTTAAAAAGTAGCAGAAGAATAGAATTGAGAAAAACCTTAAGAACTATAGATTGGCTAATAAGGAGGTCAAGAAAGTCGTGAGAGAGGCCAAGTTGAAAGCTTATGATGACCTATACACTAGAATAGATATTGGTGAAGGATGAAGAGATTAAAGAAAGATGGAAGAATTATTTTGAGAAATTATTAAATGAGGAACGTGGAGGTACGACAATAGGGGAAGAAATAGCCAGTAATACAATAAACCAAGACTATAGGTTCTATTGCAGGATTAGGAACTTTGAAGTGGAGATTGCACTTAAGAAGATGAAATCAAATAAGACTTTAGGGCCCGATGATATCCCCATTGAAGCTTGGAAGTGTTTGGGTAAAAAAAAGATTGCTTGGTTGACTAGGTTGTTTAGCAAAATTTTGTTGACTAGGAACATGCCAAATGAGTGGGGGAAGATTATTTTAGTGCCAATCTATAAGAATAAAGGAAATGTCCAGAATTGCAACAACTATAGAGGAATCAAACTAATATGTCATATAATAAAAGTGTGGGAGAGGGTGATGGAACGCCGATTGTGAGATATAACAAAGGTGTCAGAGAATCAATTTGGATTTATGCTTAGTAGGTCAATAACGGAAGCGATCTATCTTTTAAGGAGAATAATTGAAAAGTATAGAGAAAATAAAAGAGACATTCATATGGTGTTTATCGACCTTGAGAAAGCATATGATATAGTGTCTCGGGATATAATATGGTGGGTGTTAGAGAAGAAATGGGTGACAAAAGGTTACATTGATGTGATTAGCAACATGTATAACGGGATGGTAACCACTATTAGATCGCTTGTTGGAGAGATAAATGAATTTCCCATCACTGTAGGGTTACACCAAGGATCTACTTTAAGTCCTTATCTTTTTGCTTTAATTATGGATGAGTTGATGAAAAATATTCAGGATGACGTGCCATGGTGTACGCTTTTTACAGACGATATCGTGCTAGTGAATGAGACTGGAGAAGAAGTTGACACAAAGTTGGAGATTTGGAAAAAGCACTCTTGAATCTAAAGGATTCCGAATAAGCAGAACTAAAACAGAGTACATGGAATGTAAATTTAGTAACAGTAACAATGAAAGTAGAGGAGAAGTGAAGATTGAGAACCAAAAACTGCCTAAGAGTGAACATTTTCATTATTTAGGGTTGACTGTCACAACAGTGGGAGAGATTGATGCGGATGTGGCCCATAGGATTAAGGCGGGATGGTGTAAGTGGAGAAGTACATCTAGGGCATGTTTGATTGGGTGGATTAGAGTATGGGATTGGGATTATTAATCCGTGGGCCCAATTATCCCATGTTTGTTTTAACATTTTGGTTTAGGATTATTAATCCAATGGATAATTAATCCAACAAATTTGTAGGATTATTAATAATGGGGTAGGGGTGGGATTATTAATCCAATGGATATTAATCCAATTGGATAGTGAATACTACACTAATTTAATAGGATTATTAATACTTCACTATTAGTCTTTTGAATCAAACATGACCCTAGGGTACTGTGCGATAAACGAATACTCACCAGACTAAAAGGTAAGTTTTACAAAATGGCTATTAGACCAGCGATGTTGTATGGGACGGAGTGTTGGACAATCAAGAAACAACATGTCGATAAGATGAGTGTGACTGAGATGAGGATGCTAAGGTGGATGTGTGGCAAGACTAGCCAAGACAGAATTAGAAATGAGTGTATTTCGGAATGGGTAGAAATAGCACCGATAGAAGATAAGTTGAGAGAGAATCGATTGAGATAGCTTGGTCATATTCAACAAAGACCAATAAAGGCAGTAATGAAGAGATGCGATGTTGTAACGGTAGATGAAAGTGTTAAGGGATTAGGTAAGCCTAGATTAACGTTAGCTAGCGTTGTAAATAAAAATATGGATCTACTTAATTTGACTAATGAAATGGCCTTTGATAGGGCCGCTTGGAGAAGAAGGATTCATGTAACCGACCTCATTTGATGAGACTTAAAGCTTGGTTTGGTTTGGTTTGGTTTGGTTTATAAAGTTTTAAAATACAATATCGATTTCTATCAACACAAAAATGTAAATAATATTTCTCTCAACTAGACATTCTTTGTCAACATAGTTGAGTATAAAAATATGATCATATAGTTGAACATATTCTTTGTTAGCAAAGCATTAACTTACAAAAAATAGTAACTATCACTATATGTCTTCATCTACTAAAGTTAAGTCATTTGAAAAGATTGTGCTTGACACTTGTTTATGATATAAAAAAACATTTATGATAGGCTCAAATCAAAACCTTAAACAATGTTTCTCAATAAATGTGATCAAGTAACTTGCTAGAAAATCATCTTCTATATAGTTTAGCCTGACAAATTTCATAGTTGAAAATGCGCATTCATATGCAAAATTGAAACATGTAAAATTAACACAACATTAATCAATTGATGAATAAGAGGTTTATTCATTTCAATAAGCAATATCAAATTTCATGCTCACAATTTTGGGAATGTTAAGCACATACAAAATTCTCGTTTCCATATGATGAACAAACAAGAATGGAAGCAAAAAAACGGACATAAACAAATTAAGTGTGATGGAAAAACATCAATGACACATGGTCATAAAATAAGAATAGTAGGAAACAAGAACAAATATATATAATGAAAAACGTAGTAGCAAACACGAGATAAATATTGGATAAAATTCGACTAATTTTATACTCTAATTTTGAGGGTGTGAAGTACTCTAATTTTATAATTATCTTGTTTTGGAATTTTGGGGCTGCGACCACCCCTTAGATCCATCCATGATAGGAGGGAGATATTTTTAAATAGGACCAAGTGGATCTAGTAGGTTGGCTTACATGGCATGACCTCAGGTAGAGGTGCCATGTGGTGCGACATGAACAGTCGAGATAAGGGCGGAGGGTAAAGCTTGGTCAACATATGATTCCTAAATTATGTAATCACGGTGAAATAGGGAACTACCTAAGTTGGCTAAGGAAAGGATACCAGAGAGGTTAAATCCAATCCAATTAGAAGAGTGTCCCCCCCTTGCTAGGCAAGTATATTCCTAGATGGAAAAAGAAAATTTGTGTCCCATTAGGAGAGTGTCCCATATGTGTGTATGAGTTTTATAGCTTTTAGTATTCGTGCTATAGAGTATTATGGAGAGAAAGTTGTTGCAGCCTAATTAGCTTTCACTATCAACTTTTGATGCCCAATTAGGTGACCATTTAAATACACTATCAACTTTTGCAGCCTAATTAGGTAACCATTTTTCAATACATTTTCAACTTTAGCAAGTATAAAATTTAAGGATGTGTCAAAATATTATTCAGGTCATCGGGACATTGATGAGGTTTTATGGGTTTAAAGTTCACTTGGCCATACCTAGGCTGCCCAGTCCACCTGTTGAGCACTGCTAAGTAGCACCCTTTGTAATAGTACTAATCTTCTTATAAAAGAGTACTTGCAAAAAAATCAAAAGGAGGCTGATAAAAAAAAAATCAAAAGGAAATTATAAATCCCCACACCATGTAGACTCCAAGGGATACAGCTTCCAACTCCATTTCTCATGTGTAATGGCAAAGAAGCAACAAGAAACTACTCCCTCCGTCCCATATTGTTGGTCCATCTTTCTCCATTTTTTTTATTTTTTTTTTGGTAAGTTAAATGTTTCTTATCCATCTTTCTCCATTTTGAAAAGTCAAAACATAAATAATGGAAATAAAAGGGGCCATATAGTAAATTACTATATTTTGATTTGATTTTACAGCAATAATTACATGTTCCACTAAAAAGTTGGAATTTCCAACAGGGACCAACATTGTGGGACGGAGGGAGTAATATAACAGGAAATTTTAACCGTGTCTGTGTAACACAAACATGTTAGCAAAATACTCAAAACACAGTAATTGCATTAGAAGATGGTAAATGATAGATACAAAATTCCCAGTATTCATGCAGAGATGGAAAAGCCCCCGCACAAGCCTTACACGCTAACACATACTGCACACCTTTTCACATCTAATATTCAATTCTAGACAACAAAGCCCTTGGGTTGGCTAGTTGAAATTTTTTCCAACTGCTAACCCTAAGCCATTTCATTAAAAAAAAAAAAGAAAAAAAAAAAAAAAAAGAAATTCCGTACGATCAATTTTAATGAAGAAAGTGGTGAATGGAGCCTACCTCACACCATAGACAAAACATATATTAAATACAAGAAAGAAACTTCACATGCCACAAATATAGACATATTTATGCACAGACAGGGCAAAGATAAGTGATATGCACATGCACATGGATAAGGACGAAAAATATAAAACGTCAAGGGTTAACCTAACAACAAAGGAAACTCACTTTTGGGGAATTCCCAGACCCAGCTCTGATTAATCTGCTACCATAAACGGATCTACTTCCCCGAGATCAGCAACCAGAGGTTCCAACTCTTCTATGTTCTCAGCTTCTGGGGCAAAATATGTAGGAAATGGAAGCATCGAAATATCTGGTTTTTTGTAAACAGCATCTTTTATAAACACAAAGTTTCCTTCAGCTCCTGGAACCTGCGAAAGAATAGCATCTCTGTAAGGATACACAAAGACTTAAAATAAATTAGCACCAAAAAAATAAAAAGTACTAGGCATTGGAAATTATCACAAGTTTTTTGGTTTCTGACATCAACTTGGCTGTATTGTTCACAATGGAATTCCTAGCATGCAAAGACTTCCATTGATTGAGTTTTCCTATGCATCTGTCTCATGATATTTTTGTCAACTATCAACTTATTTCTTAGTAGAGTATCATTGATGGTTATTCAAACATTCATCATGGGGATCTTTAAAAAAGAGGGGTATGAAGGTGAGCTCGTATCTTTTGGCATTTTGTGCCAAAGACCTAAGATCAAATCTCGCCGTCATCAGCATTGGGAGTTTTATGGTCATGGGGAGGGCATCCCTCCATTGTGTAGAACATTAATATTGGATCCGAAGAAAAATAAATGATAAATAAGGGGTGAAGGAGTAGGATATCAGCAGTGTCAGGATTTTGTTGGCCTGCCAGCATATCAATAGTTCACATAGGCAGAACACAACCCCTTGCCTTTTAACTAAGACTTCAAGCATTCACATCAGAAAGATTAAAAGGTTAGAAAAATCATACTTGGCCTCTCACCCACATCAAGTTCCTTGCTGGGTCTATTTTGTAAACCCAAACATTCTTAACTGTCCGTTGCTTGCCACCCATGCGCCCAGGCATCTTTCTGCCTTTGAAAACCTATTCAAACAACATATTAAGAATGTAAGCCATAATATACATCCACAATAAAACAACTGTTCACAAAGAAAAAGTGTGAAGAAACTTTCCTCCCCCACTTTCTTCCTTCAAGAGAGATGTTTGAACACACCCTTTTCCAAATTCAAAACAAAATTTCACGTACGACATTCTAAACAAACCCAAAGTGACACCTTAAAATAATTTCCCCATTCACCACAAAAATTTAAATAAATAAATAAATAAAATGTTTATGTTTATGATAGTAGGGTATGCTTTTGCCATGATATTTTGTATGGTCATTGTCCTTTGATGGAGTTTCTTCCTGATTTGCCTTGGAATACAGTGGATAAAAAAGAAGTTGTGGCAGATTTTATCTGTATTTCTACTACAGGAGTTTTATGGACACCCAATCTAATAGGCCATTTAATGGCTTGAAGACCTTTGACGTGTTCTTGGTGAGTTCGTTCTACATTTCTTTTTGGAAGATGGGGGGTTCATATTTTCCTTGAAAAGGAACATGCCATTGTAAAGCTCCAAGCAAGCCTATTTTGGAACTTAGATTTGGGGAGAGATTTGTGGAGTGAAAAGTAAATGAAATACAAGCTAATGTTTTTCACAAATCCTTTCCCTTTTTCTTTTCCCTCAACAAATCCAAGATCCAAACACAACATAAGTCAAATTTTTTGCTTAGACAGCAGCTAGGGAGTCCATTTCACTCTGGATAACCCTTAGTTGAGGTAACTTTTTGCAGAATAGTGTTACACACGCAAGTAGGTGGTGGATGCTACAAACCACCCTTTTTTTGGTGTTGAGTGGGTGATGTCCCATACAATTAAGGACATGTTTGCCTCTTGGAGATATATGGATGCTCGAGAGGCATATATGTGTTTTTTCGTGTTTATGGAAGGAGAGAAACAGCAGTTATGTTTCAGAATGAGGAAAGCCCTATCCTATGCTTGAAGGGAAACCTTTTTGTGTCCCTTTATCTTGGCTTAGAGTTCTTTCCTTTTGGTCTTAATTGTTTCGGGGGGAACCATATGTTTCTGTAGAGATATAGTGGTATAGTCTTGATGTACTTCATTCATACAGGATTAGTATCCCCATTTTGGCACCTCTTCTAATAAAGTTACTTATTTCTAAAAGAATTAAGTCCCAGGCTTTTCATTTAATGTCATTTGTTACTAGTTTGTCTCTATAAGTTAAATATTTGTGTAGGGGTAATGTGAATCACTTAATTTTAAGGTGTTAATGTTTCTTCCTTCATTAAGACTAGAATAAACTCTCACAGCATAATGGAAATTCACTACAGAGAGACATTCTTGGATCTTACTGAAAACTTGGAAATCACTATCTTCTTGATCCTTCTTGCATTTTTGTTACATATCCACTTTTCGTTCTATATTTCCTAAATTATGCATTCTATGTTTCCAATGGGATGGGATCTGGTCAGATAACTATGCTTCTAGACAACATTCAAATAAGATTATCTTCATAAAAATAAGAAGAAAAGGCCAAAACAATTCATCTTCTGGATACAATTAAGGTAAAGCATCTAATCCATACGAGATAGTGAGATTGTGTTTAAACTGGATCTCTGTAACTGCCTCCCCAAAATCTTGGTTGTCTTTGTTTCTTTCTTTTGTGTGTGTGTGTTAGGGGCAACTCCTCTATTGAGCAGGCAACTCCTCCACATTAACCCAAAAGTTAACAGTAAGACAGTTTTTTACTTTACATTTCCTAATAATAGCCAAATTGCATAGATTTGCTCATGGATGAACCAATTAATAATGAATTTCCAATGAAAAACAATAAGCTGCTAAAAAGTGAAGTAATAATTAGACATCCAATACCATTCAGTTTTAAATGAAATTTCACCAAACAAGAAGGGGTGCACACACCTTTCCAGGAGCATCCCTTTGACCAGTAGAACCAATACTTCGATGTGACAATGATGCACCGTGAGATGCAGGATTTCCTTTCATTCCCCATCTTTTCATCCCACCCTGGCAATAAAACAAAAACAAGTTACTAATTTAACACAGAGTATGATCTTTCTCACTGCATGAAGAAGGCTTTCAAACAACATAATTTATGGAATGATAGTACTAGGAATCACTCTCCTGAAGAAGCAACCTCCTATACACCTCCCAAAAGCAACCTCAAAGAATTGACATACCCATGCATTTCGAGAGCTGAGAAGTCAACCACTCTGTGTAAACCCATACATCATTCTTCCAGACCAAAACTACTGATATTTTCCATGTGCACAATAACACTCTAGCTAATTCACTTAAAATTTGGCACCAGTTAATTAGCATCTACACTGTATTTCACTATTTTCACACAAATTGGCATGTTATGTTCTTGCCGTGGCTATGATACATACATTGGGGGTGTTTGGGAATAGCACTAAAAGACAAAATAGACTAAAATAGCCAATAAGACAAAATGTCACATCAAATCTATAATCATTTCACTTTTTCTCTCACAAACATCACATCCAACTACAAAAAAATCCAACTGTCTTCCCAAACACACAAATTTTAGCCTCCTAAAATAGCCAAAAACTAAAATAACCTACTAAAATAGCAACTTCCCAAACACCCACATTATGCCCAATAATTTGTGGGTTTGATGGTTGTAACTACTGCAACTAAGACAATAAAAGTTAATCAACAATGATACATGTCGTGGTGAGAATCCATTAGTGTGTTCCTAGGTTCAGTAAATATGATCCCAGTTGATGAGTTAGTCATTTATGCAACCAATAACTGAAAGTTGAAACATGAAATGGAACACTAAAAATTTGGAGCAATGCCCTAAGGCTGTTTAATAGTGCAGCTGTTGATGATAAACATTGAAAGGGGATTAAAAGAAAAATGAAGAAGCAAACGGGAGAAGATTGGGAGGAGGAGGAGGAGGAGGATAGCAAATGAAGAGCAAGAAATTGACCTGAAAACCTTTCCCTCTTGTAATTCCAGTGACATCAACAAACTGGCCAGGAACAAAATGGCGAACACCAATGGAAAAACCAAGAGGAAGAAGTGCGTCCTCTGAGACTGGGAATTCCCTCAATTTCCTCTTCATTGGAACACCCTGAGCTCTGAAATGACCCACTTCAGGTTTCGTCAAATGTTTTTCTTTCTTATGCCCGCAACCAATCTAGCAAACACACCAAATCTATATTGATATTTCAACAACACAAACAAACAAACAAACCCAGTACACAAATTTCAAAACAGAACAAAAAAAACCCTTCATTTTTTAAGGGAAAAAAAGAAGAAGCAGATTATATAACATTAATTAAGTAATTGAACAAGGCATGGTTATAGTGAGTGATGGAACCTGGAGAGCAGAGATTCCTTCATTTTGGGAGGTCTTGACTTGAGATACGATGTTATCGTCCAACCAAAGAATGCTGATGGGAACCCTGGCCCCCCACTTGTCCCAAAGTGCAGTCATTCCACACTTGACAGCGATGACGCCGGTTCTCTTCGAATTGGGAGTCATAACTCCAGGTTTAGGTTCGATGATTCGAGTGTGGGATTGATTCATGTCGCATGATTCATTCAGAGCACTAAAGCTGCTGCTGCTGCTTTTGAAGAAGAGGAGGGGGGTTGTGGTGGTGGTGGTGGTGGTGGGTACTGTATGAGTTGAAGAATAATGTATTCTTGGACTGATAGAGAATAGACGGAGGCGATAAATGAGGCCTCTAGATGCGGTTGACATGGCAAATAATCTCGAATCGAATAAGTAATTGATCACTCTATCTCTCTCTCTCTCTCTCTCTAGCTTAGCTTTGGGAGATAGCAGAGCTCATCAAATCGAATACTCTTGATAAGGGCTTCAAGTTTCAACAAACCAGACCAAGGTATTGCTGCTGCTGTTCAGCGAGAGAGAGAGAGAGAGAGACGAAGCTCTAGTATGGGCCAGTCCGGCAGCCCTATTTATGGACCAAAATAAAATTTCCCAAGTCCTAAAAAAGTAGAGAGCTCAAAATTCAAAAATACTGTAGACAAGCAATTATAAATGCAAGAAATAAACAGTTAACAACAAGAAACACACAGCCACAATTGGTGCATTATCCTAGAATAGCCCTAAACCCTATAATTCGAAAGGTATACAACATTGTTTTCATGGATGCCTCTTTTATGAGGACAAGTTTTATTTAAAAACGTAAAATTTATATCTAAATCAAGTGAAAGACAATGAGAGAGAGAGAGAGAGAGAGAGAGAGAGAGAGAGAAAACTAGAGATGCTAGGGCATAATGATGAAACAGAAAAATCGAAGAGAAAATTTAGATATAGTCAATACAAATTTAGGAAGTTTTGGATTCAGTTAGTTTAGTTGGCAGCTGAAATTCAAGAATTCAGTTTGAGAGCGAGAATTAGTTTGAGAGATTGTTTGATTGTTGGGGGGTTAGTTAGTTGGTTAGGAGGTTTGTTAGTTAGTTAGTATTGGATAAAGTTATTCCAGCTGTATATAGCTACAATTGAGGGGAAAAAGGGGTATCGGACTGTAATCAAGTTTTATGAGAAAAGGGTGAATGGACTCCAAATTTAGTTTTCCATTTTCTCTCTTCTTTTTCTTCAATTACTGCTTTCTTCTTTCATAGTCATATCAATTGGTATCAGAGCAAGGCTATTCTTGGCCTACAATGCAAGAGAGATTCCACAGAAATGGCAGATGGGACTAGGGCACAAGAATAAAAAAAAAAAATCGATGAAGCAATACGAACTCTTAAAGACAGTAGTGATAGGCAAGCACAGGATATCAGAGAGATCAAAAATTCATTGAAAGATGTGAATGAAATCAAGGAATTGATTTTTGCCATGAATGTCAAGTATGATCAAATGGCAAATGGAGTTTTTGAAAATCATCCAGAAACCATGGAAGCTTCTCAGGTTCATTCGGATTCATCTCAATTATCTACTTTCTTCAATACCATATATGCAAGAATTGATTTTCCAAGATTTTTTGGGGAAGATGCCATTGGATGGTTATATAAATGTGAGAGATTCTTCGATTATAACTCGGTTGAACGTGCAAAAAAGGTGAAACTAGCCACTTTGCATTTAGAGGATAAGGCCCTTCAATGGTACCAATGGTTTGAGAAAATTGGGATCTATTCAAACAAGAAATTATTTCTAGATTTGGGCCCAATTCTTATGAAGATGCAATGGGTGATCTGACCAAATTAAGGCAAACAACCACTATGAAGGAATATCAGGAGCAATTTGAGATTCCGGCAAATAAAACCAGTGATTTACCAGAAGCTTTTTTCATTAGTTGTTTCATCAGTGGGTTAAGAGAAGACATTAAGGCAGGGGTGTTAATGTTCAAGCCTACTACTATAGTTTAGGCCATTGGATTGGCAAAAATGCAAGAGAATATCATTGAAGCCATAACAAGAAGAGTAAGACAAGGGAATAGAGTGGGAGAATCTACTTTTTCCCATCAGGCCAAACAAAATCCATTTATGAATGCCATAAAGAAAGAACTACCAAAGGACTTGGAAGGAAAAAAAGCCAAAGGATTATGTTTCAAATGCAATGAGAAGTATACAATGGGCCATATCTATAAAAAGAAGCAATTATATGCTTTGGAGGTTGAACAAGAAGATCAGGAATAGGTGGAAGACGAGGGTGAAGATGTGGATGAAGACCAGATTCCAGAAGAGGAATTACAGATTTCTATTAATGCCCTGTCTGGCTCTATTTCCTATAGAACTATGAGGGTAAAAGGCAATGTCAAGAAAAGGCTAGTCATGATCCTAATAGACTCGGGAAGTACTCATAATTTCCTAAGTCCAGAAGTAATCAAGAGAGTTGGGATAATGGCCTTAGAGACAGACCCATTACTAGTTTCAGTTGCTGATGGAACCAAACTAATGAGCACAACAATATGTAAAGGATTTCAGTGGGAAATGCAGGGCACCGAATTTCAAGCTGACATGAGGATTTTGCAACTCAAGGGCTGTGACATGGTTTTGGGAATTTAGTGGTTAGCAACATTAGGTCCAGTGAAATGGGATTTCAAGAATCTTGGCATGGGGTTTCAATTGAATCACAGAAGGCATATGCTAAGGGGAGGAAAGAAAAAAGAATTGACAGTCATTGGGACTAATAAGATGAAAAAGATAATTCAAAAACAAGCACATGGAATTGTAGCTCAGGTGTACTCTCTTCAAGCTAAATGTAATGAACTAGAAGATACATTGCCACCAGACTTGGAAGCATTATTGGCTGATTATGAAGATATTTTCCAAGAACCTACCAATAAAACCAGGGACAGAACCTACCAATATCAGGCCCTACAAGTATCCCTATTTCCAAAAGACAGAGATTGAAAAACAGGTTAGCGAGATGTTAATTTCAGGAATTATTAGAACCAGTGTTAGTCCTTATTCTTCACCTGTGCTATTAGTTAAGAAAAAGGATGGGAGTTGGAGAATGTGAATTGATTATCGAGCCCTAAATAAAGCTACTGTGAAGGATAAATTTCCTATTCCTGCTATAGATGAACTCCTTGATGAATTGTGTGGTGCTAAGTATTTCTCTAAGCTAGATTTGAGATCTAGTTATCACCAGAAAAGGGTAACTCCTGCAGACATTTACAAAACTGCATTTAGAACCGATGATGGACATTATGAGTTCATGGTAATGCCATTTAGGTTAACAAATGCCCCATCTACTTTTCAAAGCTTGATGAATGAAGTTTTTGCTGAACCAACCAAAATTACAGCTATGACTAGTTGGCCTGCACCTGCTACTTTAAAGGAACTAAGAGGATTTCTTGGCCTTACAGGATACTATAGACGGTTTGTTCAGGATTATGAAAAAATTTGTTCTCCACTCAATCAATTACTCAAAAATGATTCCTTCCAATGGAACTCAGAAGCTATAGTGACATTTGAACAGCTTAAGGAAGTAATGACCACAATACCAGTTCTGACTTTGCCTAATTATACTAAAGAATTTGTGGTGGAATCAGATGCATCGGGAAAAGGCTTAGGGGTTGTGCTAATGCAAGAGGGACATCCGATAGCTTTTTGGAGTAAAGGCATATCTGCACGGGATCAACTTTTATCTACCTATGAAAAGGAATTTAATGGCAGTGGTCTTGGCTATACTCAAATGGAGGCATTACCTTTTGGGTAGGAAATTCCTTATCAGAACAGATCATCAAAGCTTAAAGTACCTATTGGAGCAAAGGGTGGGCACCCCATTCCAACAGAAGTGGGTCACTAAATTGTTGGATTATGATTATGAGATCGTTTATAGATGTGGAAAGGAGAATAGGGCAGCGGATGCTTTGTCTAGGAGGGAGGATACTACAGATAACCCTGCTACTTTGCATGCTATCACTATTGTGTCCACTAGTTGGTTAGCTGAAATTAAGCAAAGTTGGATATCTGATCCAATGGTGCAACAAGTCATTGCTGATTTGATTCTTGATCATACTTCCCATATGGGTTATCGTTGGAAGCAAGGGATTCTGACCTAAAAAGGCAAATTGGTGGTAGGGAACATGCCTCAGCTCAAGATCCAGATTATGGAGGAATTTCATTGCTCTGCAGTAGTTGGGTATTTAGGGATTGATAAAACCACTAAAAGAATTTAGAGAACTTTGTATTGGAAAGGGTTAAGGAAAGATGTTTCAAAGTTGGTTTCCGGATGTGACATTTGTCAAAGGTTTAAGAGTGAAAATGTGAAATCACCTGGATTGTTATAGCCTCTTGCTATTCCCAATCAAGTTTGGTCTGATATCTCTATGGATTTTATTGAGGGCCTTCTCAAATCACACGGCAGATTTGTTATATTTGTGGTCGTCGACAAGTTAACTAAAGCTATGTTTGGGAAGTGGCTAAAATAGCCAAAAAGCTAACTAAAACACAACACATCACATCACCTCTCTATTTTTCTGCACACCTTTTCGTAAAAAGTCAAAAAGTTACTAAAATAGCCTGTTCCCAAACCAAGCCTAAGTATGGCCATTTCATGGCACTTTCACATCCATACACAGCCAAAGATGTTGCTCAAGTATCCCTGGATCAAGTTTACAAATTACATGGATTGCCCTCATCTATCGTATCTGATAGAGATGCAATCTTCACTAGCAATTTCTGGCATGAGCTTTTTACTTTGCAAGGTTGCAAATTGTGTTGAAGTTCCGTTTATCATCCACAAACTGATAGCCAGACAGAGATCTTAAACTAGTGCTTGGAGAACTATTTACGATGCATGACAGGTGACTGTCCTAGGAACTGGGCTAAGTGGCTTTCTTTAGCTGAATGGTGGTACAACACTTCCTACCATTCAGCCATCAAAACCACTCCATATTACGCTGTTTATGGCCAAGATCCACCAGACCACACCTTCATTGCTTCCAACCCCTCTGCTGTGGCTGAGGTGGATAATTGGACATGGGAAAGAGCTTCAATTCTCAGAATGTTAAAGGACAATCCGCATCAAGCTCAACACAGGATGAACCATTATGCTGATACGCATAGATCCGACCGTGAATTTGAACCACATGACTGGGTTTACTTGTGGCTGCAACCTTATAGGCAGACTACTTTGGCCTTACATAGGAATATGAAGCTTGCTCCTAGATTTTATGGTCCATTTCAGGTTGTGGCAAGAATTGGAAAGGTTGCTTATCAGCTCCAGCTACCTGCTTCTGCTCATATCCATCCCGTGTTTCATGTTTCTTTGTTAAAGAAAAAGTTGGGTCAGCACATCGTCGCACAGCCTACATTGCCACCAGTCGCACCTGATGGTACTTTCCAAATGGAACCTGTGGCAGTGCTGGACAGACGTATGGTTAAGAGGAACAACAAGGCGGTGGTTCAACTCCTCATTCAGTGGTCTCACTCATTTCCAGAGGATGCTACTTGGGTGGACTACCAGGACATCATCACCAAATATCCCCATTTCCAGCCTTGAGGTCAAGGCTGTTTTTAAGGGGTGGGAAATGTTATGATTTAGGAAGTTTTGGATTCAGTTAGCTCAGTTGGCAGCCAAAATTCAGGAATTCAGTTTGAGAGGGAGAATTAGTTTGAGAGATTGTTTGATTGTTGGCGGGTTAGTTAGTTGGTTAGGAGGTTTGTTAGTTAGTTAGTATTGGATAGGGTTATTCCAGCTGTATATAGCTACGGTTGAGGGGGAAAAGGGGTATCGGACTGTAATCAAGTTTTATGAGAAAAGGGTGAATGGACTTCAAATTTAGTTTTCCATTTTCTCTCTTCTTTTTCTTCAATTACTGCTTTCTTCTTTCATAGTCATATCAGGAGGAGACCTGGGTGGATATAAAAGAGAGTTGAGAGAGGCAGAGGAGGTACCCTAGCTAGTCAAGAATGCGGAAAACATAAATCCAAAAGATACAGAGACAAAACACAAAAGAGAGATTCACAGGAGAGAGAGAGAGAGAGAGAAATCGGAAAAGTAGGACTCACCGGAAACAAGTTGGCCGGAACCGTCGTCGAGAAAGTGAGAGGTGAAGCGGCGAGAGAGAGAGAGAGAAGCTACACACAGTGACTGAGAAACTAACCCTATTTATATGTAAGATTTTTTATTTTTTTTTTTGCCATAAAAGAAAAAAAATTAAAAAATTATACACTCTGTTTTAAAATATGTATAATAATCTTGGAGAAAAATAAAAACGGAAAAATGGAGGGGAGCACCATAAATAATAAATAAAAAGTCTTTGCAATTTCTAATTGACTTTGGATATAAATTACACTACAAATTATTTACAAAAAATATATATATTATAAATATTAATAATTAATATTATAAACTTTTGTCGCGCAATAATTTTTTAAAAACTACATTGAACAATAATTTCCCTTATAAATTACACGAATGATTACTTCTTTTTTTTTTGGGAATTTATTATTCAGATGTGAAGGATTAATAACCTTTTAAGAAATAAAAAGTTTTTATTAGAATATAAATTAAAATTAAAAGAATCCCTCGATTAGTAAGACGGTTAATAGAATGGGATTTAGGCCTCGTTTGGGAACAGACTTTTTTAGTAATTTTTTCGTTTTTTACAAAAAGATGTGCAAAAAATAGAGAGAAAAGAGAATCTTTGACTTTTTTGTATGAGTTTTTGACTTTTTAATTTTTTTAATAACTTTTTGACTAAAAAAGCCACTTGTCAAATGAGGCCTTAATTGTTGTTTAAAATTGAAAAAATAAGATGTTTATTGTGTAGTATATTGGGTTATTTGTTTTACTTAGACATGAGTTATCCTCTTTTCTTTTTTTGTGTTTTTGTTTTTTATGTTGGTTCGAAAGTGGATTGTTTTATGTTTAAGATGAAAACATTGAATAAATTAATAAATGAACCTAACGCATGTTAATTGTTTGTTTTCAGTATAATTATGCCTTATGTAATAGCATCTCTATCAAAATAGTCAAAATTTTAGCCAAAATTTAATTAAAAAGTTGCTTTTTTTTATTTTAGCTAATCACTTTTTTAAATACATTTTCCAAAACTCTCTATATTTTTTTATATATTCTATTTAAAATCTTTAAAAAAATAATTAAATACAAAAATAAAAATTCAATACATTTTCATATTTTTATGTATTTATTGAAATTTTTTCCTTTCTATATTCTTTTTACAATCTTAAAAAATTAACTAAATATAAAAATTCAATACATTTTTGTATTTTTATGCATTTATTGAAATTTTTTTTATTTCTCTACAAATATTTGCTTTTTTATGTGCATTTAGGTGAGGACCATCTAATTTTTGGGGACTAAAATGTAAAAATAAAAATCACTAATTTAAAAATTCAAAACCAAACAAAGTGATTTTTTATTATATTTTTGGTCAAGCATTCTTTGGTAGCATTTGGTAGAGTTTTCTAAATATGATTTGATAATAGAGTTATGTTTTGAGTTTGTGAGTTTTTGAATTATGATTTGAGTGTAGAAAATTTGTTTGGTGAATAAGTTTTGAAAGGAGTTTTGATTTGAGCGGGAAATTTTTGATATGACATATGATATTTGATACAAAAATTTACAACTCATAACCAAACACATAACTAAAATTCTATTCAAAACTCATAAAAAATTTTAAAAATTTCCAAATTTTTTTTTATTTAAAATATAAAAAATAACAGGTGTCAATTGTTAAAATTAAAAAAAAAAAAAATTTACACTTTACCGATCAATGGGCCGGATGTTCAGAAGGACGACCAGTTAGCCCAAATTTCTCTACCTTGAAAAGAATTTTCAAAAGTGGGTATGAAATTAACTTTTGAAAACTTTAAACAAACAAATCATTCAAAACAAGAGTTAGAAATATGTTTGGAGAATCTCACTATAGCTCACAATTATGTATGCAATATTTAAGAGAGAAAAATTATTTTGTTCACATATCTAGTAATGTGTGTGAACAAAACATACAATAAAATGATATGCACCCAGTTCAAGTAGAGAACTTTATTAATTTAATCAAAAGTAGCAATTCAAAGCAGAAAATTTAAAAATATATATATATATATAATGACTTGTTAAGTTTTGAGCTTGTTACTTTAGATCAAATATATTGTTAAGATGCCTTCAATTACACAATTAACGTTGTCACATTATTTTGGTACAATATTTTGTATAAAAATTAAGTTACAGAGAATTTTCTTCTTCTTTTTTTTTTGTTTTTGGTTTCCAAAAGAAACTTCATCAACCATCAAGCCCTAAAAAGTTAAACCCATACCACCCAGTCCCAATCACAACCTTCATGATCAAATTGTTTTCCTTTCTTCTTCTTGTTTTTGTTAGTTTGAGTTTTTCAACAAATTGTTCTGTATCTGAGAATTGCTCTGTATCTGTAAGTGCCGTATGTATGCAATAATCACCCCTCCATTTCTTCTTGGACTGCTTCTGCCTTTTAACATCTTGTCTTCCCCATCTCTACTTCTGATTCTTGGTTAGTGCTCAACCAAAACTATGTAACCAGATGGCTAGCAATTGTGTGGTATAAAAATGTTACAGACAAGCTGTGTATTATTCAGATCAAGAGCTAGATGGCAGAGGAACCATAGATTACGTCATTTCCACAAATAAATACACCATTCTGATGGTATTGGGAATCTACTTCCCACCACATTGCCATTAACATGCGATAAAAAGAAGAATTTTTTTTTTTAAGAACGACAAAAAATACCCCATGCTTAGCTTAAGCAGAGACAACCACCACTCTCCATCGGCACACCTGGGCCATGTTTGTTTGGGCGGACTGGATTAGGTTGGATTAGCATTCTCATGACTCATAATCCTAGGACTACGAATCATTTGGATTATGTATTTTATCTTATGTTTGGATTGAGTTAGGATTATAAGGAGGACTAATAGTCCAGACTTTTGTTTAGTTTTTCAATTTATATCCCACCCCTTTCTGTGAGATTAAATAGTCCATCATATGTGGGATGCTATATCCAGATGGATTGTTAGTCCGTACTTCAATTGTTTAACCAAATATCGGATTAATAATTTTATTGAACTATTAGTCCAATTTCAAACTCATGTTCACCCAAACAAACATGACCCTGGTATGCTGATATTCCATTAAATTGCATGTATGCTGATAATTTTTTAATTCCATTAAATTGCAGGTATGCTGATATTTCTGTTGAAGTGCTCTCCATCTGCTTCCAACATAGGAGCTGTTTTCTGGTCTAGTCTTTGCATAACAATAAGTAGCTTCTGTATGCTTTCCGTGAGTTCTTCATCGTTCATATTGGTTGCAGCAAGGGTCTGAACACGCACAGTGAAAAAAATATCAACCACCTTACAAAAAAGAATTGCATTACAATTTTAGTTTTTCCTAGACTCATTAAACCTAGCATCTGTTGTTACAAGTCGAAATCAATTAAATGACACAGCATAACAAACTAACAGAAAAGCCAAGAAATTTGCAAAGAAATAAAAATTTGCCTTTATGGTCTGACTTCCAGTGCAAGAAAGGATAACAATCACTATAAATATTTTTTTCTTTTTTTTTTTTTTTAACAGCAACAAAACAATTTTATTGAAATAAACTACAAATATTTTTTTATTTTACATAAAATCTGTGGGCTCAAGTTTAACTCATCCTCAGCAAGCTTTACCTCCATCTTCTCCCACATTCAAACAACTATATCGAAAGTCCTTCACTTATTTCAAGTTGACATGAAAATGGTAGCCCTGGCTATTGGGATAAGGCATGAACTAATGTGAGTGAGAAATAAAGTAAGGTTTAGAACTATGAAAAAAAATATGATTGAGAATCATTAAAAGATTTAGTAAAACAATTAGAAACAAGCAAATAGTTGATGAGCTAGACCCCAAAGTAACCATTCTCACTACCTAGGATAAACGTACCTATAATACGTGGTGATTGTAGACATAAATTATAATGACATGTTTGGAATAGATCAAGTAAAGAAGTGCTTGTTGGATCACTACAAGAAAATACACTTTTGGCGATTAAAAAATTAGTCGCCAAAAGTATTAAATTTCGTCGCCGAAACACATTGCCGACTAAATAATTTGGTCGCTGGCTTTGTCGGGGATACATAGTCGCCGAAGGAATTAGTGACTAAAATACATTTAGTCGCCATAAGTAGCACAAAATACCGACTAACCTTTTAGTAGGCAAAAATAATAGGCATTAGCGACTAAAAGAGCCTTAGTCGCTGATAAGGGACATTAGCGACTAAAATGTTAGTCGCCCAAACGGTTGATTAATTCCTTTAACTCACATATTTAGCTACTAAAAGTTTTCGTCGCCAAAAGGTGAAATATCTTCAGCGACGACATTTTTAGTCGCCAATAGTGAAACTTTCACCTACTACATGGTTAGTCGCCCATAGTTACTTACTATATTTTGGCGACTAAAAACCTTAGTCGCTAAAAAGATGTTGGATTTTAGCTACTAAACACTTTAGTCGGCCATAACTATTTTATTATGTTTTCAAGTTGTTTGCCTACTAAATATTTAGTCGCCAAAAGCTTTTTGATTTTTAGCTATTACACATTTAGTCGCCATAACTATTTTCAAGTTGTTTTGGCTACTAAATTATTAGTCGCCAAAAGTCGTTTGCGTTTTAGCTACAAAACATTTAGTCGCCATAACTATTTTTGTTTCATTTTGGCTACTAAATATTTAGTCGCCAAAAGGTTTATTTCTTTTTAGCTACCAATTGATTTGTCACCAAAAAAACGTCATTTATTTCATTTTGTTTGTTTCATTTTATATTATTATTTTATATTATATATCCACCGCAACCTGTACGTATACAACCTATATATATTATCACCTATTCCGTAATACATGTTTCACTTAGAACTATGAAACAAAAGTGAACACCTGCTATATATACTCCAACTACAAATAATAATATAAACTTATGTACGAACCAACTATATATATTTCAATTACAAATAATAACGTCATACATTCCAAATACGTTACCAAAACAATGTC
The DNA here is from genome assembly GCA_025200525.1 of Camellia lanceoleosa. NCBI lineage: Eukaryota > Viridiplantae > Streptophyta > Magnoliopsida > Ericales > Theaceae > Camellia > Camellia lanceoleosa. Next base: position 8,700,189 of record CM045772.1, read on the forward strand.
CTCTATACACAACATTTTTACTATATACTATGCATTGTAATGACCATTTGACAAGGTACAAATTACTATGGTAATATGTACCATGACAAAAGGTAATCTATATTAATTAATACTAGAGCCATTAATACAAGCTCCAAAAATACTATGTACCCCACTATAAATTATATGTACGATGCATCCAAATTCCACGGTTCATTGATGCTATTCCACCAGAGCAATTAATACAAGCTCCAAAAATAGTTTGTACCCCGCCTAAAATTATATGTTCGATGCATCCACAGTCCACACAAAAAGTATAGGACGACAAAAAACTTCCCAACTTTGCATAAGTGTGAATTATCTTCCGGGAAAAAAAATAGAAGATCCACATGTCAATGTCAAAAGCCATCTACACAACAAAAATTACACCCATTAGTTCCATTGTAAACAAAAAGTTATAGCCATCTACAAAACACAAATTGCAAGCATGTCAATTGCAATTGTATGTAAATATTGTTTGAATTTAGGAATTTCAATATAGTTTCTTTACACGTTAAGTTGTATTGAAAGTGCAAAGAAATTTCCAAGTCAACCCCAAGTCAAGTTTAGTCTAATGTGTAAACATATATATATTTTATTCATAACTGTACATATATAGAGATGCTTATAGAACATATATATATTTGTATAAGCTTTATGCGTTTTTTAATTTTTGTAGTTCTTGTTGATGCTTAGTACGGAGTCCTGCAGAATGAAACAATTCTATCAGGTGATATGGTATTCAATAAGATCTAAAAGTGTAAGATTTTACAGAGTACACATTAATTTTTCTCAATTTACTCTATTTTCCTTTTTGGTACTAGCGGTGGCAGACATGAAAGAACTTTACGAATGGATTACCAGTGTAAGATTACATAACAACTTTGTCATCACAAAATACATAGACAAGTGAACAATTTTGCAAGTGAAGCAAATCATGCTTGCAGGTGAATCAAAAAAGAAAAGAAATAAAGGGACCATTTCCTGATAACTTGTCCATATTATTTGAATTGCCATAAGATAAAACACTAAATGTCAAGGTCAAACTAGTGAGAAAGAGCATATTAATTATTTCACGATTTATTGATTGACAAGCTACAGGTCAATATACTAAGGCTTATATTTTCTGTTTTTTAGGTAAGTATGAAAAAGTTCATCTATTTTTAGCACTATGTGTGACGCACTGTTGACAGCCAACTATCATAATCATTACAACTCTAAGCAAACATGGTAATTGCTTGTAAATTAGGTAGTTTTGAATTTTCATGAAAATAAAAAATTTTAATTACAAAATGAAAACATATTCAAGTGGTGCGTGAAACAGTTTAACCTCAATGAAGAGATAATTAGGATAAAAAACAAGAATTTGAACAGTGAGTCTTGAAGAGATACAACAAATTTCAACCGAAAGCAGTTGAATTCTTTCAAAACCTCCTTCCTTTTGCCAAGTTCCATCTAGTATCTATATTGCTATATTATTATATAAAGCGTACAACCAATTTGGTGTTATTTTCATTCATAAATTAACCCTATGTAACCGTTGGTTTCAAATTTTATAGCTTCAGATTTTAACAACACACGTCAGGTGTGCACGCCTTGTTTGACTACAAGAAAACAAATTTTAGCAGTCACCTATTATTTACCCACTAAGACCGAAGAGATTTAGCCAGGCCGGTACAACCTCAAGGCAATGAAGCGGCCACCTAAGGCTCCACTTTTTTAAAAGGCCTAAGTTACTTGTTTGGACAAAGATAAAGCCTAATAAAAAAAAAATGTCAAAAAACATTGCCCCCGAAGTCTTAAAAAGAATCTTCCTTGTGTTGCTTGTCCAAAGGCCCTCAACAGTAAAAAAAAAAAACACCTTGCCCAAATGTACAACAAAAATCCAAAATTTCCTTATCCAAAACCTGGATAAAAAAGAAAAAAAAAAAAAAACTCTTCCAGTCTAAAAGGAATGTCCCTAATTGTAAGGCCTTTTTTCGGCTAAGTTTATGACGTTTTCATGGCAACTCCCAACGTACACGTGCTAATTATGTCCCCTCTATCCCCACAGGTCATCTTTGACACGAGGAAGCTACCCGTCCCATCAATATTGTGGTTCGGGGGCTGCTCTCAATTTTCGGCCCTCAAAGGCCTTTTTTTGGCTAAGTTTATGACGTTTTCACGCCAACTCCCAACGTACACATGCTAATTACATCCCGTCTGTCCCCACAAGTCCTATTTGACATGATGAAGCTACCCGTGCCATCCCGACAATGGTTCGGGGGTTGCTCTCAATTTTCGGCACTCAAAGGCCTTTTTTCGGCTAAGTTTATGACGTTTTTGATGCCAACTCCCAACGTACAAGTGCTAATTACGTCCCATCTGTCTCTGCAGGTCCTATTCGACACGGGGAAGCTACCTGTGCCATCCCCGCAGTGGTTGGGGGGCTGCTCTCAATTTTTGGCCCTCGAAGGCCTTTTTTCAGCTAAGTTCATGGCGCATTTCACGCCAACGCCCAATGTACATGTGCTAATTATGTCTCGTCTGTCCCTACAGGTCCTATTTGACATGACAAAGCTACTCGTGCCATCCCTACAGTGGTTCGGCGACTGCTCTCAATTTTCAGCCCTCAAAGGCCTTTTTCGGCTAAGTTCATGGCGCATTTCACGCCAACGCCCAACGTACACGCGCTAATTACGTCCCATCCATCCCCACACGTCCTATTTCACACAAGGAAGCTACTCGTGCCATCCCCGCAATGGTTCGGGGGTTGCTTTCAATTTTCGGCCCTCGAAGGCCTTTTTTCGGCTATGTTTATCGTGTTTTTATATGAGCCAATCCACCACCTGGTTAGCATGTGGGAGAACACATTTAATTGATTTTAGCCTGAACACAGGCGCATCTGCAATTGTATAGGTGGATGCAAGTGTAGGCAACAAGGTGAGGATTCATGGATTTCTCTCCCTTTAATGAAATTTTGTTGTTTATTCCTATGGCTATATTGTAACCGATTTCCTTGATTTGATTCTGTAGTCTGAATATACTTCTTATGAGTCAATAAGCTCTTGGAACACAACCAAGAACCGAACAAATTGTATGATAAGCTGATTAGAATGCATGGCACACTTAGAAGGCAGCTTATGATTGGGAAAATGTGGAGGTTTTAAGGATCAAAACTTTGTTTGCATCACTCAGAATTCAGGCCAAATCAAAGTTGATAACTGTGGTGGGCACCTCAAGCACAAGTGTTCATCCAACCAAAGTTGCATCAAAGTTGCATTAGCTCCTGTAACTAGGCCAAATCAGGTTGAAAATGTGGAGCTTTGTTCATCAAATTAGTGTTGGTTTTATTTGTATAGATTTATTATTAAGAAACTTAATATCACATATTCATTCTTCACAGTTAGAGTTTTGAAATCAAAGCTCCTTTGTACTAGTTATATTGTACTAGTTATACTGTACTAAATCAAAATTCATCCTACTTTCTCTTGGTTTCTTCAATTACTCTTAAATTTGAAATGATATTCAATTGGACTTGGTTACCTTATGGAAATTATGTCACGGTCCTTTGTGTAATGTATCCAAACACCAGGTTCGCTGCTGCAATGTCTACTCACATTATGCCTCAAAACCTATTCGAAGCATATCACGAAAAAAATATTTGCATACCAACTTTAGAAAACAATTCTATGCCAATATGATCCATATTTTTTGTATAAGTTGCAGTAGCTTGTTAAGAACATTCTGTTTACCGAATAGTAGGATGACCATCTGAATCTTGCAAGAGGGTTGTGAGCCGTGACACCACGTCGCTCAGATGATTGAGTTGTACACCTTGTGCCTCCCGTGCTTTTTTTTTTTCATCGACTTATTTGATCAGCTGCTCTCTTTCCCTCGCAATTTCCTTCCGATCTCTTTGTCGCTCCTCTTTCTCCTTCAATAGCTCCTCCCGATCTCTTTGACGCTCCTCTTTCTCCTTCAGCAACTCCTCATGATCACTTTGACGCTGCTCATGAAGAACCTCCAGTTCCACTCTCATTGACTCCATATGTTTATCACGTGCTCGTGCCGCACTAGAGGCTGTGGAAGAGGGTTGTGGGCCTATCCCACATCCACGCAAGTAATTTTTTTTTTCCCCAAGCACTTGCCTTGATATTTCTTCGTGGGTCAATGGCAACCCCGCATCGGTGGCTGTTAGTTGTAGATTCACCATATCATCCTATAATGGCAAGAAAACAATAAAGTCAAGATGGGAGAAGGAATTTAAAACAACTTTATTAATTGATATGCATCACACTTGGTTTCAACATTCAATACTCACATGTAGCTCACCACATTTGGGGTCAATCCAATCTCCTGTCTTCTTGGACTTGTGTGCCTTCTTATAAAATTCAGGGAAATCTATATCTCCATCCTTATTTGCCTGTTACGTATGGAAAAATTCCATTGACGAATTAGTACATGGTAATATTCAAAATCAAGAAGAATCAAGCATTCATTACATTACTAAATTAACTTCTCACCATAAGCGACATTGCTATAGGAAATGATCGCGATCCACTTGTTGATTATAAGGGAGCATACCCCTATTTGCTTTACCAGCCGTAGAGCGTTTCTACAAAAATATGAAAAAAAAAAAAAAAAATTACGATGCTTAACTTAGTTTCAATGAAGAAGTTTTACATATATTTGCGAATAAGTTTTACATATTAACACATAAATTAATTTCAATAATGGGGTTTATAATTAATTTGTTACCAAGTGAGATTCGTTTTTCCAAGCAACATCAATCAGATATTTCCAGTCCTCTAAGCTCACTCCACTAGGTGGATGACTATAGGGGTCATCAACACCCTTTTCCTCAAGTTCGAGGAACTCTTGCTTTAGATTGTACCTCCAATCCTTGTATAGCAAATATGCCTTCCTATCGAGGATCTGTTGAGCTTGTTCATCATTATCAAAATCATCGCCGATAACAAACTTGTCCTACAAACATAGTAAGAGAATTAGTAGAACAATTAATTTAACCAATTACAAATTACATAATAAAGACATTATGAGAAGATGAATCTCATACTAGCACCGCCTGGACGACCACATCTTTCGTACTTTGATCAATTTTTATCCATGACTTCACGCTCTGAAGAGGGCACAACTGTCTAATTTGAAGGCCCAACTCATTCGTCGCTGGGGTGGCATTCCCTCCGGTGATTGCGTTCAACACCCGATTGGCATAGATGTGTAATTTCTCCCATTTTTTCCTAGCAATTTTTTTCTGCACGCCTTTGCCTAATGTACGTCCCCGAACACGAGTTGACCTCGTTTTCCCTGGTACAAAAGGGGAAGGTAGTCAACATTACAAAAAAAACAAAACCAAAATTTTTTTAAACAAGTAAATAGTATGCTCTTACCCACTCCACCTGGTTGCGTCTCATCAGAGAACGTCATCGGGGTGCCAATCTCCTATGCGCATGCTTCAGATGTTGATAGTACGTTGCCACTTTTTGCTCTCTTTCGTCGCCCTGTCTTGATTCCCGGAACCATTGTACCTACATTACGTAACAAACGTCCATGAGTAATAAACATCGCATACATTAGTAGTGTAACTGCTGCAATAATCACACAACAATGTCTACTCAATAATAAATTGCTCGTTAATCAGTGGTAACTAATAAACTAAGAGAACATGATGATGATACAAAAACAAACTTGTCAATAGTCCATTGTTCATTTAATATACTTATTAAATGAACAAATTTTGGAATTATTGTTAAAAACAAAATTTTTAATAAATTGTTGTTGCCTGCAATAACAAACCATTGATAAGAACAACTCAGCTACAACATCAGTTTGTTTGTATGGCATTACTCTTTCCATTAGTATCCATAATTCTTACCTTAGGAATTTATTCAGGGCCCTAGTACTATGAATTCTGATGACTACTCAAACTGTATTGCACAGCATGGTTTTCTATAGTTGTCTAATCTCAACTGCAAAATTGAAACTTTTGCATAAATTTCCAGTATTTATGTTGTTCCCTCCTTCTGTTTGTGCACATATTTGTCTCAAATTTGATATTGAACCATCTTGTTGCCATTTTGTGTCTCTACTTCTCATGTGACTCTGTTATAAGTTGGTGCAGGGATGCTGGCAGAAATCTGGATTGTTGCTGGAGTTGGTGCAAGGATGCTGGCAGAAATCTGGATAAACAAGAAGGTCAAAGGTATGCCCTTCATTAGCCTAAGGATGTGTTTGGATTTTGGATTTGGGAAGGGATTTGTGCAGGAAAAGGTAATGTGGAGAGAAACAATCATGAACTAACTGTAATATAGTCAATAATAAACATTACCCTTCCCATCTTTAGAACAAGGATCTGGTAATTCTCTGTCAGCCCTCAACTGTGCTCTTCTTCAATAATTCATTATACAATTTAAAAGTGCCCAACTGAGCTAACAATTATACAATATTCTGATTTAAACATCATGGTAATTCAAAATTGAAAGGTTTGTTAACATATTCAAGACAACCTGTATTAAGGAAATAATGTAGTTAATGCCTAACAACTTACCCAGGTGAAATGCTTCCCACAGCCAAAACTACTAAAGAAATGCTCCCAATCAAGTATGGCACGGAGAAGCCCTAATCCTATGTGACAATTACATGTGGATAAGAATGTTAGTAGATGTGAAAATGCCTCAATTTCCTTCCATTCTCTTTACAAAAAAATAAAATAAAATGTATTAGTCTGATAGCCTAACCATAATACACATTAGTGCAAAACAAATATCTTTATTCATTACCCAGATGAGTAGAACATTAAAGACATTAGAATCATTACTCACATTAAAACATATCAAAAGTCACTAAAGCAGCCATCTCATAAGAAAGGAATGAAAGAAGCTTCTATGAGCATAATCCACAGCTACAATTGTACTTCCTTTATCCTTTGTTCCTTGAAACTTACAGAAAATAAACAATAGAAAGGTTAAAAAAAAGAGAAATTCAGAACTCTACATAATATGAATTTGAAATTAATTCTTATGACAGTTTATTAATGTTTATGAACATCTACAGAGAAAGAGGATAGAGGATATTATGTGAAGTTACCCCAAGAAGTCGACCGGCAAGAACACCCAAAAAGCCTGTTGTCCCTACCACCGTAAAGAGAAAAGCTGCCTGCATCATTAATTAAACAGTTAAACTACATATTTTGATACCAAGTACATTAACTAATTCAACGTTTTCAAAGCAATAAACAGATGTACAGGTAGTCTGAGGGAAGCACATAAGTAGGCTGAGAAGTAAGCCTGTGAGGACCAGTGGTGAGGTGGCTGAGATGTAGGACAAGGCTGAACTGATGTGGACAAATGCTGTGGAGGGAAAACAGTAGTGGTAGGTGAAGAAGCAGGTTGGCATATCAACAAAAATAGAGTCGGTCAGTCTTTGGGGGAAGGGATTAAGAGAAAGCATAAATAAAAAACTGAGGTATTTGGCAGTAAAGATTTGAAAGAATTGGTTGAATTAAAAAAAAAAAAAAGTAAAAAAAAAGGGGATGGTTGTGAAGAAAGCAAGGCTATGTTTTTAATGGTTAGGATTACTAGTAACAAAATTTTCGTGTCAATGCTATTCAAGCTTCTGTTCTCGTTAGGTATTATAGGGCATAATTATCTTTTTCTTTACTGTTAAATGGCTAACATTCTTCCAGAGATGTAAGATTTCCATGGGTATGGGGAATAGGATCACATACTCCCTCAAGATTATTGTCATTCAAAAATAGACCACGGGGTATGTATTGAGGGAGGATGTGAGGTTGGATCTTTAAGGTTTATTTCTTTATTTCTTTTCTTTTTCATTTTATTTATTTATTATTTTAGGAAGCCTTGTCAGGGAGGGGAATGGTAATGATGGAGCTGCCATGTGGACTCTTTTAGTTTTTGGTATTTTTAGAAAATTAGGGATGAGTAATTGAAGTGTCCCACTTTAGTTTAGTTCCAACCAATTATAGGTAGACAAATTAGTAAAAGAGCAAACCGAATAACTTTTTATAACTGGGAGCATGAGAGTAGCCTCAACAATGCTGTATAACAAATTATTTATTTAATATCGCGCTATTTTATGTCAATGTGTTGTTTGTTTAACAATTGCTCTGTCATCATAATCTCTGTATCATGTCATTTACATGTCCTTTGTTTATATCCATCCTTCTTAGGCAAAGGAGGTGTTATTTTTTGAGAAAAATCAAATGGAAGATCTTGAAACAGAAAAATCACTACCATCTGAACCCCATCATTTGTGGAAAAGGAATTGAAACAAGACAAATTGAAACTTGAGGAGAATGAAAGTGATCAAGCATTCTCGGCATAGGAGTCTTATGAAGACGATCATAGGGAGAAGAAGGGAAAGAATAGTTTGCTCGGCCCTTCTCACTAAATAATCCTTCCAGATATTCATTTGTTTAAAACCATCAATCTACTTCATCCTTACAATTAATATTCCATCTTAATCATGCTGACATGATCTCAACTCCAACTGCACTTAGTTGTTTTGTATGTTGTATTATTTCATTTAGTTTATAACATTACCACAAAATCATGAAGGAAACTAACCCTCACTCATGACCACAGGACACTGGGATTTTGAACTACTCATGACACGTCCAAACCTTCAAACTAATCATTGATTCTTTTTGTTTTTGTTTTTTTTTGTTTTTCTTTTGGTGATGTTTTGCTAACCTATTATCAATGTAGGCAGCAACACCATTTATAGCCCATTAGAATATTTGGAAATATTTTTACTTTCGATCTACCTATATTTTTTTGTGGTTCGCTCTTCTCTGCTCTTTTGCCATGCTGTGACTTGAAATATGTCAAATATTAACACTGCATGTTCTTTGGCACAAGAAAGCTAGACTGTGGCCTTGCTTGCTGTTATTCTGTAATGAATAACATTTCTATTTTGTAACCTTCATTTACGCAACAGCTCTTCTTTAGTCTCTCTCTCTCTCTCTCTCAGTTCATTATGTCTACACTTGTTGTTTTGATTTCCTATATACTTTCTTCTTTGAGCTAATATATACCAACCATGTTCACAGACACTTAAAGCAATTTACAACCTCTCTCAAAACCCCCCAAAAAAACACTTACACAGGTTGGCATATCAACAAAAATCTAGGCACATAAACAAGGCACCACAGGAAGAAGACTTCCATGAACATATACATTGCAACAAGCACATGACTAGCTTATTCATTAACATATTACATAAGCAACATAACCAAGCGTGACTTTGTTGTTCTGTTTATTTTTTTTATCTTATAACCCAGGACACAACCCCTTTCAAGTTTGATTAACCCTTTTCAAGTTATATTAGACAAGCCCTAGGCAAACTCTTAAGAGGGGCCCTTTCACATGTTCATTTAAAACAAAAGTTTGGGTAAAATGGTACAAACAAAAATAAAAATTAGAGGCTACTCCATTGAGGCACACAAATTTGAGCAAACCAAAACAGAGACTAGGGCACACAAATTAGGACAAATAATATGTTTTCAGAAACTAGAGCCCAACAAAATCAGAGATTTCCATTAAAGCATATAAATTAGATCTTATTCCATTAATGCACAAATGTTAGGGCACACAATTAGAGATTAAATTAGGGCAACAACTATGTTCTTCCATTAAAAGCTGATAGAGAGAGAGAGAGAGAGAGAGAGAGAGCACTCACCGGCTGACATGGCTGTTCGAGTCTTCGCTGATGATGGCTAGCAAGGATAATAGAAAAGTAACAAAGACAAATTCGATACACACTGACACTAGTAATGCTTGAGTAAAATTAATCATGAATTCATGGCAACTTCATAGTCTAGTTGTGTAAAGAGACTAAACTCACATTTTGCCAGTTCTTCTAATGAAATGAAACCAGAAAATTAACACTCATTTGCACATTTTGAAACAGCAACTCCTATGCAGAGAACCTTCTTCAGTTGGTACAACAGTCGCTTTAGTCCCATTAACTTTAGACTCGACAGATTCTTGACCCAGGAGCCACCAAACTGAAAGTCATAGAACAAGAAAGTAAGACAAAGGGTCATTCTGAGTTGAATTTCAAGCATTAGCTAGGCTTGAAAAATGGTATCATATCTACTACTGCAAATGAAACACAGATACACCATCCCTCCTACTCACAAAACAACCTCTTTAGCCCTACTCATCAATCTGCCTATAACATCAACCAGTAAGGTAAACAGTAAAGGTGACAAAGGGTAACCCTTTCTCATCATTGATGTATAAAGCTCATTTCATCATTACTTGAAACTTGAAATGAAGGCCATCATTTTAACTGTTTCCACCCTAGTGCAGGGATACATAAGTGGAGACCCGAAGTTCATTGACACCAAAATATATATATATATATATATATAATATGAACAAAATTATAGTCAACTGAAGCCTACTCCACTGCCAAAAGGAACTCAAAGGCAAACCAAAACCAACAACATTAAAACGAAAGAGAAAACCATGAATATATATACATATCTCAACCAACTTGAAGTGAAACATTTTGTGCAAACATATAGTAAAACATGTAGTAAAAATAATCAAAGTGCCCCCTTGAGAACTATTCCGGGTGAAATTCCATCTTGATCCCATAGCCATGCAGTCTACTTAGAACATTAAAATGGAATTGGTAAGTGAAAAGTTGCAATAGCACATGAATGTTAGCTTAAAAGAATTGACACCAACCAAAATCTAACAACATAAAGTAATTGCAAAGTAGTATTTTGAAAGCAAAATCTAACAACCAAATAGCAGCTCACAACACGGTACAGCTGTTAGATTGTGGGAAAAGCAAATAGAGACAGCAACACCAAAACCAAACAGCAACACCAAAATCGAACTGTCAAACGCAGCAAACAGAGACAGAGCAGTTGTGCAAATCTGCACAAATTGTGGGAAAAGCAGCCACACAGCACAGCTATCCAAATGGAAAATCTGAACTAATTATGTTGATGATTTTCAATTTGCTCTAACAGTTCATGGAAATCGTAGAGGAAATTAAAAGTACAAGGTTCAAATTACATGAAATTCAAGAGTAGGCATGAAATTGAAATTACAATTTCATCAATATTCTTAATTGTCCCCATGACATCAACAAAACAAGCCGAACAAAGAAACAAACTGAGTTAAAACTCTAGGTCCGTATCTGTATCAAAATCACTTTCCATCTCATCTTCTTCGTCATCACCCGAGATTGTTAGTTCATTGTCGTCATCGTAGATGAACGCATCATCTATAACACCCTCCGGTTGTACACGCTTATTGGACTGAGAAACTTCCATTGAAATAATTTGTGGTTCAATGTCATCCCAACGTAAAACAACAACATCATCAATAGGCTCAGTTGGTACAACAGTACTATTTTCATCATCTTGCAACACTTCATCAAATTCTGGCACATCCCAAATTTGTCGATGTTGAAACTTTTCTACGACTCGCTAATTCGGCCCTAACTTCGTATCAGGAACGTAGAAAACTTGTTGAACTTGGCTTGGGAACACAAATGAGTCATTTTTATACCATCGACTTCTTACGTCAATAGTTGTCACATGTGGTTCAACGCACAAAGTTCGACTACTACCGGTGTTATACCATTCACATTGGAACAAAACAACCCGATGTCTAAACAAATATGTCAGTTCCCACACTTTACAAAGATAGCCGTAGAACTTTATCAATTGCCCTTCGTGGTTGCCTTGCACTACCAACCCACTATTTTGACATTTACGACAGTTATCACGGTCGATAGTATGGAATCGGACGCCATTACAAATGCATCCCGAATATATATTCACTAAGGCATTAGGTCCATTGGCTAATGAACACATCTCATCGGTTGCTTCGGGTGAGTTTTCATTTCGCAATTGGTTCATCTACACAAGAACGTATGTCATGTCAATTCAAACTTAGAATAATTCAACATTATCTCCACACTTAACAGTAACATTTTACATAATCTTACGCGATGTTTGAACCATTTAGGGAATTTTTTGCATTGTCGCGTTGCAATGTTGCATGAACTTCCATATTTTTGTTGCAACACGAGCTTGTGTTCCCTAGTTAATACGATGTAAGTCATAAGTAATTGGAATAATGAAGACTTTAAAAAATAAAAACCATGTACAAAAGGTATGTTGCATATATGATGAAGAAGCATACTCTAGATATTCATCCACTTCCAAACTATTGTGTATGACAAACCAATGAGCCAATTCGCGGTCAGCTACGGACACATCAATTGCCCTTGGGAGTTGACCAAAAGGACGAAGATTTTGAGTGAAAATCGCCAACCCCGGGCCATTGTCACCCCCATCGTAGTTCCTTTCTTCTCGGTTAAACACCGTTTCAACTCCATGCAAATACATTGAACAAAACATCGTACACTCTTTCGATATGTAAGCCTCCGCAATGGATCCTTCTGGATGAGCTTTATTGCCCACAAATCCTTTAAGAAAACCGAGCACCCTACACGTAAACATTGGCGTGATCGTCAATATGTTCATATTGAACTATAATTACAAGAAAAAAGTGCTGACTCGTTGTTATACCTCTCAATAGGATACATCCATCGATATTGAATAGGCCCTCCAAGCCTAGCCTCGTAAGGCAAATGAATTGCCAAGTGGACCATCACATCGAAAAAAGCAAGAGGAAAAATCTTTTCAAGCTTACAAAGTATAAGTACGATTTGTTCTTGCAATTTCTCCAAATCAGTCACCCTCAATGTCTTTGAGCACAACTATTTGAAAAAAGTTCCAAACTCAAACAACGTGGTGCCAATCTCGGTAGGAAGGTATCCTCGCATCCCAATGGGAAGAAGTCGTTGTAGAAGGACATGACAGTCATGACTCTTGAGGCCAACTAACTTACCACCTTTCGTCGTGACACAATTGGATACATTTTCCGTATAGCCATCAGGATACTTAATTGATTGCAAGAAATCATAAAACCCTATTCGTTCTGCCAGGGACAATGTGTACAATGCCGAAGGCTTCTGGAAAGAGCCATTCGCATGCCTTATCAAGTGTAACTCCTTCCGTATTCGCATGTCCTCCAGATCCAAACGTGCTTTGTCAGTGTCCTTGTTCTTGCCATCAATGCTCAATAGTGTGCCAAGCAGATTGTCACATATATTCTTCTCTATGTGCATGACATCAAGGTTATGTCGAAGCTTAAGTGTTTTCCAATAGGGCAGGTTGAACAAAATGCTTCTTTTTGTCCAGTTCGGAGTTGGATTTTCAGTCCGTTGTCATTTTTGGTTGGTTGGATGCTTTCCATACGGCCTGTACGTCCCCAAATTAATTTGCTGCAGTATTTGTTCTCCCGATAACTCCACATGTTTGGACCGATTCTCAATTTCACCGTTGAATAGCTTACTTCTACGCCAATTATGGTTCTCAGGTAAGTACCGCCGAGCACCCATATACCCAATCTTACTTCACAAACTCTGAGATGATGCATCGATGTTACAATTAGGGCAGGCCAGGTAACCTTTTGTACTCCAACCAGACAAGGAACCATATGTAGGGAAATCGTTGATGGTCCACATGACTGCTGCATGCATTGTAAATATTTGGCCGTTTGAGGCATCATATGTTTGCACATCATGCTCCCACAAATTAGTTAACTCTTCTACTAATGGTTGCAAGTAAACATCAATGTCCCTTCCAGGTGCGGATCAGCCGGGAATAAGCAATGACATCATGACAAATGGATCTTTCATACACTTCCATGGGGGTAGATTGTAAGGCATTAAGATTACGGGCCACATGCTGTACGATGTACTCATATGTCCGAATGGATTGAAACCATCCGTGGTAAGCCCTTGCCGTACATTTCGAGGATCCACAGAGAACGTAGGATACAGCCTATCATAGTCCTTCCATGCCTCACCATCAGCTGGATGTCGCAATACTCCATCATCCAGACGCTTATCTTTGTGCCATCTCATATATGCAGTTGTTTTTTTCGACATGTACAATCTCTTCAACCTCGGTGTCAAAGGAAAGTACCTCAAAATTTTGTGTGGAAATTTTTTTACTCGTCTTGTCGTTCAACTTGTATCTAGACCCCGTACATGTAGGGCAATTCTCCAATGCGGCGTTATCCTTCCAAAATAAAGTACAATCATTCTTGCATGCATGAATGGCCTCATATCCTAAACCCAACTCACGTAAGAACTTTTTCGCTTCATAAAGGGTCCATGGAACATTTTCATCACACTTTGGTAGAATGTCTTTGAAAACTTGCATAACCATATCGAAAGATTTGTTGCTCCATTTATTGTACACCTTCAAGTGAAGCATCTTAATTACGAAGGACAAGATGGAGAACTTTTCACACTGTGGATATACATGTTGAGCATCATCGAACAACTTCATGAATTTCAACAAATTGTGCCTCTCCGAACAAGTACGTTCTTCATCGATATGATCATCCATGAGACCACTCATGTAAATCTCTTGTAACATGGTTAGAAGTTCATCCACATTTTCGTGATTGGTTATCATTCCAGCTCGATCGGTTTGAGTATCATCGTTTCGCATAGTAGGATGACCACGAAACATGGGAACACGTTCCTCGTGGTGGACCCAAGTTCGATAAGAACATGCGATTCCTCTTCAAATCAAGTGCAACCGTACAACATGTCGAGGTAATTTCATGCCGTTCAAGCAATCAACACAAGGACAACGGATTTCATCCTGCGGCCCTAAATTCTTCGTAGTGAACTCAATAAATGACTGAACGCCTTGTACATACTCTTTACTTTTTAGCCTATCCGTTATCATCATCCAACTCTTGTCCATTATTGGAACAGTAGACATGAAGCGAAGATGAACCTGCAAATGGACGGTAACTTGGAAAAATACTCTGTGATGGAAGAGAGCTTAAGTAAGTTTAGGGGTTCGATTAGCATTGCTTTTTGAAATGAACAAAATAGTAATAACAGATCGGGATGTTTTGCCAATTTGTCAATTGCATATAGTTGGCTAATTTCACTACTAACTTGGCATGTATTGACACGCAAATGTGACATACATTCACAATTCTATGTGGAGTCATCTTAGAGGGAGAGAAATAATCCTAACCAAATTTAATAAAATTTACTAAAATCAGTGAGATTAAAAATTATTATATATATAATTTTCATAATACTTAAATTGTCTCTAAGGACAAAAGCTAAATTTCCATCATCCAAACAAAATGACAAAGCTTATAAGAAATCATTAATCTTTATCAAATTTTCTTCTCACTCTAGCTTCTTGGATTAGTATTTGTATCTTTATTCTATTCCTACCAAATCAAGCTTTAAATCCTAAATATGCATATATCTATATGAAAAACGATTTATAAACAGAAAATTTATATAGAAACTAGATCCACAATAATCTATCAATGACATTCATAAAATTATGAAAATAATTATGGATATTTTGATTGAAAATAAAATGATTACAAGAAGTTACATCATTATGAATATTTTTATTTAATTTTATAAAAACATTGTTTATATATCATTATTCTAAGTACATAAACTAGAAGTTCAAAACACACATGATGCACATGTAGAAATGGAGATCCTTGTAACTATCATCTAACAAAAAAGAAAATTGAAAAAAATTAAAAATGGCCACTGTCACTCTCTTGTAAAAAGAAGGATTGAACCCTTGATACATTTAGATAGGAACATCAACAATGGCCACAGTCACTCTCTTGTCATTATAAAATGGGTTTATTTATTATTGCATAGTTCATATTCTCAATTTAGATTACCACAAAAAAATTACAACATCAGAAACAAACAATAAATTTCATCAATCTCAGAAACACTTTGTCTGTAACTTTTAAAACTCTTTCTCACATATTTTAAAAACATTTTCACTTTCATTTTGATATTAAACAATATCTCAAGAACTAGAGTTTAACATTTTTCACTCTAATTTTGACAGTAAACAATATCACAGGAGCACTCAAGAACTAGAGATGGCCCAAGCCTATTGAGGGCCTAGACAAATGAAATGTAGTTAGAATATGGTTTGGTGCCTTGCATTGGCCATTGCCATTCTATTATTGTCCCATTCTACAGTAAGATAGTGCAACTTCTTGTGCAACTTAGATTGTCAAGTTAGGTGCTTTCAAAATCAACGGTATGGTTGAAAGGGTACAGCTATCCTGTGAGATCGAGAGATTATTTTTCATCTGTTTTCAACGAATTATGCGTGAAAGGACGACCATGTTCTTTAATCATCATATTGAGCAGATTATCCTCTATTGTTTCTATGGAGTTCCAAAGGTTTGCAGTAGAAAGATGTGAGAGTATTTAGGCTATTGATTAATCGGACTTTGTAATCCTAATTTCTTATGTGGTGGCCACAGATTTCTCAACTGAGGCTGACTTTTAAAGAAATTATTTTCAACTATAGAAATCAACGACAGTGTAAACCTCAAGTTTTTCGTACAGTTTGGTATGTTAATCAGACTTTGTAATCCTAATTTCTTATGTGGTGGCCACAGATTTCTCAACTGAGGCTGACTTTTAAAGAAATTATTTTCAACTATAAAAATCAACGACAGTGTAAACCTCAAGTTTTTCGTATAGTTTGGTATGTTAATCAGACATTGTAATCTTAATTTCTTATGTGGTGGCCGCATATTTCTCAACTGAGGCTGACTTTTAAAGAAATTATTTTCACCTGTAGAAATCAACCTCAAGTTTTTTCAAGAGAAGAGGGGTAAAAACTTATGAGTATATAAGTGATATTGATCAGATACTTAAGTGTGACAAATAACGCCAACACAATGGAAATATCATCGTACAGTCAATATGGCATGAGTTCCACATAGTATACGTATACAAAATTCCCAAACATTAACGCTAACACAATGCAAACATTTGAAACCATTGATGATTCAAAGCACCATTGATGATTCAGAAGAGATACAAAAAATTCAAAGCTACTATACTAGGTTAAATAAAACATGTTGGATACATAACAATTTGTAAACAATTGGGGAATTGGAATTTGTCTTATAACTTAAGCATGATATAAGAAGTACCTTCAAGTTAATCCATGCATATGGCAATCTAGTGGGGGTATCAAAAGCAGGTAGAATGCGCTGTCGTAAATCTTCAGGCAGGATAAGAAGTTGATTCTTATAATTTCTTTGGACCAACCTGGTTGTAGAATCAGTTGCAAGAATATGAGTAGAAACAAGTCCTCCAAGAACTCTTATGTTGCACTACACAACAGTGAAAACACCAGTAAAGACAATCTGATACTTCAAATGCAACTTAATTTAGCACTCCTTGCTAAAGAATAAAACAAAAGAAAAAGAAAAAGCGACATTGCTCAAGCTTTATTTCATTAGCAAACTGAGGCCACATTAAATGAAACTTTGAGTCAAACAACTTCACTAAATCCTAAATGAAAAAAATTAAAATACCTCAAAAAGATGTATCCTCGCATCAACATCAAAAGTTAGATTTTCAGAAAGCCAAAGAACACTCGCTTTCAAATTTCGTGTTGTTCCCCAATGATAACAAGGTCGAGAAATAGAAACAAGATAACATAATACTGCTACAAATACTTCAAAGGGCATAATCGGTAATAATATGGAAATAAAAAGAAATAAAAGATATTTGGTGACAAAGATAAGAAGGGCATATGAGATAAAAATAAAACTACATTGATTTTTAAGAACTTGTCTCTAAGAAAGAGTATATCATACCTGGATAGCGATTCTACAAGTGTGAGGGCAAATCCATGATACTGTTGTGGCAAATGTTCGAGCTAAAATTTGAAACAGTAGGTATTTTAAATTAGACATTTAAAGCTGAACACTGCAACAGATTTCAAAAATAAATAATTACCTTCAAATTTCCCAGCTTGACAAGGGAGTCGGTGAATGTTTTGGCTAGAGGCTTTAGTTCATCATGCTACAGAACCAATAGACCACAACTTCATAATATTCATCAAATATAAATAATATCTCATATAGTGGGAACTAGAACTGACCGGAAAAGCATAAGTCATATAGTTGTCATAAGCATGGTAAAACCTGAAAGGGAGAAAAAGCAGAGGCACATTTGGAACATAGAAATCCCAGAAACAGAGGCACATTTAAACAATAAAAAAAGAATCCAAAATCAACAATCCAAATCCACAATCGAAAATCCAAATGGACAATCCGTAATTTCAACCACACCCATTCACGAAATCAGGAAAAGCCCTAAAATTTTGTGTACGAAATAAATGGGAAATGAAAGTACAAAAAATGTCAAACCCTAAAATTAATCGTGAGAGAAGGGGATATGAGAGAGATCGACTAGATCGATAGAGAGGGAAAGAGTCGACAGAAACATACCTGCGATGGTGATGATTGCCGATTTGCAGTGGTGGTGGTGGCGAGCGCCGATGGCCTGCGATGGTGATGATCGCCGGTGGTGAGCGACGGGTTTGGTAGGGACGGGTTTGGTATGTTGATGTCGGTGTGTGAGACAGAAGAGAACAAAAAACTCTCTGTGTAATATATATGTACTGGGTGCGAAATTACTTTTTTTCCCTCTAAAAAAAATTTCGAACATTTGGCGACTAAACGATTATTTGTCGCCAAAAACCTTAACGACGACAAACAATTGGTCGCCTAAAGATTCCTCTTTGGCTACTAAATTAAAAAATTCGTCGGCAATACTGAATAAACAACGACTAACCCAGATTTGGTCGCAAAAAGTAATCACAAAAATGCCCACTTTTAGGCGACAAAAGTGTTTAGTCGCCAAATGATACAATACAGCGACAAAATTAAATGTTAGTAGCCTAAACTGGTCACAAACAGCGACTAGATGGAAATTTGGTCGCCAATTATACTATATGGCGACTAAAATACTTTAGTAGCTAAAAAGGTTCAATGAATGGCGACTAAAAGTTGTTTTTTGTCGCTCAATGTGGTGTTTTTGGCGACTAAAATTGGTTTGGTCGCCAATTTTAGTCGCCAAACATGCATTTTCTTGTAGTGGATAATCTTCACTGTATTTAAATAGATTAAATTCTGTTGTCTATTAAACAACAAGAAGAATATAAAGAAATAAAGGAAATGAGAGAATTTGTTTGATTACAAAAATCAAACTAGAAATAAATAAATAAATAAATAAAAATAGATTTTATTTTGTTACAAAAACAAAATTAAAATCTGATTTAATAAACAAATAAAACAGAATAATAAATTAAACAATTTACTTGATTAATTTCTTGTAATAAAAATTTGATCAAGTCCAGTGTTTGACACTGTGTCCTTAAGACAGATTCATCCTCTCCACGGTGCTTTCAGAATGTGGACGTCTATCTCCCAGGATGAAATGATCAACTACAAACAATAGTAGCACTACAAATTGTTTGCCTAACGAACACAATAAGTGTTTATACTCTCTCACAGAAGAAAATAATGCAGCAATATGAAGAGAATGTTTGCAGAATTATGAAGGACGAAAATTAGAGTTACAAAATCCAAATGAGAGTTGTCCTATTTATAGATGGATTGGTGGCTGCAGGTTTTGAATTAAACAGGTGCAAACCGTTTGGTTTTGAATTTAAACAGATTTGAATCTGTTGGGTTCACAATTCAAACAGATAACAAAAACGGAAGAACCTTTGTTTGGGTGTACAAAAACGGACGATTTATTTCCAGAATTAATTCGAATTCTGGAATTTATTTTACCAAAAAATAATTCAAATGTTTTTGGCCCAAAAAGATAGGTATTGGGCCGAACAAGCCCAACCCAACCACACACTAGCGCCCAGCCCAGCCCGCCTACCCAGACGAACGGCGACAGCGTGTGTGTAGTGATTTTTGGGTCCAATGGGTCTAGCCCATTTTGCCTATAACCTCCCTCTCTAAAATACTTGGGTACCCCTTGGGGCACACCCCAAGTTCCAATCCCATGCCTTATAAATCCATTCAAAACTTCCCACCAAATCAATGTGGGACAAGCTTTATTCAAACCTTTAAGGATTTTCCACCAAAACACCATTTCCATGGAGCATACTTTGACTTCAATTCCCATTAACTCGGTAATGGTTTTGAGCAACCAAATATACCACATGAATCACAATGCGGTATAGAACGCGTTACCACTTTGACCTGCGAAAATCGACGCACAGGACCCACCTAAAAAATAGACCAAACTTAGGAAAAAATTTTGATTTTACCTAGAATTTTCCAACCATTTCCAACAGTGCTCTCTAGAGTTTTGTTGTTGATGAGGAACAATAGAATTAACAAAATACATGATTACAAGCAAACCTGCAATGGGATAAAAAAAAAAAAAAAATCCAAACCAAACTAATCCTTGTGTCTAAATCAAGTGAGACCGGCTACATGAATCTTTTTTGGCCATAGAACACTTGAACAAAAACAAAACCATAATAGACTATCCATTTGCAAAAACAAAACCATAATAGAGTATCCATTTGCAAAATCATAAAAATAAGCATGAAACAAAAAGATTGGAAACATAACAATGAAGTTGAGGTTTGGATTTCTAGAAAATAAATTTGAAACATAGAACTTAGGAACGGTTCCAAAAAAAGACAATGATGGTGAAGTAGAAAAATCGATGCAGGTTTAAGGAAAAAAAAATGATGTTGTTCTTGAAGTACATCAAAATATTCTATCAATCGCCTAAAATTTACAGACACTACTATATATCCAAAAAAATAATAATTTACAGACACTACCAAGTTGATAAAAACACAAAACCACATGTACTATTTGTTGGAAAAAATGATATTTTATATGGCTTATTTTGTGCCGACTTTGAGGCCAAAATTTAGTGGGCCCCAAACGTTGTTTGGAGTGGGTCCGAAGAGGTGAAGACAGAACGTCAAAGCATTTATAAGTGAATGGGAAGTTGACGTCGTGTTTCGAGTCTAACATTAATTTTTTAAATAAAATTCATTTGAATTCTTTCAATAAAAATTATTGTGAGAATTTAATTTAATTCTAAATTCAAATTTTGGGTTCCTAAGTGGTTTCCTAAAATTTGTAATTGTGGGAATTTAATTTAATTCTAAATTTAAATTTTAGGTTCCTAAGAAGTTTCCTAAAGTTTGTACCTCTTCATTTGTTTATTATACTATTCAAATAATTTAATATATATATATATTCAATTAGTTTAATATATATATATATATATATTTGAAATAGTTATTAAATGAAGTTCCAAACAGTTATTGTGTTTGACCAACGGATCACTTTTCATTATTTGAAAAATATGTTCAAAAGTTGCAACGGTCAAAATCAATGTTTGAATAAGTGGTGCACTTGTTCTTTTCAAACAATACATGTTCGGGTAAGTTTTAAAGGTTACTGTTAGGACCTTTTGTTGTCAAATTCCATGGATCAAAACCAAAGTTGTAACAAGAGTTCTTTAAGAAGTTGGTTTCCTTCAAAAACATGATTACTTTGGAGTTCTGCAAGAAGTTGGTTTTCTACAAGAAGTTGGTTTTGTTTCCCAATCTTGGATTACTTTTGGTTCTCTATAAATACTTGGTTTTCTCCCAAAACTAAATAATTGATTGAAGTCCTCCAGATCTTCTTTTTGGTTCTTAAAGGTTTATATCTGGGGATATTTTGTTATTTTTCTTTGATGTTTTATTGAGTATTCAACTAATGGTTTAAAGAGAGTACATCAAAGGTTTGTTTGTTTCACAAAAGAGAGAGTTGTTCTTCAGTTGTGAATTCTGAAGAATTCGAGCCTGAAGCTTTGGAGGGAATCCGGAGTGGCTCATCAGAAAGACAATTCCGTGCTGAAGATGGGGTTGGAAGAGGCACATAGAGGTTGGTTCAATTAGGCGTTGTGAATTCGCTAGATAATTGAGAGTGATACCTGTGTAATTCCTTTATATCTTCTTAGTGGATTGTTCTTGTGGCTGTTGCCCGTGGTTTTTTTTATCATAATTGGAAGGTGTCCAATTGTGGTTTTTCCACGTAAAATCTTTGTGTCTCTTTCTCTTGATTGTTTGATTGGGATTGTTATATTCTGCTTAAAATTGATACATAATCACAAATCAACATCTAGGAGGTTTCTAGATTTTTCAATTGGTATCAGAGCGGGTCGTTCTATTTTTTTATTTTTTTTTAAAATTTCTTTTAGATCGCTCTATTGTTTTTTTTTAAAAAAAATAAAAATTTTTAGAACGAGATCTTGTTTGATTTGTGATAATGGATTCAATTCGTGAGGGCAATTCTATGGTTCGACCACCCCTACTTGACGGATCCAATTATTCTTTTTGGAAAGCTCGGATGAGATCTTTTTTAAAATCTATTGATGAAAAAGTTTGGCAATCCATCATGAATGGGTGGACTGAACCAACAATTACTGTTGATGGAGTAACTTTCCCCAAACCAATTGATAAGTGGGACACAACTGATTACCAAAATAGTAGCTGGAATAGTAAAGCTATCAATTCTCTCTTTTGTGCTGTCACACCTGATGAGTTTAGCCGTATTTGTAATTGTGAAGTCGCAAAAGAGGCTTGGGATATCTTACAAACTATTCATGAGGGCACTCCTTCTGTTAAACGATCAAAACTTCAAAGGCTCACATCTAGTTTTGAAAACCTTTCCATGAAAGATAGTGAGACCTTTGATGAATTTTATGCGAAGTTGAGTGACATTGTAAATTCCAGCTTCAATTTAGGTGAAAAAATACCAGAATCCAAAGTTGTAGGAAAAATTTTGAGGTCCTTGCCCGATCGGTTCCAACCAAAAGTTACGGCTATTGAGGAGGCTCAAGATGTTGACAACCTCAAGCTAGATCAGTTGGTTGGAAATCTTCAAACTTATGAGGCACATAGAAATTTCAAAAAGAAACAAAAAGATCTTGCTTTTAGTAGTGCTCATAAAGTGGTTGAGGATTCTGATGAGGATTGTGAGATAGATTCCAAGATTATGGCTGTTTTTGTTAAACAATTTAAAAAATCCTTTTTGAATAAAAATCCTAATCTTTTGGAATCTACTCATACTCATAAATCCAAAGGCAAAGATAAAGTCAAAATTAATTCTATAGCCAAGAAGGAGAAAAGAAAGATACAAGGGAACTCTGAAAGCGTCCAATGCTATGAATGCCAAGGATTTGGCCACTTTGCTTTAGAATGCCCCACTCGTTTGAGGAAGAAGAAAGCCCTCGCCATCACTTGGGATGATGAATCAGAATCTAATGGAGATGAAAGTGACAACGAAGATCTAAGTGAAGAGGGACATAAACAATTCCTTGCTTTCACGACGGCTTCTGAAGTTGAAGGACAAACAGAGTCTTCGAAGAGGTTAGTTGAGAATACCTCTGATGATGAATCTTCGGAGAGTGATCATGAAGAGCTTGAGCAAGCCTATGAAAAGTCAGTATGAGTCTCTTAATTTATTCAAATTGAATGACAAACTCACAAAGAAACTCAAAGCATGTGAATGTGAGAATGTCAAACTTAAGGAGGAGATTTCCGAGGCTAGGATCAATGCCATCAAGATAGCTGATGATCAACAAGTTCTTTGTGCAAAACTGTTGACTTGTGAGACAGAGAGGAATGAGCTACAGGAAACTCATGCCATGTATGAAGAAAAGATTGAATCTCTCGAGATGTCTCAAGTTGCTTTGGAAGAACTGATGATCAAGAAAGAGGAAGAGCTCAAGGTTGCCATGGTTACCATTAGTCTTTGGAACAAAGGATCAAAGACTTTGGAGGATATCATTGGATCTCAACAAATCTGTTCAGACAAGAGTGGCATTGGGTTTGGAGATAAGAGAGAGCAAAAACAGAGTGCTTCCACATCTCATGACACAAGAACTCAAGGAAAGGGAGGACAAAAGATTCAACAAGAGAAAAGACTTCTCAAACTCCCTAGAGTTGGTAAGGTAAAAGAAAAGAAGGTACACCCTATTTTTATTTGTCATCATTGTGGTATGCATGGTCATATTCGCCCTTTTTGTTATAAGTTGCATGGGAGAATGTCTCAAAAGGGTAGACATTCGAATACTTTTTGGGTTAGGAGACAACCTTACTTGTCTAGGCGGAATACCAAGATTCATGAGGGTGTTCACAACACCACGACATTTACCAAGACCGCTAGACCTGATTTTGTTAAGACCAAAAAGATTTGGGTAAGAAAACTTGACTTGTGTTAATGTGTTTTCTTTTTTTAGTTTTTTTTTTGGGTCTCTGTGTGTTTTTTTTTATTAAAAAAAAAAAATGTGTGCATGTTTGTTTTTTGTCTTGCTTTGTTTTAAAAAAAAAAAAAAAAAATCCAAAAAGATTTTCCTGTATGGTTTTGCAAGCTTGAAATTTTTGAGCAGTCCTTGGTATATATTGAAATCGATGAGAATAACCATTACATGTTAATATATGTGTGCTTTCTGTGGTCATTACTCATTTTGGAGTGTGTGTTCTTTGATTAGTATGTCTCATTCTGTACACACTCTTGGATTAGCAAATATGGGAGTCTTCCGACTTAGTGTTTTTTTTTCATGGACTTCTGGCATTGTATCTTTTGCTTTTCTAGAGGAATTGACCTATACTAGCATATCATGGGTGATGTTGAGTCTCGTAACCACCTTCCATCTTTTTGCATCTCCACGGCTTTCCCCTCTGTTCTTTGTAGTCCAGCCATGAGGAAAAGGCTACCTCAGAGTCACCAACCAGGCCTTCCTTAATATATCCATGCTTCTCTGGTTCGGTTTCCATACTCTTGAGCATGTCAGCCGCCAATGAATGTGCAAAAGAAAGAAAAAATGTGCAAAAGAAAGAAAGAAAAAAAAAGTGCAAAAGAAAAGAAAAAAAAATGTGCAAAAGAAAGAAAAGAAAAATATGCGAAAAAAAAAGGGAAAAATAAAGGATTCATTGATTGAGGAGGAGCCTCCGCCTTTACTCACCAAATACCCCTTGATTCCTAGTGGTTTGACTTTCCTTAGTTGTGATTAGATTCTTTTGTCAGAGGTCCAGCTTTCATATCATTACCAGGATTTGATTTTTGTGTTTGTCGAACTCCAAGAGTCACACACACACTTTTTATCATGGGATCTATGCTTTTCATATAATGCATCACTTTCTTTTATGAGAAATCTTCTACAAGCTGTGCACATTTTGTTTTCAAGTAATTGTGCTTCTTAGATAATCTTGTGTGTTTCAAGGTACAAATCTGAAATTCCTTGCTTGCTCCACCATATTATTTTTTGCCGCTTTTCTTCTTGTTCACTGTTTTCAGTGTTTGTGGTTGTTTTTTAATGAGGGAGAGTTTGATTCATCATTACCAGTGTTTGATGTATATTGATGGTATAGTAGTTTGGTTGATGGTATAGTGTTTTTACTTTTGCTTATATCCTTCTTTGGTACAGTTGAATTGTTAGTATTTTGTTTATGGATTGATTTATATTTTGTTATTTAATCTAGTTCCACATATTTTGGTTGGCTTGTGTGTGGTTATTTTATTTCAGGATAATTGTTCAAGAGCATGGATTTGAGTGTTGGTTCATAGTTGGTGGTGCTGCTTGAGAAATTTTGTTAGGAAATTTGTTTTAGATTGGTTTTATCCAGGATTTGACAAAGGGGGAGATTGTTAAGACCTTTTGTTGTCAAATTCCATGGATCAAAACCAAAGTTGTAACAAGAGTTTTTTAAGAAGTTGGTTTCCTTCAAAAACATGATTACTTTGGAGTTCTGCAAGAAGTTGATTTTCTACAAGAAGTTGGTTTTGTTTCCCAATCTTGGATTACTTTTGGTTCTCTATAAATATTTGGTTTTCTCCCAAAACTAAGTAATTGATTGAAGTCCTCCAGATCTTCTTTTTGGTTCTTAAAGGTTTATATCTGGGGATATTTTGTTATTTTTCTTTGATGTTTTATTGAGTATTCAACTCATGGTTTAAAGAGAGTACATCAAAGGTTTGTTTGTTTCACAAAAGAGAGAGTTGTTCTTCAGTTGTGAATCAAGAATTCGAGCACAAGCTTTGGAGGGAATCCGGAGTGGCTCATCAGAAAGATAATTCCGTGCTGAAGATGGGGTTGGAAGAGGCACATAGAGGTTGGTTCAATTAGGCGTTGTGAATTCGCTAGATAATTGAGAGTGATACCTGTGTAATTCCTTTATATCTTCTTAGTGGATTGTTCTTGTGGCTGTTGCCCGTGGTTTTTTTGATCATAATTGGAAGGTGTCCAATTGTGGTTTTTCCACGTAAAATCTTTGTGTCTCTTTCTCTTGATTGTTTGATTGGGATTGTTATATTCTGCTTAAAATTGATACATAATCACAAATCAACATTTAGGAGGTTTCTAGATTTTTCAGTTACCAAGTGGGCTATATATACATACCTATTTTCAGCAGTCTTTGGGGTCGGAAAAAAACAGCAGGGAAAATTTAATCTGTTATTTTGTCTCATTGCTGTCCAATTTTTTCTCTAGTGCATTTATTCTTCATATTTAGTTTTATAATAAATTAAAGAGAGTATAGATCACAAGTTTGGTTCACCGAACAAATTGTTTGAAGTGTTACTACAATTTGTGAAGATCATTGTATTTTGGGAGATAGACGCCACTCAACCGTAAGCACCGTAGCGGGGCGAATCTGTCTTAAGGACAGAGTGTCACACACTCGACTTGGTCTTAATTTTAATTCAGTTCGATAAATAAATCCGGTATGT
The DNA here is from genome assembly GCA_025200525.1 of Camellia lanceoleosa. Lineage (NCBI taxonomy): Eukaryota > Viridiplantae > Streptophyta > Magnoliopsida > Ericales > Theaceae > Camellia > Camellia lanceoleosa. The sequence goes on from CM045772.1 coordinate 8,726,927, forward strand.
TATTTATTTAGTTTGTTTGAATTTATTTCAAGTTATTTTTTTTACACAGAAGATTGTTCCAACAATCTTAAGACAGATTCGAATTATTCTGTTTACAGAATTTTTCATTTGTTTCCTTTTCTCTTTCTTCTTTTAAGAAAATTATTTTCTGTGAATTTACAAAATAATATTCTAGTTGGAAAAACAAATAGTGATTATATGCTATTTGACAGATAGTAGTAATATACTGTCTCTTTTCTTTGACAACTAGTAGTACGATATTGGTGTCATTAACAATTCAGAATACATTTTTGTGGAATTTTGTCAGGAAATTAATTTTGGTTTTTTAGAAATTATTTTCTGGGTTTTTATTAATTAAAATTCTGTTTTCAGTATTTTAATTATTGAAGTGTTACTGAAATTAATTTTCTGTGTGGAATTAATTTCATTAAATAAAATTTTATTTTATTTCCAAATTAATTGAAAAAATAAAAGTTATTTTCTTATTTCTTTTATTTTACAGAATTTAATTTCTTGTATAGAATTAATTTGGTTAAATAAAATTTTATTTTATTTCCAAATTAATTAAAAAATAAAAGTTATATTCTTATTTCCTTTTTTTTACAGAATTTTATTTTCTGTGTGGAATTATTTTGGTTAAATAAATTTTTTTTATTTTCAAATTAATTGAAAAATAAAAGTTATAGTTTTATTTCTTTTATTTTCTGTGTGGAATTAATTTGTTTAAATAAAATTTTATTTTATTTTCAAATTAATTGGAAAATAAAAGTTACATTCTTGTTTCTTTTATTTTTATAAAATTTAATTCTGTGAATTTGGTTTAATTTTCTGTGTAGTGTAAATTCTAATTATAATTTTGTTTTATATATTAGAATTGATGGTTACTAAAACTAATGCCCAAACAAGTACTACTGTGATGGCTGCGATTGCACCAACCCCCTCTCCTGTGATGACAGTACCAATAAATCATGGAGAAAAGCCAGAGAAGTTCTCAAGAACTGACTTTAAAAGATGGCAGCAGAAAATGTTGTTCTATCTTACAACTCTGAACCTGGCTCGTTTCCTCCGTGAAGATGCTCCTATCTTGAAAGAGAATGAAACCGACCGGCAAGTGGTTGCTGCGGTTGATGCCTGGAAACATGCCGATTTCCTTTGCCGGAATTACATCTTGAACAGACTTGACAATACATTGTACAACGTCTACAGTCTAATTAAGATAGCAAAGGAACTTTGGGAATCGTTGGAGAAAAAGTACAAAATGGAAGATGCTGGCTCAAAGAAATTTGTGGTTGGCAGATTTCTGGATTTTGTAATGGTTGATTCAAAAACTGTGATAAGCCAAGCTCAAGATTTCCAACTCATTCTGCATGACATTCACGTAGAAGGCATGTCTCTCAGTGAATCCTTCCAAGTTGTAGCCTTAATTTAAAAATTACCAAAAGGCTGAAAGGAATTCAAGAACTACCTCAAACACAAGCGTAAAGAAATTTCTATGGAAGAATTAATTGTGCGTTTGAGGATTGAGAAGGACAACCGCAATTCTGAAAAGCGGGCTAGTAAGCATCCTATGGAGTCTAAGGCAAATGTGGTGGAACATGCTTCAAAAACCAAGAAACGAAAGTCTTCTAGAGAAAATTCATCACAAGGCTCTAACGGGGGGATAATAAAAAGTACAAGTTTAATGGCAAATGTTACATCTGTGACAAAGAGGGACATCAAGCCAAAGATTGCCGTAGCAAAGGCAAAAGCAAAAGAAGAACAAGCAAGAAGCCTGCTCAAGCCCATATGACTGAAGTGGACAAGATTTCCAATGGTGTAGATGATATCAATCTTTTTACAGTTGTTTCCGAGGCAAATCTTGTCGGAAATCCTAAAGAATGGTGGGTGGACATTGGTGCTACTCACCATATTTGTGCCGACAAAAAGATGTTCACATCTTATTCTATATTAGACAATGGTGAACAACTCTTTATAGGCAACTCCTCAACTTCCAAAGTTGAAGGACAAGGAAAGATTGTACTCAAGATAACATCTGGAAATGAACTCACTCTCAACAATGTGCTGCATGTACCGGACATTCGCAAGAATTTAGTTTCCGGATCTTTATTGAGTAAGAATGGGTTTAGGCTAGTTTTTGAAAGTGACAAGTTTGTACTTACCAAAAACGGGATGTATGTCGGAAAAGGTTACATGTCTGATGGTCTTTTCAAGTTAAATGTAATGACCGTTGTACCTTCAGTTATTAATAATAATACATCTTCTTCTTACTTGCTTGAGTCTTCAAATTTATGGCATGGTACACTAGGATATGTTAATTATGGATCTTTACGTAGATTAATTAATATGGAATGTTTACCTAAATTTGACATTGATTCAAATCATAAATGTAAAATTTGTATTGAGGCAAAATTATCTAAAACTCCTTTTCATTCAATTGAAAGAAGTACGGAACCACTTGAATTAATTCATAGTGACATTTGTGATTTTAAATCAATTCAAACTAGAGGTGGGAAAAAATATTTTATCACTTTTATAGATGACTATACTAGATATAGTTATGTTTATTTAATTCGAACCAAGGATGAAGCTTTGGAAACTTTCATTCAATATAAGAATGAAGTTGAAAATCAACTTGGTAAGAAAATCAAGAAACTTAGAAGTGATAGAGGTGGTGAATATGAATCACCTTTTGTTGAATTTTGTAAAGAATATGGAATAATTCATCAAACCACCGCTCCTTACTCACCTCAGCAAAATGAAATTGCTGAAAGAAAAAATAGGACTTAAAAGAACTGATGAATGCCATGTTAATAAGTTCTGGATTACCTCAGAACTTGTGGGGGGAAGCAATACTTTCTGTTAATTATATACTTAATAAAGTACCCCAAAAGAAAGTGAATCAAACACCTTACGAATTGTGGCATCGAAGAGTACCATCCTACAAATACTTAAAAGTGTGGGGGTGTTTGGCTAAAGTGGCTATTCCTAGTCCTAAAAAGACTAAGATAGGTCCTAAGACCATTGATTGCATTTTCATTGATTATGCCAAGAATAGTAGTGCATATCGGTTTTTGATTCATAAATCAAAACATTCCGAAATGCATGTAAATACTATTATTGAGTCTCGGAATGCATCATTCTTTGAACATGTATTTCCAAATAAGACTGGACAAGAGACTAGTAATAATAAGAGATCTTTTGATGCTATTACTAGTAATGATCAAGAATATGATCAAGAGCAAGAGTTAGACCAAAATGAGGAAGAAGAACCTAGGCGTAGTAAACGTGCTAGAACCTCAAAATCTTTTGGTCCAGATTTTCTAACATTTTTGTTAGAAAATGAGCCTTTAACTTTTAAAGAGGCTATGTCCAGTCCTGAAGCTCCTTTATGGAAAGAAGCTGTCAACAATGAAGTTGAATCCATCTTGCAAAATCACACTTGGGAATTGGTGGATTTGCCACCATGTTGTAAACCTCTTGGGTACAAGTAGATTTTCAAAAGGAAAATGAAAGCAGATGGATCAATTGACAAATACGAGGCAAGACTTGTAGTCAAAGGTTTTAGACAAAAAGAAGGTCTTGATTACTTTGACACATACTCACCAGTTACTAGAATAACATCCATTAGAATGCTAATTGCCATTGTGTCTCTATACAATTTAGAAATCTATCAAATGGATGTGAAAACCACTTTCTTAAATGGTGAGTTAAATGAAGAAATTTACATGAAACAACCAGAAGGTTTTTCTATTCTAGGAAAAGAAAAGAAAGTCTGTAAATTGGTTAAATCATTATATGGTTTAAAACAAGCGCCAAAGCAATGGCATGAGAAATTTGACAAGGCAATGATGTCAAATGGATTTAAAATTAATAAGTGTGACAAATGTGTTTATATTAAAAACACAAACAAATGTTATGTCATTGTATGTCTTTATGTAGATGATATGCTCATCATTGGTAGTAATAATGATATGATTAAAACTACTAAGAAAATGTTAAATAAACATTTTGACATGAAGGACATGGACATTGCTGATGTAATTCTTGGTATGAAAATTACCAAAACATCGGAAGGATATGCTTTGTCACAATCTCATTACATTGAGAAAATACTTGACAAATTCAGCAAAGATGATGATCATCTTGCTAGAACACTTGTAGATATTAATTTGTATCTTTCTAAGAATGTACAGGAAAGTATTTCTCAATTAGAGTATGCCTAAATTATTGGAAGCTTAATGTACTTGATGAACTGCACTCGTCCAGATATAGCTTATGCAGTAAGTAAATTAAGTAGATATACGAGTAATCCGGGAGTAGAACACTGGAAAGCAATTATAAGGGTTCTAAGGTATCTCCGATTTACTCGTAACATTGGGCTTCATTATACCAGATATCCAGCAGTACTTGAAGGATACTGTGATGCAAATTGGATATCGGATACTAGAGACTCGAAGTCCACCAGTGGGTATGTCTTTACTTTTGGTGGGGCGGCTATATCTTAGAAATCTTCCAAACAGACTTGTATTGCTAGGTCTACTATGGAATCTGAATTCATAGCTTTAGACAAAGCAAGGGACGAGGCAGAATGGCTTCGCCACTTCCTTGAAGATATTTCAATATGACCAAAATCGGTGCCTGCTATATGCATACATTGCGATAGTCAATCAGCTATAGGTAGAGCACAGAGTCATACGTATAACGGTAAGTCTCGACATATTCGTCGTCGACATAATACCATAAGACAACTACTCTCTAATGGAATTATTTCCATTGATTATGTGAAGTCTAAAGACAACATAGCGAATCCACTAACCAAAGGGTTAGCAAGAGAGTTAGTTAAGAATTCATCGAGGGGAATGGGACTTAAGCCTATTAAATAAGAGTTACCACAACAGCAACCCAACCTAGTTGACTGGAGATCCCAATATCTAGGTTCAAAGGGACAACCGAGTTGTGAATGACTCAGAAGGGTCACTGGGGAGTCTAACTCCTACCCATTTCTTTGATGAAATAGTGATGTCTGTAGCGTTTGAGGTTAAGTAAAATTTTAATGATTCTTATATCTAGCTAAACCTAGTGGAGTATGACAGGATAATCTTCATAAGAATCACCTATGTGAGTGTGAACTGTGCCGGTTCTATAAGATTTGTGAAGGGCTACAAGTCTTTAGAGCACTCATGAAAGACCAGGCTGTTCAGAGCCAAAATTAACACAATAGTGAGAACTAAACTATGTCTGGAGATATACTGTGTGGGTTTTATTGTCTTGATTTACACAAACGGCTGAACAGTTTAAGACATTATGTTCACTGTTTAGCTAGTAAATCCGATAGTGTATCACAAGGGAAGGTTCAAAGCCAAAAGCTACCTATCCTTTGCAGAATATTTCTAATTTCTATACTCTCTGTATTTAGATCATGTTGTTGCATTTTTTCTCCATCAAATTCCATTCATGTTGGGGATTGTTGGAAAAAATGGTATTTTATATGGCTTATTTTAGGCCGACTTTGAGGCCTAAATTTAGTGGGCCCCAAATGTTGTTTGGAGTGGTCCGAAGAGGTGAAGACAGAACGTTAAACCATTTATGAGTGAATGGGAAGTTGACATCGTGTTTCGAGTCTAACATTAATTTTTTAGATAAAATTCATTTGAATTTTTTCAATAAAAATTATTGTGAGAATTTAATTTAATTCTAAATTCAAATTTTGGGTTCCTAAGTGGTTTCCTAAAATTTGTAATTGTGGGAATTTAATTTAATTCTAAATTTAAATTTTAGGTTCCTAAGAAGTTTCCTAAAGTTTGTACCTCTTCCTTTGTTTATTATACTATTCAAATAGTTTAATATATATCTATACAATAAGCAAGCTCTGTTTTTCAAACCAGATGGGACATCTACCTTACGTGGCACCTGAGATTAATTTGTGATTAAAAGGCGGAGATTAATTTGAGGATTGTGTCTTTTTACCACCATTGGATATATCTATACAATAAGAAAGCTCTGTTTTTTTACCACTGTTGGATATATCTATACAATAAGGAAGCTCTGTATTTCAATCAGATGGGACATCTATCTTAGGTGGCAATGTGATTGAAAGGCTGAGATTAATTTGAGGGTTGTGTCTTTTTACCTTTACCGTTGGATATATACTTCAATTTTGAAACCCATTTCAAACACATTTCAGCCTTTTCGTTATCTCTCTCTTCAAACCCATTTCACTGTTTCTCTTCACCGTTGGATATACCCTTCAATTTTGAAACCCATTTCAAATACATTTCAGCCATCTCTCTTCAAACCCATCTCTCTTTCTCTCTATAGTGGTTGTATTCAAACCCATTCCTCATCACTGCTTCGGTGGTTCTTCGTTACTTCACCGGCTCTTCGTTGCTTCGGTGATTGTCGTTGGTAGCAGCTATTCCCCTCAAGATCTCAGTCCTCCTCTCTACCCAACTCCACCTCAAACTCCCCACTCTCGCCTTTAGGCAGCAGTTGTTCATTGCTTCGGTTGTTTTTCTTTGTTGTTTTCTCTCAAATCAGATAGTTTTTTTAATTTCTGAAGAACGAATTTCTGTCTTCATGTCTTCATGGGTTTGCTCTGTTAAAAAAAAAAACAGACAAAGCATCGATCGAATGAATTGGGGCAACGAGTACACTGGAGATCTCCTCGAATCAGGTCCATTTCTCTCTCTAATGCTTAATATACTTATTGGGTTTTCATTTCTCATCAAAATCTCATAAGGGTTTTCAATTACTTCTCAGAATCACACTTCAATTTTGTTCATCTTATTCTAATTCTGTTCATCTTACTTTGTTCATCTTTCTCTCAATTTTGTTCTAACTTTTGTTCATCTTATTTTTTGTTCATCTTAATTTATTCATCATATTTTTTGTTCATCTTAGTTTGTTGTTTTATTTTCTTTGTTAATCTTGATCAAGAAATCAAATATTTTGGTGACAGATTTTGGCCAATATTTTGTGTCTGTTTTTCTATCTTTTTTTTTTTTTTGTGTTTCTAAGGGTTTGTATTTTGTGTTTGTGTTTGTGTTTCTAAATAAAGACAGGGGGCATACCCCAAGGAAACCACAAGTAAGCAAAGTTTGTTTGTAGCTCATGAAAATACAACCTGTTCAGGGGCCAAAGAGCTGTAGCAAAAAAAGCATATATTCCCTTGCACAGCTTGCAAGGGTAGGCTCAAAAAAACTTAGTATGAGCTTAACAATTTCATAAAATACCCTGTCCACCCAAAAATATATTTCTTTGTATCAACAGTCTTCCAACAGTCAAAATACCCTGTCCATGACATAGAATAAAGTGAAATAAAAAATCAACTGAATATGGCTTTAGAAACAAACCTCTTCACAAACCCATTTTAATATTTTTGAAATAAAAAACCATTCAAAAACACATTTAAATCTAATCATTTCAGAAAATATTTACATGAAAATCACGACCTTTCCTCACCTTCTACCCAACACCACCTTTGCAGCTCTCCTTGATGGATAACATGTTGATTCATTAGAAAGTCAAAACTGCAAGCATGATATCTTGCTATTAGAGAGAGGGAAAATCACGACCTTTCCTCACCTTCCACCCAACACCACCTTTGCAACTCTCTTTGATGGATAACATGTTGATTTATTAGAAAGTCAAAACTGCAGGCATGATATCTTGCTATTAGAGAGAGGGTGTTAAACAAAAAAATATCACCTCTCTTTTGGTGACACAAATGAGGCTCCAAATAATAGAATCCATGATAGTTGGCAGCAATTAAAGAAATCAACAAAAAATTTAACCTACAATCCACTTATTGTTGTCGCTTGGCAAATACTCTTGGCAACCTAAAAATTTTGAGCCAAGCGACAACCTAATATCTATTTGCCAAGCGGCAACATATTGGCTCAAAATGCCCTTGGCAACCTAAAAATTAATTTAACATCCGTTTGGTGGCGGTATAGAAAGTGAAATCAGACATTTTGGTCAATAATGGGCTATTAAGGATATGTCCTCCTTAAAGTGTTTCAAGTTCTACACCAGCTATTTGTTACATTTTGGTCAGTACGTTTTTATTTATTTTTATTTTTATATTTTTTTTTTAGCTTTGCTGGCTGTTTGATTATTGAAAAAAATAGAGGATACTTTCATAGCTTCTGAAATTGTGAGATTGAGTTTTACTTGGTTGAGTTTGACTTGATGAAATTGTGAGATTGTGAGGCTTTCAATACATTATTTTTTGTTTGCTTTTCTATCTATTTGTCCACTTCAGGTGCAAAAATATATATTTGTTGACTTCACTACTATATATGTTTCTACTCATTTGTACCCTTTGCCAAGTTGGGGTAATGTGGCATATCTAAAAATTTGTAAGAAAAATGGTAAGATTCATTAATATTATTTTGTGTGCGGTTTTGATTGATTGCTTGAATTAGATGGTTTGATTCTTGGTCTAAAGAAACTAACAAAATGCATAGGAGAACAATGTGTAATAACTCATGTCTTTGTCAGATTGATTCAATTCAGTTAAATTGATAGTGTTGGGCAATAAGAAAATCAACTTATATTGTCTTTTGGGTATAAATAGGATAGTTTCATGATTTCATTGTAAAAGAACAACATTTCATCGTAAAAGAACCACCTGTGCCTATGACACTCCAAGTTTATAAAAAAAAAAAAAACCACATTCAAGTTTTTTTTAGGGAATGTTTTAGATCACAACTTTGAGCACTCAAGTATGATTTCTTCGATCATTCCAATTTTTTATCTTATTTGAGGTGGTGGTAATTTTCACTTTATGGTTAAGCCTTCTAATTGTTGAATTTAAAAAAGCCTTCTAATCGTTTCATTAGGCACTACCTAAATATAAAACTTTATTACACATAAATTGTTCAATCTCTTCTCATCACTAACATAAATTGTTTTGTTTTTTGTGAATTCGTGGGACTCAATTAGAGTGATATATTTTGACTTTGACTTTTAAATTTGTTTTTTCCTTCAAATTGCAAGCGTATAAAAGTAGCAATTATCCATGATATTGCAGAGCATAACATCTTTGTATTTAAATTTTTTTATTGGGTTTTTCATTTTGCATTATTTTGCTGTGATGAGTATATTGAAGAAAAACAGTGATAGTGAGAATTTTGAGTAAATTGTTGTATAATAATTAATTGGGCAAAGTTTTTTGTTATGAGCCTGCCTGTAATGAGATTCCAAATTAGATGTAATTATTTATTTTCATTTGTTTTCATGTATTATCTAAATTGTTAAATTCTTCATGTTGAATTGGAAAAGGAAAAGAAAGAAAAGTTATACTTAGCAATTCATATTCATTAAGTAGCAACACGTGAACTCACAAGTTATGATATACACTAAATTAAAAGGTGCTTGATCATATGTTTAATTCCTGTTAATTCATTGTTATTGGTTTATTTGTTTTTCGGAGGTATTTTGATATGATTGTTCCTGTTATGATTTCTTTTAATTGATTTTTTAAAGTGAATTTTTGTTGCAGGTGACTAATCCACCTTACAAATGTTGGGATTGTGTTGTTTTTCTATGTGTGTTGATGGTTGGCTCTTTCATTCTAAATTGGATGATTAATTTTTCTTCTTTTTTATTTTTTATTTTTTTAAAGCTAGGATGGTTACTCTTTTGTACCAAAATGTTCACTCAGTTATAATACTAATTTAGACATATTCTTTTATTGAAGGTTGCCCCATTTTAATTCACTGTACATGTGTTATTTTGGCATAAATATCTTTGCTTATGTTGTACACAACATTTTTATTTTATAAATTTGCTATTTAAACTTTAATTATGAAGTTTGCCAAAACTGTAATTTGCTATTTCGACTTTTGTGTAAAGTTTTATATTGCAATGAAATTGTTGTCATTTTGAATTAATTTATTACAATTCATTTTCTGTAGCAGTGAAATTGTTATCATTTTGAATTGATTTATTTTAATTAATTTTTGTGAAGTATGTGATACCAACATTATTTACACCGTGCCTTCAGGCATGAGCATGCACTAGTATATATATATATTCAATTAGTTTAATATATATATATTTGAAATAGTTATTAAATGAAGTTCCAAACAGTTATTGTGTTTGACCAACGGATCACTTTTCATTATTTGAAAAATATGTTCAAAAGTTGTAACGGTCAAAATCAATGTTTGAATAAGTGGTGCACTTGTTCTTTTCAAACAATGCCTGTTCGGGTAAGTTTTAAAGGTTACCAAGTGGGCTATATATACATACCTATTTTCAGCAGTCTTTGGGGGTCGGGAAAAAACAATGGGGAAAATTCAGTCTGTTATTTTGTCTCATTGCTGTCCAATTTTTTCTCTAGTGCATTTATTCTTCATATTTAGTTTTAGAATAAATTAAAGAGAGTATAGATCACAGGTTTGGTTCGCCGAACAAATTGTTTGAAGTGCTACTACAATTTGTGAAAATCATTGTATCCTGGGAGATAGACGCCACTCAACCGTAAGTACCGTAGCGGGGCGAATCTATCTTAAGGACAGAGTGTCACACACTCGACTTGGTCTTAATTTTAATTCAGTTTGATAAATAAATCCGGTATGTTATTTATTTATTTTTTTTGAATTTATTTCATGTTATTTTTTTTACACAGAAGATTGTTCCAACACTATTCTCAAAAGAAACACTTGCCATAAAACTCAACCAACAATTAGCACTAGAATAAAAATCAAAACCAAAACTTCTTTATCTTATATAATCATGTATTTTATATAGTCAATGTTCCATATGTGATTATGTGGCCACTCTGTTCCTTGGGATGACATTTTGGAAAATTTAAAATCTTCGCAAAATAGTAAAGGGTGCCAACTATTGTTATTCCCAATTTGGGTAGTGGTGTTTATGATGGGTTCAACAAGAGAGCAACAAAAATAATGGGAATGGTGTGTGTTTGTTTATGTCAGGGGGTACTGCAACATTCTTATCTCTAGCATCAACATGGAAACATGGGACAATGGAAAACTTAAAAGCACCCATACAAATATTACGGCAAATATAAGCTTCGAAAGCCATCTACTGAAAAATAAATTAATTAAAATTAGTTCCCATGGAACACTTTCATATGGCAAGCCATGATCAATAACACTCAATTGATATTGGAAGGTCTAGATCCCATTGTAACGTAAAATAAAATAAGAAACATTATGCAATTAGGAGGAAGAAAGAACAATTTTAACATTCCATTGATCAATCCAATTTAAGGAATTTAAGGAAAAAAGCATACACCAATTTCAACAGTTAAACAATTAATTAAATCAAAGAATTATTTCATTAAAGCCCTTTTGAACAAGCTAACGGAGAAGTTGCTTGAGTTAGTCCAACAACCTATCGTTCTTAATCAAATCTTCTATAATGCTATGCTATATTCTTCATAACAAAAAATGATAAAGCAAGATGCCTTGCAATGTTCTAGAACCCGGAATCCCTCTTACAACATTTTTCTTCAATGGAGTAAAACCAAACGTTTCAGTTCAAGCATATAAACAATAAAATACAATAAATACATAACAAACCAACAAGATGGTAGCCTTGCAAAATATGGAGTTCAAACCACATTGGTGTTAGTTCAAGCAATGCTAATGCAACCACAAGGACCAAATCCAAATAGATTTTTTCAATTTTACTATGATTGACACCTATATGAACATTATCACATCTAGCATAGTATCACGATAATCAATGGCAATGCAACCAATGTAGCTTCCTACAAATGGCAACTAACAGCTAAGGATATTACAAATTGCATATGAATGAAACCACTTATATTTCAAAACTCAAATAAAAAATGTAAACAAATGCAAAAACACAATTGGGCCATGAAGATCAAAATATTACAACATTTATATTGGGCCATGCAAACCCAACTAAAGTTTTTAAATGTAAATCCAATTTAGCAAAATCCCAAAACAAAAATAAATAAATCTCAAACAAAAAGGTAAACACTACATAATAGTATAAAATCGTTATCAGTCCCTAAAAGTAAAAATATGGTTCCTAAATACTACATTAATTAATTAATGTTAACCCTACAAACAAAAATAGTATAAAATCATTATCAAGTTTGGCAAAAAGCCTAGAGTGCCTCATCAAAAACTAAGTCATGGTTTCACTAAACCTCATTCAAAATTCTGAGATAATTCGAAGAATGAGAGGAAAAAAATAGGATAAAAATGAAAGTGAATAGAGTTTTTAGTGGAAAGGGAAGGATTTAAGAAATAACCACGAGACCAGAGATACACATACCTTCAGATTTCAACAGAAGCAGAGTGAATAAGGGAGAGTACTACCGGGAGGGAAGGAGAGGGGCCTAGGTATCAAAATGAGAGATGTGCAATGCGATAAAGTGAGGGAAAGAGACAAACAATTTCTTGCAATCTCCTCTGTCACGATCCGCTCCTCGTACCCAAGGGTTAAGCATCGTGATGGCCAATAACTGAAGTTACCTCCGACCAATTTATAAACAAATTAATAAACGCAAGTGGAAGAAATATTTAAATGAGGGTACCAAAATAATCATTGGAGCTTCTATTTTATATTACAAAATTATATTGACCAAAAAGGTCGTTATTTACATATAAAAAAAATACTGTGTGTGTCTATTCCGCAGCCTCGTGTCTAAGACTTTCCAGAAACTATTTCCTGAAAATTGGTAAACAACTATAAGCACATAGTAGAGTGAGAAATATTATACCAAGAGTATAAGGGACACGAAATAACCATGGATAGTTAGTTAGGCCAAAACATTTAGAATAACTTAGTCGGAACAAATAATCTTTTAAGTAGTAAAACTAAGATTATTTTCATGTAAGTGGCAGAAACTGAAATACATAAATTATGTAAATATATAGCCATAACCATGGTACTGAACAAAACAGAACAGAGGTCACTGAAGTGACAGTCAGAACAGAGGTACGGATTCAAGAGATGGCTCGTACGGATTCTAGAGGTGGCTCCCACAATAGTGTAGCACTTAGTTCCGCACAGCACTTTGGTCCGCACAAAACAAAGGTACGGATTCAAGAGGTGGCTCGTACGAATTCTAGAGGTGGCTCCCACAATAGTGTAGCACTTAGCTCCGCACAGCACTTTGGTCCGCACAGAACAGAGGTCAATGGTTATTTAAGTCCTCCAAGGCATGGGACTCCCGTGGTGGTACTTACAAAACATAATTGTATATAAGGTCATAGCCAAATATTCTTTAAAATATAAACAAACATATCCATGGGTTTTCTTTAAAACAATTAGGGTTCAAAAGATAATCCACGTAACTGAAACCTTTATAAAACATAACTTTTATTAATATACTAATAAAACATAACTTGTATAAAAACAGATTTTGGTAAGTCAAAACATACGTAAAATATATTTTGGTGACTCAAGGTATAATATAACTCACCTTAACTTCAATACCTTACTCTTCATTTCTACTACTAAAAGATCCTTTTAACTTCCACTATTTTTTTCTTCCTTCTCTCTTTCTTTTCTTTCTTTCTCTTTTCTTTTCTTCTTTATTTTCTCTTTTCCTTCTTCAGATCACCTCTCCCTTTTATAGAGCCGTGAACGCGTTAATCGGCCAACACGTGGTTGCTCCGTATTCCTCTCTCCAGATTTGATAATAATTATATAGATTCGTTCTTATCCTTAATAGATATTTAAGATAATTATCTTTTGATCCAATATTTTAATATAATTATATAAATTAATTAATTTCTAATTAAATTACACTTTATCATATACCAACAGAAAATTAATTATTTATTTTAGTACCACACCCATTATTATTATTATTTATATTATCTATATTATTATTATTTATATTTTGACCTCTAAACTTATAATAATTATATTATTTTACAAAATTACGCATAATAATATATAATAAATTACATATTGTCCTAAACAAGATTAAATAATATTAGTATAAATTCTATAGAATAATTAAAAATCTGGGTTGTTACATCCTCGTCACCCAACCCAACGATAGAGTGAGAGCAACAATGAAAGAGATGACAGAGTGAAAGCAAAGGCAAAAGAGATAGAGCATCGAAAGAGACAATATAGCAAGGTTAACCGGTTACTTCGATTGTCTATATTTAACCATTAAACATTTTAATGGCTAAGATGATGTTTGAGTAATCTAACAGCTTAGAATCAACATGCAAAAACTACCCTAGATGAGTAAGAAAACAAGTAACCCACAAATCTTAAATCAAAACAATTGTTAAAAATCTATCCACAACCTACAATTTATCTAGATGAATAAGAAAATATGAAAACCATAAATTTTGAAGCTAAGAGAGAGGGGGAGTGATTAAGGCCGAATTGTGCAACACTTAGGCCGTTAATTAGGATCTCTTAACTTTACTTGCTTGTCAAACTATATATTTTGATGGGTCGTTTCACACACCAAAAATAAACTCTAAACTGTACCAAATTCCTTAGAATAATAGCGAGTCCATGTATCGATCCACAGGGATAATTGTGAAATTAAACTAATTTAATTGTTAAATTTCTAAATTAATTTTGATCGAAGAGATGGTTGATTCATAAACTAATCTAATAATAAATAAAATAAACTAAGAAATTAAACTAGCAATTATAAATGAAATTGGAATTATTGATTGTGGAAAAATCTAGGGTAATAAATTCACCACTAGTTAAACAAATAAGGTTTCAATTTGAAAATCAATTATGTTACGATTCAAACGAAATAATACTTCGCAACTACAAGCTTGAACCATTGATCAAGAAAATTATCACGTTCAATGTACGTGCACAAACCATCTCAAGTAGTACGAGTCGTTCACTCTAAACTAGGGTAGCAACACGACTCGTCCCTTGTAGTATGGCTCGTCTCATACCTTGAATATGAAAGAATAGAAAACCATTGTATGGAAAACATTCAACAATCATAGAAAGCAGAATACTTAAAGAGATAATGGAAAATATATATTTGAAACTTCTTAAACACTATACAATTTGTTCAAACCTTAACATAATCAAAAAGCAAAGAGAAAACCCTATTTACTTGGCTAGGGTTTCATCAAAACCCTAGAAAGAGGAGCCTTGCCACTCATGGAGGAGTGGGAAGAAGTAAAAAAGGAAGAACCCTTAATGGAAATTCCCTTTGGAGCTTGAGAATCCCGTTTTCCAAACCCTAGCCTCTTCTCTCTCTTCAAATTTTCAGAACCCTAATCTAGCCTTTTTTTTATATATATTTTTATACCTCTACAATTTTTCCTTACATTCAAAACATCATGCACACTTCCCGAGGTATGGCTGCACATGTGAGAATTTCCATCGCACGTGCGGCGAGGGTTCCATACGTACGAGAATGGGCCTCTGCACGTGCGATTTCTTTAGGGCTTGTTTGGCTACGATGGATGGGTCGTACGTGCGGGGATGGGCCTTCGCACGTGTGTGAAGCATTTTTCTCTACAATTTCTGCATTTATTCTCATTTTATGCTCCCACTGTGTCCAACCTGATTGACATGAAACATGCATAAAATATATAATTTGACAGGCAAGTAGGGTTAAGGGATCCTAATTATCTGCCGTACTGGTGTACAATTCAGCCTCAATCACATCTCCCAACTTACAACTTGCTAGTCCTCAAGCAAGTAATAAAGAAAGAAAAACAAAATTAAACGAAATCTAGCTACCTCCTCGTTCGTGGGAAGAACGATTGCATTTAGCATATGCAACCAGCCTTTAAACTACAAAGTTACCCCAAGTGGACGAGTATAGTCTCGTGAGGGTTTCCAAAAATAATACCCATAAACATTGACATATTCACATCTGCCCAACAATAATTAATCACACTATACAACTCAAGAGTTAACTTATGTGCCACTACAGTGTAATATTAAGACATGATGAGTCATGGAAGGCACAGTAGACAAGCATGAAAGAATTTATTAAGCAAATATTGCAATTCAATATTACAAAACTTAAGTTCCATGTACTTGTGAATGCTAGTAAACACATCATCAGTACCCTCGATGTAAAGTGCAATCCCCATAACTAGTTAACTCTCCACTATAATAGCCTAGTGTAACTCACAACAACACCCAACATATACAGAAAAAACTAAACTTTTACAACCAAGATTCTCAATTTATTTATTTATTTATTTATTTATTTGAAAGACTGTGTAATGTCCTGATCTATTAAGCTTTCTAATCAATCCATGCAACAAGCATTGGGCCAATGACTCCCAAACCAAATGGTTTTAGGGCACTAGGTGTGAAGACACCCCTATGAGCTTAATAACTCGACCTGAAAAGGCTATGAATCCGAACAAGTCATTTTCCTTATTTTTCTTTAACTATGCAATGTCTAGGTTCCTTAAGCTTTATAATTAACCTATGTAGCAAGTATTGAGCCAATGACTCCCAAACCAGATGATTTTAGGGCACTAGGTGTAGAGACACTCCTATGGGCTTAATAACTCGAGTTAAAGAGGCTACGAACCCAAACAAGTCAAGTTTTTTTTTTTTTTTTTAATTAAGAATCAAGGCTACTCATTTAGTCCTTTATGTAACCCTAGCAATTATCAATGATGTAGACTAGGGATTATAATAGAGAGGTCACCGCTATGATAGTGAGTTTATGTGAATCAAGACATACTCATGATAAGTGTACTAATACCACAACTACAAGTAACTATCCTAGTGCAAACATCACATGCGAGTCTTTACCTAATAAACCCTTTTCATACAAGTCTACTATGTTTCTCAATTAACATATGCTTATATTACCACCTTACTAGCAACAAGTCAACATCAGGCAAAGTAGTGCAATTAAGTCCAGCAAGTACAAACATGAATTATGAATTATGAGCCAAGTAGAAGTACACAAAAGAAAATACCCTCATCCCCCAACTTGAATATGACATTGGCCTCAATGGAAACAAATGCGAAGTAAATATTGCAGAGAGAGAATATTACCAGACATTGTAAGTGCACATCCAACGAAGCAAATACGAACCAAACACACACCCACATACTTTTTTTTGTGTGTGTGGTGGGGGGGGGGTGACTGACTTATCACATTGAAAACACACAAAATAATAAATAAACAAATAAAACTAAAATGCTCAGGTTTCCTCCTGAGAAGAGCTAAATTTATTGTCTTCAGCCAAATATCAACACAAACTTATTTTCGCCGTTTCTTCCAATTTATGAGATATAGGTCCCTGTAAAGAAAATAAATCAACCTGTCTAACAATGCAAGACTTGGTTGGAAATGACTTGTGGGAAGTGGATTCACGGAGTAGAGAAATATGTGTGTGAAAAGTATAGTGTGTAAAGTAATCTCACGGGTGGAAACAATAAGATCAAAACCAAAAATAAAATCCCACCCATGCTAATTTACTTTCTTACTATAATTTTCTATAGTTAAATCCCTATCAATTTCGACACATGAGAGGCCAAAACAATGGGGAGAGTTTTTATCATATCTATGGGTGCAACGGTAGGCTCAAGTGACAAAAAAACTAATTCCATATCAATTGTTGGATCACTGGAGAGATGTGTTGTGGCTTCACAAGGTTCAATTTGCAACTCTTTTTCAAAAATCTCACAGCATGCACTCTTATGAAAGTCTTGAATGAGTTGGTCAAGAGAAATCCACACCTTAGCTGGGAACATCTTAACATTTTCAGTTGACCACATTGTGTCTACAAATTGACTTGTTTGAGAGTTCAACCCATTGTAAAAGAAAGCAACGAGTTGAGTCATTTTGTAGCCATGTTGTGGACAAGCATCTACATAGCTCTTGTATCGTTCCCAACAATGACAAAATAAACTCATCCTCTTCCTGAGTAAAATTTAATATTTTTCTTTTGAGAAGAGTGAGGTCAAATGGAGGTTATGATTCTTTCCATTTAAAATAAGCCAACATATTTACCCAATTCAAGGCGGTAAGAACGGTGCCCATGCATACACCATTTACACACACACACTAGGTTCCGACTCTTGTGTACTAAGTTATGAAAGCAAAATACCAAAGGGAAAAATACTGACAGCGATTTAACGAAAATGCTTTACTCGTCTTGCGAATGCTTGACGTGTAGACCGTTGTCTCCAATCTCCACTTAAGCCATCTATGTTGAGCACTTTGGTGCTTTACTTGCGAATATTCGAATATCTAACCTAGAGACCCACTTTTCCTTTCACTCTCACAAATTCTTTCTCTCTCTACCTCTCATATTTTCTCTCCCTCTCTCTCTACCTTATCATCTTCTTCACCCTTTTTCTTTTACTCAAATCTCACCACCGCCACCACCACCACCACCAACTTTCTTCATTCTTCTTCCCACCATCACCAACCTTCACCCAAACTCTTCTCACCACCACTCTACCACCAAAGCCTCACCGCCGGCACCCTATTTCCTCTCCATCCATCGAATCTCCGGCGACCACCATTTTTTCTGGCGAATCTCCTTTCTTTCTCTCTCTTTCTTCACTATTTAAAGGTAAATCCTTCCTTTTTGTTTAAACTTTATATTTCTTCTTTCAATCTTCCCTTGTAATGAGATTTAGAGATAGTTTTATAGAGATCTCTTGTTCATTCGTACTAAAAAAAATAAAAAAATAAAATTTGGGCAGCCAAGAAGACGACCACCGCACGTGTGGCCCAAAAAAAAAAAACAAAAGAAAAAAACCTAATGCTTAGCTTTTCTAATTCATTTTATTTCCTAGGTTATCTATTTATTTATTTAGTTGTTTAGTTATTTATTTTTTTTATTATCTCATTATTCTTTGTTAGTTTAATTCATTACTTGTTAGTGTAGTTCATTTTTATTTGTTTAATCATTCAATATTTACATAAAATGTTAATGTGTCTAGTTTAGTTTATTTTATTTTAGGTATCATTTATTACACACACACACAAATATATATATATATATATATTTAGTTGTTTATTATTATTTTATTTTATTTTGATTATTATTTATTCTATTTATTTTTTTATCTCATTATTACTTGTTAGTTTAATTCATTACTTGTTAGTGTTGGTCGTTTTTATTTGTTTATTCATTAGTTTTAAAATCAAATGTTAATGTGTCTAGTTTATTTTATTTAATTTTATTTTAGGTTTCATTTATTACACACAAAAAAAAAAAAAAAACAAGAAAAAGAAAAATGATGAGAATTGAATGCGGTACATGAGTGGGCAGATTTGTGCTTTAATATCTTACTTTATTCTCATGCTGGTTCCATGGGTATGTGTGTATTTGTTTTTGGTGTGTACAGGATATAAGTAGACAACTATCCACCTGGGCCTCCAAAAAAGTCAGAAGTTCCTCCTCCTCAGCACCATCGCCACCACCGTCACCACCATCCTCGCCACCACCACCGGTTGAGTTGCCACGACCGGAGTGGGCTTCACACCAGCTTCACAAGCTCACACCGTTCAACCTCAACTATTTTCAGAATGACCTAGTCACCCCTTGGGCCGTTGAGCAACTTCACCTCATACAACAGTTGGGCCTTTGCATTGTTACGGTGCCCATTTATTCTCGTCTGGTACGGCTCTTCTACCAGAACATGTACGAGTTACTCACTGAGGTAGGATTGTTGTCCACTATTGATGGCCACCTTGTCAGCATCATAGAATCCATGATTTCCCAAGTAGTAGGGTTCTTTTCCAAGGCGAACCACCAGTCCTTCCCGGAAGTTACGGGCCGACAACCCATACACAATCTAATCCAAGAGTCCTTCTCGAGGGCCCATGGTGACGCAAGTTACACGTGCTTGTGCCAGAGCAAGCTTCCTGGCCGCTTGTTATTCATTGACTCAGTGATATATACGAATGCCCTTCCACTTTGGCATAAAACAGAGTGTCGCATGGAGTTTGTCCAGGTCTTACATGATTACCAACATGGTTATCAGGTTCCGCTTGCGCACGTGATCTGGATGCATATGTGAAAATTTCTACAGAAGGCCGTTCAGTCTCAACTTGTGCAGAATCGAACTTAGCCCTTGCCATTTGCCAACTTGCTCACACTTATCTTCGAGCTAAACAACCTCTCAATTGATCTGACTAAAGAGATTGACACTACTTATCCGACTTTCGGGCAGTGGGAATGGCAGCATAGCTTATCCACATTACGCAACAAGTTGGTGCCCCAGTTAATAAGGCTCATGATCCCGTCCACGACCAACCACCCTATCTTGCCTCCTCTGTGCCTCCCCAAGGGGACCCATTATACATGACTCGCGATGAGTACTTACAACTTCAGCACTCTATGGATCAGGTCCACAGTATTCTTCACGATCACCACCAGATCCTCACGAGGTTGCGCACGGATTTTCAAGCGCATTGGAACTATACTCAGGCGGCTTTTGTCCAGCTCAACCTTCAGCAGTCAGTTGCCTCACTGCACATTGACTTTTATACATATCGAGAGTCAAGCCAGCCGCGTTTTGACCAGCTCGGCGCTCGGGTTCAGGACGAAGCATTCGAGACACGGTCATTAACGAACGCCTTGTTTGCCCAGCATTTCCCCCCACCGCCACCACCGGATTCTCCATAGTACTAGACTATCATTTTCTTTGTCTCTTTTATTTCTGTATTTACTTTTAGTTGTTTCTCTTTCTAAAAAAAAAGTAAAAAAAGAAAAGAAAAAGAAAGTGTGTGTGTGTGTGTGTTACTATTTGCCTACTTGGATGTGCACTTACAATCTCTGGTAATATTCTCTCTTGCCTATTTATTTAGCATTTGCTTGCATTGAGGACAATGTCATATTCAAATTGGGAGATGAGGGTATTTTCTTTTGTGCATTTCTATTTGGCTCATAATTCATGCTTATACCTGTTTCACTTGATTGTACCACTTCACTTGATGTTGATTTGTTGCTAGTAGGGTGATGATATTTGCATATGTTAATTGGTGAGCATAGTAGACTTGTATGAAAAGGGTTTATTGGGTAAACACTCACATGTGATGTTTGCACTAAGATAGTTGTTTGTGGTTGTGATGTTAGTACACTTATCATGAGTATGTCTTGATTCACATGAACATACTATCATAGCGGTGACCTCTTTATTATAATCCCTGGTGTACATCATTGATAATTGTTAGTGTTGCAGGGAAGAATAAATAACTAGCCTTGATAAAAAATAAAAAATAAAAAAGATGACTTGTTTGGGTTCGTAACCTCTTTAACTCGAGTTATTAAGTCCGTAGGGGTGTCTTTACACCTAGTGCCCTAAAACCATCTGGTTTGGGAGTCATTGGCCCAATACTTGCTATATGGGTTAATTAGAAAGCCTAAGGGATCTAGACATTACACAGTTAAGAAAAATAATAAAAAAGACTTGTTCGGATTCATAGCCTTTTCAACTCGAGTTATTAAGCTCGGAAGGGTGTCTTCACACCTAGTGCCCTAAAACCGTCTGGTTTAGGAGTCATTGGCCCAATGCTTGCTACAAGGGTTAATTAGAAAGCTTAATGGATCAGGACATTGTACAGTCTTTCAAAAAAAAAAAAAAACATTTTGAGAATCCTGGTTACAAAAGTTTAATCTTGTCTGTATATATTGGGGGTTATTATGAGTTACAATAGGCTATTATAGTGGTCAGTTAACTAGTTATGGAGATTGCATATTACACCGAGGTTACTGGTGATGTGTTCTATTAACATTCACAAGTACATAGAACTTGATTTGTATAATATTGAATTGCGGTCTTTACTCAATAGAGTCCTTCATATTTGTCTAATGTGTATTCAATGACTCATCATGTCTTAATATTTCACTGTAGTGGCACATAAGTTAATTCTTGAGTGGTGTAGTGTGATTCGTTGTTGTTGGATAGATGTGAATATGATAATGTTTGTGGGTATCATTTTTGGAAGCTCTCACGAGACTTTACTTGTCCACTTGGGGTAACTTTGTGGTTTAAAGGCTTGTTGCATATGCTAAATGCAACCGTTCTTCCTACAAAAGAGAAGATAGTTAGATTTTGTTTAATTTTGTTCTTTCCTTCTTTATTCCTTGCTTAAAGACTAGCAAGTTATAAGTTGGGGGACGTGATTAAGGCCAAATTGTGCAACACTGAGGCTGTTAATTAGGATCTCTTAATTTTACTTGCTTGTCAAACTATATATTTTATGTCTGTTTAATGTCAATCAAGTTGTACATAACGGGACCATAAAATGAGCAAAAATGCAAGACTTGTGGAGAAAAGTGCTTCTTGCATGTGCGTTGGCTTTTTTCGCACGTTCAACAAAACCTTGGAAATCGTGCCGCTATTTTAAACCTGTTTGAAAGACATCAGAGGTATAAAAAGAAGAAAGGAAGGTTGGATTAGGGTTCTGAAATTTTGAAGAAGAAAGAGGAAGCTAGGGCTTGAAAAAAAGCGATTCTCAATCTTCAAAGCAAATTCCCATGGAGGGTTTCATCTCTTCCACCTCTTCCCACTCCTCCATGAATGGCTAGGCTTTTCTTTTCTAGGGTTTTGATGAAACCCTAGCTATGTAATTAGGTTTTTTTTTTTGGTTTTTGATTATGTAAAGGTTTGAACAATTATATGGTATTTTAGAAATTTCAAATATATATTTTCCACTATTTCTTCAAGTATTTGGCTTTCTGTGGTTGTTAAATGCTTTCCATACAATGGTTTTCTTTTCTTTCATATTCAAGGTATGAGACGAGCCATACAACGAGGGACGAGTCGTTTTGCTACCCTAGTTTAGAGCGAATGACTCATATTACTTGATGGTTCTTGCCTATACATTGAACGTGATGATTTTCTTGATAAATGTTTCGAATTTGTAGTTGCGAAGTATTATTTAGTTCGAACCATAGCATAATTGATTTCAAATTGAAACCTTATTTACGTAACTAGTGGTGAACTCATTGCCCTAGGTTTTTTCCCCAAATCAGTAAATTCATCTTTATTTATAATTGTTAGTTTATTCGCTTTGTTTAATTTAATTATTATTAGGTTATGAACAATCAATCTTTTTATCAAAATTAATTTAAAAATTTAATAATTAAATTAGTTTAATTTCACAATTGTCCCTGTGGATCAATACATGGACTTACCATTATTCTAAAGAATTTGGTTTAGTTTAGTGTTTATTTTTTGTATGTGAAACGACCCATCAGGGAGACAGATGATACGTGATGGATGATTGTGGAGAAGTTTTACTAAGTTGTTTATAGGGATTGGAACGAAAAGAGTTAGGGATTGGGGTTGTATTTATAAGTGGTGGTAGGTGGGGTTGGAAAGTAGGTTACTACAAAAGAAGAGGAATTCGTATCCAAAATTTTTCGTAAGATGATCAGTTTTGAATGGTTGATAGTTAATAGTACAAAAGTTGATGTTACAATAGTACAAAAGTTTGGTGTACAATAGTAGTGGTAATTACTTTAAAAAAAGGATTAGACTTCTCTTATATTCACATCTTAACATGAGAGAATTTGAAAGGGTTGTGGAGCCCAGCACGGTCCCCATTTTGATGATTTGAACTGTTCATTTTTTAGGACTTATTAAGTAAAATATTAATGTAAAAAATCAAGATAATCGAATATTAGAAGCTATATATTTCAATCAAATTTGTATTACAAAAAATGGATGGTTATTATTGAAATTATATTTGTCGTCCATTATTTTAAAACAAATATGATTCAAACATATAGCTACCGATGTCCAATCATCTTGATTTTTTGCATGAATATTTTACTCAACAAGTCCAAATATGTCTCTAACTAATGAAAAGAAATTTAAATAAGCATAAAATATCACCATTGTTAACAAAAATAGACAAAATAGAACATATTCAAAAGAAAAAACAAAAAAAGAATATACTTCTAGAGAACCTTATAAATTCCAGAAATTATAGGGGGAACAACATATACTGCGTTAGGTGAAGCATTTTATAGAATACAAAGTATACATATTACATATAGACATGCACATAACCACACACACACACACACACACCCAAAAAAAAAAATTGATTATACCCAAATAAACAAAATATGCTGAATCAAATCTTCAAACAGTGGATTTAGAGAGGAAATGAAAGAGAAAAGAAGCCAAACTACAAACCATTATATTTGCTTTGAGAGAAGTGTGTACAAAGTATCTACGTGTAGAGGTCGTTAGACAAAGCTCTGAGTTGCAAACATAGTGAAAACTACAGTTAAGAGCGAGAACAAAAATAGAAAAACCCACTATGAAATTTGGGACCTTACGTAGCATAATTGAGAAGAAAAAAAAAATTGAAACTCATTATCAAGTAACCATAGAGATTATAAATTAATCAAGAAAATGTAAAGGCACTCTATAAAGAAACCATTGAGACTCAATAGAGAAAACATATTGTAACATTGATAATCAATGCTTACATGGAAAACACTCTAAAGAGATAACTCATTTAGGTGCATTAGCATTAGCCACCGAACCCTCAAAACCCTATAATATTTTTCACAAACCCCAATTAGTATATCAACACCACAAAAATAAAAAATATGTATATAAATAATTCATTTAGCAATTGATTGTTGGTTCATAAAAAGCCAGAGAATGTAGTAAAAGACTTGATCATACATTCAACATTGAAAAATAATCAACCATTAAATGCATACCTAGTAATATCTATCACATACAAATTAATATGTGCCTTCTCAAGAAACTTGGAGAAACTGGGTATAATATGTGAAAGAGAAAAGGTTTCATCTAGGAGGTCAATAACCCATTCCAACTATTTCTAGCCTTCAAAAAAAATATTGGATCAAACTCATCAAAATGAAGAATAATTAAAAAGTAATGCAAATGACATATAAAAGAAAAAAGAAGTTATTTGCAAAAAAATTATGCAAGGTTCCATGAGAACCAACAAAGTTGCATTTTTGTAACATCCGTGACAAGAAACTTCATGTCTTTTGCCGAAGAAAAAACTACTTGAGTAAATGGCAGAATTCATACAAATATAGATCAAACTAAAGCTATTAAGCATAACAAACATTTTGTTCCTAGAGATAATTGCATTTTTATTGAGTTATTGATATATTTATTTCATTTCTAGACTTGTTCAGTAAATCAATTTTCTATTCTAGAATGAGTTACTAACTGGCCACCATGGGTAGACTGCATATAAAAAAGAAGTTATTTGCAAAAAATTATGCATAATTATGAGAATCAACAAAGTTGCATATAGAAACTTGGCTTAACAAGACCTGAATCCCATATATTAAACTCATATACACCTGCCACATTGCAAGAGAAATTGTTAATTTAATTCTTCAGCATATCCAATCAACTAAGAGTTATAATCTACAATGATAGTTATACCTACAACACTACAAGAGAAATTGTCAATTTAATTCTGCAGCATGTCCAATCAACTAAGAGTTACAATCCACAATGACAGTTACTTAAGTGAGAACCAAAACCCAAGCAAGTTCCCCTGATATTTGATAATATTTTCCAAGTTCTTTATTCAAAATGAACAATATAGAAAAATCTAGCTAAAATCCAAAAATTATAGAAGCCAAAAGCTTACTAATTCAACAATGACAATAAATTGGTAGACTGTGGAATTAAGATACACTGGCAACAGATTAAAAGATCTCAATTCATGTAATGTTGAACAACACAATAATCTCACTTTTTCTTCGCATAGAGTATATCATTCACTTTCCACACATTCCATTTGTTAAATTCAACAATGGTCATGAACTGAACTAAATTCTAACTAAATCACCATAACATGCAAAATCTAGAAATATTAAAATCATATATTTTTCAAAAAATACATTAAACCCATTATCACCAAATAGAGAAGAATATAGCCAATTAAACCGATTAAGGAAGAATTGACAATGTCCTTCCAAACACAAACAATTACCCACCCCCTTCCTACATTTATTTTTCTTCATTCATTTTGTCAATTTTTGTTCCTTTTTTCTTCTTGTGTTTGTCAATATCAATTCCCCCTTTCTTCCCTTTGTGCTTGTACAAATAGAGTTGGGTTAACAATCCAACTATGCAATGCAAGTGTGCATGTGTGTGTTTTGAATTATTAAAGCACACCACATATTCTACAATTACCTTGGAAAATGAAACTATGACTACAATGAGCAAAAATAGAATTGATTTTAGAAGTGTGAAAGAGATGGAGAAAATGATCGATCATGAAAAAAACAGAAAGTCGATGCATGCCAAAAATCGATTAAGAGATAAAGAGATTTTTAGGGCTTCTCAGAAATCGATTTGAGAGAGAGGGGGGTTAATTGTTGCAGATAGAGGAATTTTGAGTTTCGGAAATGGTAAAGGGGTTGGAGTTAGGATAAGGCTTTGGTAGAGGGAAATCATAGAAGTGAAGAGGGCAAATAGAGAAAGAGAGAGAGAGAGAAAGAGAGAGAGAGGTCCATATATACCTGATATCTATCTGGTTGGGGAGAACACCTTCACTTCAACAATGGAAGCCAACAGAGGCTTGTAGTCCCGTTGTAGCTAGAACTCAACAGAGGCTACTAGTTATTGCTGGAAATTAAAGGTTACACTTACACAGAGATGGTGGGAGTAGCAGAGGAGGAGAAGAAAGAGTGAGAGATGAAAAAGAGAGAAAGAGAAGCATAATCGTTGTGGGGAAGTGAGAGGAAAATAGGAGGAGAGAGAGTTAGCCGGTCTCAAGTTTCCTATTTTCTACCATTAATTCAATGGTCCTAATTAATTGTTTGTAATCCAAGGGCAGATAATTAAGGCCTTGTTTGGCAAAGGCTAAAATCCACACACAAAAAAAAAAAAAAGACAAAATAGGCTAAAATAGCCAATAAGACAAAATATCACATCAAACTCATAATCATTTCACTTTTTCTCTCACAAACATCATATCCAACTATAAAAAAAATCCAACCATCTTCCCAAATACAAAAATTTTAGTTTATTAAAATAGTCAAAAACTAAAATACCTTACTAAAATAGCCAACTTCCCAAACAAGGGTATGATGTGCAACCTTTAATGGGTTGCACACCCAAACAGCTCCCTTTATTAATTGGGAAGTTGATTGCAGTGCTGCTTGGTTTGAGTTCACCATAATTGTAGCCCTAGTACTGTAGTGTGTATTGTATCGAACCTATGAACATGGATGCTGGTACAATATGGTATGGAGAAGTTGATATGGTAATTTCTCAAAAAGTGGAACATGGATACATTCATATATCCATATCATACATATATGGAGATAGGGTAAATTATCACCATTGAGGTTTGGAGAAAAGCATAATTATACTTGAGAGGGTAATTTATAAATAAATTGGGCCGAGCTAAGGAAGAGGCTTCTTTGGAAGTTGGGCCGCACATCGGACCGAGATAGGAGTTGCTGTAGCTCGGTCCAAAAACTAACGAGCTTAGGCCAGGTGAAGTTCGAACCGAGCTATGGGTCGAGGTGTTTGGGCTTCACAAGTTAGACCTCGCCCTTGTTAGCTCGATTAGAGATTGTTGTAATTAGCTTGGTTTAAACAGACAAAAACGAGGTAACATCAATGACAAGGGCCGAGCTATGTGTAGCTCGACAGGGTGGCATTCATTAGATCGGCTTCCAATCAAACAGTCCGAATGACAGGGGACTAAGATAAGTCAGTTCGGTCAGGAATGTATAAACCGAGGTAAAGGGTTCAGCCATCTCACTTGGCTTGCAGTGATGAGACTCTTAGGAGGACTCTGCTAAAAAGAGTTAGAGTCCTACTGGGATTGTGCAAACCATCTCACTTGGTTGGTAGTGAGTAGGGTCTGTGATTCCTAGGAGGGCTCTCATAGGAAGAGTTGGAATCCTACTAGGATTATGCCAAGCAGAGTCTATAAAAGCTCATGACCAGACCTATGTACAGGTATCCCAATTTCTACTCTAGAATACACAGAGCTTATTGTCTATTGTCTAGTTACTAACTTAGGCATCAGAGGGGTTTCCGCCACACACCCGCCGGTTAGCTCACGTTTGTGTTTTCAGGTGGCAAAGCACAATTGTTTGGAGAAGCGCAAACTTGATCAACAAGATCATGCGAGAAGAATTATTTCGTGCTCGTACAATTGGCGTCGTCTGTGGGAATTACACATAGAACAAAACCTTTTCATCGAGTTTTCCTCTCTAGTTGAAATCAATGGCGCACAACGAAGATTTTCCACAATCTGCTATAGATGGGCAAACCCCGGAAGGAGGTGGGAGGCGCGAAGGTTTACCTTCTATCCCACCCATGGCGGAATTAGATCCCCAGTGAAGGAATCTGCAGAGAGAAACGAAAGAAAGACAGGGCTCAAGTCCACACCGCTCTCAACGCCCTGATAGACAGAGGCGGAAGATGGATCCTCAGGTTCTCGAAGATCGCATAAGGGAGCAAGACGAAGTAATAAGAAGAATGGCGGCTGACATAGAGTCTATGAAGAGCCAGATAAAAGGCAAAGGAGTGGTAGCAAAAGAGGGGCGCAAAAGCAACACACACTCTTGCCAATCAGAAGATCGTGACAGACAAGTCACACCATCACAAGTAGAGAGCAAAAGCCTCAGGTCGGGCGATACACAATCGAGGACTTCCAGGACACGCTACTCCAGGCTTGAGAGAATGAGGATTAAAAGGGCTCGAAGGAGAGAAGACACTCAGGCTCGCGACCCCCGCAGAGTCTCCACACTACAACGATTGGTTCCTAGAACTCATGGGAGTGTCGAGATAGGAATGCCAGAGCCGCGTCTTGCCTATGAACCAGCGGACAAAGTGTTAGCAAAGTCGCAGAGCTCGTCATTCGTTCTGGTAATTGAGAACGCACCATTACCCTTAGACTTTCATCAGCCTAAATTCACAACTTATGAGGGGAAGTCGGACCCCTACATACACTTCAGCCACTTTCACCAGGTTATGGCCGTGTATCAACGAAACGAGCCCTTAATGTGTATCATGTTTCTGTCTAGCCTTGGCGACATGGATTTAACATGGTTTGAAAGCTACCAGAAGGTAGTATAGCTTCATGGGCACGACTAGCGGAGACATTTGTGACCAGATTCAAAACGAATATCAAGACACCAGTGAAGATTGACCAGCTTCTCTCCATAGATATAAGCGAGAAGAAAACGTTAAAGTCTTACAACAATAGGTGTTGGGAAACCTTCAACCAAGTAACAAATTGTCCTACCAACCTAGCTATTGCACAATACAAGTAAGGTCTGCTAGTGGGTCATAAGTTAAGAGATTCAATGACAATGACGCCGCCTCTTACTATAGAAGCCCTAATGGAGCGAGTGCACCAACACATCTTGGTAGAGGAAGATAGAATGCACACCAAGGCAGAGTTCGATACAAACAGCGATGTCGGACAGAACACCTTCGACAAGAGTTAACATGGTTTAGGATTGACCACGCAAAAGTCTTTGCCCGACTGGAGGGCAATTAGGAAGGTTGGCAGGATTGGCCAACTCTTTGTAAATAAGTCTTTGCCCGACTGGGGGGCATTCAAGAAGCTTGGTAAGATTGGCCAACATTTAGCTCTTCTTCAGCCGAGATAAGGATCCGCGCTGAAGAAAGTTGGCAGGAATAACCAACATTGAGCTCTCTCTTAAGCTGAGATAAGGATCTAGGCTGCAGGACGTTGGCAGGTTTGACCAACACTTTTTTCTTTCCTAAGCCAAGATAAGGATCTAGGCTGCAGGACATTAGCAGGTTTGACCAACACTTTTAGCTCTCTTCAGTCGAGATAAGGATCTAGGCAGAAGAAGGTTGGCAGGAATAACCAACATTTAGCTTTCCTAAGTCGAGATAAGGATCTAGGCTGCAGGAAGTTGGCAGGTATGACCAACAAAACTTTTGCACTCTTTGGCAGGGATGACAGTTACCTCAGCCAAAGTAGGTTGGCAGGTTTGACCAATAAAATTTTTGAACTCTTTGGCCAGGATGATGGTTACCTCGGCCAAAGCAGGTTGGCTGGTTTGACCAACAAAATTTTGAATTCCTAGACCGAGATGGTTATCTCAGCCAAAGCAGGTTGGCAGGGTTAGTGTTAACCGAGTTAGTTTGCTCGGCGAGTGTAGACACCCCATTTTTGACCGTCCTCAAGACTTGGTTGTGCTTGTAGGTACACCCAACAACTGGTTCGATTGCTCGCCCAGCATTCGACTGTCATGGCGGAACGACACCGGTTCAAATTTCCCGAACCTTGTATCCTTTCCGCCTAATTTTTGGACCCTGTTTTGGTCTTGTCAGAGTGGCCCTCCTAGTGCACTGCCGGCCATGGATTTGCCCCTGCCAGCCACTAGTGAGCACCTGCCGGCCATCAGTGTGGTACTGCCGGCCATTGCTGATGGCCGGCACCCCTCCTTTCTCAGCTAGTTTCCGGGCAGATATTTTGTACCAGCTGGATTCCTCATATCTGCCCTCCATACACGTGTATGGAGGGATCAAAGCCTTTGGAAGCTTGTTCAAGAAGCTTTAGCCTTGCATTGCTCTATATAAGCAAGGGGCTTCTTCTTTACACGAGGTTCTGAGATATTTGAGGGTAAAAATCCATCTCTCTCTCTATATTGCTTGTGGTTAGAGCTTGGAAGTTGGATTTCTTTGCATTTTTGCACTACACCTCATAGCACAAGACCTCCATCCTCCATTCAAACACCTTGAGGCTGATCTTCAGAAGCTAGAAGCTCAGATTTTTGGACCAAAACGTTGCTAAAGACTTGTTCTTCAAGGGTAAGTACACTTTTTCCCTAAACTAGCCTTTTTTTTTTTTGTTTCATTTATAAGCCTTGCTTGCAAGAATTTTTGGGCTCCGACCCTAACTGAAAATAATCATATTTTGAGTCCCTTTTCATGTTTGATCAAGGGTCTTTCTCTGTTTGAGACCTCCTTCCATCACTTGCCTCTTTAACTTTCTTTTAGGCCTATTTTTGCATAGTATTTTAGGCTTATTTGTGAACTATTTTGAGCTTTGATGTAAACTGTAAAGTGGCTTTTTTTGAGCCCTTCTTTAACTTTGTTGAAGGGCTCTCCTCTTTTTGAGGTCATTTACTACCACTTGCCTCTTTACCCCTCTTTTAGGCCCTTTTATTGCATGCTAGTTTAGGCCTACTTGTGTTTATTTTCGTGATTCGATGTAAACTGTGAAGTGCCTTATTTTGAGTTCCTCTTCAACTTTGTTTAAAGGCTCCTTGCTGTTTGGGGTCGGCTACTGCCCCTTGTCTCTATTCTCACTTTTAGGGCCATTTTTGCATGATAGATTAGCCCTATTTGTGTTCATTTTTGAAGCATGTTGTAAACTGTAAAAAGTTTTTTTTTTTTTGAGGCCCTCTCCATGTTTGATTAAGGGCATTTTCTTATCTGAGGTCATATGCTATCTAGTATGCTTAGTTGCCTCTTGTTTTGAGCCTTAAGCCTAAGCTATTGTTGCATGCCTTGCTTGGCCTTCTAGCCACTGAAATCCAGTGGATTTTCAGTGGCTAAGACCCTGTTTTGAGCCTCCAAATCAGAGGGGGGTGACCCCTTCTCATCTTGACTTACTTGATGGCCATTTTGGTCTTCTAAAGGGCTCCCATCTTGCAAGCTTTGTTAACTGATTTTGGGGCCAATTTTGTGAGTTTTAGGACTACCATATTTGATTTTCAGAGTTTTATATGTCATGCCACTTGTCTATCTTGTATGTGCCTAATAACTCCTTGCATGGCCCTCTAAAGGAGCCCCTCATTTTGGTATGCATTGGCTGCATTTCCATGGTTATTTGGGCCTATTTTCACATGGTTTATTCACTGATTTTTGCTGGTTTGATGAGTTCTCACTTGCATCATATATTTACCATGTAAATCATGTTTGATAGTCAAATTCGCATGCTAATTTAGTTCATCCTGTTAGCACTTTTTGGCCTTGCTTTAAACTAGAAAAGTCCATGTTTTGGGACTATCTTGGTTCCGTATTTAGACTTCATAGTCCAATAATGCATGCTTTGTATAGCTGTAAGTCATTCTATGTGCCTAGTTTTGCATTTCGGGGTTCATCTCATGCATCGGGTGCCATGTTGCCATGTTTCAGGGCTGTTTAGCATCATGTTTGAGTGCTGAAATTTGCATGTTTGCATACTTAGTCCATATTGCATGATTGCCATGCTTATGTATTACATTGTTCGAGTTAAACGTTAATCCGAGCACGGGAAACGAGGGGTATTTCATACTTCAAGTGATGGGATGCGTCTCAATTCTCAGTCGCCGAAGCTCTTGATGATTCATGATAGAGTTCTAGGCTTTACTTGCTTTACATGTACATTCATTTCACATCAAGTCATGCAATTCGACTCCTCGGCCATCATGCATCGATATGCGTGATTGGTGACACGAGGATCGAGGACTACACTCCCTGAAGAGTAGTCATGCATACATGTATGAAAATACTTTGCCATGCCCCTTTGTTGCTCTCTGTTGCAGCAAATCAAGAATCAGCAGCCTTCCAGAGCTTGGCACGCATTCCAAGAACAATTACAAACAGAGGCTAATTGGGGCATCGCAGTGGATTTCCGCGCAAGGCAACCTGAATATGCATCATTCATCATCTGGATCAGAGCTGAGGCGGTCCCTGGCTTGCATGCCAATTTATTGCTTTCCTAGATTAATTTGTTAATTAATTAGGATTTTATATTATTTATTCGGACTGTATTTATTTGGGATTGTATTATTCTTTCGAACCCTCCGAGTGAGGGCCAATTGTTGTAATAAGGGAGCGTGCGTGTGTGCATGTCTTCCAATCCCCTTTCTTTCTCCCTTTTATTTAACCACTTATGATGGTTAGATTAGGACATATTTAAATTAGCATACAGTATGATCGCATGTTTGCATTCATTCATCTCTTTTGCATGCACCGGGCTCGGCGCATCATACTAACTGCATTTGAATTTCAATTTCAAATTGAATATGTGCTAGCTGTAGCATTTCACATGCCATGTCTAGAATAGCCGAGCCTGCTATAGTTGCATTTTGCATGTGTTGCATTAGGCATTTCTGTATAGTTAGGATCATGCATTGATTTCTAACTGATTTCATTGTTTTGGCACAGAGTACGATGTAAGTATTTATGCTTTAGCATCTCGCATGAGTGTGAATGTTAACATGACAGCATGCTTACCATGTAGCTAAATGCTTAGTTGATATAACTGCCTGAGTGCCTGTGGGTGAAGGTTGGATTACTTGAATTGGGATAATTCATTGAAATCTGCGTTTTAGCCTACTTGCGAGTAGCAAATTTCAAACATTTTCCAAACAAACGGATATGCAATGCTTTGTTCCAAATTAGGCGATCTAGTCTATACTTGTTGTGCTGTGCGCATCACATAGTAATTCTAGCTAATTAATCGAAATAAGAACACATGTGTTTTCAAAAATGAGATATCATGGTTAGTAGAGGCCGATCTTCGGATCGGGCGAGTGGCGGTGCTCACAAAGTGACCTTCCCCAATCGTACCCAAGTTCCCGAGCCGAGGCTACTTTGGTGATGACGGACACGTGGCCTTTGGCACCGAGTCAGGGTTTCCTAAATTTCCCCATTAAAAAATATTTAGGTGGCGACTCTGTATCTGGAAAAGCAGTCCATGTTTGACACTTCTTTTCTAAAAATCTGTTTTCTCAAAACGATTTGTCGGATTTGGACTCTTTAGTTCAGATTAAGAACCGTGACAATTTGAGTCCGAACTGTAGTGACCCCAAAATGAACAGAACGGGACTCACCCTCCCGGGGCGTTCGGGGGACATCTACAGCGAGACATAGAAAAAATGACTCGCCGTACGATTACAAACTCGAAGAATATATACGTTGAAGGCAAAAAAGCAGGGCTATTCAAATTTTTGGCATGACGACTGTAATAAGAGAACGGGGCTAATGGGGGCACGCCACCTGTCCTTGGGGTAACGTCGTATCAGACATGCCAGATTAGTGGAATGACGTGTTGAGCAACTGACCAAACTTGAACGAGTTGTGAGACCGACCAAACTTCTCTAGTTCGGCAGAGTTGAGCGTTTTTAGCTCAGCTAGAGAAAGTAATCTCAATCATGCTGCGCAGATGGAATTAAAGGGCAATTGAGAGGGTAATTTATAAATAAATTGGGCCGAGCTAAGGAAGAGGCTTTTTTGGAAGTTGGGCCGCACATCGGACCGAGATAGGAGCTGCTGTAGCTCGGTCCAAAAACTAACGAGCTTAGGCCAGGTGAAGTTTGAACCAAGCTATGGGCCGAGGTGTTTGGGCTTCACAAGTTGGACCTCGCCCTTGTTAGCTCGGTCAAAGATTGCTGTAGTTAGCTTGGTCTAAACAAACAAAACCGAGGTAACATCAATGACGACGGCCGAGCTATGTGTAGCTCGGCAGGGTGGCATTCATTAGATCAGCTTCCAATCAAACGGTCTAAATGGCAAGGGACCGAGATAAGTCAGTTCAGTCAGGAATGTATAAACCGAGGTAAAGGGTTCAGCCATCTCACTTGGCTTGCAGTGATGAGACTCCTAGGAGGACTCTGCTAAGGAGAGTTAGAGTCCTACTGGGATTGTGCAAACCATCTTACTTGGTTGGTAGTGAGTAGAGTGTGTGATTCCTAGGAGGGCTCTCATAGGGAGAGTTGGAATCCTACTAGGATTGTGCCAAGCAGAGTCTATAGAAGCTCATGACCAGACCTATGTACAGGTATCCCAATTTCTACTCTAGAATACACAGAGCTTATTGTCTATTGTTTAGTTACTGACTTAGGCATCAAAGAGGTTTCTGGCACACACCTGCCGGTTAGCTCACATTTGTATTTTCAGGTGGCAAAGCAACATTATTTGGAGGAGCGCAAACTTGATCAACAGGATCATGCGAGAAGAATTATTTGTGCTCGTACAATACTGACCTCCTTTTAAGTAAGATTAAATGGATTGAAATTAAAGCACATAATGTAAAAATATAAAAATAAACAAGATAAAATATACATTATCGTGTAAAAGAAAAGAAAACTTTTCCATCTATATAACTATCAAATTATTGATGAAAATGGGATTAAGTATTATGTGAATTAAAATTTGGGTAAACTACCAATAGGTCCTACTTGGGAGACTTATTACCCAATAGGTCCTACTTTGAGACTTATTACCCATTAAGTCCTATTTGATATAATTTATTAAGTGATAAAGACAAATTTTATCAGTCTTTTTTTTTTATGAATAATTTTATAGTGATAAATTTATCAGTCTCTTTTTTTATGAATAATTTTTTAGTGATAAATTTATCACTCTCTTATTTTTATAGTGTTAAATTTATTAGTTAGGACCTGTAGATAAATAAGTCTAGTGAATAGGACTAATTGGTAAGTACCCCTTAAAATTTTAAGAGAACTCAATGTAATTATGTGTATATATATGTATGAAATAATTTTGTCAAAACATATTTGTTTTAAATTATCTATCAAATATTCTCAATTTTAAATTTATAGTGTTATTCACATAAAAATGTTTTGAGCTTATGTTCAGACACAACCTTGAACCAAACTAATCTCATTATTTTTCAATTTTTCTTCTCTAAGGTATATGCAAAGGG
This sequence comes from Camellia lanceoleosa, assembly GCA_025200525.1. Taxonomy (NCBI): domain Eukaryota; kingdom Viridiplantae; phylum Streptophyta; class Magnoliopsida; order Ericales; family Theaceae; genus Camellia; species Camellia lanceoleosa. The sequence continues at coordinate 8,762,508 of CM045772.1, forward strand.
GATTGGAAACTTTTCTTCCCTTATAGAATTATCTGTGCTTTATAAGTTGCGTGGCCATGTAAGTACACAGACTCTTGTTACTGGCCAGGCATACCACTATCATAAAATTCTTGGAATACTAGCTGCTCGAACAAGATTTGCTGTAAAGAGGCTTGATGCATGCATATGTGAGTCGATGATTGGAATCTTCCCTAAATCTGGATCTTATTTGCATGAAAAATCCAGAATTATGATCCTAGTTGAAGTAGATTTTTGGCTGTGATCAAGATTACAATTAGATAGAGGGGTTGATGTAGAACTAGAGAGGATGTTAACTAGCAATTAGTAGGGTTATCACATTACTCCTCAGCGTATCCCAAAATACTTAAGAATGAGATGGATGGTGTGACCCATATGTTTTGAGTCATGCTTAGAATAAATTTGATCCGTATATTTCTTTTTCAGTACTTATTAGTGTGTTTGATTTCAGTTTTTTGAATTCAGTATTTTAAAAATTATGTTTTTTGTTTTTTGTGTTTTTTTGTTTTTAGTGAATATTTTTTAAATTTTAAGTATTTTTTTTACCTTTTTAGATGCACCTTACTTACATGTATTTAAATAGTAAAATATTTTTAAAAATTAATAAATACACAAAAATATATTGAATTTTCGTATTTCTTTTTGTATTTGTTGGTATTTCGTATATTTTTTTAAAAAAAAATTTCATAAATATTATTTTTTTTAAATGTATTTATGTTAGGTGTGTCTAAAATTTTTTTTTTAAAAAAAAATGTTTAAAATATTTAAAAAAATTCATTGAAAACATTAAAATACGAAAAATAAAAAAGTAAAATTTTCTAAAAACTATTTACTAAAAACCAGAATCAAACAAGCTGTATAGTATTTGTTATTTTATTTTAGGAAAATGGTTGGTAGCTCAAAAACTGTGGCTCAAATTGGCTCAAATTTCCTGTTTTGGCAATTCTGTTTTTTTTTTTCTTTTTTTTTTTGCCTTGGTTTTTTTTTTTATTTCCAAAAGTGGAAATTTCGGGGCATTTGAGCCCCAAAATTTCGAGCTCTCTAGCATTTCCGTTTATTTTATGGCCAATGAACCTACTTTAAGGATATGCCACATTATCATTTATACTATAATATTAAGTGAAGGCTGGACTTAGTGTCCAAGTGTCTTTGTTTGCTTCTTCTTATGTTACGTGTCTCTCATTTTTTTATTTAAAACAAAAAAAAATTATATAGAGAAGTGCACAAGACTCAAAACAACCTTAAGTTTATGAAAGAAAGCTCTTATCATTTAAATAACATATATATTACAATATTAATTTCTGTATTATCTATTATTATTTTTATTTACTTGAATTATACACGTATCTTTTGTATCAATCGCTAGTTGGTTTTTGAATGAACAATTAATAAAAAGTTCTCTGTAATTAAAATACAGCTTTGGCTGGGCTTGGGCCTTCCCTAGTAAAGCCCAACTGTATCATTTCCAGACCTAAACCCTTTTGGTGCGTGACGTGTGAGTTTGGATTTCTTGGGCCCTTCGCGTGGTTCGGCCTGTGAGTTTTTATTAAATTGAGAGCATGAATGCCTTGGCATAGGGATGGTGATTTTGATTCGACCCGTGGATACCCAATCTTACCCAACGCGAATGAGGCGGATTTTATCTGGTCCGTCAAAAATTAGGGCTGGGTGCAGGGGAAGCATCATCCAATCCAAACCCGATGAGGCCTTTATCGACAATTCTGAATATTTTAAACACTAGGGCTTTGTTTGGTATTTTTTATTTGTATTTATAAAAATGTTAAATATTAAAAGTTAAACAAACAAATTGAATTAAAAAAATACATTTGATTCCTTATTTGGTAATGAGAAATGCCTTGGACCCCCAGTGGGGTGACCCCCACCACCCCCACTATTTTTTAATTGGTTGAATTTTATTTATTTATTAGTCTTGAGAGTGCAGCCCCTCACATGGAGCTGGAGGTGCTGGGGTCCCAGCACAATTGTTTGGTAATAATGGTTATGTTTACAATTTCTTGTTAAGATTTACGACAAAAAAAAAATATTAAGACTAGAAGCAAAATTTATTTTGCATTTGTTTTCATTTGAGAAAAAAAAATTTAAATAGCATGCTAAAATTTATTAAATTCTATTAAAAAAATTAACTTGTTTGAACATAACTTTTCATTCATTCTGTCACGACCCGCTCCCCGTACCCAAGGGTTAAGCGTCGTGATGGCCAGTAACTGAGGTTACCTCCGGCCAAATCTAAAACAAATCAATAAACGCAAGCGGAAGTAAAATTTAAATGAGGGTACCAAAATAATCATCGGAGCTTCTATTTTTATTACAAAATTATATTGACCAAAAAGACTGTTATTTACATAGAAAAATATCAATAAAGTGCTGTGTGTGTTTATTCCGCAGCCCCGCGTCTAACACTTTTCAAAAACTATTTCTGAATTGCATTATTTCTTGAAAATTGGTAAAAAACTATAAGCACATGGCAGAGTGAGTTATATTATACCTTGAGTTACCAAAGTGTATTTTACGTATATTTTAACTTACCAAAATCTATTTTACACAAGTTATGTTTTATTTATATATTAATAAAAGTTATGTTTTATAAAGGTTTCAGTTACGTGGTTTTATTTCTGAACCCTATTTGCTTAAAAGGAAATCCATGGATATGTTTGGTTATATTTTAAAGAATATTTGGCTATGACCTTATATACAATTATGTTTTGTAAGTACCACCACTGGAGTCCCACGCCTTTGGGGACTTAAATAACCATTGGCCTCTGTTTGACCACTTTGTGGTCCTCTGTTTGTCATGGATCCATTGACCTCTGTTTTGTGCGGACCAAAGTGTTGTGTGGAACTAAGTGCTACACTATTGTGGGAGCCACCTCTAGAATCCGTACGAGCCACCTCTTGAATCCGTGACTGCTCGATTGTCACTTCAGGACCTCTGCTCGCTACGTTACAGTAGTGGTTGTGGTTACATAACTTTTGTATTTCAGTTCTGTTACTTAAATGATTTGGTTACTAATAAAAGATTATTTGTTCTGACGAAGCATAATCTCAGTTTATTACTTAAAGGATTAATTGTCAAATGATGTCTGCTACTCAAATGATTTGTTTATGTAAATATTTTGGCCTAACTAACGATTCATGGTTATTTTGTGTCCCTTATACTCTTGGTATAATATTTCTCACTCTGCCATGTGCTTATAGTTTTTTACCAATTTTCAAGAAATAATGCAATTCAGAAATAGCTTTTGGAAAGTGTTAGACGCGGGGCTGCGGAATAAACACACACAGCACTTTATTGATATTTTTTTATGTAAATAACGGTCTTTTTGGTCAATATAATTTTGTAATAAAAATAGAAGCTCCGATGATTATTTTGGTATCCTCATTTAAATTTTACTTCCGCTTGCGTTTATTGATTTGTTTTAGATTTGGCTGGAAGTAACCTCAGTTACTGGCCATCACGATACTTAACCCTTGAGTACGGGGAGCGGGTCGTGACACATTCATTCCTCACCACCACCCACATTAGAGCATCTCCAACGGTTCAGCTAATATTTCACCAAATCTGAGTACAAAATTGTCGATTTCCTTCATTTGATACATCCAGCTCCAACGGTTCACCTGCAGTTCACCTTCATCAAATAGCATTCAGGGCAACCGGATGGTCGCAAACCAGTCGACAAACGGGTCGGCAGAGGAAAAATTTTTTTTTTTAAGCTGTCTGAACTGTTTGAACCCACCCCTTGAACTGGCCGATGAATCGGAAGGGGCGACCGGTTAATGGACTGGTCAACCGACCGGTCGACCGGTGAGCTGAATTTTTTTTTTTTTTTTTTTTCCCTCCAACGGTAAAATTATTAAAACGGCTACCTTTCAAATATGTATATTGTCAAAATACTCTGTAAATCTAACGGTCAATTTATATTGTGAAAATAATCATTAATCTAACAGAAATTTAATAACAATTTGAATTATATTTTCAATGAAATTAACATTTATATCACCCTTCAAATTATTCCAAATTATTTCATTTTGACCTTCAAATTATTTTAAATTATTCCAAATTATTCCAAGTCCACAAAATAAGCTATCCGAAAATAGACCTGTCTCAAATTCGACGTTTAAAACCAAACCTGTTGAAACCAAAACCAAACCTGTCGAGACCTCGCGACTCGCAATATCGGGCGACTCCAGCGACCGGATGGTCAACTGGCCCAGTCCTCACTGGTTGACCGGTTCACCATCCACGCGCAGTCCAGAAACCCCTCAGTTCAATCAGTTCAAACGGTTCAGGGTTCATATGGTATCAACCGGTTGACCGGTTGGTCAACCTGCCGGGCAACCGGTTGGTTGACTGGTGTCGCTTCTTCAACGGTCAGTAACAGTGATTTCACCAAATCTGGGTCTGCTTCTCAGTTTGATGAATTTTTTGGTGAAAACTCATTCTGATATCAATCTGATGAAACCGTTGGAGCATGAAAAGGGACATTTTTCATCAAAATTTAAATTTGGTGTTGGATTAGCTGAACCGTTGGAGATGGTCTTACCCATCACCATTACTAGCTACCACCACTAACAACATCCCCTTCCAACCACTACCATCAATCATAACCTATAACAGCATTTATAATGGCCGTATAAAAATTATTTGTTAAAGTGTGTTATATGATAAAAAGTAATAAAAATGAGACTAAAAATATGTGTTAAGGTGCGTTAAAAATTTATTAATTTTAAAGAGTAAGTGATGATGTAATTAATGTGTTAAGAAATGTGTTAAAGAGTGTGTGAAGTGATATATAATATATTTGTCCTTTCTCTGTTTCTCTTTCTCTTTCTTCCTTCTCTTTCCAGCACAAAGAAGGGTTCATTGCTTGCAAAATTTCCTTCTTTCTTCCACTTTGATTCAGAACCAAAACCCCCAACTTCCAAAAAGCCTTTTCCCTGCAAGTTGTTGTTTTGCATTCCTATTATCTAACATCAAACTCCGCAACCACCCAACAAACCAGAGATCTTAAATAACCAAGCAAAAATGGTTTATTTTATTTATTTTTATTTTTTTTCCAAATTTGAAATGGATATTGGGATTTCTATAATGGGTTTTCAAAGATTCAAGCTTAAAACCAAACTTGGGGTTGTGGCAATGGTTGTGTTGATAGTGGGTCGCAGAGGAGGAAACAGTGATAGAGAATGCGAGTGACTGCAATTTTTTTATTTTTTATTTTACGTGAAGGGTTCAGACGTCCGGGGGGTTCCGACCGGACTTCCCCACGCCACTTTTCCACGGCCCCTCCTCTCTCTTCCTCGCCGACTAAAACGCTGGCTACAATTAACACACTCAACAATATTTGGCACTAACTTTGTCCCTTAGCAGCTCCACCGTAAAGCTTAAAGTGAAAATGGCTGACTGAAATAATGGGTGGACTAACATGTCCACCGCTGATACTCTAACAAAGACCCTCCGCTTCAAAATCAATTTTTTTTTAAACATGTGTATATCAAATATTTTATTTTTGTCTTTATTAAAAATAAATATAAACATATTTAATGTTTTTAGTAAATAAAAAGTAATAAATTGTCAATGTTACCAAATGTGTTGTTTTCGTTTTGAAAAAGTGGTAACAAATTTCAAAATTTTCAAACTTGAATAAAATTTTAAGATAAATTACAAACACACCTTCTAAGATTTATTTAAATTACAAATTACTTCTGTGATTTTAAAAATTACATTATACTCCCCTAAGATTTCTAATTTCATAACAAATAGGTTCTTTATTAATAAATCATTAAGTTAATTAACAGTTTTTAATAATGTTAAAATTTTATTTCAATTAATAATTCAGATAATTTTATTATTGTATAAGTGAATAATTAGAAATTTCACTTTTTCAATTAATTCTGTTAAACAAAAAATTCTGACTGTGAGGTATTTATAATTTTCTAAACCATAGGGGACAATTCATATTTTAAACAAATCTTAAAAAGTGTATTTGTAATTTACCCAAAATTTTAATATTTTCACTTGTTTTCCAATTAAAGTTTTCATTATTTTCTCATTTCCTCTCCTATCACCTTTGGTCTCCAGCTCTCACATTTGACAATTCACCTAATAACATGTTCATTTGTTCTTTTATTTTATTTTTAAATTTTTTTTTTATCAAAGATAGAATGTTAGTATGTTAGTAAGTTACAACTTAAAAGAGTTGTCGTTGATTTATCAGTTCGAATTCTAGACTTTCCACTCACCGCACCCTAAGGCGTGTCTACATGTCACTCAATCACAGAGATGTCGGCACACGTTCATTTGTTTTTTGTTCTTATTTCTATATATTTTGAATACGCTTGTATATCAAATGTCTTTTATTCATTAAAAAAATAAATTACTAGCATGTTTCCAATTTTTTCAAAAAAATAAGGGAGAAAAAATAAATCTGTCAATGTCACCAAACCTAGGCTCTAAAATTTTCTCACACTAATGAGATTTCTATACTTCCAACTTCGTGATGCCAACTTAAGAATCTACCTTTGACCAATTACCGAAAGTAGCTTCCTTTTATTTGAATTTTGAATACGTAAAAAATTCCCCTTACAAGTTGCTTTGATGATTCTAAAATTCAAACTAAACTTTTACACTTTATGAATTTGAGAATATATTTTAAAAAAATTTAAAAAAAATCGATTTTATTCATATTTATCTCGATTTTAATTTTTTTTTTTTTTAAATCTCTATCAAAATTTATGATTCAAAAATAATTTTAAATTACTTTAGTTGTAAAATTCAACCCGTATTTGAGCAGAAAACAAATGGGTTATGACACTAATATGACATCTGCCACAAAAGGAATTGAATTGCCTTGCTCCCTACTCTTTTTCCATTCGTAACTTGTTGAATTGAGGGAAAAGCAACTTAAAAAAGGACGAAGAAGAAGGAAAAATGGAAAATGAAGCCATTGATAACTTGTTGAATTGAGGGAAAACCAACTAAAAGAAGAAGAAGAAAAGGAAAACAAGGAAATTAAGGTGGTGTTTGACAATTGGGTTTTTTTTTTAGCACTGTCTTTGTTTTTGGTTTTTTTTATACTAAAAAAATTGATAGAAGTTTTGTAAGTCTTTTCAAAATTTATGTTGTAGAGCCCTTAATAATATAATAAAGGGGTATGGTGAAATTTCTCAAATTAGTGATAATAAGACAAATTTGTAGAGATTTTGTAAAGTATATGTTTTTTTTTTTTAAAATTATGTAGAAATATAGTTATTTTAGTCAAACCAAACACATTTTTTACTAGTGACTCTTTCAACCAAAAAATAACTTACTTGAAGATTGCCAAACATGGCTGTTTGGGAAAATCTCAAAGGTTGGCTTAGTGGCTTGAGACTTGGGATTTAATGGTCAGCTCTCTTTAGGTCTAAGGTCTTAGATTTGATTTTTCCCAGCCAACACAAAACCCTTGAGCCCACAGATCGCAAAAAAATTGTTTCAAAAAGCTTATTTGGATTGTAAGGACTTAATTTGGTGCGTAAAAGCTAATCTAAGATATCCTATATAAAAAAATAAAATAAAAAGCATGTTTGGGAAGTGCTAAATAACCCACATCTTTTTATTTCTTTTTTTTTTTTTTTGTCTTTGGTGTCTTTTTTAGAATTATGTCAAAAAATTTTTGCCTCGTCTATCTTGTGTAAACAAATCTAAAAAGTAAAAAAAAAAAAAAATTAATTTAGAGTAAATTACAAATACATCCATGAGATTTGATTAAAATATGAATCGCCCCATGTAGTTCTAAAAATTATATTCCACCCCTGAGGTTTTTAATTTCATAACAAATCGGTCATTTTATTAATAAATTATCAAACCAATTAATAATTTTTAATGATATTAGAAATATGTTTCAATTAATAATTTAGGTAATTTTATTATTATATAGGATAGCTATTATGAATTTCAGTTTTTTAATTAATTATGTTCAATAAAAATTTTTAACAATGGGATATTTGTAATTTTTCAAATTACAGAGGGTAATTTATACTTTAAACAAATCTCAGGAAGTGTATTTATAATTTATCCAAAAATTTTAAAAAATCAAAACAAGCCAAAAAAAATCTACTATTTTTTGTTTATTTTGTCCTTCATGGACTTTTTTGAAATTTTGCTCTATTTGGTAGAGTTTTTGAAATATAATTCTACCCCTTAGTTTGAGTGTTGTTGTTTGGTTACAATTTTAAAAAATTAATTCCACACTCACTTTTCAAAACACTTTTCAAAGCGCACACTTTTCAATATTATATGTCACATCATTCAATTCAAACTCTTTTTAAAACTTATAACCAAACAAATTTTTTACACTTAAATCATAATTTCAAAACTCACAAACTCAAAATATAACTCTATTATCAAATCATAATTCTAAAGTTCTACCAAACGCAACATTTATTTTTCAATTTGTCTCTCTGAGTAGAATTCGAAAGTCGAAATTTTTTTAAACTAAGAACAAAAATAAACGAATAAAAATGTCAGCCTGAAAAAAAAAAAAAAAAAATTCACCAAAGTCGAATAAAGACCTTAAACCTTCCCTTATTGAGGAAGGCCAGAAAGTGAGATAAACCAGTACAGTCCTAACTGAGTAGTGAAATAATAATGCAGAGTATGAATTATGAAAAGAAAAATGTTTAAAAATACTAAAATAGAGCTCTAACAAGAGTTCTACTTATGTGATAGGGAATTTTATTTATAAATGATTTGATATATGTGTACTGTCTATTATTTTTTATTCCAGTATGTGTATTGTCTATTATTTTTTATTCCATGTCACATCATTAAAACCATTGTTAAAATTTCAAATTTACAGTTATGAACTATTGCTCGGTTTTGAGTAATATACAAGTTAGTAAAAATGTTGCTGTAAAAATATATCTGTGATTGCAAAGCACTACTACTAGCACTGTACTCAAGTTTTCTTACTTACCAGAGTGACCCATCAATGAATTTGGTGGTGTGATCACATGGACAAGTCTGCATTTTCATGTGCTTGTACCTTATGGTCTCCTTTACTCTTCCATTTTAAAAGCTATATCCATTCATTTTTCATTTGTCTTGTTAGCAACAATAATATGAACAAACAAACACTACATTATAGAAATAAACACATTCTCAAACACCTTAATGTTATGTCGAATGTATTTGCCTCGTTAAGAAATTTACCCTTTTTTTAAAAAAAAAAATTGGTTTTTTTATGTTAGAAAAAAATACTGTATTTAGAAATAACTTTTTTTTATTTGTATTGAAAAAACGTAAATACCTAGTGTGTATGATTTAATTTTTAGTGACTTATTTTTTAATTTTTTTACAATTTTTTAATTTTTTAGTCAAAATATCCTTGTTGCCAAAAGAGGCAATATCATCTCGTGTAACATTTTACATGACAATAATTTTACATTAGTTGCTGATTAATTAGTACAACCAAATTAATTTTGATGATAGTCTAATAACATTGTAGTCACCCTTGATGCATTAAATTTGAGTTGATAGAACGATATTTGAGCACATAGGTATATAGTAATACAAGCATGCTAGAGACCCCAAATGGGACCCTGATCCCAGTGGCGACCTTTGGGGTTGGCGAAATCAAAAAAAAAAAAAAAAACAATGTTTTTGGCCAATAGGAGCCGACCCCCAGCACCCCCAGCTGGGGGTCCAAGGCATTTTTCATAGTAATAATCTAACTAATTAATTCAATAATTTTGGGCACATAGGTATATAAGTTATGTTTGGTGTAATTTAAAAGTTACTTATTTCAGTTTTCAGTTTAATTTAAGCTATTTTGATGTGTTTAGTTTAACTTATAGATTATAACTTATAACTTTTTGGAAGTCAAAAATTAACTTATTCTTTGAGTGGGGCAGGAGATACTTAATTTATAAGTCAGAAATTAATTTATATTCATAGTTATAAGTTATAAACTATTTAGACATAAACTATAAGTACTTTTTCACAACTCTACTAAACAGGTCATAGTAGTAATCTAACTAAATTAATCCAATAATTTCGTACATCCCAAAAAAATTAAAAATTAAAAATGCAGCCCAAACTAATATTTCAATCTACCTAATTGACATCACTAGGTAGGTGCTTGACCAATTCCATCAATGTGCAGTTATGGTTATTTGTAATGATGTCCGTCTGTGATATGTTTTACCTCTTTCATCAAATTGGTCAACCAAGTTTTTTGTCGTTTCCTTTACTCAACTAAACTTCACTGCTCATCCTCACCCACCCTACCCAAACCAGAAACCATTTTCAGTTGAGAATGATCAGCTATGGCGTGTTTGGTGAAAAATATCACTTTTAATTTCATGGGAGGGGAAAATAAAACTATAACAAAATTATGGACTGCCAACTAGCGGTCTTGATTCATACACTTTATGCGGCTGTTTATAGTTTTTTCAAAATAATTTATACATTTCACCCTCTAATTTTCCTTTGAATTTCATTATGATCCTTTAACTGTTAATTGCAACAATTAGATCTTCTGACTTCAACCTTAAGTAAGTTCTTATAAATACACGTAAGTTACCTTACAAAATCGCGTAAATTTTTATTAATATACATAAGTTAACTCATAAAAATTTAAGAAATTAAAATTTATATATATTTATAAAAATTTACGCAAATGCATATAAAATGCACCTTATACGCCCAAACACTTCAATGAAATAAAAACAAGGAAAATGAGTTGGACTCCCTTAAGGAGGCACCTCCTTTGACCCTCCCTCTCTCTGATTGGTCAAATTTTTTTTTTTTTTTTTTTTTTTTCAATCACCACCCACCACATATGTGTGGAGATAATAGGAATAGTAATTAGAGGGGGTCTCAACCACTTCTCTAAAAACAAATATGTTGGTCAAAATGGCAAGCTGTTACTTTCAGCTAAATTCTAGGTTAAAATAAGGAAGCAACTCTTTGATAATAATGACAGCTACTTATGAAAGTATTCCACTAATGCCCATTGATAAATGGTGTATGATACATAAATTTACACCAACAGATACAACTCTAGGAGTGTTTGATTATGTGTTCAATTATTAACCAAATTGGTCTTAGGTTCGATATCCTATTTTGGGAGATTTAATTAATAATTCAAAATGAAAAAAATTTGCATTCACTGTTAAGAGTGGGTAACCTCTTTTCTGTATTTTTTTAATTACATTCTACTTCAAGGTTACGTACGTAACCATTGCAACAAAAAAAAAAAAAAAAAAACAAATTATCTACACCTGTGCGTACCGGATTCTGCACTAGATGAAAGTGGATCGGGGCTCCGCACTCAGTTGGACTATCCAAGGACCGGGACTCCTGCCACAAGAAAAAGCACCGTTAGAACTGCCCGGCCGGGGTTGGCCAGATAACCCCTCCGGCGTGGGAATTAATGATCGGAGAAGGAATGTACGTTCAGTGAGATTAGAATAGTTCTCTTTAGTTTCTTTTGTTCGATCCTCTTCAATGTGAAGTTTATGAAATATATGTAGTATTCCTTACTTGCTTCTCAAGGTGGTTTCATGTAGTGTAGGTGCTGCCAAGTGTCCTTTCAGCATTGCTCCAGGTGGAGGACCACTTGGTAGTTGTCATTGATTGTATATTCTCATTGTAGGCATGCTGATAACAAACCACATTCATTTGGTTCAACAACTTCCGTGATTCTAAGTGTAGGGACCAGCTGAGGTGGCAACCTGCACATGCTTGCATTCACAGCTCTCACGTTTCCTTGTGAGGTTTCTCATTTCGGTACTCATGTATTTCGATTCTTGATGTGCCTCGTACCGGCCTTTTCAGATTGTTCATGGAGATAAATTTGGACCATTATCTGTTCGGCCCACAGATTCCGTTTCGCAGCTCGGCCCAGACCAGCACTACGGTTGGGCTAGCCTTTCCACTGCGGGTTGGGCCCAAGTGCTTAAGGACTTTGGTGGACTGTTGATCATGAAGTTGGGCTCAACTGGTTTGTCCATATACTCATTTGACCCACTTGGATTCGGACTTTGTCGGATTGGACTGGCCCAAGGCTTAGACTTGACCCATTTCACATTTAGCCCCTTCATTTGCCCCCTAGCTCGCGCTAAGGTTCCCTTTGGGGGGAGCTATTGTTTTGCTTTCCAAGCGTCGCGTCGTTTTGGTTCTCCCTCAATTCGGCCTTGGTGACGGTTCAATCCTGATACACAATTCCTGCATGCGTCCTTTCATGTAACACGTGGCGACGTGTGATAGGTGTGCTGAGATAATGCATCGACTCCATACCGAAGGTCGTGATTCGTGTGCCTGCGCGCCGACTGGTGTAATAAATGCTCAGGCTATCAATTCAAATCCCTTGATTTACTTTTCTCATTCCTCTAGTGAGTTCCAAAGAGAGAGAAAGAGCTTCTTCCCATTCCTCTGGACCGATCTTGTTGGTGCTCTGCTTGGGCTTCTTCGCCGCTGATCCTGCTTCGCTACCACTGTTTTGATCTCTGTAAGTCCTCTCATGACTCTTCTTTTCTTTCCCCTTTCTGTTTTAATCATCTTGTTTGGCCCACTTGCTATCCGTGTCCCATACTCTGTTACCTAAATCCTACTTCTGTTCCATTAGGTTGGTCGAATAGGGAAGTTTCGTTCCTTGGTTGATACCCCCGAGACCATGGCTATGTTCTGTCTGGATTACAATATTCCTCATGACGTTACCCTTTCACTGGCGAAAGTAGACGCCAAACGTATGGGTACGAGGAACACCGTTGCCTTTCCCATCGCGGCAATAGTCGAGGGAGTGGTTCGGTTTCCTCTTGATCCATTAGTGCGCCGTTTTCTGCATCAAGTCCAGTTAACCCCAATGCAAGTATATGTAAACCTTTTCCATGTTGTTTGCGGCGTATCTGCCCTCAATAGACGACTGGGCTGAAACCTTGACATATGGGATATCTTGGGATGTTACACCATTTCTCATAACAAAGACCATAGTACATACTACTTGCGTGTTCGCTCGGCTGATTGTCACTTAGTTATTGGATTACCTGATTCGGATAAACACAATGACGATTTCCTACAAGTTGGTGGAAATTGGGAGTTCCCCGCTGGAACCGAGTTTCAGCCTGAACGGATGCCACAGAAAGACGGCTACCCATGTCCGGGCCTGTCCTTTTAATGCCTTTGGTGTTTCTTACTCTATTTTGGATATTGCTCTGATAGGTTGCTTTCTTTTTGCAAAGTCCTCCCGTTTTCAACGGAGGTCGAATCTAGAGAATGCTGAAGCCATCAAAGCTGCCTTGAGGTATAAAAAGAGATCTGCACTTGAGTTATTGGACTACCAGTCAACTTACCGTTGTGTTATTCCAAAGAAGGCAAGGCTCGCTACTGCCCTTTTGGACTCTGATACCGAGACTGACACGTCTCTCACCCCTCTAGTCTCGAGACGTCGTAGGAGTCAAGATGCATTTTCTGAGAAAGCGCCCTCCCCTGTCCCTAGTTTCGCAGGGAGCGGGTCTGTGGCAAAAAGAAGGGTGTTGGTGGATTTAGAGGCCAAAGCCTTCGGAGCCTCCGGCGCTTTGCAAACCCCTCTGGAGAAGACTGAGGTGAAGAGCCTCATAGAGGTAAAGATGGAAGTTGGAGCTTCTGGGACCCCTGTGACTGCTGCCGAGCCCTCAGCTTCAGTCGCTGCACGAGCAAAAAAGAGGAGAAGGGAAACCGGCAAAGCAGTGGTGGGGGAAGCTTCTCAGGATCCTGCTGAGGATGATGCTTTTGAGAAATGGGAGCCGCCAATATCGTATGAGGGCAGGCCCATTTCCACCTCTGATTCAGTTGTCGCTTCACAAGATTTTGCCTTTAATTTGACCAAGTTTTTGTTGATGCCGGTTGATATGGCCGACCATAATGGGCCTCGTGACATTCCTATCTTGAAGGGGACCCTTCAAATGATCACTGCTGTAAGTGTTTTCTTCACTTTACTTAACTTCACTGTTGCGTTGCTGTCTTCCTTTTTCTAAGTTCATTGTCGTCCTTTGCAGTGTATCCAGAGAATGCACTTGTCCATTACCCGTGCTGAAGAGCTGGAAAGGGCCGTGTTGGAGGTTGCAATGAACGTAGAGAGACTGAAGGTAAACTTGGAGTCAGAGAAGGAAGGACGCCGAACCGCTGAGAGGGAAGCCTTTCGTTTGAACAAGATTGTCGTTTCTACTGAACAATTGAGGGGGGCTGCCATTGGGACACAGGCTCAACTCGAGGGGAAGGTGGCCGAACTGGAGGCCGTTATTACTGTGATGGCTGCCGAGCATATTGCGCTAGAGGCCAAGCACTGGCAACAAGGCTGGGATGAAGCTGGGGCGGCGTACAAGGAGGAGGTTCTAGTGCTGCGAGACAAGCTCTTTGTAAAGGGTTGGACGAGTGCCTTAGCCGCTGCGATGGTTCCTAAAGGCTCTTCCCTGTATCATGATGTCCCTGTTCCTTCGAAATCCTTGGGTTTGAAGACTATTCCTACCCCTGCTGTTCTGCCAGACGATGTTTCCCCAGAAGATGATTCTGTAAGCAAGACCCAGAGCATGAATGTTGCCGCTGAAACGGTGGACGTTGAAGGGGTTGAAACCCTAGAGACCGAAGCTACGGGAGATGTGGTTAAGGTGGCTCCTACTTCTCAGAAAGTTGGAGCTTCCTCTACTTTTCCTCCCGCAGATGGCCTAGACAAAATTGCTGATGCTGCTCCTGAGTTACCCACTGTTGATGAAAATTGATGTTGAAAGGATTTGAACTTTTTGCTTTTCTGTTTTGGTGAAGACAATTTTTCCTTTTTTTTTTTTGCTACTGGTTGTGAGGCCTTCTGTGCCCTTTGCTAGATGATATAGTTTTCTCTTTGAACTTGCAATTTGATGCTATTTGGTTTTTATGTCTGAATGTATTCTATACTGCTTGCCCCCGGCCGAGCTCTGTTGGGACCTTCGGGCCGAATAGGTGCTCGGTCTGACTCTATACAGTCCTTAAATAGATGCTCTGTCTGATTTCTGTACTGCTTGCCCCCGGCCGAGCGCTGTTGGGGCCTTGGGGCCGGACTGATGCTCGGTGTGGCACTGAACTATTTGCCCCCGGCCGAGCACTGTTGGGACCTCGGGGCCGAACTAGTGATCGGCGTGGCTAACGGATATGTGGTATGGCTGTGCTTTGAGTTCGTAAGTGGGTCTTACTTAGGTCCAGGTTGGTTTCGAAAGAAAACAATTGTTTGCCCCCACCTGGAGCTAAGTAAGATCGATACTAAAGAGTTGTCCCTTGTATAGAACTGCTTGAGTTTGACTCAACTTTGATAGTACAATTGTTTGCCCCCAGCTGGAGCTGAGTAAGGCTGATGCTAGAAGTTTGCTCTTGACGTAGCTCAGTTGAGTTTGTTCCAACTCTGCTGGTTTGAATCAATACTGAAGTGTTGATATGCCGATACTTAAGAAGTTCTGTAGGTGCAAAGATGTGTGCTTAAGATATGTCAGTGTAGTTTCCACCAAGCAATTCCACTTGGCTAAGTAGAGATATTTTACTTAAGATATATTAGTGCGGTTTCCACCAAGCAATTCCACTTGGCTAAATAGAGATGTTTACTTAAGATACATTAGTGCGGTTTCCACCAAGCAATTCCACTTGGCTAAATTCCAATTTAGTTGCCAAACATTTTTTCACCAAGCTATACCACTTAGCATGTTTGTGTGCTAACCAAATTTAAATTCCGTTCAATCGTTCTGAAACTGAGCCATTTGGGTTAAAACCAAAGTTAATTCCGTTTGACGAACATTAAAGCTAATTCCATTTGGTAAAGACTAAAGCTAATTCCGTTTGATACACATCAAAGCTGATTTCGTTTGGTAGAGACCAAAGCTAATTTCGTTTGGTGGGAGCCAAAGCTTATTCCATTTGATAAACATCAAAGCTAATTACAAGAATTGGATAAATCTGAGAGGAGTGGGAAAACATTTGCATTGGTCAACAAATAAGTGTCTTTACATCCTGATAGAGAAGTTAGGGGATGATTCTATTGATAGTATTTCTTGAGGTTTGCTACGTTCCAGGGCCGAGGTATTGCTTTGCCATTCAGATCCTCTAGGTAGTAAGCTCCATTTCCAACAACGGCTGTGATTTTATAGGGACCTTCCCAGTTCGGCCCAAGTTTGCCCTCACCAGGCACCCGTTTGTGATCCATGACTTTCCTCAAAACCAATTCTCCTGGTATAAATTGCCTTGGGAAAACTTTTTGGTTGAAACTTCTGATGAGCTGCTGCTGATATGCTTCGAGTCTGATCAACGCTGCCTCTTTTCGGCCCTCTGCCATATCCAGTGCTTGCGCGATAGCTTCCTCATTACTGGAGCTTTCAAATAATTCAGACCGAAGGGTTGGGAGACCTACATCGAGTGGGATGATGGCCTCTATTCTATAGGTTAAAGAGTAAGGTGTTTCTCCTGTGAGGCATCGTGCTGTAGTTCGGTAGGCCCATAATACGTGAGGTAACTCCTCAACCCATTTTCCTTTGGCATGTTCGAGCCGCTTTTTCACTCCGTTGATGATGGTTTTGTTTGACGCTTCTGCCTGACCATTGCTCTGCGGGTACCCTGGATTACCATCGAACTGTGTTCCGTTGTCTGCAATTAGTACCCGCGGAATGCCGAAACGCACTACCACATTTCTCAACACAAACCGCTTTGTGTCTGCCTCCTTGATGCTTGGCAGTGCCTCAACTTCAACCCCCTTGGTGAAGTGGTCGGTTGCAACAATGAAGAATCGCATGTTCCCAGTGCCTTGCGCCAGTGGTCCAATAATATCTAGACCCCATTGCGCAAAGGGCCATGGGCTGGTGAGTGGAGTGAGAGTTTTGGCTAGCTGATGAATGAGTGGAGCAAACCTCTGACATTTGTCACACCTTTGTACGTACTGCTGTGCATCTTGTTGCATTCGTGGGCACCAGTACCCGTGAGTTAGGGCTCGGTACGCCAGTGACCTTCCGCCAACGTGGCATCCACAAATCCCATCGTGAATTTTGTAAAGAACATTCTCGACGAGGTTTGGATGCACACATAGGAGGTAGGGGCCTAGGTAGGAACGTCTGTAAAGCTTCCCAGACGGTGAGATCCAGAATCGAGCTGATTTATGCCTGATCTTGTTGGCTTCCCTTCTGTCTTCGAGGAGTTTACCAGATTTCAGAAATACCAATATTGGATCCATCCAGCTCGGCTCTAAGTTGTTGCAGAGGATTGCAGATGTAATACTTGGTTCTGGTACGAACTCAACCCAAACTCTTCTGGCATCCTTTGTATCCACTGATGAGCCGAGGCATGCCAAAGCATCTGCGTGGCCATTTTTGTCCCGACTGATTCGTTCCACTCGTATGGATTGAAATTTTCTGAGTAGGTCTCTGGCCTTGCCTGCGTACATAGCCATTCTTTCATCTCGAGTTTCATAGACCCCAGAAAGCTGGTTTACCACTAGTTGTGAGTCGCTGAAAACAAGAAGCTGTTCTACACTGAAGTGTTCGGCGCTACGCAAGCCAGCCAATAACGCTTTGTACTCGGCCTTGTTGTTTGAAGCCTGAAAGCCTAGCCTGAAAGCCTGTTCCTAGATAAATCCTTATGGAGAAATAAGAACTACTCCTGCCCCCAAGCCTCGGTTATTGGACGAACCATCGACGTAGAGTTGCCAGATGTTTCCGATAAAGAGTTTCCGCTTAACCCTTTGGGTTTCTTGTTTGGTGGCGATGGCACGCTGTTTAACTCGATTCAATTGCGGTTCGATACTCTGGATGGGAGTAAATTCTGTGACAAAATCCGCCAAGACCTGAGCCTTGATTGCTGTCCTGGGTTGATACCGAATGTCAAACTCGCCAAGTTCTACAGCCCACTTTTCTGTTCGGCCAGAGAAATCGGCTCGGCTGAATACAGATCTGAGGGGGAATTCAGTGAGGACGTTAATGGTATGCCTCTGGAAGTAATGTTACAACTTTCTTGAGGCGATAAGCAGCGCATAAGCTAACTTTTCCAGTGGTAGATACCGTGTCTCGGCATCTAGTAAAGTCTTGCTAACATAATATACTGGTCTCTGTTCCTTGTCAACTTCTCGAATTAATATTGCACTCACGCGCGTGATCTGAGACTGCTAGATAGAGGTACAGCTCCTCTTTCGGTTCTGGAGTGGACAGTAGAGGGGGTGTACTGAGGTATCTTTTGAGACTCTGCAGTGCTTCGGTACATTCGTTACTCCATTCAAATGCTGCCTTTTTCCTCAAGAGCTAGAAGAAGGGCTTCATCCGATCTGAGGATTTGCTAATAAACCAATTCAGTGCAGTCGCCATTCCGGCTAGTTTCTACAGTTCCTTAGACTTTGTTGGCACATCGAGATCCTGTATTGCCCTGATTTGATCCGGATTCGCTTCAATTCCTCTGTGAGTGACCATGTATCCCAAGAACTTCCCTGTTCCTACCCCGAAGGCGCATTTCGAGGCATTGAGGCGAAGCTGGTGGTTTTTCAGGATGGTTAAAACTTCTCTCAAGTCTGTGAGGTGGTTTGTAGCGAACTTAATTTTTACTACCATATCGTCTATATAGGCTTCCATGGTTTTTCCCAGTTGGTCTTTGAACATCCGAGTGATCATTCGCTGGTAGGTCGCCTCGGCGTTCTTGAGGCCAAACGACATTACTCTATAGCAGTAAGTCCCTCTCGGAGTGATAAACGCTGTCTTTTCTTGATCTGGACCGAACAGTGGTATTTGATGATAACCGCTATAAGCGTCCAGAAAGCTCATGCGCTCATGCGCTCATGTTGAGTCTACTAGTTGATCAATGCGAGGCAGCAGAAAACTATCTTTAGGGCAGGCTTTGTTCAAGCAAGTGAAATCGACACAAACTCTCCATTTTCTGTTCTTCTTCTTGACTACAACTGTGTTAGACAGCCATTGCGGGTACTGAACTTCTTTGATTGCTCCCGAGGCCAGGAGTTTTTCAACTTTGGCAATTACTGCTTCGGTGTACTCAACTGAGGATCTTCGACTTTTCTGTACGATGGGCCGAGCTGAAGGATTGATGTTGAGCTTGTGGCAAGCAAATTCTGGGTCCAACCCTGAAGTATCATATGCTGACCACGTGAGTACCTTCATATTTTCCCTCAACAGTTCCAGCAACTGAAGTTTTTCATCAGCGCCTAGCGAGGTATCGATAAGGAAGTACTTTTCCGGGTTGTTTTCTTTTACCAAGACTTTCTCCAAATCCTCTACCATCTTTTCCTCTGGAGTTCCCCCCACATCTTCCAAGACTGGCTGTCCGGCCACTTCTACCGTCTGTACCCGATTGCAGAGTTGCTTTGCCTTTAATGCTGCCATGAAGCAATGTTTGGACGCAACTTGATCCCCTGAGATCTGCTCTATTCCGTGTTTCGTTGGGAAACGGATGAGCTGGTGATAGGTTGAAGGGACTGCTTCCATTCGATGAATCCACGGGCGGCCAAGTATGGCGTTATAAGGGGATGGTGTATTAATAACCAAGAACTCTATCTGGAGAGTTTTTGTCCCCGCTACGACTGGCAATACTATTCTGCCGAGTGGCCATTCCGGCTGTGAATTGAAACCGACCAATGGGGCTGCCGCTGGGGTAAGATGCTGCTCGGAGAGGCCGAGCTTTCTGAACAAATCATAATACAGTATGTCTGCTGCACTGCCCTGATCTACTAGGACTCGTTTCACATCAAATCGTTTCCCAATCTCAACAGTTATAATCAATGCATCAGTATGTGGGTGCTGTATGCCTTCTAAATCTTTACTAGTAAATGAAACAGTGCACAGGGGGGATTTAGGTACGATATGCACCTTTTTCGATGCCGGCTCCACTGACATGATTCGCTGAATTTGCGCAGCCTTAGTGATCTCTTCCTTCAGTGCCTCCTTAGATTCCTGAGCCGCTGTCCCATGGATCACATTTATTATCAGTCGCGGTAGATGCTCAATATTTGCTTCTGGAGGTAGGTTCCCCAACTCGGCCACTTCCTTACCCTGATTAATGTACTCCCTTAGGTGCCCAGCTGCCACTAGGTCTTTCAAGTGTTACTTCAGTACCCTGCAGTTCTGAGTCATGTATCCCCTGTCTTGGTGGTAGGTGCATCTAAGCTTCTGATTGCGCCGAGCTGGATCTCCCAACATTTTCGGCTGCCAAACAAAGAAGGGTTCTCTCTTGATCTTTTCCAGGATTCGATAGATTGGCTCTTTGAACACAGTCACAACGGCTTCGTGGGATTTGGACTTATCCACCCCATTCACTGCAATCTCTCGGTGTTCTCCTCGATCCGTTCTCTTCTTCTGCCGGGCTGCTTGTTCTGCTGACACTACCTCAATGGGGATCTGATCGTCTTCGAGATGAGCATACTGCTCAATCCTGGCCCGCAAGTCTTTCAAAGCTGTGCCCGGGCGCTTGGTAAGTGATTGTCTCAACTTACTTTTCGGGCGCAGACCATATTTAAAGGACATGACGGCCATCTGCTCGCTGCACACATTTTCTTCCAGATCCTTATACTCTTCCCAGTATCTCCTAGCGAATTGCGCAGCGTTTCCTCTTGCTCCTTCCTGAGGCCGAACAGCGTATCCGGCTCTTTCGGGATCTTAATATTGGAGACAAACCTGGCTAGGAACTCTTTGGAGAACTGCTTCCAGCCATGAATCGATCCAGCGAGGAGTCGATCGAACCATCGAATTCCGGTTTCTCCCAAGCTAGATGGGAAGACTTTACAGATCAGTGCCTCATTTCGGCTCCATAAGGACATCATCTGTCTAAAATGGTTGATATGTGTCAGAGGGTCCGATTTCCCATCGTACAAAGTGAACTTTGGTGGAGTGAACTTCTTTGGAGGTTTCATGGTCTCAATCTCCGGAGAGAATGGCGAAGAGACGAGCCTGTCCAGCGCTCGATGTTCTCTCTGGTGAATAGTACGATCCAGATGATCTCGATGTTGCTCGTTCTGCCTATTGCCAATCAGCCAAGTGCGAAGGTCCTGAGGAGGGTATTCAGTTTGTTGACTATCCGTCTTCTGCCTCTTGGCCCTCCTCCGGCGTGACCCACGGGTGTGGCTACTCGCCGCTTCACTCTGTGCTGGGATAGGTTGGCTTCGTTGCCCGGAGTCATTCCTGGGGAAATTTCTTTACTGGTAGTTCTCTAGACGAGCTCCTTCGTTGCAAATGAGAGGGCTCTGCTTCTGTTCTCTTTTCCGTCGGATCACCCAACACCTTCTTAAGTTGAGCTTTTAATTCCTGTATCTCTATTCCCATGGAATCTATAATTCGATCTCTATAATCCTTTTCCAGAAGGAAATGATGAGAAGAACCTCCGGCGAAGGGTAGTCGATGCTCGACGGATTCGGGGGTTCGATTATTGTTTCCAGTTTGCTCCTCCAGAACTGTCGGGAGTGCCAAACCTTTGTCCTTCGTCTTCTCCATCTGTGGAGTATGTGCTGAAAGCGGAACGTCCTCAATCCTCATTGCCGGAACTGAATGTAGAGCTCAGAGATAAAAGTGATCCACGCTCACCGTACCAATTGTGCGTACCGGATTCTGCACTAGATGAAAGTGGATCAGGGCTCCGCACTCAGTTGAACTATCCAAGGACCGGGACTCCTGCCACAAGAATCACCGTCAGAGCAACCCGGCTGGGGTTGGCTGGATAACCCCTCCGGCGTGGGAATTAGTGATCGGAGAAGGAATGTACGTTTAGTGAGATTAGAATAGTTCTCCTTAGTTTCTTTTGTTCGATCCTCTTCAATGTGAAGTTTATGAAATATATGTAGTATTCCTTACTTGCTTCTCAAGGTGGTTTCATGGAGTATAGATGCTGCCAGGTGTCCTTTCAGCATTGCTCCAGGTGGGGGACCACTTGGTAGTTGTCATTGATTGCATATTCTCATTGTAGGCATGCTGATAACAAACTACATTCCTTTGGTTCAACAACTTCCGTGATTCTAGGTGTGGGGGACCAGCTAAGGTGGCAACCTGCACATGCTTGCACTCACAGCTCCCACGTTTCCTTGTAAGGTTTCTCCAGCTCGGTACTCATGTACTTTAGTTCGGTACTGATGTGCCTCGGCTCGGACTTTTTCAAGATCGTTCATGGAGATGGGCTGGACCATTATCTGTTCGGCCCATAGATTCCGTTTCGCAGCTCAGCCCAGACCAGCACTACGGCTGGGCTAGCCTTTCCACTGCGGGTTGGGCCCAAGTGCTTGAAGACTTTGGTGGACTGTTGATCATGAAGTTGGGCTCAACTGGTTTGTCTATATACTCATCTGACCCACTTGGATTCGGACTTTGTCGGATTGGGCCGGCCCAAGGCTTGGACCTGACCCATTTCACATTTAGCCCCTTCAACACCTCTCTTGAGGTTTAACGAAAATTACAGATTTTTTTCCTAAAGTTTCAAAAATTATATACTGTACCATCGTAATTAATGCCGTTAACGGATATTATAAATTGACTAAAATGTCCTTTTGACAAATAAGGGTAAATCACCTACACCCCCTTGAAATTTAACTAAATTACATATTTTCTCTGAGGTTTAACTAAATTATAGATTGCTACCTGAGGTTTAGCTAAATCATCATTTTTAAATAAGTTATGAAATGCAAAATTAAAATGGAAAAACGCTTATCATACTACAAAAAATTAAGGTTTTAGATACCAAAATTTAAGCACAAAATTATTTTTAGGGGACCAAATATTTTTGTTGTGAAAAGTGTCATTATTATATTTTTAATAACAAAAATTTGGACATTAGTGATTAATTATTATCTTTTTGGTAACAAAATTTTTTATCTAAAAAAATAAAATATTTTGTGATCAAATTATTTTATTCCTAAAAGTCTATTTATTATTAACATTTTCAAAATTTTATCGCAAAAAGCCTTATTTTTTACTTTTCAAGGCGACGTTTTAACAACTATATTTACGATGATAGAAATTAATTTCTAAATGTCTTTTGCAACAAAATATTCACTTTTAGAGATCAAAAAAATTGGTCTATAAAACTCTTATATATTGTAGTGTCAGATAGTGAAAACATCATAAAATTAACAAATAATTAAATAAGTTAAAAATATAAGAAATGACTTATCAAAAAATTCTTAGAATATGTTTGGTTTGGCTTTTAGAAATTTATTTTTAATTTTTTCTAAAAAAATTAAAAATTAATTTGGTTAAGAAATAAAAAATAAAAAATAATTATTAATTTTATATAATTTTATCTTTTGAGTGGTTAGAAATAATTTTTACAAATTAAATATATTTTTTCATATTTATTTTTATCAAATTAGTTTTTATTTTTATTTTTTAAAATTCTGAATTTTTTTTTCTAAACAACAAATCAAATATGGTTCTAAAAACTTAACATTTGGTAAAATTTTCTAAATATGATTCGAAAATATAGTTGTATTTTGAGTTTGTAAGCTTTAAAATTATGATTTAAGTGTGAAAAATTTGTTTGGTTAGTAAGTTTTGAAAAGAGTTTTGAATTGAGTGAGAAATTTTTGATGTGACATATGATATCTGATGTAAAAACTTACAACTCATAACCAAACACATAACTTAAAATCTATTAAAAGTTCATAAATGTTTTTTAAAAATTCTGAAAATGTTATTTTATTAAAAATATAAATAAATAAAATAAAATAAAAAAGTGCTAATTGTGAAAAAAAAAAATGCCATTTTCTGGTAGATTGGCCGGACGATCGATTAAGCCAAATTTCAAAAAATAAATAAAAAAATCCCCCCGAACACAGAGTTTTCTTTTTGTTGTGGAAATATAATTTGAAAGATGTATCCAAACATGACATTAGTTGGATACATGACATTAGAATGTGGGGGTGGAATTATAGTTTGAAAATCTATCCAAACACAATTATTATTTTTTTTTCCATCTAATGTAATTCTTTTGTAAATTTTGTTGATTTATCAAAGGGATTTCAGCAGGGACAACATCGTCCATCAATTTATAATTTGGTGATGTCGGCTAACCATTCTTAACGTTTAGTTAACAGTAGGGATTAAATTGTTATGCGAATATAAACTTCAGGGGACATGATGTAATTTCTAAAATTTCAAGAGAAAATTTGTGGCTTGGCTAAATCTCAAAGGATGCGCAGATAATTTACCCTTAAAATATATATATATATATATATTAGATTTTTTTATAAATTTATTTGAATTTTTACTATGTTAGCATTTGTATGTGTACCCATATTGTGACCAAAACTTATCACTAAGGTCATAGGTTCGTTCTTGTCACCTCTGTGGCCCCGTTTGTTTTCAAAGGTAGAATTGAGGGGATTGATAGTGAAGAGATTAGTAAAATTGTATTTATTTTTATAGTGAGGAAATTAGTAAAATTGTGTTTATTTTGTTAGAAAGTGGATTGATAGTGAGGGGATTGTTAAATATTTTTATATAAAATAATAAAACAAATAAAATTATGATTTTTACTTAACAAAAAGGGAAAATTATCCAAAAATCCCATAACAGAATCAGTAACACCATTTAGTCTCACCAATTTACATGTGCACTAGCAGATCCTATCCATGGTAACAACAGAACCGATTGGTCCTGTTTTGATTTGAATTAGGTTGTTTGTGGACTGTTGTGCCCTTTCCTTTGATGGGTATCACAATCTGTGAGGATGACAAACTATTAGTACACAATGGGACAATCCCAATTTATATAAACAACAGCACACACCCAATACACATTCAATTATGATTGCCATTCAGATTCGATCCATATTACAGCTTAAAATATTGAGTGGGGCATGGGGTGGGGGACCCAACATCTGCCATACACATTTGTGTCCACACACAGTCGCACAACAATCACACAACCAACATAACAAAGGGCATTCATCAGTCCACACACCCAAAACCCACACTTACGAACAGACCATAACTAATCTCACACACACAGGGTAACAAACAACCCAACCCAGACGACATTCACACACCACACACACATACTCTTGGCTCACAATGCGACAATCTGACTCAAACTATTATCTACAACATATATGCACATTGACACCCCGCCATTATACTTCACCACCAACATAAGGATTCAAAAAGGAAAACTTAAGATTGTGAGTCGTTATCACAGGGTTAGAAATTCGTTACGTCAACCCACTGTCGGCACACCATCAGCCCCAATCGTCGCATACCGTAAATCCTAAAATGTCGTCTCCAGCCACTAAACCCCAAACTCCAACGCCCACCTACCAACAACACAATCGTAATCGTCACATACGTCACCCAAATAAAAAGCACCAAATCTCACAGATTCACAGAGTATTTCAAAACAGGATCAAATCAACGGCAAGAGCAAGATTATAGGATTCGACGACAGACATGTTCTGAAAATTGAGTGATTCAATTGGGGATTCCATAATACACAAACGGGCGCAAGTAACGGGTCGGGCGGAAATAATCTATTAGGATGACATACCATCACACACGTCCCAACTAATAGAATCTACTATAGCCCTTTTGCCAACGTGACACCCAAACACGTCCCACCCCATCTGAGAATAACGGATTTCATGGCCTACTCACGTTCATGACGAGGGCACTCTAGTAAACACGCATGAAGTAGGACCAATTAGACTAAGAAATATCTTTTAGGACTATCTGGATCACCTTTTCACATTTTGGGATTTATTCGTAACTCTCCCTAACAAAAAATAAAAAAACATTAAACATTAATGTTTAAAAAAAAATCCCAACAAGTAAATAAAAATAAAAAATAATTCAGTTGATCGGTTGGCCGGCAGGTTGACTGGATGTCCCGGTGGATGTCCGGCAACTCAGTCGACGGACTATTTTTGTAATACCACCTCTTCGCTTCAACTATCAATCTGCTCGCCCAAGGCCCATCCTAGTCTGAACGGACTACCAATCCGGAAGCCACAAACAAAACAAACATGAACTACATGCACTATTTATCCATCACAGTCCACTCCGGACTGTGATGGCGCCCAAACAAACGAAGTCCGGATCCTCTCCAGCCAAACCCTTCAGCCTTTCCTCTGTCAAGGGCTAGGATTTGGCCACGTCACCAGGGCCAAACCCTGCGGCTCAGATCAAGTTTGGTTTTAAAAAAAAAAAAAATTTGAATTGTTTTTTATTTAACACAGAAGCAGAACTTCTCTCCCTTCTCCCCCTTTCACTTTTTCTCTCCTCCCTCTTCGAAGCTCAGATCAAGTTTGGTTTTAAAAAAAAAAAAATTTTGAATTGCTTTTCATTCAACACAGCAGCAGAATCCTCCAACATTTAACTATGACAGGATAGACCCATAAAGGTCACGGCCCACAATGAACAGACCCAATCCCACCATTTAGACCCCATTGCATAACCCAGTTGGTAAAGTCTAGGACAGCTAGAGGCCAATTAGGCGTGAAAAGCCAATGACATTCGGACACATGGCAGGTGCAGAACGGGCCACGCCAGCAGACAAAGATCTGCAAAGTTATTGCCACAACACATCACCATTACTACAGCCCATCACAGCATTTATTACGACAACACCTCCCCGTCGGAACCGCACCCCCTCACCCTGTACAAGGTAAGCTACAGCACAGGCTTTCGGCAATGAGGGCATGTCGGAAGGGACAGTGAAATGATTACCAAAGGATATAAGCAAGCATCGAAGACGAAAAAAAGGTTAAGTTCTCTATCTCCAATCCCTCTCAATAGTCTCCATCTCTTTTCTATTTGCTAGCTTGCTCGTCGGAGGGTTCGCTGGGGGATTACCCCGTTCCCCATTGAACTTACTTGCAGGTCATCTAGAAGGCTTCGTCATTCGGACGTGGGCTCGAGGAGCTTAGATCGGTCCAGTCTATCCACCGGGAACGAAGTGCATCATCAGTTGACGTCGTCTGTGGGAATCTTGGTTTGTCCGTGCGCCAGTTGTGTTCACTGCCGGCGGAGACCCTGTTCCAGTAACATTTTCACCTCACCCGTCAAGTGTATGGTCACGACTAGATCCATGGCTTCCCACCATAATGCTGCCGATCATCAAGCCGACCCTCCCAATCCAAACAACCCACCACAATACTTCATCGAACTTACCAACAGCATCAACCGCATGGCCGAGCAAAACCAGGCCTTAATAAATGCTCTACTCCAGAGAAACCTCCCCATTCCTCCACCGCCACCTCCAGATATTCCACCCCATCCAGAACAAACTCTGAGCCATACTGTCCCACAACCCAATCCACCTAACTCGTGAGTTTTGCAACCTCTTAACCCATACGTAAATCCACCACCTCCCCCCCCCACGTCCATCAGTCGTAACACCAGCTCCCGAGGGAGAGGCCAATAGCGTCCAACACCTACCTCTCTCAGGTAACGACAACATTCCCCTTTGGGACGCTGAACTCTGAGCCATGAAGCTTCAGCTCCAAAGGGTTATGCAGAATATCCAGCATAAGCCTTCCACTACGGCAAACTCACCATTTGTCGCCTCCATCTGAGATAAACCCTTGCCCGCCAAATTCAAAATGCCCACCATCGACTCCTTCGACGGAACGGCCGACCCCGTCGACCACCTGGAGAGGTACCGCACCCTCATGATCCTCCATGCCTTCCCTAACGAAATCATGTGCCGGGCCTTTCCCGTGACTCTGAAGGGGTCAGCTCGGCTGTGGTTTAGCCAGCTACCACCAGACTCTGTCTCCACCTTCCAACATCTCAGTGACTCTTTCCTGAGCCATTTTATCGGAGCCTAGCGTCAGCGACGCCCGGCCACCCAACTCTTTAATATTCGTCAGACCGAGGGGGAATCACTGCGCAGCTTCGTTACTCGCTTCAACACCAAAGCCCTGTAAGTTGCAGAAAATGACGACAAGGTCATCCTCACAGCTTTCATGGCCGGTCTGCGATCGTCTGATTTTCTTTTCTCCCTCTCTAAAAACCCCCCGACCTCAATGGCAGTCCTACTCTCTAAAGCCCAAAAATACATGAATGCCGAGGATTCGCTAGTCGCTCGGCAGGATCCAATAGCTAAAAACCCAACCCCAAGAGAAAAGAGGAAAGACTCAGAACCCAAAAATGCCCAGTATCATAGCCAAACACCCCACTATCTGATCCGACCCCTCGGCGAGGCCAGGACGGCGCCCGGTTCATTGCCGTCGGTTTGAGCGATATACACCCCTCAATTCTCCCATGGAACATGTCCTCAATCAGATCCAACGGGACTACCGCCTCAAATGGCCTCCCCCTCCGCGGAACCCTTCCAACCGGAAAAACCAATCCAAATATTGCCGTTTCCACCAGGACCATGGCCATAACACTGATGACTGCATCAACCTCAAGGATCAGGTGGAGACCCTCATTCGCCAAGGACGCCTAAGCCGGTTCACCGACACCCGCCCTCAGCAAAGGCAAAGAACCGAACCCCACAGAGACAATCCCCAGCACACCCTACTGCGGCGGCCAGCAAAACCAAATCAAGGCCATGATCGACCTCCACAACAGCCTCGGCCACAAGGTAACACACCACTTTCTTTGAAATCGAGTTATTCGGTGGCCTTGCTGCGAGGACCATCCTGATTCGACTTAGAGGCGGAACTAAGAAAAAATCTGGCGAGGCTCAGACAAGGCAGTCGTTATCGTAGACCGACCTTCCAAACAGCCCAAACAGTGGACAGAGCCCATCACCTTTATGGACGCCAACTGTACAGGCATCCGTTACCCACATGATAACCCTCTTGTCATTTCGGCCATCCTCTCCAACTACAAGGTCAGACGAGTTCTCATCGACAACGGTAGCTCTTTAGACATCATCTTCCTCAACTGCTTTCGCCAGCTTAAAATTGGGGAAGAAAGCTTATCTCCACTCCAAACCCCCCTAGTCGGCTTCACTGGCGACTGTGTGACCTCCATTGGTTCCATTGACCTTCCCATCACCATCGGCGAATACCCACGACAGGCCACGAAGTTGCTCACCTTCCTTGTGGTCGATTGCCCATCTGCCTACAACATCATCCTTGGCCGCACCGCCCTAAACGCTTTCCAAGCCATCACATCCACCTATCATCTTGCCCTCAAGTTTCCCACCGATCTCGGGGTCGGAACAGTCAGAGGAGAGCAGACCGTGGCCAGGGAGTGTTATGTTGCTTCACTTAAAGAAGTCAAGCTGAAGGAGGCAATGATCATCGAAGGACTTGACGTCCGGGATGAGGACGAGCTGGTCAGGGGAGAACCAGTGGAAGAGCTCGTTGAGGTCCCTATTGACCCCACCAACCCATTGAAAACTGCTAAGATCGGCAGCCAACTATCCCCCCAAGCGAAATCTGATCTTACTGCCCTTTTGACCGAACACAATGACGTTTTTGCTTGGACTCATTCAGACATGCCAGGCATTGACCCCACCTTCATAACTCACCGCCTTAACATCGAACCTCATTTCCGACCTTACCGACAAAAGCAGCGTATTTTTCACCCAGAGCGCAATAATCTCATAGCCGCAGAAGTTGACAAACTCCTTGAGGCTCAATTCATTCGAAATATAGACTATCCTAAGTGGCTGTCCAATGTGGTTCTAGTCCGCAAGAACAATGGCAAGTGGCGACTCTGCGTCGATTACTCTGACTTGAACCGAGCTTGCCCCAAAGATAGCTATCCACTCCCTCGCATAGATCTGCTGGTCGACGCCACGGCCGGTCACCAAATGCTCAGCTTCATGGATGTTTTGTCCGGGTACAACCAAATTATGATGCACTTAACCGATCGGGAACACACATCCTTCATCACCGACCGAGGTACCTACCACTACTGTGTAATGCCGTTCGGACTAAAGAATACTAGAGCCACTTACCAACGGTTAGTCAATACCGTTTTCCACCATCAGATCGGTCGGAACATGGAAGTGTATATGGACGACATGCTAGTCAAGAGCAAACTCTCCACTGACCATCTGACCGACCTATGAGAGACCTTTGCTGTAACGCCCTCATAAAAGCAACATTAAACCCATCAATATAGATATGCATTGATATATATAAAATGTCCCCATTTTTCTATTCATCAGAAAAATTCATTACAAAAAGGTATTACATGTTAATAACAAAAGCAAATGCCCTAAGGGCTTACAGCTTTCCAAGTTAACACTTGGTTACAAAAGAAAGAGTAGTAACTCAATTACACATTAAGCCCTTGGCTTGAAACTACATGTAATACATCAAAACAAAGCAACACCAAAAAGTCTGTCAGCCGCTAGCCTCCCAAGCTAAGTCCTTGGAGGTGGCATGCTACTTGTACTTGAAAATGATGTTCCCATAAAGGGTGAGCCACAGCCCAGTAGAAATACACTAAACCAAATATGAACAATGACTAAAAGATTAGTAGTTGATAGATGGCCAACACTGGTACTTCCACTTACAACACTTTACAGTTTCGTTTTCCATTTCCTTTCAATTCTCAATTTATAACCATGGCTCAGAACCTGGCCAAACAACTTATATGAGACGGTAACTCATATTAAACTTTTTCCCATTCCATATTAGATAAGCATACTAGCTATATCGACACATAAACAGATATGCATAAGAGCAGTATCACCCTTCCAAAGACAAGCATATGAGCTGTGTCAACACATCACTAGATAAGCATATGAGCTCTATCTATGGAGTCCATCCCCTATCTCCTCCCAAACAACATCCGGTTTAGGGGTCCATCCCCTATCATCCCTTAAGCCGTGGAGTACATCCCCTATCTCTTCCAACACAACACAAAGCATATAAACAATTATGATACACATCATCAACCAATACATAAAGTTAATGTATTCTTTTAACTGTCATACTCAATGACACATTTCAGTGATTAGTTTTAGTTTGCCTAATCATCATGCATTGTCTACAACAATCAAGACTATCCTCCACCGATAGCCCAAAGCAGTTATTTCTATACAGAATATAAATGCAACAAATGGATATATAAAATCAACACTTCCACATCAATTCCTCATTTCTCACAATTAATTATACAAATTAATTCACCAATGTAATTAGGACATTTCCATAATTAACATTACAACCCTTAGGTTCCATTCTCTATACCAAACATGCATCTAGGTTTATTATAATTGAAGCCCCAACTTTTGTAAAACTACACAAAGGCCCAAAGT
Organism: Camellia lanceoleosa; assembly: GCA_025200525.1. NCBI lineage: Eukaryota > Viridiplantae > Streptophyta > Magnoliopsida > Ericales > Theaceae > Camellia > Camellia lanceoleosa. The sequence continues at coordinate 8,793,705 of CM045772.1, forward strand.
TTTTTCCAAAATTACACAACAACTCCCAATATATCAAAACGTTAAGATTTAAAGACAAAGCTCATAAAGAGGAGTAGGGTATCCGTACCTCGGAGTTTGAGCCCAAACGGAGATGAAGACCCAAAGACCCACGTGCTCCAAATCCAAAGATTTTCAGATTAAAACGAAGCCCAAGTCACCATCTATCTTTTTAACAAAGGCCCTAGGGTAGATTTACACTCTAGGGAGATCAAATCTTAGAGAGAGAGTAAGTTTAGAGAGAGAGGGTCTCGGATCTAGGGTTTGAAGATGAAAAAGTTTTGAAAAGTGATGTTTAACTCGGCTGCTGCTAACTGATATAAGCAGGCTCGCTCGAGCGAAGACTTGGTAAAACCCTCGCTCGAGCCAAAAACTTAAAAGCACGCTCAAGCGACAGAATTCTCGCTCGAGCGAAAGACAACCAGACCGCTCAAGCGAAAGAAAGCTCGCTCGAGCCAAAAATCACAGTGTTCAGGTCTAGTACCAGACACAGTCGTTCGCTCGAGCTAAGAAACCCTGGCTCGAGCGAAGGATCTAAAACACTGATCTCGCTCGAACGAAGTAAAGCTCGCTCGAGCCAAAAACTACAGTTCTTAGGTCCAACTGAGATGCAGACGTACGCTCGAGCGAAGAATACCTGGCTCGAGCCGCCAGACACAAAACTCAACTCTCGCTCGAGCGACCGACTCCTCGCTCGAGCGAAGGTCCAAAAATCTAGGCAGCAACACTTGGTTCCCAAACACAACCAACCTGTAACAAACCTGCCCAACACACTCTATAACTCAAATACAAGGTAGGAAAGGATGTAAACAAGATAATAATCAACTACTAACATCCACAGACACACGTCCGGATCACTGTACAACAAGGGGTAAACCAGGGATCGCTATATTTGCCACCCTTCGCAAGTATCAGATGAAGCTCAACCCAGAGAAGTGCGCTTTTGGCGTAGGATCTGAAAAGTTCTTGGGTTTTATGGTCAGTCAGTGCGGCATTGAGGCCAACCCTGAAAAGATCAAGGCCCTGATTGAGATGCAGTCACCCAAAACTGTTAAAGAAGTTCAAAGACTCACCGGCAGAGTGGCGGCCCTCAACCGCTTCATTTCCCGCGCAACAGATAAGTGCCTACCATTTTTCAAAGTTTTTCGGCAGACTTTTGAATAGACAACTGAATCCGAAAAGGCTTTTCAGCAATTAAAGTAATGCATGGCCAATCCCCCCCTTCTTTCACAGGCAATTACGGGCGAGCCCCTCTTCCTCTATTTAGTAGTATCGAACACCGCTGTCAGTGCAGCTCTTATCAGGGAAGACGGCTCGGTCCAACGGCCGGTCTACTACATCAGTCAAGCTCTCAGGGGAGCGGAGCAAAATTACCCACTGCTAGAAAAGTTGTCCCTAGCCTTGGTCTCCGCCTCTAGACGACTTCGTCCTTACTTTCAGGCCCATTCCATAGTGGTCCTCACCGACCAGCCCCTGAAGAAGGTCATGTAACAACCAGAGCTCTCTGGCCGACTTATGCAGTGGTCAGTGGAACTCAGCCAGTTTGACATCTCCTACCGCCCTCGCACAGCAATCAAGGGACATGCCATCGCCGACTTCATCCTGGAATTCACCAACCCCACCCCAACTACCACCTCCCTACCCCTACCAACTCCGACCGAACCAGAAGACCCCCATTCTTGGATTCTCAACGTCGACGGGTCATCCCGGAGGGAAGGTAGTGGGGCTGGCCTCATCCTCACTTCCCCTAAAGGTGGTTATTTCAAATGCGCTCTCCGTCTCTTGTTCGAGGCTAGCAACAATGAGGCCGAATATGAAGCGTTGATAGCAGGACTCCGTCTGGCCAAGGATGTTGGTGTCAGCCACATCCGAGTGTTCAGTGACTCCCAACTCATTGTCGGTCAGATTACGGGGGAATTCAATGCCAAGGATGGCACAATGCGGGCTTACAAGGACATGGCGCTCCCTCTCGTTCGCCTTTTCAATACTTTCCAGATCAAGCACATACCCCGCGCGGAAAACTCCAAAGCAGATGAGATGGCTCAGTTGGCCTCTGTAGATTAGTCCGACTTCAGGCACGGAGTCTGCCTTGAATACCTGACTCATCCGGCCATCTCACCCGACCCGCACGAGGTGCAATTCCTCCAACATGAACCCATTCCCTGGGCATCCGACATCATCCAATTTTTGACAACAGGAGAACTCCCAGATGACCAACAGCAGGCCGCCAAGGTCAGGATTCGGTCGTCTAACTACGTCCTGGTCGATGGCGTCTTGTATAAACGTGGTTTTTCACGACCATATCTGCGATGCCTCAACTCAACTCAAGCAACCTATGTAATGCAAGAAGTCCATGAGGGAATTTGTGGCAACCACTTGGGTGGCAGGTCTTTAGCCCACAAAATACTCCGCACTGGTTATTTTTGGCCAACTCTTAATCAAGATGCGACTGATTTCGTCCTCAAATACGATAAGTGTCAGCGTTTTGTCAACATCCCCCACGCCCCCTCTACAGAGTTGATCACACTTTGTAGCCCCTATCTGTTCGCCAAATAGGGGATCGACCTGATCGGCCCACTTCCCACCGGCCGAGGCCAGACCAAGTTCGCAATCGTCGCTATTGACTACTTCACCAAATGGGTAGAGGCCGAACCCCTAGCCACCATTACCGAGTGGAACACAACCAGGTTCATCTGGCAATCGATCATTTGCAGGTTTGGCATCCCTCAGGCCATCGTGTCAGACATCGGCAAACAATTCGACAATGCCAGGTATAGGAAGTTCTGTGTCGACCTCCAGATTCAACTATGTTTCTCCTCCCCTGGTCATCCCCAAGCCAATGGCCAAGTTGAGGTCACCAATCGTTCTCTTCTGAAGATCATCAAGACTAATTTGAAGGCGCTAAGAACTTCTGGGCTGAGGAACTGCCGAATGTACTCTGGGCCTACCGAACTACAGCTCGGACTCCCACTGGGGAAACCCCTTTCCGCCTAACATACGACGCTGAGGCGGTTATTCCGGTGGAAGTCGGACTGCCAACCCCCAGGGTTTTACATCCGGACCCAGCGCTCACTGAAGAGCTCCGTCGGGCAGATTTGGACCTAATTGAAGAACTCAGAGAGACCACTGCTGTCAGATTGGCCTTATACCAACAGAAAATGAGAACGCACTACAACCGCAAAGTCCGACCACGGGAATTCGCTGTAGGAGATCTTGTCTTAAGAGAGGCCACTCTTGCCACCAAAAATTCGACCGAGGGAAAACTGGCAGCCAAATGGGAAGGACCCTACATCGTGGAAGCTCGCCCACGTCCGGGCACTTACCGACTTCAAAACATGGAAGGTCGAAACCTTCCCCACCCCTGGAACGCCGAACACTTGAAACGCTACTTTCAATAGGCTATTGCTTTTGTATTGCACAATTGTTGTACTTTCTTTTTAACGCATAATGTAAATTTTGATCGTTGAACCACGCTTCTCATGGCAACAATTTTATCGCCCAATTACGCCTGTCGTCTCAATAACTTTTTTTACCCGCAGCATTCAAAGCCTCAGCCAGACTGAGCACCCAAAGCCTCAGCCCGACCGAGCACTCAAAGCCTCAGCCAGACTAAACACTCAAAGCCTCAGCCAGACTGAGCACTCAAAGCCTCAGCCCGACCGAGCACTCAAAGCCTCAGCCAGACTGAGCACTCAAAGCCTCAGCCCGACCGAGCACTCAAAGCCTCAGCCAGACTGAGCACTCAAAGCCTCAGCCCGATCGAGCACTCAAAGCCTCAACCAGACTGAGCACTCAAAGTCTCAGCCCGACCGAGCATTCAAAGCCTCAGCCAGACTGAGCACTCAAAGCCTCAGCCAGACCGAGCACTCAAAGCCTCAGCCCGACCGAGCACTCAAAACCTCAGCCAGACTGAGCACTCAAAGCCTCAGCCAAACTGAGCACTCAAAGCCTCAGCCCGACCGAGCACTCAAAGCCTCAGCCAGACTCAGCCCGACCGAGCACTCAAAGCCTCAGCCAGACCGAGCACTTACAACCTCAGCCAGGCTGAACACTCAGGACTTCCGCCAGACTTAGTACTCAAAGCCCCAGCCATTATAAACATTACACGTCTCAACTAAACTGAGGACCACCAATGCAGGTCCAGAATGAGTCACTCGCAACCTTAATTCCAGATCCAAAATAAGATAATCCCATCACCAATGAAACTCCCTAATTACGGTTGACAGTCACAGTTCCAGATTACTACCTCCATCATCTCGCGTACCTTCGATCAACCACTCTCTTTCGTCCAAATTTCATATAAGTCCACTTTTACTCTGCATTAAGGAGTTCTTTACTTTACTTTGCATCGAACCTTTATAAGCCCAATTTCAACATTACTTCGAACTTCACTGAATTTTCATATAACTCTAATTTTGCTCTGCATTAAGTTTTTATTTAATCCAACTCCACTCCCCCTTAAGTTTTTATACAAGTTCAGTCTCACTATGCATAAAGGAGCTTTTAACTTTACTTAATATTGGATTTTTATTACACCTCTATAGGGAGGCATTCCCAAATTCCATTCACACTGACTTATACATAAGCAAACATAATCGAATCATAGAAACACAAAGGAAATTTTATTTATTCAGAAATGTGTACATCAATCCACTACAGTACTTTCAAAAAAAAAAAAAAAAAAGATACAATATGTATACAAGAATAAAGCAAACACTACTTCAATTCACTCCTCATCCTCACTGGAGACGAGATCTGCTTCTTCAATTCCTTTATCTAGGGGGGTCTGGGCCACCTCATCCTCCGCAATCGTAACACTACTCAGGTCAAGCTCTGGGAATAGCTTCTCAGCCCTACGTTTGAACATCTTCCACCCGCTGTCCCAGTACTCAGCCATTTCATGTTTGTAGAAGTCCGACTGCTGGAAGCTCTCAATTACTTCAGACTCAGTTCTCCCCCCAGCAGTCGTCCTTGATGGCCCAACCCCCCCAGATTCCACCCCAGCTAGGCTGCTGGCGACTGCGGCATCCACTGCCATCTGGAATTCAGGAGATCCCTTGAATTGGTTAACTGCTGCAACGTACAGATCGGGGTAGGCCGCCCTTTCCGACGCCGCCTTCGCCCTTTCTTCGTCCAGCTCTCTTTGAAGGGTCACCTTCTCAGAGGATGCTTTGGCCCTTTCTGTTTCCAGCTCTTTACGCAGAGCCTCCATCTCAGTGGCAGCCTTGGTCTTCTCCTCCTCCAACTCTTTCTTTAGGTTCTCCCTCTCCATTGCTGCCTTGCCTCGCTCGGCTTCCAACTCCTTCTGCAGAACGCAAATCTTAGCGTCTGCCTCATCCTTCTGCCTCACCAACTCCTCATTGTTGATCATCGCCTCTTCATGCCATTCGACGGCGACCACACAAGCTGCTTTGGCCTCTTCTAACTTCTTTCGCTCGCTGGTGTAGACACCCCATTTTTGACCGACCTTAAGACTCAGATGTCACCGATTGAGCGCTTGGTGATGTTACATATCATGCTCGTCCAGAGGTTTCAGAGTCTCGGCCGTGAGCCCTGCCTCCGGACTTTCGGGCTTTTTTGTGCCTTGCCTCGGTTTGCGAACCAGGCTCAGTTTTCTCTGTTTCTCTTCTCAAAGAAAGGGAGAGGTCTCGTAGATCATCTCTCGGTGGCCGCGAGCTACATTTCGTGGTCGTAGGCCATTTTGCCCATTTCGGAGCCCGATTCCTGGTTTTCGAAGCCGTCAGGCCGAGTGTCTCAATTTGGGACCGCCTAACCACCTCCGTTTGTTCCGGTTTTTGGCATACATCTTATTTACTCCCTTTTGAGGGACACTATGGTCCGAGAGACCAACTTCGTGGTCGAACACCACTCCCGGTGCCTAACAGTCGGTTTTCGGGGCCTTAGGCTGCGCGTTTCGGCCCCCGAACCTTCATTTTGCATCGGTTTGTGTTCATTTTTGGCAGGTGTAGACGCGCCCGTGGGCCTCACTCTACAGTTCGGACTCCCCTATTTTTTGTTTGTTGTGGTTCGTAATCTGAACCAAAGAGTCCAACTCTGGCAAATCGTTTTGAAGAAAAACAGATTTTGAAAAGTAGTGCCAAACATGGACTGTTTTGCCAGATACAAAGTCGCCACCTAAATATTTTAAAATGGGAAATTTAGGAAACCCTGACTCGGTGCCAAAGGCCACATGTCCGTCATCACCAAAGTGGTCTTGGCTCGGGAGCTTGGGTACGATCGGGGAAGGTCAGCTATGAGCACCCCCTTTCGCCCGGTCCGAAGACCGGCCTCTACTAACCGTGATATTCGATTTTGAAAACGTTATGTGTTCTTATTCCGGTTATTAGCCTAGAATTACTATGTTATGCGCACAGCAAACAAGTATAGACTAGATTGCCTAATTTGGAAATAATCATTGCATATCCGTTTGTTTTGAAAGTGTTTCAGAATTTGCTACTCGCAAGTAGGCTAAAACACGGATTTCAACGAGTTTTTCCAACTCAAGCAATCCAACCTCCACCCACAGGCAATCAAGCAGTTATATCACATAAGCAGCTAGCCTCATGGTAATCATGCTATTATGGCAACACTCACACGCATGCGATATGCTAAAGCATAAAAGCTTACCTAGTACTCCAAGCCAAAACAGAAACCAGTTAGTAATCATATGCATGATTCTAGTTCATGTTAAGTGGCTAATGCAACACAAGCAATGGTGTAAACAGGCTCAGCTGTCCGAAGCATGGCATATGGAATGCTACGAATAGCACGTATTCAATTTGGAAATTGGAATACAATGCAGTTAGCGTGATGTACCGAGCCCAATGCATGTAAACAAATGCATGGATGCACGCATGCATTGCATAAGGTATGCTAAAATAAACGTGCCCTAATCTACCATCATAAGCAGGTAAATAAAAGGGAAGAAAGAAGTGGGGGTTGAAAGACATGCACACACCCACACACACTTATTACAAATACGCCCTCACACGGAGGGACTGAAAGAATATACAGTCCAAAATAATACAGTCCGAATACAAAATAAATGAATTATTACGAAATTTCTAATTATCAAATTAAATTCATTATAAAAAAGAAAGGGGCCTCAGCCCTGTCTCGGGATGCGCGAATGATGCATGCTCGAATCCGACTCGCCCGGAAAACCCGCGCCATGCCACTGTTGCTTCTGTCTTTACTGCCCTGTCTCTCTAAAAATTACCAAAGTCCCAGGATACCTTCCTTGCATACTTCTGTACACCACCGGCTGGAGGAAAAATCCACCGGCCATTCAAAATATCCACCAGCTGTCCATGAGGTTATCGGCCACCTATGTAGTGCCGGTCGGCACAAAATTCCTGCAGAGGACAGTTTGACAGCAACAGCAGACAGACAGTGCATGACATGAAATTTTTGAGCAAATGTAAGCATGGCCAATGCCCCCTATCATGTATGGGACTCAAGGAAGCATGACCCTTAGTTCTTGGGCCATCAATTATGCATCTTGGTGCATGATAACCTAAGGAACCAAGATTGCATTTCAATGTAAAAATGCATGCAACATACAAAATGAGAACTAAGTCCCTATCATGTCAAGATCAAGGGCCCTAGTGACATGAGAATTGAGGTTTGTTTTGTCACTTGAAGTACAAACACGCCTCATTTCTCACACTTGGTTTGACACCCCCAAACCAAGTAATGCAATGCATGTTATGCAAACATGGCTCAAATGGTGCAATGTGAGATGAAATGCAAGACATACCAAATGTAATGCAACATATTATGGCAAGTGTGCAATACTAGGTATACAAGATACAAGGTGTGATGCAAACATGGACACTTAGGGCAATAGGATTGTCATATGTCAAGACTATATTGACCAAGTATGCAACAAACATCAAATAAATGTGCAACGGTGGACTTAAACACAATAGGGCAGACCTCAAGCCTCCCCAAAACAGTGGCAAAACATGCCCAAAATAGTAGACCAACACTCATGCAAGCATGCAAACAAATGGACCCAAACCTATGGCACCAACGAGAGATCTTACTACCATTATCATGACCACTCATGGCATATATTAGGCACATAAAAACAGAGTTCTAGCATGCAAAAACACACCCAAATCCCCTTGATATGGCAGCCGCAGAATGCTTTAAACATACAAGCTTGCATAAGGCCTATTCCTAGGCATAAAAGGGCACACCCTAGAAGCATGAAATAAGCCACATATGCAAACATACAAACATGATCTATGGACTGAAATATGACCCTAAATGATGCCAAATCATGAGGATGGTCCATGCTAAGCATGTTAGAGGTCAATATGCTTAAGGCTTACAAGCCAAAACACAAAGTAACCACATCAAGCACACCAAACATGGAAAAATCAGTGGCTAAAAGATCTAAAACATGACAAATCATGATCAAGTGCTTCAAAATGTTAGGCTAAAACATGAGGATATACTAGGCTAATGGCATGGCACCTTTCCAAGCAAAATGGAGGGGTACAAAGCAAGTATATAAGGCATATTAAGGGCCAAAAAACCCACATTAGACAGAGGTTAAACATGCTCTAAAACACCAAGAAAAACTCGGAAATGAAGCCAAATGCAACCACTCATGCATGCTACCCTTTTGGCCAAAGACAAAGGCAAGAAAGGGACAAAGGGGAGAGGGGTGTCCCTCCCCTATGCAAGACTTCAAAACACTTTCCTCAATACTAAAAACCCTATGATTTTCAGTGATGAGAAGACAAAAACAACAAAGCAAACAAGGCTTCAAAGAAAAGACACCAAATAGGCCAAAATAAGGTTTAAGAGGGTGAGTTTGCACTCAAACCATAAAACAACCTTAATGAGAGTTCAAAAGCAAGAAAAAATAAGACTTTTTTCAGTTATACACAAAGCCTAAAACATAAAGAAAGATAGGTAAAAACTAGTTGCAAAAATGGAGAAACTAAAGTAACTAGCTCACCCTTGAAGAACACTTGAAGAACAGGTGGTGCAGCCCTCCTCTAGTGATCAAAACCAGTCCAAAAACTCCACAAACAACCCTCCCAGTCCCTCAATCTCGAAATAAGGTGTAATGGTGTGTGTATTAGTGCAAAAGTGAGGTAAAAACACACTATTTAGGCTCAAAACACACACACAAGGATGAGAGAGAATGAGATATATATAGAGAGAGAGAGAGTACAACATAGATATATAGATATAGAAGCTCTGGTTTTGTATTGAAAATGGCTAACCCCTCTCAAAGGGAGAGAGGTGGTGTTTTTATAGGCCAAGACTAAGCCACATGACGTAATGGCTAAGCAAAGGAAAATGGGCAAGAGGTGCAAAGGGGTCTGGGCTTCTTAGAGAAGCCAAGACAGTTGTCCAAGCTTCTCCAAGAAGCTTGGGCAAAATGGTCAACCTTCTAGAAGGTTTAGGGGTGCAAAGGTGCAAAGGGGTCACCCCTGTGCACGGGGATGAGTGATAGTGCATTCCAGCTGGCACAGCTGGCATGCACCATGCCTCAGAGGTGTACAGGGTGCACACCGGCCACAAAAAGAAATCGTCGGCACAAAAAGGTGCCGATCGGCAACATATAGTGCCGACCGGCCAAAGCTTTTAACAAAACAGTGCCGGTGGGACCAGTGTGTAGCCGGTGATGGTAGGGGAGGGCCGGTGGTGTGTGGGGATGGCTAATAAGCCATTCCCTTCCCTTCCAAGGCAAAACACAAGTGTTTGGTGCAAAACCAGACACAAAACAGTCGAGTTCGGAGATCCTGAGGCAAGGCGCGTAGTCGAGAACTCCGGGAACTCCAAACAAACACAAATATGGATAATCACCGAGTGTTCAAGCTGTGACGTCCAAGTCTTGAGGACGGTCAAAAATGGGGTGTCTACAGCAGGGACCTCTGTTTCATCACCAGGAAGGTCGTAGAAGGGTGGGAGGCCAGTAATTGTTTCAGCAACCAGTTATATTCCTTCATCGCCCTCCGTCGCCCGTTTTTTCTCACTCGGAAGCCATTGTTGACCACCCTTAGGCCATTTTCTTCAACCCTAACCCCCATACTTGTGATGTACACATCTGGGAGGCCACCAATATTTGGTGGCCGGCCAGTAATTCCATTTGAACCTTTTGGACCCCTTTGAAAAGTGGGTTGTTCTTTCTCCTGGTTCACTTTCTCCAGTTTTTGACCACATGGCTATGTTGAGCATACATGGGAGGCCACCAATATGTGGTGGCCGGCCACTAATACAACTTGACCCTTTTGACCCTTGGCCGGCCGGCCATGGGGAGGGCCGGCCGGCCACCTTCAAGCCCTATAACCAGCCGGCCTTGCTCCTTGCTGCAGGTACATTTCAAATATACATCTCTTTTCCTCCCAGATTTTGTATCCGGGGGCCCATTTTTTTGGGGGAAACTTGAATTCATTTCCCCCCCATTTTTCCTCCTCTTTCTCTCCCTCTTTTGCCTATATAAACCAGCCTCCAGCTCTGGTTTAAGGGTTGGAAAATTTTCCTTGAGCTCTTGTATTGAAGCTCCCTCTCCCTTTACACTTCAAGCATTCTAACCATCCAAGTCCTACACCCTTTCTACACCACCACCTAGCACCACACCACCACCTCCATTCCAGCCACTTGGAGCAGCTTTCCAGAGCTTAGGAAGCAACATTTCTTGGTCCAAAGGCTATCAAAGAGTTGGTCTTTAAGGGTAAGTCCTTTCCTCCCCCCTTTGACCCTTTTCTTGGTTCATATCTTAACTCTTTGTGCTTGCATATTTGGGCTCCGACCCTAACTAGAAATAGGCTTATTTTGAGCCATATTCCATGTTTGATTGAGGGCCTCTCACTGTTTGAGGCCCCCTTGTTGCACTTGCTTCATTATCTCCCTAATATACCATTTTCTTGCACATTGTTTTTAGCTTCTGTATGAACTGTTTTGAGGCATGTTGTAAACTGTGAAGTAGCTTATTTTGAGCCCTTATTCAACATTGTTGAAGGGCTCATCACTGTTTGGGGCCCCCTTTTGTCACTTGCCTTTGTATCCCTCTTTTGGCCCTTTTTTTGCATGATTTGTTAGCCTCTTGTGCTTCTGTTTTTGGACTCTGGTCCGAACTAAAAATGGCCTTATTTTGACCCCCCCTCTTCATGTTTCATTAAGGGTCTTTTGTTGTTTGAAGCATCCTTTTTATACTTTGTGTTATAGCTTTCTTTCTGGCCTTATCTTGCATAGTATTTTGAGCATGCTTGTACACTGTTTTGGGTTTGACCATAAACTGTAAAAGGTCATATTTTAGGTCCCTCTTCAACTTTGTTGAAGGACCTTCATCTGTTTGGGGCCAGCATGCATTACTTGCTTCTTTGTCCTCTTCTAGGCCCACTTTTTGCATGAGAGTTTTGCTATATTTGTGTCTGTTTTTGTGGCTTATGGTAAACTGTAAAACATCATATTTTGGGCCCTTCTTCAACATTGTAGAAGGGCCCTTCTCTTTTTAGAGTCAGCAGCTTGCACTTGCTTCATTATCTTGCTTTCGGGGCTATTTTTTGCATGCTAGTTTAGCCCCATTTGCGTTCGCTGTTTGGCCTTGCTTAGAACTGTAAAGATGCTTATTTTTGGGCTGTCTTGACTCTGTCTTCACATTCCATGCTCAAATAATGCATGCATTGCATAGTTATAGGTCATTCGGTATGCTTAATTTCATGTTTCGGGACCTATTCCATGCATCGGATGTCATTTTGTCATCTTTCGGGGCTATTTTGCATCATTTATTGCCTCTGAAATTTTCATGCTAGTATGCCATATTCCATGTTTTGCCATGTCTTGTTAGAGTGGCATTTGGTGCCTTAGGGTCGGTCCTCGGTTTGCGTGCACGTGTACACGCATTTCGAGTGTCTCATTTTCATCTAATGGCCTCTTATGTGAGTGTGGCTGAGGTCCACTCATGTTGGTGTAAGTCCATTCTGCATTGTGTATGCCATTCCATTCCATAGCATTGTGTATGCTAGGTTGTATGTTAGCGCATTGCGTATGCCATGTTACCTCGTGCATCGTATATGCCATTCCATAGCATTGTGCATGTTAGGTTGTATCTTAGTTGCATTCATGCATGTCATGCATATTGCATTGTGTTCGGGATAGGAGTTAGCCCGAGCACGGGAAACGAAGTACATTCCGTACTCCGAGTGACGGGACGTGTCTCAATTCCCCAGTCACCGACACTCCGGATTATCCATGATGGAGTTAGGCTTTGTTGTGTCTTCATATACATTCATTCCATATTGAGTTGTGCAATTCGACTCCTCGGCCATCGTGCATCGAGATGCGTGATTGGTGGCACGAGGATCGAGGTATGCATACATTTGTGAAAATACATTGCCTTGTCCATTTACTGCTCTCTGTTGCAGCAAATCAAGAATCAGCAGTCTTCCGAGGCTTAGCGCGCTTTCCAAAAACAATTTCAAACAGAGGCTAATTGGGGCATCACAGTAGATTTCTGCACAAGGCAACCCGGACATGCATCATTCATCATCTGGAGAAGAGTCAGGACAGTCCCTGGCTTGCATGCCAGTTTATTATTTTTCTTAGTTAATTTGTAAATTAATTAGGGATTTGTACATATTTGGACTGTACAATTTATTTGGACCCTCTGTGCGAGGGCAATGTTGTAATAAGTGTGCGTGTGTGTGATGTATGTCTTCCAACCCCACGTCTTTCTCCCTTTTATTTACCTGCTTATGATGGTTAGATTAGGGCATGTTTCAATTAGCATATAGTATGATAGCATGTTTGCACTCATTCATCTGTCTTGCATGCACCGGGCTAGGCGCATCATACTAACTGCATCTGTATTTCAATTCCGAGTTGAATAGTTGATAGCTATTGCATCTCATATGCCATGTTTAGAATAGCCGAGCCTGCTATAGTTGTATTTTTGCATGTGTTGCATTAGACATTTCTGTATACTTAGGATCATGCATGGATTTCTAATCGGTTTCTGTTTTGGCTTGGGATACTCGGTGAGTTTTATGCTTTAGCATCCTTGCATGCGTGTGAGTGACTGCCATGATAGCATGCTTACCATGGGGCTAACTGCTTATGTGATATACCTGCTTGGATGCCTGTGGGTGGAGGTTGGGTTATTTGGATTGGAACAATTCATCAAATGTTTGTTTTAAGCCCACTAGACAGTGGCAAAATCATGTTTTGTAAACCCACCCGAGGGTGGCAAAATCCGCATTTTAAGCCTACTTGCGAGTAGCAAACCATTTTCACAAACAAACATGAAGTATTTTGTTCCAATTCAGGCGACCCAGTTTATACTTGTATGCTGTGCGCATCACATAGTAAATCTAGGCTAATAATCGGAATAAGAGCACACAAAGTTTTCAAAACTAGATATCATGGTTAGTAGAGGCTGATCTTTGATCGGGCGAGCGGGGGTGCTCACGAAGTGACCTTACCCAAGCATACCCAAGTTCCCGAGCCGAGGCAACTTTGGTGATGACGGACACATGGCCTTAGGCAAACGAGTTAGGGTTTCCCAAATTTCCCAAAAATAAAATATTTAGGTGGCGACTCTGTATCTGGCAAAGCAGTCCATGTTTGGCACTTCTTTTCTAAAAATCTGTTTTTTCAAAACGATTTGTCGGATTTGGACTCTTTGGTTCAAATTAAGAATCGTGACACGAATCGAGTCCAAACTGTAGTGAGGTCCCCCCGCGGACCTGTCTACAGCTGGCCAGTTGGAACTCGAGCGACACAACCTGGCGGCGTGTGCTCTCCAGCTCTGACTTGGCCTCTTGGAGGTCAGCGTAAGCACTCTTCCAACTCGCGCTCTCCTCCTTCAATTTCGCAAGCTGTGCCTTGGCTTCCTCTGCCTTCAATTTGGCAGCCCCCGCTTTCCTCAAGAGGACCCCTGCTAAGGTAGTCACCTCCATTTAAGCGGAGCACAACCCTCTCAACAGGTCGGCCTCGTTGAATCTAGATGCCGAGCGTAGGGCTGCTTCCTCCACGATACCCACCAAACGATCTGCCTCATTCTGGCCTTTTCTCCTCGAGACGCCTCCACCGCCTCGGCGTGATAAATCGCTGTGGTCAGGCTCACTCCTCCCTTGAGGTAGGGTCCCCCACAGGGCTCTTCCTCCTAACTTCAGGGGCGACCCCACCAACCCCTACACCGATCGCTGGCCCACTGCACAACCTCCTCACTCCCGAGGCGACGCTCACCACCTCGGCAATTCCTCCTCTGGAACCTCTCCCTCCTTCACCTCAAGAACCTCTCCTCCTTGGCGCCTAGCTTCCTTCCTTCTCTCGCAGGCTCCTCGCTCTGCCTCAATCTCTTCTTCCTCTTCCCCACTCCCAGCGCCTCCATCTCCTTCAACGACCTCTCCTTTAGGGGGTCCTTTGGCAGCGGTCGTGGTACAAACTCACCCAAGTTTTTCTCTCCCAAGGGTTTGGGGCGAGGGCGAATCCTTTCCCTGGCCACTGGTTGTGGTGGTCGGGCAGCCTGGGACTCTTTGAATTTTTGGGCCTTGGCAAGAATGGCCTGATCCTCTGCCTCTTGGATTTTTCTTCTTACTTCCAACTCCGCTCGATCGAGGTCCCCACCGATCGGCTGAGGGCCCAACCCTACCTCAAATAGTGCGGACGGCTGAAAAAGCTCGTCCCACTTGGCTTTTTCCCTCTCCCTCCACTTCTTTACCCTTTTCACCTTGTCCTCCGCCTCCATCCCCAATTTTGGCTCCATCGACCGAGTAGGCACCTTCCAAATGGTGCGCACACCAACCCCTCCACTAACACCCACGTAGAACCACCGTGGTTTCCACCCCTTGATCGACGATGGCGCCACCATTTCTTCTCGGTACCGCTTAAGAGTCACCAAAGTTTCTTGCTGCCCCGAGGCCTTGTAGCACGCAAAGAACTCGTCCACTGTCATGGCCTCCCCTTCATTCGCCTTTGGCCAAGCACTCGCACAAGCTAACAAGATCTTCCAAGCATTAGGCATTAGTTGCCCTGGTGCCACCTCTAGACGGTTGAGCACATCCACCACTATTTGTGGCAATGGCAACCTCAAGCCCCCCTTCAGCGCTTCCTCGTAAAGGGAAAACTGCCCTGGCCTCGCGTCCGATGGCCTCTCCGCCGCCGTTGGCAGTAATAGCTCTACCTCCGCCGGAATATGGTATTTCTCCCGGATAGCCTCCAACTCCGCGGTAGTAATTGTGGATTTGTCAGCCTTAGTATGCCAATGATCTGGCTTTACCTGGCTTATTGGCTTTGGAGCCGCTATCATGGTGGACACTTGAGATCGTGCCACCGATTCCCCCACTATCACCATTCGCGTCTCCATCCTATATCGTGCCGCTAACTCCTCTGTGTTGTCTTCACCCAGTGGGTCTACCCTCACAGTCACAGCTCCTTCTTGTGCCATTTCTAGGGTATGTTTACGAATTAATCGACGATGCAGAGCAAGAAGATTAAAGAAGTGTTGTAAAGGCGTATCGTGAGCAACAAATGAACTAAGACTTAGAATGTTTTGGTTTTTTGTAAACAAGTAAGTGAATCGCACAATGCCAAAAGCCCACGGTTTGCCTGTATTCCAAGGATCCCAATTAATTTTCGCCAGTTTGAAAACTTTTCAAATCATCCGCCAAAACTGTCTTTTCAACCCCATAATGACTTATCGTTTCATTTTTGCTCTAACGCCTAACCTCCCCCTCACGATATCGCCACGTGTATGGCCGCGATACACTGCACCTCCCACCTTCCCTTGTCTTTTTCACTTCAAATCCTCATGTCACACGCCGCCTCTTAAGCCCCGCGCCCCTTCGCCCAGCCCCCCTCACGGTCGGTCTTCCCACTCAGCCCCCTTCGCGGTCGGCACTCCTCACGGTCGGCCTTCCCACTCAGCTCCCTTCGCGGTCGACAATCCTCACGGTCGGCCTCCCACTTTCCTTCGCTTGGTCGGCAAGACTCCTCTCGCCGACCCTCTCACTCGGCTCCCTTCGCGGTCGGCCTCAAGTGGCCCACCTCATGGTCGGTCCTACCGCTCGATCCCCCGCCACGGTCGGACCCTTTTCCGCTCGGCCCACTAACCCGACCCCATCCTCCCTGACGGCCGGGCACATCCTCCTCATTACTATTCCCTTCGTTGGACTGAAGCTGCACTTGATAATGGGGGACTACTGACAGGATAGACCCATAAAGGTCACGGCCCACAATGAACAGACCCAATCCCACCATTTGGACCCCATTGCATAACCCGGCTGGTAAAGTCCAGGACAGCTGGAGGCCAATTAGGCATGAGAAGCCAATGACATTCGGATACATGGCAGGTGCAGAACGGGCCACGCCAGCAGACAAAGATCTGCAAAGTTATTGCCACAACACATCACCATTAATGCAACCCATCACAGCATTTATTACGACAATACCTCCCCGTCAGAACAGCGCCCCCTCACCCTGTACAAGGTAAGATACAAAGAGCTTTGGCGAGGAGACGCGTCGAAGGAGACAGTGAAATGATTACCAAAGGATATAAGCAAGCATCGAAGACGAAAAAAAGTTTAAGTTCTCTATCTCCAATCCCTCTCAATAGTCTCCATCTCTTTTCTATTTGCTAACTTGCTCGTCGGACCGTTCCCCATTGAACTTACTTGTAGGTCATCTAATGGGCTTCATCATTCGGACGTGGGCTCGAGGAGCTTGGATCAGTCCAGTCCATCCACCGGGAACGAAGTGCATCATCAAACTATATCCAATTTCATGAATAAAAAAACCATTTCAGACTATAAAGGGAGTAAATTTCAAACTACAAAATGAGCCAATTTAATGAATAAAAAAACAATTTCAGACCAAATTTCATGGTTTTTGGTTTGTATATATATATATAGATTAGACTATATATATAAATGACATGGGAGCAACTTTTAGACAGAGGGAGAGAGGCTCAAATCGAGGCTCAAATCTTCGGAGTAAGACAAAGGGAGAGAGGGAGAGACCGTTGATGTTCGCCACTGATCGTTGTTAACTAGAGCTTCGAACCGATCGTCGTTCACCAGAGCTTCGAAGAGGGAGGAGGGAAAAAGTGAAAGGGAGAAAAATGAGAGAAGTTCTGCTACTATTGAATCAAAAACAAACTTGATTTGAGCCACAGGTTTTGGCCCTGGTGACGTGGCCAAATCCTGGCCCTTAACAGGAGGAAAGGCTGGAGGGTGTAGCTGGAGAGGATCCGGACTCAACAAACGAGGCCTATGTTAGTTTGAAATGTCCCTAGTCAAACCTCATTTAGGAATAGACATTTTTTTAAGTGATGTTTTAATTTTTTATATTAAAATATGAGATAAAAAAAATTAAAATATATTTGAGATAAAAATTTTATAAAACAATGTATAAAAAATAGAGTGAATGAAAAAAAAAAAAAAAAAAAAAAAAAAAAAAAAACACTATGGTTTGGTTTACTTTTTGAAATGAGTTTTGACTTGTATTTTGAAAGAAAAATTGTTGAAAAGAGTTTTAAAAGTTAAAAATTTGTTTAGTTATAAGTTTTAAAAATAATTTTGGGATGATTTGTAATTTATTTATTTATATTTTTAAGTTGAATAGATAAGTGTGAGAAAAATTTTGATTGATTGATGTGTAAAATATGAAAGAATAAAAGAGATAGATAAAAGAGAAAAAGTGATTGATTGATTTATTAATAATAAAGAAAAAGAAGAAGAGATGAGAGAAAAAATTAAGTTTGCATTTGGTCGGATTTTCTAAATATGATTCGAGAATAGAGTTGTATTTTGAATTTGTGAGTTTTGGAATTATGATTTGAGTGTGAAAAATTTGTTTGGTGAATGAGTTTTGAAAAAAGTTTTGAATTGAGTGGGGAATTTTTAATGTGACATGTGATATTTGATACAAAAACTTATAACTCATAACCAAATACACAACTCAAAATTCTATTCAAAACTCATAAAAAAAATTTAAAAATTCTGAATTTTTTTAATTTAAAATATAAAAAATAACAAGTGGCATTTGTTTAAAAAAAGAAAAAAAATACACTGTTCCAGTCAACCGACCGGATGACTGATTAGCCTAAATTTTCCCGCCTTGGACAGTGTGTTTCAAAAGTAAATATGAAATTAATTTTTGAAAATCATAAACAAATACCACACTCAAATGTAATAGTAGAATTAAGTTTAGAGAGCTCTACTAAACAAAAACCTAAATTTTGAATTGTATTTTAAAAATTTATTAAGGAAACAAACTTTTTATTATTTTTTTTTATCTAAATCATATTTTAAAAATTAAACCAAATATTACCTTTAGCTTTTTTTATTATATTTAATATCTTTTAATAATTTTTTAATTTTTAAGTTAAAATAAAGAGTTACCAAACGATGCCTACGTCAATGTACAGTAAAGATAGTATAATACAATTTCCAAAATTCTTATCTCATGTCCCACGTATTTGGCAATGCAGTTCTTTCTAACTCATATTTTAATAAAAATCTAGATATATATAAAAATTTGAAAGTCCAATCATATAATTAAAAATAGATAGAAAACTTGTTTAGTGTAACTTGAAAAATGAATTTTTTTAATTTCAAATAATCAATTTTTAAACTTTATTTTGTAGGTAGAAATTGCACTATATAGACTCTCAAAACAAAATATTAAAAAAAATAGAACATGGCTGAAATATATCTATATTTTATTTATATTTTATCTTTTTTTTTTCTTTCTAAATTCTTATTTAAATTTATAATTCAAGCACAACCTTAATGATTTTGTGCCTCCGTTTGGGAAGTGAGTTGACTTTTTTGACTATTTTAACCTGGACTAAAAAACTTGATTTGGAAAAGACTTTTTGACTTTTTTAACTTTTTTGTGAGAGAAGAGTATAATGATTATGGGTTGAATGTGATATTTTATTTTTTGTGACTAAAATAACCTATTTTATATTTTGTGACTAAAATAACCACTTTAGCCCATCCCAAACAATTTCAGTAGATGCAAGTTGAAGTTGTGCTTCTTTGGCAAGGAGAAAAGTATGCATGGGGAAAAAGAAAAAAGAGAAAGTAGGGGACCTAATGAAATGGTACTCCAACACTAGATTACCTGAATTTGTAAATCTAGCAGCAAAAAAATATCAAGAAAAGTAACAATTGCATTATTGGAATATTTTTCCCTCCAAACCCACACACCATTTGGAAGCAACCCCTTTGTCTTAACCACACAAGAACAAACAAAAAGGAATTTTGGATAAAGTATCTATTATAGAGAAAGAATCAACCAAATCAATATTATTTTACACATCAAAGTCCAAAAGGCAATCTTAAAATAAACAAAACCAACTCATATCATAGAGATAGAAGAAAGAGGTGGAAAAAAGAATTGAGGACAGCCATGAAAGAAGGGTACCTGTTGTTATGTCCCCAAGGCCATTAACATGAACATTCCAAGACTCCCCTTCTCACTTATCCTTTCTCTCATTCATTATCTTTTAGCATCCAATTAATCTCTTTCTCTCTCTCTCTCTCTCTCCTATTTTACATAAGAATAGTGATATATAAAAAAAAAATATATATATATAAATTATATAAAAAATCAATGTAAATTAATATGACAAATTATGATTTGATCAGTGTAAACCAAAAAGCACATTAAGATTATTTAATTATAATCCTATTATTCTGATCGATAAATTTGTAAGAATATCATTTACATAATTCAAAACAATTAGTTAAGTGTCAATTTGAATCATGATAAGAATATTACAAAACAAAATATCATTTTCTTTTACATAATTCAAACAATTAGATGGTATTTAGTTAATCATAACAATAGTATAAGAAAACATAAATTCGAATTTCATGAAAGACTTAAACCCTATCGAAAACTATACTAATATATGTACCCTATAGTCACTCGGGATGTATAGGACATGAGACTGCATGTACTCGAAATATTAGTCAGAACAAATCTCAAAAAAAAAAAAAAAAAAAAAGATCCTCATAGAACTTGAACTTACACTCAAAAGAACACTATAGACTTTAGATTGAAATGAAAGCCACAACCCTACCAATTGCAAAACCCTAAGTAAACGATGATTTCTTGTTCTTCTTAGGATCCTTTCCATTGCGAAACAAAGAGCCCAATCCAAACAGATTAGTAGTTCCTCTAGAAATATATGGAGGAGGCACATTCAACACTGGGCTAATCCGAACTCCACCACCACCACCATTTCCGTAACCTCCTCCATAGTTCTTCTTCAATGGCGGCTTCTGCGACGACGACGGCGACGATGCCGATGACGATTTCGATGCGAAATTTTTGTGTTGTTTCTGTGAATTCTGTTTCTGATGATGATTATGAGATGTTGATTTCGAATTCGGCACAGAACCAGTCGAATTGCTGCGCAAGAGCTGTGGCAATGACCAAAACGAGCTCTTCTTGTAACTGTTATCGCATCGAAGACTACTACTCCTCTTCACCTTCCAAAACGTCTTCGATTGAGTCTTCGATTCGGTTTCAGAGTTCGTCATCGGCGTGGGAAGAGGTGGAAGAAGATTTGCATTCGCATTCGCGACAGATTTCGGTTTGGAAATCGGAATTTGTTGCGAATTCGTAACGACGAATTGCATAGGCCGAATTAAGCCGCCGGCGAAGAGCTCGTCGGCAGATGATTGCTCGGTGGTTTGAATGTGATCTCCGACGAAGAAATTGAAGTCGGAATTGGAATCTAGAAGTGATGAGTCCGATCGGCTTGGGGAATTCTCGGTTGGAATTTCATGATCTGAGACGTGAAGATCGTGAGAGAATGAGATTCTAGGGCTTGTGCCGAGACTCGGAGTCTCAGAGCACATATCGATCGCCATGGAGATTCAGGGAATTGAATGGTGAGAGATTGTTATGGTGGAAAATGAGAAGCTGGGTCTTGAGAACAAGTCAAAAAGAAGGGGAGCTAGAGCTACAGAGGTGTTTGAATTTTGGGTGACAAAAGTTAGAGAGAGAGAGAGAGAGAGAGAGAGAGTTTGTTCTTGTCAATGGTTCAGAAGAATTTGAAGTTCATAGGAATAAAATGTTAGAGTTTGTTTGGAAGAGTATTTTTAAAAGGATGTTTTGAGAAGATAATTAAAAGTTAAGTTTAGATTTTTTTATTTTTTTAATTTTTTGTGTGAAAGGTGATGAGATTTGAAATGGGTTAAAAGTTAATTTTTACCTTTTAATCCAAGTTTCCAAAATGGGCCAAAATAGATTAATTTAGTCAAATATGATAAAAT
The DNA here is from genome assembly GCA_025200525.1 of Camellia lanceoleosa. Lineage (NCBI taxonomy): Eukaryota > Viridiplantae > Streptophyta > Magnoliopsida > Ericales > Theaceae > Camellia > Camellia lanceoleosa. The sequence goes on from CM045772.1 coordinate 8,814,983, forward strand.
ATCATATTCAACTCATAATTATTTTATTTTTTCTCTCACAAAAATTAAAAAAAGACAAAAAACATATTTTAAATGAGACTTTTTAGTCTCAGATTAAAATAGTTAAAAAGTTAAAAAAATTAACTCACATCCAAACAAGTTCTTAGTATAGTAAAACCTAGAGAGAGAGAGAGGAGGGAAGGTTGAGCTGAAATTGTGCAAATCTTCACCTAATGTTGGCTTTTTACAGCATGCGATGTTCTGTTCTTAAAATTATTTATTTATTTATTTTTTGGTTGTCTACATTCGCTCAATTGTGTTTTGAAATTCTTACATCTTGACATGTTAATAATCGAGTTGTTGTAAATGGATTGAAATAGAAATCCATAAAAATTCTTGAGAATAGAGGATTTGAGTATTTTTTTCTAAAGATAAATAGAAACAAATTAAGGGGGAAATTATAAGTAAAAATAAATTCAGAGTTTGAGTCATGTAGTAAAATAAAATTTTAATTTTATCAATTTAAATTTAATTTTTTTAATTTATTTTTAATCTAAATTATTTACATATTTTCGTTAAAGAAAGAGAGACAAGGAAGGCAGGGCATTGCAAGTGGTGTGAGAGTTGGTGAGGTTGGAGGGAGGATGAGAGATAAAGGCCTGTTTTGGTAAGTTGGTTAAAAGTTAATTTTTTGATTTTTTTTTTTGTCATATTATTTTTTTACTTTTTATATGTTTTTTTAAAAAAAATTAAAAAAATAACTTTTTAACTAATTTTTCAAAATAATCCAGAGTAGTAGTCAAAAGGAGTGGAGGAGTTGGTAGACTAGTTGTGGGGTTAGAATTTGAAAGATTATGAGTGTAGAAAAAAGAAACAAGATTAAAGATGAGAATATGTTTGAAATTATGAGATTAATCCGTTTGGCAAGTTGGGTTATGGGCTTTTTTTAGCTATTTTAGTCACAAAAAATAAAATAGATTATTTTAGTCACAAAAAATAAAATATCACATCAAATCCATAATCATTACACTCTTCTCTCACAAAAAAATTAAAAAAATCAAAAAGTCATTTTCAAACCAAGCTTTTTAGTTCAGACTAAAATAGCCAAAAAAGTCAAAAAGCCAAAAAACCAACCTACTTTCCAAACCAACCCTCAAGATAGATCAAATGAAAATTTTAATTTTTGTTTTTAAATATAACAAGAAAATATATGTAAAGAAATATAATTATGTAGAAGAATGAGCATTAATTAACCAGTGGCTTTATGGACTCATATTGCAACTCATGTTTGTTTCTCATATGGCTCATACACATACAAAGACAGTGCCACACACAATTACTGCCTGGCTGGACTATGTCAACTTAGGTCTCATTTGGTAACATTATTTTTAAGTTTAAAAGTTAAAAAATTATTTAAAAAATTAAAAAATTAATAATTTATACAAAAAAAAATCAAAGATTATATTATTTTTTTTACTTTTTGTATATTTTTTGATAAAAAATTAAAAAGTCATCACAAATATATTAATTTTTTTAACTCATATTTTAGTTTAAAAATTACTAAAATAACTTATTTCCAAACGAAACATTAAAGGGTTGTTTGGAATGTTCTAAATAAGTGCACTTTTTGACTTTTTATGAAATATGGATTGAGTTTGGGTTGGGTTTGAAGTGATGTATTAGAGAAATAATGTGACTTAAATAAGATGATGTGACTTAAATAGGATAGTGATTTTTTAATTTTTTAACTTTTTTTAAACATGCCAAATTAGGCCTAATTCAATTAATATCCATGTGTATGTTTCTCACCACACTTAAGTATTGGTTTGGCATGTGGGTTGGGATGGGTTGGGACTAAAATAATTATAAAAAAATATAATAAATTTTTTAGTCCTAGGTGAAAAGTTATCATATTCAAATTATAATCATTTTATTTTTTCTCTCACAAAAATTAAAAAACACTAAAAAACCATCCCAAGCAAGGCTATTTTAACTTCATATTAATAGTCAAAAATTCAAAAACTCAATTCACATCCAAATGAAACTTAAGGCTTTGTTTGTCATGAACTAAAAAAGTTAAAAAGTCAAAAAGTCATTATTTTATTTAACTCATATCATGTTATTTAAGTCACATCATTTTTCTATCAATCACTTCAAATTCAATCCATATTCAATCCATATTTTATAAAAAAAATTAAAAAATATACTTATTTAGATCATCTCAAACAACTCTTGCTTTTGAAAAAAAACAAACCATGTATCTCTATCAACAATCATAGATTTCAGACTATGATTTAGATTTGAGGACCATAACGCATCAAGAGCCGTTTGTTTTGAGAGATTGAATAGAAAGGATTGCAAGCGAAAAAATTAGCCTCCGTTTGGGAAGTGGGTTGGCTTTTTGGCTTTTTGGCTTTTTTGGCTATTTTAGCCTGGGCTTAAAAGTCTGGTTTGGGAAGGACTTTTTGGCTTTTTGTGAGAGGAGTGTAATGATTATGGATTGGATGTGATGTTTTATTTTTTGTGGCTAAAAAAGCCTATTTTGTCTTTTGTGGCTAAAATAGCCAAAAAGCCAAAAAGTCTGGCTTCCCAAACGGTGCCTTAGTAATGTGAAAATAATTAGTGAGAAAATTAAATAAAATTATGTTTGTTTTTATGATAGTTGTTAGTATGAAGATTGTTAAATTATTTTTATATAAAATAATAAAATAAATAAAAACCATGATTTATATATATATTTAATGTTCAAAATGTGCGGCCGCATATGTAAAAAAAAAAAATTACACCTAACCGGACGATCAGTCAGACGTCTGTTGGGACAACCACTTACACTCTAATTCAAATTGACTATTTCTGAATACCATCTCCTTGCTCAAACTACTAGTCCGCTTGTCTAAGGTCCTTCGTAATCCTAACGAACTCTCAATCTGGACCTTCATTTTGAAAACAAACGTAAGATTGGTGCTAATAACCGGACTAACAATCCAGTCGGAAGCTCTATTATGGATAAGAATCTGGCCCTAAGTATGTATATAATTGTTGAGTAATTGACTTATTTTTCTTTTTTATTTGAGAAGTGATTTATATATAAGAATTAAAAAAATTGTATAATTTTTTATATCCAAAATAATGTGCCAATAACAATTTTAAAAATACAAGTCATGTTAGTAGTCTTTTTATTTTTAAAGTGATATAACTTCAAACTGAATCACAAATTTTATAAATTTTTTAATTTATGTAGTACTAATCTTTATGATTTCATATAGAAAGAATTGTGGTTAACCCTCATTGTCATTTGTATTATTGACTTTTTTTTGGGGCCTCCATTTCAACTACTTTGGTCACATTGAATTATTCCCCAACCTCCATTTTGAACTTTTCTTTAAATTGTTTTTTTATAGGAAAGGGAAATTTGAAATTTTTTATTTTTTTAAAGGGGTAGGGTTATGTTTGGACATGCTAATAAACCTCATTTTGTTTGATTGCATAATAATTGAGTGGGAATCCTAACTAATATTGCACGTCTAAACCAAGAGCTTGAGAATTAGGGGTCTTAATAATTCAAATATTAAAATTGATTATATTTAGTAAAAATAAAATAAGTTTTTTTTAATAATTACAATTTATATTACTTAAAACGTTAAACACTCAAAGAGTTTTTTTTTTTTTATATTTATTGTGTCACTATTGAAGTTAATCGTCATCATTCCACCAAAGTTATCACTATTATTGCCACTAATATCATCACAACTACCAACATTACCAACAATGTCAATGCACTACCACCACTATCACTACAAACCCTTGACCTCCACCACTACAATCGCCACATCTACCCCAATATATCACCACCACCAAAATTGTCACATTATCATTGTTACCAACACTTACACAAAACACTATTATTACTACCACTATTATTACTACAACAACATGACCACCACCACTCTAACTCTACTATTGCCACCATCATCGCCACTGCTACCTCTACCTTCAAGTCACAATTGCTACCACCACACCGCCACTACTCCATTTCTACTATATTATCGTCATTACTAGTCGCACCACCGTTGCCATCACTCCATTATCACTCTACTAGTATTATTACCACCACCACCCCTTCACAATGTTCACAAACTCTATCTTATCTCACTACTATCTTGTAACCACACAACCATTGTGACTGTGCCACCAACCCCACTACTATCATGACACCACCACTATTCCATTCTCACTATATACTGCCATCGCTATTATCACAACTACTACCACCACCACCATCGTAATATTCACAAATTTTGTATTATCTCATTATTATCTTATGACTACACAACCACCGTAGTTGTACCATCAACCCCACTCCACCCTACCACCAACTACACTGCCACATTTAAATATGGGTAATAATTATAACTAAGTGTTTGTTAACCATTAATTTTTTTTGTATTATATCTTTCAGGTGCAAAGAAAAATATACTTTCCATTTTTTTAAATCAATCTTATCTATGTTTTTGTTCATTTATTTATTGTGTTTTTCACCTAATAAATATAATTCTCCTCAACAACATATTATAAATAATCGTGGTAAACAACTTGTCCAACCGTTTTAATGCTTTAGTTATGTTACAACTATCTATTCAAGTTCATTTTAAGGCATGAGAGGAATCTTAAGAGTGTAATTATAGATCTCGTGATTTTATTATTTAAAATGATTTTAAAAAAAAATTAAAAATTTTGATTCTAGATTACCTACCTACTCAAGAAGAAATAGTTTTTCCAAACTAAGCAAGGATGTGATCTCCACACTTCATCACCACAATAATCTCACATTCCAGAGAAAATGTGAACCTCTCTAAGAGTAAAAATAAATAACAAAAATGATTTGTGGCACTAAAACTGTGAGCACTAATGTCCCTAATTTCTAGTTTTGATAACTTTTTTTTTTTTTTTTTTATCTTATATAGAAATTCGGGGCATTAGTACCCCTGAATTTCGGAGCACAAATCAAAGTCCAATAAATAAATAGATTCACAATATTTAAGATTTTATCATTTGCACATATAGAAATGTGACCCTGACAAAAAAATTTATTATTAATAATAAAATTCTCATTCTTTCTCATTAATTCCAGGTAATAAACAAACATTTCTTTTGGTCAACATCAACCATTTATTATAAATTTCTCGTTGAGTATAACCAAACATCCAAACAAGATTAAATATATGATTATTAGGCCATCATGAATCAATATCATAAACTTGTCAAAATTGGCCCACACAATTACCAAAACAACACGTATTAGGATACTAATACTGTGTTTAATTGAAAGATTTGAGGAGGGATTTGAAAAGAAAAATGAAAAAAGTAGGTGAAATGTGAATACAATATGCCTATATTTCATATAGTTTTACACACCTTTCGCTTTCCCTTTCTAAATTCCTACCCAAATCTTTCAACCAAACATAGCATAAAAGTAATGTATTTCATATAGATGGGAGGGACACTACTTACTAAAAAAATGATTTCTATATAGTATGACTTCAGATGTATTAATATGATATATACAATAATGGGATTAGTTGAATAATTACTTTTTTTTTTTTTTTTTTTTGAACATGTGAAAAAAGGGCTCTGTGGTGTCATCATGGCCCCTGTGGGCCCTAGCCCCGGGGTAACCGGTTGCCAGCTAGGAATTAACCCCCACCAAGTGGGGGACCCACCACCAGGGCACCAGGGAAGGGCAGACACACACCGCAGCAGAGCCCAGGAACGAGGGAAGTAAAGGGCGAGCTCTCCGAAGAGATAACAAGCAACCCCCTCCCAAAAATCGAACATGGATCGCGGCTGGGGCATGTGCTACGTCCTTCCACCAGGCCACCAACCCTGGTGGTAGTTGAATAATTACTTTGATACTTTGTTTTGTCTTCACTCTGCAATCTATCTTCTTTTACAATAATCATATACAAGAACCATTGGATTAGGGAAAGATATTATTATATACTCTCAATATTTAGTCATTTCACAACACAATCTATTTTGCATGAAAAAAAATATCATGAAATTTATTCCTAAAATGAAATGTGTGGGTCACCCCTAAAATGAATGTAGTTCAAACATTCTTCTATTTCTTGAGTACTTCTCTGTAGGATTGTTGATTTTGCATGCTTGCAATATGGCTTATTCATACATTTTGACTTCTAAATTTGCGTTTGATTTGAATTTATAGAAAAATAAAATAAATACATAAAACTTATACTTCTTCACTTTCTCTTTTTCTCTTTTTTTTTTTCTTCTCATAAATTTAATATCCAAACACAGATTAAAAATAATATTTCGGTGAAATTGCAAAGACTCACACGTACTATTCTAATATTATTGATTGATAGAGATTTTCATTACACTTAAACTTTTAGGAGTTTTCTTAAGTGTGCAAGTGCACACCATGTGCCACTTACACAAAAAGTGTAAGTGTAAGGTGTAAGTATAAGTGTAAGGTGTAAGTATAAGTATAAGGTGTAAGTGTAAGGTGTAAGTGGGTTGCATATGGTGTGTAACTTCAAAAAAGGTGTAAGTGTAAGGTTTAATTTTTCACAAAAAGTGTAAGTGTAAGGTGTAAGTGTAAGGTATAAGGTGTAAGGTGTAAGTTGCACACCATAACCAAACCCAAACTTTTAATATTATGCAGAGATATTATAATTTACTATAAATCAATTATTACTATTAGTGTCAAGTTTAAAATTTATGCAATTGATCATTTATTTTTATAATATTTCTATGTTTAGTTTTTTATTCATCTCATTTACTGCATAGCACGAATTCAATACTAATAAATATAATTAAATTTATATTTTTTTATAGGTATTATATTCTAGTTATACTAGGCCGCCCATGTTGAATCTGTGAAAGAAGTTTATGATCAATCATAATTCTTGAGTTGCATTATTAACACGTTATTTTACTCGATACTTAAAATTTATGAATTATTATAAATATTTAAAATTTATTTTACATAAGTTCAAAATCGCCAATTGCCTATTTCTTCTACTCTTGAGCAAAATGTGTTTGTGGGATGTTTTGAGAAGTTGATAAAAAGTTAATTTTTTAACCTTTTTAGCTTATTTTATACTTTTATGAGTAAGTTATGTGAGAGGTGATCATGATGTGACTCAAAATTAGTAAAAAAACTAGAAGCTAACTTTTTATCAGCTTCTCAAAAATGAAAGTCAAATTCTATTATGGAGCAGTTCAAAAAAAATTCCATTATTGAGCATTAGCACAGTATACAACATCCCAATTGTTGATTGGTGTAAATTTCACGTGAAAGTCACAGTAAAGAGGTGTTTGGCAAGTTAGATTTTAGTTTTTTCTTTATTAAAATCTCAAAAAAAAAAAAAAAAAAATAGTTAATATGATAAAATATCACGTTAAATTTATAAATTTTTTTTCTTTCACAAATATCACATTCAATTACAAAAAAATCTAATTATCTTTTCAAATACAAAAATTTTAACCTACTAATATAGTCAAAAATTAAAATAGAGAATAAAATAACAACTTTTCAAACTTCCACTAAGTAACTGAGATTCTGTATTCAATATAGGGTCATGCTAAAGACTCTAAATTTTTTACTAAATCTTTTACATGGATGTAAATTTCATATACACATAGATTTGTGTGGATCTCAAGAACAGATTTAGTAAAAAATTTGATAAATTATTTCAAATCCATAACATTTTCCTTCAAAATGTCACGCACGGCAGTTAATAATTTCTCTTTCAATCATCCCCATGTCAGGATGACAAGTGGGAGAGCATGAGTCATTGATCTCCCACAAAAACTGTTGTACTGTACAATCAAATATCTGTGTCTCTCTCTCTCTCTCTCTCTCTGTTTCTCTCTTCACTGGTTGAGGGATGAGGGAGGAGGAGTCCGGATCCGTGAGTTGATGGGCCAACTGTGGCATGATGATACATGGGTAGGGTACCCACCAATAGAAATAAACCTTTTGGTTATAATAATACAACAATAGGTATTTTGGAAAGGTAATTAAAATCTAAAATTGTGTTTGGTAAAGTTTTTTAAATATGATTTCATAACATGATTTGAGTGTTTTGTTTATTTATAATTTTTAAAAATTAATTTCACATCAACTTTTCAAAACACATTTACCCAGACATTCGGTCAATTGACTGAAACAGTGTTCGTGTTTTTTTTTTTTTGGGCTAGTTATTTTTATATTTTAAATAAAAAATATTTTTAGATTTTTTTTTAAATTTTTTTTATGAACTTTGAATAGAATTTTGAGTTGTGTGTTTAATTATGAGTTATAAATCTATAAATCAAATATCATATGTCATATCATTCAATTCAAAACTTATAACTAAACAAATTTTTACATTTAAATCATAATTCTAAAACTCACAAATTTAAAATACAACTCTATTTTTAAATCATAATTCTAAGATTCTACCAAACGCAACCTAATTTTTTTTAATTTATTTTTAGTTTTTTTTAAAAAAAAACATATAAAAAAAGAAAAAGAATGTAACTCAGGCCTCGTTTGGGAACAAGCTAATTTAGTAACTTTTTGACTATTTAGCTAAAAAGATAGCTAAAAAAAACTTGTATGTTTGGGATGACTTTTTGGCTAATTACAAAAAGATGTGCAAAAAGTAGAGAGAAAAGAGCATCTTTGACTTTTTGGTATGGGTTGTTGACTTTTTGACTAATTTAGTAACTTTTTAACTTTTTGACTAAAAATGTAAGTTCCCAAACGGGGCCTCAAAATGGTTAAAAGTCAATCTACTCAAAGAGAGACCAATGCTATCTCTCTTAATTTATACGTACTTTTAATGATGTGATATTGAGATTAGATTTCATATGATAAAATGTTTAACAAATTAAAATTTAATACTTATCAAACATATCATTAGAACTAATTTTTAGAGATGATAAGTGCTACATTAGTATATTTTTTAACTTTTTACGAAAAAAATTTAAAATATGAGTTGGGTTTAAAATGATATGGTAAAGAGGCGACGTGATATTATAACCTAAATAGGATAATATATTAGCACATGCCAAACAAGCACTAAGTATCTCAAACATATTATGCGGTGTTTTGAAAAATTGATAAAAAGATGGCTTTTTAATTAATTTATTTTTTGGTGACTTTTTTAATTTTTTTATGTAAAAAAATAGAAAAGACCCAAAAAAAAAAAAATCAAAAAACTAAAAACCACTTTTTACCAACTTGTCATAACGCCTCTATATATCTCTAAGCATCCACAATGGATACGCTAAGCTGTATGTTAATGTCAGGTGCCAAGTTTTGGCTAATTGAGGGTATTGTTTGGGGTTGCAATAGAACTGTTAACGTGTGTGTTAGTGTCAAATGTTAATATGTATGTTATCTGCAGTGAGCGTTTTAGCTAGCGAATGAGAGGGTTTTTCTGGTCTTACCGGTTGACCGGTCAACGACAATTTTTTTTTTTTTTTTTTTATACTTGTTGGGTTTTTTTTTTTGGACTTGAAATTTAATTTTGAGTTTGAAATTTTTGATTAAACTAAATTATTTATTTATTTTATTTTTTATATACACATATATATATATATATATATATTTAACACGCATCTTAACACACCCTTCAACGCATTCATTGTACCACAATTTATTCACTATTTACTCACTAAATTAACAAACTCTTAACACATATTTTTGGGTCCTATTTTTTACATCTTTTATCATATAACACACGGCCTCGTTTGGCAAGTGACTATTTTAGCTAAAAAGTTAAAAAATCATTAAAAAAATTAAAAAGCCAACAACTCATACTAAAAAATCAAAAATTCTATTTTCTCTCTATTTTTTGTACATATTTTCATAAAAAGTTAAAAAATTATCCCAAATATATTAATTTTTTTTATATCATAATTTAATCAAAAAATTACTAAAAAATCTATTCCTAAACGAGGCCATTGTGGATGCCCTACGTAATTAGACAGAGGGACAGACAACATTTGTCAGCTTGCCATGTTGCCATGTGAGCAGTGCGACCTAGGTGGAGGATGAGTAGGAGACAGTCTTCTATATATCTAAGGGAGAATTTCCACACAAAAAAAAAAAAAAAAAAAAGTGAGGGGGAGATAAAAAATAATGATAAATGATTTATGCATAAAAATGGTAACTTGGACGTATAAGTTGTTCATGCATAAAATTTGTGAGATTCAAAATACTCGACAAATTAAAAAAAAGGAAAAATTATTTAGAAATCTTATTAGGGAAATTTATGCTATATATGGTCCTACTAAAAAACTTATGTTTCCATAAGTCTTGTAGGAAGTTTGTTGACACATTTACCCTCAATATTAGTTGTTAATATCATAAATAAGTAATAAAACCATATATAGGAAATTGATATAAACGTAACGTAACGTGACACTTACATAAACGTAACGTGACACCTATATAAACGTAACGTGACATATTTACATAAACGTAACGTAACGTGACACCTACATAAACGTAACGTGACACCTATGATATATGGTAATATTCAATTTTTTATATAAGAAATTGATTTTATTTATTTTTTGGATTTTTTTGGGACAGCCCAACAACCAAATTACTGAATTCAAACACAATTAATTAACCAAAAAAATAATTCATAAATCACATTTCAATGATTGAAACAAAATAAATTGAGATTTAATACCCATAAGAGAGGCTTCAAGGAGGTTTCTGGCTATGAGAATCTGATCCGTTGGTGAGCTCAGGAAAACAAACCAACTAGCCCAAATTCCAAACATGCGGGCCCACCAAAGCCGTAGGTACTAACACAGCAATTTACGGCCCGACTAATAAATTAATGGCCAGCCCATGTGCCTCAATTTTACACCATAATCATGGGCCAACAAAGATACCATAAAGTATAATAATGTTGGGCGTCATCAGAACATTGAGCCCAGTGATGGACCCCTTTCAATGTATACAACACAGAATAGACGTGTATATAGCAACAAGACAGCCACTTTATGTCCAATTGAGATCACGCCCGCACCAAGTCGTGAGATACACGCTCACCTGCAGATCACCAACAGAACAAAACACCTGCAACACAACACCAGTGGACCCTCCACCGTGTATCTCACTCTTCTACAGTAGCCATGCATTCAACCAGTGAAACCAGCGCCGCATGTTTGGCAGACATGAAAAAATAACCCCATCGCCGGCGAGACGCTAAAAATAATACACTAAAATTTGACACTAAAACGTAATATGACACAAACATAAATCAGTAACATTTTCACATTCAATTTTAAAAAACAAAAACTTATTAAATTTGCGAAACGTAACGTGACACGTTACGTTATGTTTATGTAAGTGTCACGTTACGTTTATATATATGTCACATTACGTTTATATATGTGTCACGTTACGTTACGTTTATGTAGGTGTCACGTTACGTTCATATTGGTGTCATGTTACGTTACGTTTATATAGGTGTCACGTTACGTTACGTATATATAGGTGTCACGTTACGTTACGTTTATGTAAGTGTCATGTCACGTTAGGATCTTGTGAAATACATTCTTATAAAAATAGGACTTGAGATTCTATAAGAAATTACACAAGACTTAACCTAGCATAAGGTTCTGAAAAAGGACTTATAAATAAGTCTCCCTAAAAAAAATTGTGAGATTAAAATTATAACTCTTAATTTTTTTTCTTATTTTTATTTTTAATGAATTTTTCTAAATTATTTTTTTTCTAAATCCATTTCGACTAGACAATCCAAGAACTTTTGATTTTTTTTTTTTTTTTTTGAAAAATTCATTATAAAAAAAATAAGCCAACTTTTTATTTTTTTAAAAAACCTACAAATTAGTGTTTTTGAGCCTTTTTTTTTAAAAATAAAAAATAAAAAAAATCAAACGATATGAAGATTTATAATTAGCGTGTTAAAATTGATTAGTTCTTAATACATAAAAATGGCGCAACATAATAATAAAAATAAATAAATAAGTCAGATGAGTTTCACAATTAACTCATTTAATCTAATCGCTATATAATTACTAACCTCACTCTAACTAAACCTTTGAATAGTATATGTAGTATTTCTATGCAAGGATTCTCTCCTTAGTCCTGAATAGAGAGTACAGTTTACATTTTTTTGGATTCATTTTAGGCCTATTTTAATAATCTGAATAGTTTATTATGTAAGACTGATGAAGAAAATTATTTACACAAGTTGATTGAACATGAGTATTTATATTATTAGATTTTTGCATAGTTTTGTGATATGATTATGTGAATATTGATGTTTAATCAATTTTATTTTTTGTGTCCTTAGTCCATATTTTTTGTCCATAAATATAATTTGTATCGTCCAATCAATCTTCATAGACAGAAGAGATTCTACGCCTTTATATGCCTAGTTGGCATAAAAATAAACAGTAAAACTAGAGATTTGAAAAAAATTGTCCAGATATTAAACCAAAAAATGAATGCTTGGTTAGGATTTACTTAATGCAGGGTAAGGTCTACAACTATAATGAATTTGAACTACTTCCGGCTGATTTTTGAGTAATATTTTATATAAATTTTTTTGAATATGAAGCATAGGTCATAAATAAGAGAGTTGATGAAAAGCTATGACTCTATGAGGTTTGACCCTTTTTCTTTTTCTTTTTTTTTCTTTTTTTTTGAACTGTAAACTCTAAAGATGTGTTTGATAACGTTTATGTTTTCAGTTTATATTTACAAAAATTTTATAAACTAGTTTTTGTTTATTTTTTGTTTATTTTTAAAAAAACAAAAATTACAAACGCGTTTGATAATTGACAAAATATTTAAAAAAATTTAAAAATATGAAAAAGAATGAGAAATGGCAAGTGGCAGCCGAAGACGGTGGTGGAAAGTGGTGAGGGGGGGGGGGTGGGGGGGTGACGGTGGCCGGTGGTAGGTGGTAGCGAGTGGGTGGTGGTGGTGGTGGGTGGGTGGAGGGTGCTAGTGGCAGGTAAGTGGCGGATGGTGGGTGGTGGTGGTGGGTGGGTGGGTGGGTGGGTGGGTGATGGTGGCGGTGGTGGGTGGTGCAGTAGGTGGTAGTGGCGGGTGGTGAGTGGTGGTGGCGGTGGGTGGCGGATGTGGGTAGTGGTGGGTGGTGGCGGGTGGGTGGAGTGGCGGGTGGTAGCAGTGGGTGGTGGTAGTGGGTGGTGAGTGATGGTGGTGGGTGGCGGATAGCGGGTAGTGGTGGGTGGTGGCGGGTGGGCGGTGATAGTGGGTGGGTGGGTGTGTGGCAGTGTGGTGTGGTGGTGGTGGTGGTGGTGGCGAGTGGTAGGTAGTGGTGATATGTGGGAGGTGGAGGGTGGTGGTAGTGATGGGTGGGTGGGAGATGGTGGCGGGTGGTAGGTGGTAGCGAGTGGGTGGTGGTGGTGGTGGTGGGTGGCGGGTGGTGGTGGCAGGTGGGTGGTAGGTAGCTTGTGGGGGTGGGTGGTAGGTGGCTGGTGGTGGTGGGTGACTGGTGGTGACAGGTAGGTGGTGAGTGGTAGTGGCAAGTAAGTGGCGGGTGGTAGTGGCGGACGATGGATGGTGGTGGCGGATAGATGGCAGGTGGGTGGTGGTAGCGAGTGGGTGGTCGGTAGTTGTGACAGGTGGGTGGTGACGGATGGTGGTAGTGGTGGGTAGTGGTGGAGGAAGACGGTGGTGGAAAATGGTGGCGGGTGGTGGCTAGTATTGGGTGGTAAAAAAAAAAAAAAAATTGAAAACTCAAAATGAAAACACATTTTTTGTGTTTTCATTTTTTGGCCAAATTTATAAACTGAGACCACTGATTTATAAATCAAAAATTTTACCAAATAAATTTTTATTTAAATTTTTTAAATTTTTATAAATATAAACAAAAAACTAAAAACGTAAGTGTTATCAAACGACACCTAAAAATTGACCTCAGCATTGTCTTTTTATGCCACAACCTTTAGTAAGTTGAGCCTATTGTGTCGTGGTGTCCAAAGTAATAACGTACTCCCTCTATTCTAAAATAGTAATATTTTTTAAAAATTTAATTTTTTATTTTAGTATAATTATTATATTTTAAAAATCTTAATTTTTTAAAATGACCTTTTGATAACATATTTTTTTGAAAATCTCAATTGTCATAATTATACTTTTGGTATTGTTAATAAAAATTTAATGGAATGGTAAAATAGAAAATTTATAGTATGAGTTTTTAATTTTTGAAAATAGACTAATATTTTGGGACAATAAAAAATAAAATAAGTGACTAATATTTTGGGACAGAAGAAGTATAATTTGTCAATACAGCAACTCCTTTTTTGTGACCGGTCAAAATTCTATAATAATATTGTTGGTCGGAAAAAAGAAAAACAAAAATAATTTGTCCCCCTAAAAATAATCCCCCTAATCTCCTTAATTTCTTTTTTTAGAAAACTGTTTTTTTTTTTTTTGTTTTTTTTTAACTTGATTAGGCATTTCGGGGGATTCGGAGTCCCCCAATTCGGGGGACATATCACTGCCGAAAGAAAAAAGGTAAAAGGTAAAAAAGTAAAACTATTATTCAATCAAACAGTAATAAATAATTAAAAAAAAATGAAATACAAAACCATTCTAACCAAAATGTCAAGTTTTGAGGTGACATTTTACATTAAACTATTATATCAAACTTTACTAGGTTAGTTCCAAAAAAAAAACTTTACTAGGTAAATTTCACAATATTTGGAAAGATGGTTTGTGGCTATTTTAGTCACAAATGACAAAATAAGTTATTTTAGTCATAACAAATAAAACATTATATCTAACCCATAATCATTATACTTTCCTCTCACAAAAAAAATTAAAAAATCCTTCCCAAACTAAACCTTTTAGTCCAGACTAAAATAGCTAAAAAAACCAACCTACTTCCCAAATAAAACCAAAGTACTCTCTTTGATTTCCAAGCCATAATATATTATTATTATTACTATTATTATTATTTAAAAATAGATTTTGTTTAATTTTTCATATGTTTAGTGAAATTTTTTTATATTTTAATTTTGTTATTACTATTTAGATGCATTTAAAAAGTTAAAAAATTAAAATTAAAAGTTCACCAAAAAAAATAATAAAACTAGCACATTTCGGTGTTTTATGTTTTTCAGTGGAAAAAATGCAGACTTCTTTATGTTCATTTAAATATATGCATTTAAAAAGTAAAATTTTTTAACTAAATATTTTTTAAAAATTACTAAAGACAATAATAATAATAATAATAATAATAACAATAATAATAATAAAGATAGATAAAACAATTAATTTTCAAAAAAGTATAATACTACTATTTACATACTTCAAATCATTATTTTTTTTTTATATAAAAAAAACCTACAAATTAGTGTTTTTTATCCTTTTTTAAAGTAAATAAAAACAATCACACGATATGAAGATTTATAATTAGCATGTTAAAATTGATTAGTTCTTAACACAAAAATGGTGTGACGTAATAATAAAAATAAATAAATAAGTCAGATGAGTTTCACAATTAACTCATTTGGAGTGTCTTAAAAAAGTGTACTTTTTGTCTTTTTACGAAAAGATGTACAGAAAAGTAGAGAGGTGATGTGATAGAAAAAAGATAAAAAGATAGATTATATAGTAGATCCCAAACTAGGCCTTAATCTAATCGCTATATAATTACTAACCTTACTCTAACTAAACCTTTGAATTAGTTCATAAATAAGAGAGTTGATGAAAAGCTATGACTCTATGAGGTTTGACACTTTTTTTTTTTTTTTCTTTTTTTTTTTTTGAACTGTAAACCCTAAAGGTCGACCTCATCAGCATTGTCTTTTTATGCCACAACTTTTATTAAGTTGAGCCTATTGTTTTGTGGTGTCCAGAGTAATAAGGTAGTCCCTGTATCTCAAAATAATAATCTTTTTTGAGAAATTTAAATTTTTATTATAGTACAATTATTGTATTTTAAAAATATATAATTTTTTAAAAATACTTTTTGACAGTATATTTTTTTGAAAATATCAATTGAATTCTTAAAAAAATACTTTTTGAAAAAATATTTTTTTGAAAAAATATTTTAAAAAATTAATAAATACATAAAAATACAAAAAATGTATTAAATTCTTGTATTTTTTTTTTGTATTTTTGGTATTTAATGAATTTTTAAAAGATTTTTTTTACAATTTTTTTACTTTTTAGGTATATTTATGTTAGGTGTGTCTAAAAAGTAAAAAAATTGCTTAAAATATTAAAAAATTTCAGTAAAAACAAAAAAAAATACAAAAAATAAGAAAGTATAATTTTCTAAAAAGTATTTTTTGAAAAATAAAAACAAGCAAGCTGGTGAGGACAAAGACAAAAAGGTGAAAGGTAAAAAAATAAGACTATTATTCAATCAAACAGTAATAATAAAATAAAAAAATAAAATGAAATGAAATACAAAACCATTCTAACCAAAATGTCAAGATTTGAGGTGACATTTTGCATTAAACTTATTATATCAAACTTTACTAGGCTAGTTCACAAAAAAAAAAAGAAAAAAGAAAAAAAAGAACTTTACTAGGTAAATTCCACAATGAGGTATTCTCTTTGATTTCTAAGTCATAATAATAATAATATATTATTATTATTTAAAAATAGATTCTGTTTAATTTTTCATATTTTTAGTGAAATTTTTTTATATTTTAATTTTGTTATTACTATTTAGATGCATTTAAAAAGTAAAAAAAAATAATTAAAAGTTCACCACAAAAAAAAGAAAAGAAAAGAAAACTAGCACATTTCGGTGTTTTATGTTTTTCAGTGGAAAAAATGCAGACTTCTTTATGTGCATTCAAATTATACACATTTAAAAAGTAAAATTTTTCAACTAAAATATTTTTTAAAAATTACTAAAGACAAAAATAATAATAATAAAGACAGATAACACAATTAATTTTCAAAAAAGTATAATACTACTATTTACATACTTCAAATTATTATTATTATTAAAAAATATTTAAAACAGCTTTAATGGATGTGATTAGTGTCAAAATATATAGAAGATATATAAAAATATTTTAAAATATATAAAAAGTGTGATAAATTATAAATATTTTAACATTTATATTTCTTATTCATCATTTTGAAAGTTGTAATTAATAAGAAAAATGACTTAGACCTCCAGTGAGGGTGACCCCTACCACCAGGGATGGAACTAGGAGAAGATTATGGGGGGCCATGGCCCCTCTGTTTCTGTGAAAAATACTGTTTGTCATAATACTTTAAATATATATATATATCATTTTATACATAAAATGGCTCCCTAGTATAAGAAAATTCATATCTTATTATTCTCCAATCTTGCCTTCTTTTTCTATTTTGCACTAAAAAAAATTTCTTCATCCTATAAGAAATTGCTTTTATTGTATTTAATTTTTTTTTCTATGTATATATAATTTATATATCATATTGTACATACATGTATGTTTGTGTATTTGGTGATTTTTTTTTTCCAGCCCCTCTGGTAATAAAATCCTGGTTTCGTCCCTGCCTACAACCCTCACTAATTTTTGATTGGCTCAAAATTTCATTTTTTTTTGTTTTTCTCTCTTTCATCCCTACGTGTATGTGAGGGCAGTGAAGGTCAACCCCATGTGAGGGTCTCTAGCACTGCTGAATTAATAAACCCTACATATTATTTGAGACAATTTTGAAGGTTGATAATGTCTAAGATTTGGTTGTCCCAATAAGCCCAAGAATGAAAAATGAAACTTTGAATGTCATGTCCAAGAAAGAGATGCATCTAGGAGGGGCTGGTTCCATCCTATTGATAGCATAGTTGCCCCCCTTCTAAGGTATACCTTTGTCCCACTCTATGTTAATGGATATAACAAGCCATTGACAAGACCTTGAGAAAGCAAAGATGGACCACTTATGTCCCAATGACGGCCTCTATTATTTGCCTTTTTGTACTTTTTTGATAAATTCCACTTTGAAAGGATGTAATAGGTTAAGAAATAGGGAAATCCTATATGCATCCAATTATAAAATTGGATAATTTTATCATAAATTTTTATAATATTAATTTATAAAATTGACATAACAAAAATGTCTAAAATTTTATAATTTTTTTTTTTTGAACAAAATTTTATAGTTGATGTTACAAATATTTGTGACTTAGTTATAATATTTTTTTAAGTTAATTTGTGATGATATTACACATTTTATGGTTAATATTATAAAATTTTATAGTAAACTTATATATTTTTGTGGTAGGGTGCATTATAGTATTTCCAAAATAAATATTCACATAAAAAGAATTAAGAAAAATATTGTGTGGTCTATATTTAGCTTTGTTACGATGAAATTCACATTTAAAACAAATTTAAATCACGTACTACTTTTCTTGTTACTTCTTTGTATTGAGTTCATAATTTCTAACATTATCATAAAAATAAAAATATGTTGGGAAGGATCTAAATCCCTTCCTTGGATTGGCATTGTGCCTTTAAATTGTAATTGAATTATAAATTTAAATAGAGATTTAATCCTATTTAAATTTATAATACAAATACAACCTCAAAAATAAGCTCCTAGAAACAAAAAAGCACAAAACCCACTTCAAAAGCATCCAACAACAAAATTGACACCTCCACAAATTCTTATACAGCTTAAATTGACACCTCCACAAATTCTTATACAGCTTTGGTCAATTTTCGCTTTTTGGTCTCTGGAATGTGAGATGTCTTTGGCCTCACTGCAATTCTTCCATGATTCCTTCACATTGTTTGTTTGCTTCTTTCAACTTTCCACACATGAGATTCAGTGGGTGATGCTTTTCATGCCAGTGCTCTAAAAAGGTAATTCAACCCCATCAATTTATGATCCACTTTTTCATAAAAATGGATTGAAATTTTGGACCACAGGGCATAGTAATCCTCTTGAGCATGACCATAGAAGTCCCTACTTACTAAAGAGCCGAACAAGTAGAGGCTAAACACACCCGGTAACCAACAAGTAATCAAGTAAGGGTAAAAAGAAAAGAACATGAAAACCATAATTTTCAATTATTGATATTTGAGAGGAAATGTTCGCATTCTATAGCTCTGTAAACAATTTATTTTTATTTTTTTTTCACATCAATGATTTCGATGATAAAGAATTCCGGTGATGGTAGTAGTGTTGGGCGCAAAAATCCACATGCATTGATCAAATCAAAATGAAAATTCCAATTTACGACCGAATGACATAAAAAGCAGGCTACCAATCTTTCCCCCTTTTACAGAAAGTACTGAGGTCTCATAGACCAATTTCATTTGTAATGCTGATAATTACACTCGCATATGGTAGCCGAAACAATATGTTTGTGGATCGGTACCCAAATGTATGTGGTGACCGTAGTCACCGTAGATCAATAACATCGAACTTTATGTCAGGATTCATATACACATCTGTACATTGTTTGTAAATTGGCCCACCATCTGGAGGTGGGTCATGTGGATGAAAGCCACGTCGCGGACATTGTCTTATAACTCCCATGCCACCTGGAGTGGTTAACCGGAAAATACCATGGGTTCTGCACAAAAATTTAAAAAATTAGGCAAAAAATACTTGAAACAAATATAAGAATGTTATCCTATACCAGACCAAAATGAGAATAATTCTTACTTTGAACTATCTCTTGGTGCCATAACAATTGCAATAGCTTCTGGCAACATAATCTGGAGAAGGATTAAGCATTTGTTAAAAGAAAAACAATGAGAGTTGAAAGAAAGACAAAGAAAAACAGAGAGTTACACACCTGATATGAATAATGAGTGTGAACATCAATTGAGGACATGAAACAAGACTGCGTAGGATGTGTCTGCAAAATGAAACCCAGCAAATGATCAACTACTTAGCATCGCAGTCAATAGTAAATAAAATATACGAGCTTTTGAAGCATAACAAGGATTAAGCAGTGAACTAAATGCAACAAAGTTCCTAGTGAATGAGCTGATGTAAAATATTATAGATGATTGTGATGTCCATCCATAAACATAAACTAACTTACTTTCTTCGGAGCAACCAGAACTCAGACCGGGGTTTGTTTCTCTAGATAACAAAAGAAACCTATATGTTGGTTTTGGAAGGTTTCGTGAGATGGGAAGCTAACAGCATTTCAGTGGAAGGGCATCGGAGACTAAGAGAGAGTGGTTTTCCCAAGCTTCTTATGCCAAGAACCCCAACAGAAATGGAAAACAGAATTGTTCTATTGATGTAATCCATGACAAATTAATCACAAAAAAATTATCAAAAGTCCAGACTTAAACCAACCATGAACCAAAAAAAAACCTTGGATTGGCAACTTCCAAGATAAAATATTGGGACGCAGTTTCATTTGCACAATCGTCACTGGGAGGGAACATTAGGAAATTAGTATATTTCCTTCACTGCTGTAAATAAATAATTAAAATATCAAAAATAGATTATAGAAATCAAAAGGGGGCCACTGCATGGTGCAATGTCAAAAACTTGGGGCTGCTGAGCTTGAGAATGTGGATTTAAGTACGATGGCATCCATTTTTTACTAAGCATGCCAAACACTCTCATTGACCATATTGGCAGAACCAAAACTGGGTAATGGCATTTTAGACAAGAAGTTTCACAACAGGCTTGCAGTTTGAGATCACAAACAATAATTTGAAGCCAAATGACATCCAACCAAAATGCAAAATGAACCACAAAAAAATGAAAGATAAAAGAGAGAAAAAGAAACAATATAGCTATATCTATAGTTTTATTACAACATTCCTATTTCTAGAAGGATCATTCAGATGGAGGATGAAGATAGCCATGGGAATTGAAATAACTATACAAACTTAGGACAGATTAGGGATACAAACAAATAAAGAGATAGACACGAAACACGAGAAATGATAATGAGAGAGACATGCACAAGACGACATAAAATACTCACATGAATCCACCCAAGGGGAAAAAGATTGTTTATCCTGCACTTCAAATATTTCCTCTTCATTTGTGGTTTGACACTAATCAGAAAGCACACACTTAGTATAACAGTTACAGAACTCTGATTCAAATTAAGGAAATAGAATACTGCCTTACTGAATCTGATGTTGATTCTTGCTTCGGAATGATAAGTGCTGTAACATAAAATTTCCGGTTTTTCTGCAGAAGGGGAAAAAAAAAATTCACAAAATGCTTGGGACAAAATTGAGGCATGTCAAATTAATAGCACTTACAAGTGAACCTGCAAGAACACCACAAGTTTCTAAATTTTTGTCTGTATTTGACTTCGCCATCTTCATGAAGCTATCCATCAATTTTGTTGACTGCAGAGATATATAGGTAGGGTAAGGAAGAGACAATATTTTCTTCAGTTGTTACAGCTGAACTATGGGGGGGCAAGTTCCATAAAACTAAAATTGAGAAGTTTTTAATGATGAGTTAGCACAGCTGAAATCTTTTAGATTTGATCGTTCATAATTCAATGTTAAATCCTAAAGGTTAAATTTGTCCATTGCGATTAAAATTCAAAATCACCTTGCAAGAATTATCTTTACATTCAGTGATAAGTCAAG
This sequence comes from Camellia lanceoleosa, assembly GCA_025200525.1. Lineage (NCBI taxonomy): Eukaryota > Viridiplantae > Streptophyta > Magnoliopsida > Ericales > Theaceae > Camellia > Camellia lanceoleosa. The sequence goes on from CM045772.1 coordinate 8,836,538, forward strand.
TTTCTCTGATTTAATACCCTCTTCAATTAGAATTTACATGTGCAGCTTAAGTAATGGTGGGCCATACAAACTCTCCCCTTAGCCATATGCTCACATAATAAATTTATCATGCTGGAGGAAAAGTTAAGTTCAAAATATAATAAACAACAGAAATTAAGAGAGAGAGAGAGAGAGAGAGAGAATCTCACAATGTGCAATTGCAATGGAGATTCTGAAGACGCTAAACCATCATGCAAGGAATTATCCATTCCATATTGTGTCTCAGTAACTGCTGGTGAAGCAGGAATCAAATCTTGTACTTCTGCTAAAACAGGAGGAGGAGAAGGCTGTCTGATAATATTTGTTTGCAAAGGGATTTCAATTGGTTCAAAGGAAATCAAGGAGCCAGGTTCCTCAGCATGATGCATCTTATTATCATCATTTAAAGGAAGAATTCCTTCCACACTTGATCTTTCGGGTTCTGAGTTGTTAGAGACTTTTTCAGTCAACAATCCATTTTCTGGGGCTTGCTGCAGGCTGTTTTCCCTTGAAAAGATCAAAGAATATATTCAACGTCATTAGCATAAGCTCAGAAATAGGAAAAAGAAACATTAAAAAAACGAGAATGGACTTGCTGCAAACTCAAAGTACTGTCCGAGTCTTGAGCAGAGAAACATTATCATTAAATCTGATTCCAAAAGCAGTATGATTTGCTCATTTGCAAGTTCTCATATTCTCAGACAACTCGAGAATGTAATGACTGACTAATCTAGTTTTCCATGCATACTCCTTAAAGGTAATTTCCTTCACTGACCTAGGTTTGAGCACACAAATATTATAGTTTATTTATTTATTTATTTTTAAAATGCAACAGAAGGGATTTTATTAATCAAGAAAACAAAGAACAAATTGAGGACAAGGTGTCTGCCCACAAATATTACTGTGGAATCAGATTTAAAAAAAATATATTGATATGCTCCTTGTTAATTATTTGTCTGTCTGACTACTCAAGAATCCACTGAGTGGGCTAATCTAGTTTCCATTCCAACATATAGTAAAGAAGATTTTATCAAATGCAGGTGGTCTTAAAATCAAAATTCCCAAATTAAAGCAGTTTTAAACTCATTTCCCAAACCCATGTAATTTTATAAACACAACTGAATTTGTGTTTTGAAAACACTCCATGAAACAATGTGAGTTTTGGGAAATAAGTTTAAAGTTGCTTTGGTCAAGAAATTTTGTTTCAAAACAATTTTCATTTGGTAAAAAACTCGTAAAGGTCATCAAACTGCAGCCTTCTTTTCAAAATTTGGCTTTTGATAGTTGCGAAGCAAGAGATCTGCAAATCCTCATACCATTTATTGGCTTTTGATTGGAATTATTATAATGGTCAAAATTGATTGTAATTTTATTCATCCTAAGTGTAGTCTCACAGTGTGGTCAAAGAGGAGAATCCCACAGGACCATAAAGAGGACTTGCATGTCACCTCTTCTCTAGTAGTATCTCTTCAAATAAGACACTGGTAGGGTTCTATGCAAGAATCCATGCCTTAGCAATAGGATGTTTTCACCAAAAATTAATCTTCTAACATTATTTCGCATTACATAGATTCTGTCAGTCTAGAAATACTGAATGCAGTTCTACAATAACGTTACATGGAATCTAACCTTGGAATTTCAACAGGAGTGAAGTCTATATTTATTGGATATTGGACCTACATTCACGAGAGAAAAGTCAGTCTGTCCTCTGCTGTAATGAAGCAAAAAAATAGCTGAAAACCATCATACCCTTTTATCACTACTAGGAGGTTGCCACTGCCCGTGGAGCCCACTTGGACCCAAAATAGAATGTCTTGAAAGAGTTTCCTCCTTTGGCCGGGGAATGGTTAGTGAACTACAATAAGAATGCAAGCAAGCAAAAGGTAAGCAAAAAGAAGAACATAATTACATGATTAAATTCATTTCAATTCTCCATTATCACATGCACTTACAGAAAACAAGGTACGATACCGTATTGAGTGCAAAATGATTTCAACAGGTAGAGTTGAAACTTAAATTTCACTCTTTATGCTTTCAGAATAATTTTAAGTTACTGAGTCACTTTTTGTAATATTTCAGTCTTGGCAGGATGATATCAAAAGTTCATGCATAATACAGCTCCCAGGGAAAGTAAAAAGCAAAGAAGTTGGAAGAATTGGCAACCAATGTTTGTTGCCTGATAAAGACAAGTGGCAGCAACCCATTTAAGGTTTACAAGAGACACGGAAAAAATTCTTCTAAGAACCAAGCTTTGATTTGACACGCATTGGATGATGCACGGCCACACTTGGAACCTTGTATAATCATGTTTTAGCCTTATGGATCTTGTTTTATGGATCATGATATCCCTATTGAAGTTTGGAAGTATTTAGGTAAAAAAGGAGTTGCTTGGTTGATTAGGTTATTTAGCAAAATTTTATTGACTAGGAATATGCCAGATGAGTAGAGGAAGAGTGTTTTAGTGACAATCTATAAAAATAAAGGAAATGTTCAGAATTGTAACAACTATAGAGGAATCAAGCTAATGTGTCACATAATAAAGTGTGAGAGAGGATGATGAAACGATGATTGCGAGATATAACAGAGGTGTCAGAGAATCAATTTGGGTTTATGCCTGACAGGTCAACAATGAAAGCAATTTATCTTTTGAGGAGAGTAATAGAAAAGTATAGAGAAAAGAAAAGAGACATTCATACGGTGTTTATCGACCTTAAGAAAGCATATGATAGAGTGTCTCGAGATATAATATGGTAGGTGTTAGAGAAGAAAGGGATGATAAAATGTTACATTGATGTGATTAGGGACATGTATGAAAGAGTGGTGACCACTATTAGATTGCTTGCTAGTAGAGATGGCAATCTGAAACCTGCCCGATGGTGACCCGACCCCCCGACCCCGAATTCAGCGGTTATTCACCGAAAAATATCCCCTACGGGCCGGGGACAGTATTCAAAAATTCATCCCCGATGATATCCGGGCCGGGGACGGGGATATGTGTTTCAGAACCGGACTCGGCCCCGGCCCCGGCCCGCATGGTTCCCGAGGTAAAATGACCCTTTTGTCCCTGGATATATATATATATACGCATATGCTTGTCTTTGTTAGGGTTTCACAGACACACTCTCATACTCACACAACACACGCTGCTCCTCTCTCTCTCTCTCTCTCTCTCTCTCTCTCGTCTGTCCCTCTCTCTTTCATTTTTCACCGCCGCGCCTCCCTCCGTCACCGGCGATCCTCCCTCCGTCACCACCGCGCCTCCCATCTCTGTTTAGGTCTCTCTCTCTCTCTCTCTCTCTCTCTCTAGGGATTTCGATCTAGGTTTACATATATGTATATTATATATATATATATATATCTGAGTGTTTAGATTTGAGTATAGATCTGTAAAAAATACAATATAGTTCTTTTTTTTTTTTTTCTTTTTTTTTTTTTCTGTCTCTAAATTTATTTATTTATATTGATAATCAGTTGTATTTTTTATGCAGATCTACCTCCAGACCCTGATAATCGGTGCTTGTGAATTATTGATAATCTGTTGATCATTGATCTGTTGATAATCTGTCTATGTTATTGATAATCTGTCTATTGAGATGATGATCTTATAATCTGTCTATAATCTGTCTATTAAAATATACCTCATAATCTGTCTATTTAATTTTAATAGTAATATTAATTATAGATTGCTTCAAAGTTGCATCAATTTTGTCATATTAAATTTATGAGTCATATAATGAAATTCTGGGGGGAGCTATTGAGTGGAGATTAAGACATGAGACAATATCTTCAAAAATCAATTTGGTTTTATGCTTGAGAGATGTACCATGGAAGCTATTTTCTACCTAATTTGAGACTAGTAGGGGCAGAAATAAGTAAATTTCTAAAAATAATAAAGTACATATCAAAGACCAACATACAATCTTTACATTTTTTGTATTAGTTATGGATGAACTTTCGAGAAACACTCAAAGGGGATATTCCTTGATGTATGCTATTTACAGAGAGTTTAGTTAACGTAACGAGAGGAGTAAATTCTAAGCTAGAATTGTGAAGAGATACTTCAGATTTTAAAAGGTTTAAGTATAAGACTAAGAATATACAGTGTGTAATTTTAGCAGAAGTAGAAATAGACAGGGATGAAAGTAGAGTATAACTTGATGAGCATGAAATACATGAGTGATCTTTTTTTATATTTTGGGTCAATTATTCATAAAGACAGAGAGGCTGAGGAGGACATGAAACAGTTTTTTAAGCTATACTAGTGAAAGCTTCTGAATCCCAACTTGTTTTTAAGGCAAAGATTAATATGTTTGTTTTTCATATTATCATTAATACAACTTGTCTAGTCCACTAAGAAAACTGATTGTCACATTATTTTTCTAATCTGTTAAAATATCCAGTCTCCAACATAAAGATCACAAGTAGTTTATAAACTTCTTTTTGCAATCACCAAAGTCGATTTGGAATTCCTTATTATATCATAAATCTTCTGTAATGCATCTTCTAATTGTTTCAATCATGTCATAATTTTTTTAAAAGATGATGAGTACTTAATTTATTTATATTAATTCAATCCATATTATTTTTATAAAGGTTAAAAATGTCAGATGTTAACTCTGAAGCATCAGTTAACTCTGAAGCACCCGTTAACTCTCAAGTACCAATTGAGAGTGACGCGTCACAACATTCATCGCTAGCTACGAACACACCTACGAACTCACCGTCTCCCCTCTCTAATCAACATGTTATTGATTTAGAAGAGTCTAATACTACTTGTGGAGGAACTAAAAGAAAACCTAGTGTTGTGTGGGAACATTTTAAAAAACAAGTCAATGGGGTGTGGAAGACAATATGTAATTATTGTAATAAGCATCTTGGAGGTGATTCAAAAAATGGAACTAGGCATTTGCATAATCACCATAAGAGTTGTACTAGGAAAAAGTGATGGACATGAGGCAAAAAGTGTTAACTAACAACTTTAGTAGAGAGATTCCAAAAATGAATTCTTATATCTTTGATCAAGATTTTGCTAGGAAAGAGTTGTCACATGCCATAATCTTGCATGAATATCCCCTCTCTATCGTAGACCATGTTGGTTTTAAATGATATTTGACACTTCAACCATTGTTTAAAGTGCCTTCTAAATACGATAAAGAGTGATATTTTAAAGATTTATGATTATGAGAGGGTGAAGACATTGAGTTTGGTGGAGCATAATAAAAGTAGGGTGGCAATCACAACGATATGTGGAATGCTAGCAATCAAAAGAAAGGATTCATGGTCATTACGCACACTTTATTGATGTTTCATGGACATTGCAAAGTCGCATTTTGAGGTATATTTTTGTAAATTTGCAAATCATTTAAAAATTCAATCTTATTCAGTTCAATTTGCATGTTATTAATACTTGTTTATGAATATCATATTTTAGGTTTATTTATGTTCCATGTCCACACACAAAAGAAGTTCTTTGTGATACTTTGCTTGAGTGTATGATGGATTGGAATATTGATAGAAAAATCTCGACTGTTACTGTTGATAATTGCTCCACAAATGATGCTATGATTACCATGTTGATGGATAAGTTAAGTAATTCATTACTTTTGTTGGGTGGTACTTTGTTTCATATGCGTTGCTGTGCGCATATTTTGAATTTGATAGTGAAAGATGGATTGGATGTCATACGAGTTGGTGTGGAGAAAATCCGAGAGAGTGTAGCTTATTGGACAGCAACACCAAAAAGAGTAGAAAAATTTGAAGAAACAGTCAACCAATTGTCTACTCCACATACCAAGAAATTAGGACTTGATTGTGCAACTAGGTGGAATTCAACGTACTTGATGCTTCAGACAGCCTTATTGTATAAGGATGTCTTTTCTAGGTTGAAAATTAGAGAGTCCCAATATAAGACTGTGCCAACTGAGCAAGAATGGGAGTTTGCTAGAGAGATTAGTAAGAAGTTTAAGATTTTTTTTTCTATCACTGAGTTGTTTTCTGGTACAAAGTATCCTGACCAATGTTTGTTTCGACTTTATGTGAGATTAGGATGACACTGTCTCAATGGCTCTCTTCTGAAATTGAAGTGATCAGAACAATGGCATCAAAAATGGTGGAAAAATTTGATAAACATTGGTTAGTGATACATGGTATTATTGGGGTTGCAGTTGTACTTGATCCTAGGTATAAGATGAGTGTATTGGAGTTTTATTTTGAAAAACTTTATGGAGACAATGCTGAAGATGAAGTTGATAGGGTTCGTCATATTTGTTATGATTTGTTGCAAGAGTATCAGCACCGAGTTGGTATGGAGACCAATGTTGTTGGTGACTCTTCTGCTCATCCAGAAATTGTTACAGAGACCTTTTCAGAATTTGATTTGTTTATTAGTAGAAAGAGAAGTAAAAAAATGAAGAATGTAAGATCAGAGTTGGACCATTATCTAGAAGATGATGTTTTGCCAAGAACTTCAGGTTTTGATGTTTTGAATTGGTGGAAAGCTAGTAGACCAAAGTATCCGACCTTACAGGCAATAGCTAGGGACATTTTAGCTATTCCTGTATCCACTGTTGCTTCTGAGTCAGCATTTAGTACTAGTGGAAGGTTGGTGAGTCCACATCGTAGTAGACTTCATTCATCCAAACACATTAGAAGCATTAATGTGTGCACAAAGTTGGTTGTGGGGTGAAGAGATGAAAGGTATTATTTCATCCAATTTACATATTATTATTTCACTTTTTATTATTTATATTACCATGGAATAATTTCACTATTGAATTTATATTCTTTACTTTTTAGGAAATTTAACATTGAAATCGGTGGGCTATGCAACTATATATGATGATGATGAGATCGATTTGGATCAGTCATGTGCCACTTTTGTGTTAGTTGTCATCTTTTTTGTTTTAATTAACATTTTTTACATTTTATTATTAATATTAATTATTTGTTTTTTTTTTTTTTTTGTTATTTAACAGGAATTCAAGTTGAAGGAGATAATGGAAGTTGTGTAGTTTTTGTGTTAGTTGTCATCTTTTTCGTTTTAATTAACATTTTTTACATTTTATTATTAATATTAATTATTTGTTTTTTTTTCTTTTGTTATTTAACAGGAATTCAAGTTGAAGAAGATGATGGAAGTTGTGTGGTTTGTATGGGTTTGAAGAAACAATGGATTTGCTTTTCTATGTTGTAATGGATATTTTTATTTTTATTTTTAATTTCAATTTTTGGGTAACCTATCCTTTGCGGGTTGTGCTTGGGATTAATTATTCTCTTTGCTACTTGTTGAATTTTCTTGTGTGTGGGCTGCTGGACTGGACAGATATTTTGTTTATGGGCTGCTGGATTTTTGCTACAGGATGTTCTCAATCAGTGATTAGGTAGTCTACAATCACAGGATGTACACCCAATTTTTACATTTTTAGTTTACATTCAGTGATTAACTATTTTTGCTACAGGATGTTCTCAATTAGTTATGAATGTTCTCAATCTTTACAATCACAGGATGTTTTGCTACAGGATGTTTATCAATAATTATTCTCTTTCTTTTTTTTTTTTTTTTGGTTGTGGCTGAGTTCTAATTAATTAAAAAAATGAAGCTATTAGGGTTGATATTCTAACTGAAAAATTCCAAAATTTATACATTTAGTAGTGAAGGGTGATTGAGAATGTTTATTAATGTTTACAGATTTTTACAATTATAAAAAAAAAATAAAAACACAGGGATTTTCCGGGCGGGATCCCCAATCCCGATCGAGGCGGGATGGGGCGAGCTATGGGTCCCGTCGGGGCGAGACGGGATGGGATAGGTATTACTTTGAGGATCGGGACGGGGTAGTCCCGTCCCCGCCCGCCCGCCCGTTGCCATTCCTACCTGCTAAATAGACAAATGAATTTTCTATCACTTTAGGGTTACACCAAGGATCTACTTTAAGTCCTTATCTTTTTGCTTTAATTATTGATGAGTTGACGAGAAATATTCAGAATGATGTGCCATGGTGTATGCTTTTTGTAGACGATATTGTGCTAGTAGATGAGACTAAAGAAGGAGTTAACACAAAGTTGGAGATTTGGAGAAAAGCTCTAAAGAATTCCGGATAAGCAGAACTAAGATAGAGTACATGGAGTATAAATTTAGTAACAGTAACAATGAAAACAGAAAAGAAGTGAAGATTGAGAATCAAGAACTGCCCAAGAGTGAACATTTTCGTTATTTAAGATCGATTATCACAACAACAGGGGAGATTGATGCGGATGTGGCTCATAGGATTAAAGCGGAATGGTGTAAGTGGAGAAATGCGTCTGGAATACTGTGCAATAAACAAATACCCACTAGACTAAAAAGTAAGTTCTATAGAACGGTTATTAGACCAGTAATGTTGTATGGGACGAAGTGTTGGGCAACCAAGAAAAAACATATAGATAAGATGAGTGTGGCTGAAATGAGGATGCTAAGGTGAATGTGTGGCAAAACTAGACAAGACAGAATTAGGAATGAGTGTATTCGGGAATGGGTAGGAATAGCACCGATAGAAGATAAGTTGAGAGAGAATCGATTGAGATGGTTTGTTCATATTCAACAAAGACCAACAAAGACAGTAGTGAAGAGATGCGATACTGTAACGATAGATGGAAATGTTAGGGGACGGGGTAGGCCTAGATTAACGTTGGCTAGAGTGGTAAATAGAGATATGGACCAACTTACTTTGACTAACGAAATGGCCTTTGATAGGGCCGCGTAGAGAAGAATGATTCATGTAGCCGACCCGATTTGATGAGACTTAAAACTTGGTTTGGTTCAGTTTGGTTTGGTTTGGTTTGGTTGTACAGGTAACCCATGGATCATCTTGTGGGTCAAGTTATCTAATTGGTTTTTATTTATAGGTCTTATTTGATCTCAAATATATTTTAGAAGTCAAAAGTTTAGTAGTTTTCTCTTTAAAAATCTTAGTAAAACTAGTTGATGAAGGAAGTACCCTAATTTATATAAAGTCATGTAATGATTCTAATTTAATACAGAATAGTTTTGAGAGAATTATTTCCAGCAAATATGCTCCTTTTGACATTGTGTGATGCAATCTAAGGCCTCTAGGAGTAATTCCTAAATATATTTTCTTCTCCTCCATTTTTCTTTGTTAAATTTTCTACATTTTAACAACCCAACAAATTTTTATTAATGCTTTTCCTAACCATTGCAGCCTTCTTTGTAAACCCAAATTTTCCCCCTTGATTCTTCAACCCTAGAACAAGAAGGCAACTTTAAAACAACAAAACACCGTACACAGCTCCCAGAACAGTCACTGCTTTGATCTCATGTCCTTATTTAAATAAACCTAGCTCTACTTTCTCCCATAAACTAATTAAAACCTTAAAATTCCAACTGTAAATCAGCTTTAAACTGCAATATAAATAAATTCCAGGTTTAAAATCCCTCAATGCGCAGACCAGCATCAAAAAGTATTTCACAATAACCTTTGTGGTGAGTCTATGATTATGTGCTTCAAGTCCTACGAGGCACCATTTCAAATTAAAATCAGAGACAGCCAATAGCTATGCAACATACCCTGTACCCATGTTAAGCATAAACAAATGCACAAGATAAATAAAACTAGCATGCATGATATTATTTTAGAATTTTGGTATGGTTATCTTCGTAATATTTTTACTTATTTCAAGTTAGTTAAATAACATGACTTAGCGGCATCCATATATTGTGGGTGTTTGGAAAGTGACTATTTTAGAGGCTTTTTGGCTTTTTTAGTTTTTGTGTTTGGAAAGATAAGATAGATTTTTATTTGAGTTGTTGTATTGAAAAATGTGTTTGAAATGATGTTTGAGGCTGAAATTACAAATTTGTCCCTAGCCTCACTTTTTTCAAAATTTATCTAAAGAGGCAAAATTGTCTTTTACTAAATGTGCCTACACTGAGGGCCTATGCTGAAACTACACTGTGCCTACACTGTCAAGTGACAGTGTAGGCTGCCCCATGCCGATTTGTTTTTTTTTTTTTTTTTTTTTTTTTAATATAAATCTTTGATTTAGGGTATTTGAGGCTATTTGGCATTTTTAGTGTTTGAGGCTATTTTAGCCTCAAAAGTGGGTTCCCAAACACCCCCATTGAATGGAGTTGAATCAATGTTAAAAGGCTAAAGAGACGTTAAAGCAAAAGGACCATAGTCCAATGATACTTCAAAATGACTGGAGTTTTCTAGTGGAATGTGTCAAACATGGACAATTTCTTTAGATGTTTTACTACAGACTCAAAAGTTGCTTTCTCTCAGTTGCACCCAAAATTAGGTACTATCTACCACAGAAAACAGACTACCATAGTACCATACCCCAAAACAATCTGGTTAACATGAAATTAGATTGCCTACAAAACTTACACATGTAAACCAAATTAAGAGACATTAAAGGAAAACATATCTTTTATTGAACCATGGGCCTAGTAGTGCAAAGTACATTACAACTAGGCACATGGCTGAATCCCAATAACCTGCACAAACTGCCAGGATTCCAATCCTAGCTTAAGCAAATTAGGGTGTTTTGACAACCAAGAAAGCAAAAGATAAAATGAACTTTTAGGAGTGCCTGGGCATGGAGGCAGGATCAAAAGAATAAAAAATGTGAGGTCTGTACCATATTGTGCAGAAGGAAAAAAGGTGCAAAATATTAAACTTAGTTCTACACAAACAAAAAGACATGCAACTGTCAAGCTAAATAATGGTGGTAGATAAAATATTAAACTACTGAGGAGATGCTAAAAATGAAGAGATGTTAAACAAACCATTTAACCCTACTTCCATTGAAACAAATTGAAGGACAAGCCAAATAATGCTAGTCTGGGTTTTGATTTAACTATCGGTTGAAAGAAACCCTTTAAAGGATATCAGAGCACTTACAATCTGCGAAATTGCTCTTCTACCGGCTTGGCAAGTGAATACTGCTGAGGCCTTGAACCTTGATACACATATTCTTGAGCAGCAAGGCGTGGTGTCTGTCAGATATAAATAGCATATCAAAGTATGAACTTAACATTGATGTGGTGTATATTTTAACAAGGAGCAGCAGCTAAAACAGAAAAGAAATAGACAAAGGAGAGCATATTTATGCCTGATACCCTGGACAACAGCCATCACAAAATGTCCGTCACTTAAAATTAAAGTTGCAACTTCTGAACCCAATTCAACAATCAGAAGAAAGAAACTGACAAGTTGGAAAATGGAAATTTTACGCAAAGCTATGATGCATTAAGTGTGTACCTTTGTTATAGCATAACTAGTAATGCTTTGCTTTTTGATAGGAGGCCACTCCAGTGAAGAATCAAATGAACTGTTTTGAGGAAGATGACCCCATCCATTTGCTTGACATGTATGTTTTCTGTTTAACTCGTCAATCTTACTTTGCACTTTTGGCTTCAGTGTCTCCAGTTCACCCATGGCATTCAACAATCTCTACAGTCAGAAATTCAAATACCAAGTTATGCCAATTGGACTTCCAATGAAGAATTATAATCTTGATTAAAAAATAAAATGAGAGAGACGTGGTTATAATACCTTCTTCAAATAAGATTTATTGGTTTGTGGAAATGCTCTATATTCTCGATGGCATGGTATTGTCTCGGTGACCAGACTGAAGCAGAATTAATGATTTAGTTTCATGACACAGTTAACACTTGAGAATAAATGTAGGATTTTCAACACTAAAACCACCCCTCCCAATTTCATAACACGTATCAGGTTACAGAGCAAAACTAAAAAGGTTTAAGTAATCTTCTTCTTTTTTCTCACCTTGAAAACCTTAGAAGCATGACATATAGATCTATAATGTTGTCCTCTTCTCGGAAGATGTCAGCCTACCATGCCATAATTATATTAGGATCAAATACATCACTTCAAATCAACAAATGACAAAGTAATAAAAATTTAGAGAGAGAAATGAATCATAGGAGACAGGAGGTTAATTCCAAACCACAAACAAAGTAAAGGGATTAAATGAACAACAGAAGATTACACCACAAGCATGAGCCGAAGCACAAACGCAAAATACAAAATCAGGGAAAAATCAATGCATGTAATTGAAGTATGTGAATTAACAAAGTCTATAGCAAGAAGGTTTGATAAATGCTTTGGTGGTTGAATAAGAAAGAAATGTTTGATGGTAGGTATTTGAGATCCACAAGGGGTGCTCCAAGCATTGGAAGGTTATGGTTCTCATGAAAGCTCTGATGAATCTCTGGGCCCCAACGAGGAAGTCGTTGCCTGTACCGAGGAGGAGAGGGTTGATGATTTTGATCCGAATCTCAATCGGCTTTTCCATGAAGAGGAGGTTCCATTTTCCTCTTGTAATCAGCACACTGTGGGGACTGAGGTTGAGGTAGTCTTTGACTCTGGTGAAAAGGTTTGTAATTCTTTTGACAGGGACGACATGAATTCTTCACTTCCTTCTCATATTCAGGGTATTCATTCTGTGTCCGTTAGGGGAGGGGTGGTGGGGGAGTCATTTGTGGGTATAATGGTTTCTGACAAGAATGATAATTGGCCTTTGTTAAATACAAATAGGAACTCTACCAGTGGCAGTTTGAACCCACAGGCGAGTAACATGGACACTCATAGAAATGATCTTTTAATGGAGGAGTCTCCTAATCATAGGCTTCAGAGGAACAATGTTTGTGGTCACGATGGTGATGAGTCTGCAAAGTGGTTAAGGAAAATGAGTAAGTATGTATCCGTACCTTTGGAGGAGGAGGATGTGCCTTACTTTGCACAGTTACTTGACACTCTTGGGTTGGCATTAGTAAGTAGAGGTGGGAAGAAGGTTCGGTCTAGGAGGGAGGGGCTTACATTTAAGGGGGGTGGCAGTCATAGAGGTTCGGGGCGAAGGAAAGGGTTGAGGGAATTAAGAAATCTTGAAAGTAGCATTAATTATGAGGGTCGGGGGAATGAGACAAGGGGTGATGATGGTTCTCGATGAAGATCTTCAGTTGGAATGTTAGAGGACTAGGGTCTCGTAGGAAAAGGGACGTAGTTAAAGAGGTTCTGAAAATGCAACAACCAAACATAGTGATGTTTCAAGAGACAAAGTGTGAGGAATGTGATAGGGTTTTTATTAGGAGTGTTTGGGGGACTCGATTTAGGAGATGGGTTGTCTTGCCTTCTACAAGGAGATCCGGGGGAATTCTGATTATGTGGGATGATAGAGTCATATCGGAGTGTGAAGTAGTTGCTGGGGTATTTTCATTGTCTATTAAATTCAGGAATAGGGATAATAAGGAATGGTGGCTGACAGGGGTTTATGGTCCTAATAAACCCGGGAGTCGGCAGGAATGGTGGGATGAGTTAGCAGGACTATTTGGGCTTTGTTCCCCTAATTGGTGTGTGGGTGGGGATTTCAATGTGGTTAGGCTCGCTTCGGAAAAACTCAATGGGGTTTCCACTAGTAGGAGTATGAGCGATTTCAATTCTTTTATAAGGGATTGTGAGTTGATTGATCTTCCCTTGAGTAACGCACGGTTCACCTGGTCTAACCTTCGGGAAAATCAGGTGTGTTGCAGGTTGGACAAGTTTCTTCATACTTTAAGATGGGAGGAGTTATTTCCGGACATAAGGCAAGAGGTTGGGCCAAGAGTTGTGTCAGATCATTGTCCTGTGATTCTTGAAAGTTGTCCTTTTAAATAGGGTCCCACCCCATTCAGGTTCGAGAATATGTGGTTGGAAAATCAATCTTTTAAGGAGTTCTTTAAAGATTGGTGGGAAAATGGTAGAGTCCATGGGTGGGAGGACTTTAAGTTTATGCGAAAGTTGAGAGGAGTCAAGGATAATTTAAAAGTTTGGAAACGAGAAGTTTTGGGGGATATAGGTGCGGTGAAAGCGGGTTTAATTCGGGATATTGAGGAATTAGATGTAAAGGAAGCCAGGGAGGGTTTATTTGGAGTGTTAAGGAATAGGCGGTCAATGCTCAGAGTGAAGCTGGAAGAGATTGTTTTTAGGGAGCAAATTTTTTGAGGTCAAAAAGCTAAGTTGAAATGGGCTAGAGAGGATGATACCAATTCTAGATTTTATCATAGTGTTGCGTCGGGAAAGAAAAAAAAGAGTTTTATAAAAAACTTGGTAGTGGCTCAGAATGAGATTGTGTGTAAGGAGGAGCTTATTGTCAAGGAGATTTTTAATTTTTATTCAAATTTATATTCTGACGGGGGTGTGGATCGTCCAGGCATTGTTGGCATTAATTGGGCTCCAGTGGAGTTAGTGACAGCTAATTGGCTTGAAAGGCCTTTTGAGGAGGATGAGATAAGACAGGCTGTATTTGAGTGTAAGAGAGATAAGGCTCCAGGTCCATATGGTTTTTCAATGGTCGTATTTCAAGATTGTTGGGATATTGTAAAAAGGGATCTCTTGAGAGTCTTTGGTGAGTTCTTTGAGAGTGGGAAGGTTAATTTGTGTACCAACGCATCCTTTATCTGTCTAATTCCCAAGAAGGAGGGGTCGGTTAAGATTGAGGATTTTAGACCCATTAGCTTGGTTACTTCTCTCTATAAGATTTTAGCAAAGGTGCTTTCTAGGAGACTTAGATTTGTCCTTGGGGAAACTATTTCCTTAGCACAAGGTGCGTTCGTGCAGGGTCGGCAGATATTGGATGTAGTCTTAGTTGCTAACAAGGTTGTGGAGGAGTATAGGGGGCTACGTAAGGAAGGTGTTGTATTCAAGGTAGACTTCAAGAAGGCATATGACCATGTTGATTGGGGCTTTGTGGATTTTGTCTTGGAAAGGAAGGGGTTTGGAGTTGGGTGGAGAATGTGGATTTGAGGGTGCTTGTCGTCATGTAATATGTCGATCATTGTGAACGGTAAAGCTGGGGATTCTTTTCTGGCATCTAAGGGTCTAAGGCAGGGTGATCCTTTATCCCCATTTTTGTTTATTTTAGTTGCTGATGTGTTGGGTAGGATTATTGATTTAGCTAAGGATAAGGGTGTCATTGAGGAGTTTGTGATGGGAAGGGATAGGATTGAAGTTACTCATTTACAATTTGCGGATGATACTATATTCTTCTCATCAAAGGAGGAAAATAAAGTGGGGAGTTTACTACAGATTCTGAGAATTTTTGAAATTGTGTCGGGCCTCAAGGTCAATCTTAACAAGCGCAGTGTTGTGGGTATTAATTTGGATGATAGTTATGTGCATAGGGTAGCGGATATGTTGGGATGTTCTATTAATTCCTTTCCTATTAAATACTTGGGGCTTCCATTAGGAGGAGATCTTAGATTGGCGTCCTTTTGGGAACCTGTTCTTGTCAAAATTGGAAAAAGATTGGAGGGTTGGAAACGAGCTTTGTTGTCTAAGGGGGGGGAGATATATTTTGGTACAATCTGTATTAGGATCTGTTCCTATCTATTTCCTATCCATTTTCAAAATCCCGATTAGCATTGCGAGGAAAATTGAGAAATTGATGAGAGACTTTCTTTGGGAAGGGTGTGAAGAGGGCAAAGGGGTTCATTTGGTTAGGTGGGATACGGTTTCTCTTCCTAAGGAAAAGGGTGGATTAGCTATTGGAAACATCGTTGCTAAGAATATTACTCTTTTGGGCAAGTGGTTGTGGAGATTTTCGATTGAAAGTGATTCTCTATAGTGTTCAGTTATTAAAAGCAAGTATGGAGTTCAACCTAATGGTAGAGATTCTAATGTGGTTAATAGAGGCAATTGTCGTTCACCGTGGAAATCCATTTCTCGTTTGTATCCCCTTGTGTCTAACTACTTTTCGTTGAGAGTGGGGAATGGGGTGAACATTCGCTTTTGGGAGAATGTTTGGTTAGGGAATATCTCGTTTGATAGATCCTTTCCCCTTCTTTACCGGTTGGTTCGTTCTTCAAATGTTTCGATAGCATCGGTGGCTTGCTCTTGTATGGCACCCATCTCTTGGAATTTTGATTTCATTAGAAACTTGAATGATAGGGAGGCGGGGGAGCTGGCATCTTTGTTGGTAGTGCTTGAGGGGGTCTCTCTTTCTTCATCTTGTGATATTAGGGTGTGGAATCTGGGCTCTTCAGGTGTCTTTTCATGTAAATCCTTTTTTGATAAGCTCATTGATAATCCCTCTATTCCCTTGTTTCCTTCTCATAAGAAAATTTGGAAAGTGGATGTCTCTCATAAAGTGAAGTTTTTCATGTGGTCTTTGGCTCAAAAGGGTGTAACAACTAATGATGTTTTCCAAATGAGAAGGCCTAATCACTCTCTTTGTCCTCAATGGTGTGTGACGTGCAAGAGGAACTTGGAGGAAGCGGATCATCTATTTCTTCATTGCCCAGTGGCTCGTGTATTACGGCAGCGGCTGTTCGGCTTATGTAATGAGCAGTGGGTTGCTCGCGGGACTGTATTCAAATGCTTCTTATTCGGTTTATAGGGTTTGGGAGAACCAAGAGAGCCAAAACAATGTGGACATGCATTGTTTTTGCTATTTTTTGGGCCATATGGTTGGAGAGAAATGCTAGAATCTTTGATGACAAGGAAGCAAGTGTAGAGGCTTTGTGGGATAGGATGAATTATTTGGCGTCTTTTTGAGCATTTGTATCCCCTCCTTTTAAAGGAGTTCCCTTGTTCTTATCTCTAGGGATTGGGCCGCTGTTTGCCTTCCCTAGGGCTATGAATTTTATGTTTTTGTTTTGCTCTTTTTCTTTCTCTCTTTGTTTGAGGACTCCTTGTCCTCTTTCACATTTTTAATAAAATTTTGTTGTTGCTCAAAAATAAAAAAAAGAAAGAAAGAAATGTTTGATGAGACCATTGCAGCAAACATTATCATGTGAAAGTAACCTGCCATGCCAGTGTCCACAAAATGTATTTCAACACAAACATATATGTAGGGACATGAATTAACTAATTGTAAGATGAAGAATTAAGTGCAAGAAAAGCAATTGTAGCACGAATCATTTTTTAAGATTGAACCATCTTTTTATTTCAAACAGAAATACAGACAATGCCAATATAATTGTTCAAAAGCAATAAAGGTTTTAGTTAGGAAACTAAGAAAGCATCAAGGCACGTAACAAGGAAAAACATTTAAACAAGTGGCCATATGGAAAAACGGAACTCAGCTGAATAATTCCATGATGATTTTCCAACAAACTATATATATATATGTATAAGAGAACAATCCTCATAGGTTTCATTGTGACCCATCCAGAACATATCAGATAGATGTCCAAACTCCAAAAATGTCTAATTATTTAAAAATAAAAATGAAAAATTAGACTCAAGCACACTTCAGACACTTGAGGAGCACGTGTTCATTGCTTAGACACACATAAAACACATTACAAGTTTGGACAAAATAACTAATGACAAAAGAAAATTAATATAGACTTGCACAGTTACGTATTAATTCATCCTCCTTTAAACTTTAGCAATTCGTGTTCAATTGCATATTTTTATTAACTTTGAATAAAATATTCATGTATGTAATGTATAATAAATATACAAAACCATAAATTTTGCATGTATCATCCACATGTCGTGTCTAGCATTTTTTTAAAATTGTCATGTCATCATGTTTGTGTCATGTCACATGTCCATATCCATGATTCTTATAACTAAACTATCTCATCTATCAATGCGGATCAATGAGCTTAACCAAAATCAACTACCACCACCTAGATTTTTAATTTGCTAAAGTTTCCAGTTTAATGAGATTGGTCATTACAAAACAAGACAAGCATAAGACTAATATGTTGAGGCTTCCTGATTAATCCCCATACACATGCAAACACCTATAAACCACATATATCAAACAAGCCAAGTAGGGTTGTTGAACCTAAGTCGTCTGGTCTCTAAGTCATCGCCTCAGCCATCACACCAATCCATACAAATCTAGGGGTGAGAAACGAACCAAACAACTCGAGCTCAACTCGTTAAAAGCTTGTTTCAGCTCTGTTTGTTAGTAAACAAGCCAATCTTGAATACATTTTGGAGCTCGTTAAAATTTTAAAACCAAGCTTGAACAGTGAATTGTTCATTCATCTCAGATCAAAAATCCTAAAACTATATAGAAAAACCAAACTACTTGAGCTCGGCTCAACAAAAGCTCGTTTGAGATCACCTCGAAAGTTTAAGAAATCAAGTTTGAACAAATTTTGAAACTCGTAATAGCTTTCAAACCATGCTTGAACAGTTGTTTGGCTCGTTTTTCACCTCTATACAGATCAACAAACTTTCAGGAAAATACTGTTTTCCATCTAAATTTTTATATTTCTCAGTATTCCAGTTGAATAAGATTGCGCCTCAACAGAAACCTCAATCTAACTATAATCCCTCAAAATAAGACATTAAAATTGAAGTCATGGACAATATTTTTGCCCTGAATTGAGATCTAATTTCATAATTCCGAGTTAAAATAAGCATCAAATGTATTCACAAAGATCACAAAAAATTCTAATTTAACACATAAACAATCCAGATATTATTCACTACAGTACAAGCACCTAGTTTATCCCAATCGCAAAAATCTCCAACAATTCACTCATGTTAGATAATGATTCTCACATAAACTACAGATCGTTCACCGGCAAACCACAATCGAAATACCAAATCTTTCGCAATTCAGGAAAGAAATTCAAACAACAGTTTCAGAATCGATAGAACACACACACACACATATATATATATATACCTAAATACAGACCTGTTTGAGGATATTATCAGCAATCCGAAAGTAGTATCGGAGAGAGATTCGATTGTCGACATCGAGCCTCTGAGCACTTGAGGCGATGTTGATTCTTCCTGAAGAAGAAGACCTCATCTTGTTTGTTTCTTGAGCTTTTTTCTTCTTCTTTTTCTTTCGTTTTCTAGCCAAACAACATTTTCTCGGATCGGAAAATTGGGGGGCGGAACTCGGAGAAGCCGCGTCAATGGCGGACTTGGTTCAGAGTTGAGATTGAGAAGAGAGAAGACGATCCAAGCAAGGTCATCGGTTTCGGCCGAGGGCAAATTCTGAAAATGGGTAATTACACTTTTCCCCCAAATATTTTTCTCAAATTTCACGCTGTTTTTAGTTGGTTGAGGATTTATACACTTTTCTCAAATTCTGAAAATGGGTAATTACACTTTTCCCCCAAATATTGAATTAATTTTGTTAAACTTATAAAACTTTATATTTTTCTGTAAACCTATAATATGTTACCATAATTTTATTTTTTATTTTTTTATTTTGTTAAACGATGTGTATACCTGTTTTTGTCATATACGAGTGAAATAACATAAATAATAAAGAAAAACCAACAACAACAACCAAATTTGTAGTTTGTTGTTAGCCTTCGGCCTCTTTTGACAATACGATTAAAAGGTAATTTATTAGTTTTTGATTTTATTAGATTATATCATTTTAGTTTTTGACTTTATTAGATTATATCATTTTTCTATTTTTTATATATTTAAAAAAAAAATTAAAATGAATTAAAAAGTCAACTTTTAACTTAGGCCTTGTTTGGGATGTTGAGAATAATTCAAAAAGCCAAAAAGTTACTCAAAAAGTTAAAAAGTTGACACTATTCACCAAAAGTCAACAATTACGGCTGCACAACTCCCAATTCAAATTTTCCTCTAAAAACTAATTTTTACAATTTTTTATTATATATTTTTCCATAAAAAGTCAAAAAATTAACCCAAACATCCATATTTTCAACCTCATTTTTTTAGTCAAAAAAGACAAAAAGTGCACTTATTTAGTCTTCCCAAACAAGGCCTTACTTTCCCAAACTTAATTACTTCATTGAAAATGTTTAAATATTTTAAAATATTATTTTTAAATTTATTCTTAATGACATATTACTCTATTACTTTAATATAAATAAATTTTTTTTAAAAATTCAATTGGTGATGTATATATGGCTTTTTAATTTCTTAACTTTCATAACACTCTTGGTTTGTTTGATTTTGAAAAATGCACCATCTACATATTTTCTCCCTTTCAAATTCTCTGAATGGCATGATAAGAAAAAGACAAATTAATGACTCACACTCCTACACCCGTATGTTTTCTCAAATCCTTCCTGCCAATATTGTCACGTCATTTGAGGGTTTAGGGGGATGATTTTGAGTGGATGTAGATTTTTATAGTAATTTAATACATATCTTTCAATGATATGACAATAAATTAGTCCTTTTTTTAGATAGTGTCTGTAATCAGAAGAACAAAGCACCAAGAAAACCACATTTGATGAATAAATTGGCCCTTAAGTGATTAGTTTGTAAATCAATTAGTAACTAATATGAAATAATCCACATTATATGAATTTAGTAGTATAAAGCATTTTTTCATTTTTCATATGTTAGTTGAGCATCAAGATGTCAAAATGTTCACAAAAAAAATATTTTATCAAATCTAACTTTTTTTTAGAGACTACATTGAAATCATTGCTTCAACACATGATTTCAAAAATAATCCTAAACTGAAATTGGGAGGTGGATTTTTAATGCTAGAAGATTAATTATAAATACTAAATAAAAATTATATTAAAATAAATACAAAATAAAAATTATATTAAAACGACAATTATAATTAAACAATACATAGCTGGAAGTAAGCAATCACTACAAGGAAAAAAATAAATAAACAACTTAATATAACAAAAACTTCCATAATGAGGAGACATAATCGATCTTTATTTTTATAAGAATTGACTGTTTGACCGCGTAGATAGAATGTATATATATGGATGGCGAACTAAATTTGATTAATTGAAATCATGGATTGAATCCACAAATTTTCAGATAAAATATACCATTAAAAATCCTAGGTTGAAATTGTGGGTTCACAACCCAACTTCATACAAGTTGTGTTATCATCTCAAATTGCACAATAAAATATTTCACGAAATCATAGTGGGAAACTAGGACTTATTGTGGTGGGTGATGAACGACAAGTTTGTAGTGAGTAGAGATGGTAATCGGAACCCAGTCTGATAGGGATTCGATCCCTCGATCCCGAATTGAGCGGTTATTCTTCGAAAAATACTCCGACGGGGAGATGGTATTAAAAATTAAATCCCGATGACATTGACGGGGGCGGAGATACATGTTTCATTTCTAGACCCGCGTTATAGCGATCCGGGTTTACCCTTATTGTAGTCCGGACATGTGTCCGTGGATGTTGGTAGTGGGTTGTTGTCTTGTTTACATCCTTTTCTTCATGGTATTTGAGTTATAGGATGTGTTGGGCAGGTTTGTTTCAGGTTGGTTGTGTTTGGGAACCAAGGGTTGCTGCCCAGAATTTTTGTCATTCGCTCGAGCGAGGAGTTGGTCGCCGAGCGGCGTTGAGTTTGTGTCAGTGGGTCGAGCGAGAGGCTTCGAAGCGAGCGATTGCGTCTGCATCGACTGAACACTATGATTTCGCTCGAGCGAGCTTTTCTTCGCCGAGCGATCTGGTTCGATCTTCGCCGAAGCGATTAAATCGCTTCGGCGTCGTCTAGTGCAGACTGAAGGGTCGAGCTCTGCTCGGCGAGCTTTTCTTCGCCGAGCGAGCTTCAGGATATTAGCTCGAGCGAGACATTCTTGGCTCGAGCTAGGGTTTTTCGTGTTCGTCGCCGAGCGACCAAGTCTTCGCCGGCGAGCCTATTTATATCGATTCGAAGAATGATCTAAACTTCACTTTTTCAAAAGTTTTATATCTTCAAACCCTAAATTTGAGAGCCCCTCTCTCTAGACTTACCTTCTCTCTAAGAAATCATCTCCCTAGAGTGTGAATCTACCCTAAGTGCTTTGTTAAAAAGATAGAGGGAGACTTGGGCTTCGATCTAATCTGAAAATATTTGATTTTGGAGCAAGTTGGGTGTTGGGTCTTCATCTCCTTTGAGCTCAAAACTTTGAGGTAGGGATATCCTACTCCTCTTTATGGATTCTGTCTTTGAATTTTGACATTTTGATGGGTTGGGGATAGTTGTGTAATTTTGAGAAAGTTTGGGATTTTTATGCAATTTTATAAAAGTTTGGGGTTTTGTTTTAAATAAACCAATATGTATGTTTAGTACATAGAAATGAGATTAATGTGGAATCGTTGATGAAAATGGAACCTTTAGGGTTGAATGTTAATTATGGAAAATGCTATAATTATATTGTTTAATTAATTGTGGAATTGAGATGTTGATTATATATCCATTGTGCACTTGTTTTCAGATAGAAATAATCGCTTTGGGCTATCGGTGGAAGATAGCCGTATTTGTTGTAGACAAATGCATGATCATTAGGTAAATCAAACTAATCATGGAAAGTGTCATGGAACTTGACGATTTGTAGAATACATTAATTGTATTGAGTAATTGTATATAGAACCAATGTGTTTATATGCATTATATGTAGAGGAGGAGATGGGGGATGTACTCCGCGGTTTAGGGGAAGATGGGGGATGTACCTCTAAACCGGATAGTGTTGGGAGAAGATAGGGGATGAACTCCGGAGGCACAGCTCATATGCTTGTCTTGAGAAATATAGATACAGCCCATGTGCTTGTCTTGGAAACGTGAAGTAGCTTATATGCTTATCAGTGGTTGTATAGATATAACTAATATGTTTATCTATGTTGAAATGGAAAGAAAGAAAATATAGACTTGAATGTCTTGGAATTGTAGTAAATTGTAAAAGAATGTAAAAGTGTTGACCAATGTATCAACTGTTAATCTTTTAGGCGTTATTCATAATTGGTTTAGCGTATTTCATCGGGTGGCTCACCCTTTATGGGGATATCATTTTCAGGTACAGGTACCATGCCACCTCCAAGGACTTAGCTTGGGAGGCTAGTGGCGGATGGACTTTTTGACTTCTATTTACATTTTGATGTGTTACATGTAACTTCAAGCCAAGGGCTTTACGTGTATTGAGCTAGAGCTCTCTTGATTGTAACCAAGTGTTAACTTGGAAAGTTGTAAGCCTTAAAGGCACCCGCTTTTATTGTTCACATGTAATACTCTTGTACAGAACTGTTTAGTTAAATAGAAGAGGTTGGACTTTTATTATATTGATGCATGTTTCATTGATGGGTTTAATGTCTTTATTTTGAGGGCGTTACACCGGTTGCCCCCCGACGTGAATTTACTATTTTGCCCCTGCTTATATATAACATATGTGTGTATGTAAGGTTTTGGCTGACCACTCACACACAACACACACAGAGCCACTCTCTTTGCTTTTGCTCTCTCTCTCTCTCTCTCTCTCTCTCTTTCACATTTCGACGGAGCCGATCCTCCCTCACCGCCGATCCTCCCTCACCGTCACTCGTACCTCACTGTTGATCTTCTTTCCTCACCGCCGCTGCTGGTTAAAACTTAGAGTTTCGCCTCCCTCTCTCTTTCACACACACAACAGCTGCTCGCCCCTCACCGCCACTCCTCCCTCGTTGGCGATCCTCCTTCACTGTCAATTTCAAAGGGTATCTCTCTCTCTCTCTCTCAGGATTTCGATATAGGGGGTTTACATACATACATATATATATATATATATATATGTGTGTATATAGTATCTCTGTTCAACCTCTGGTTTTTTTTTTCTCTCTAAATTTATTTATTTTAAATATATATATATATGATCTCGATCTAATCACTTGAGTTCTTGATTTGTTATTGATCTGTTAAATATATGTTAAAATATGTAATCTCAGAGATGGAAGATATGTTAAAATATGTTAATCTCAGATATATGTTAATATATATATATATATATATATGTGTGTGTGTGTGTAAACTCAGTTTATGTAATGGATTTCAAAGTTATGGGACTTGATAATATTATCTACACACAGAAGATAATGGAAGATAATGGAACTTGCTATTCTGTGTTTAGATGACAAAATATTATCTTCCATCGAAGTTCTGGGACTTGCTATTCTGTGTTTAGATAATGGAAGATAATATTTCAAAGTTATCTGATTTTAGTTGTCATCTAATCATTACTGCCATTTGGTTTGCTATTCTGTGTGTAGAAAGAAACACAACTAGGATTGGCTACACAATCTGCTCATCCAGGTATTTTCTCTTTATTGATTGTGGCTTCTGAGTGTGTTTTACTACTTTTGGTGTGTTCTGAAGTCGAAATTATGAGAAGATATCTGTTTGTATTTTTTTAATTGTGACGTGAGGCTAAATATATCTGTTAGAACTTATCTGTCTGTTTGTTTTAGCTTAGTTATTAATTGTTTCTTTGATATTTTTAAATGTTTAGTTAATTTGTTTCTCATCTCCATTAATTCAATCCATTAGCTTCGTTATTATTAATTTGTTTCTCAGTTCCAGTAATCTAATGTTATGTTGCCTCTGTTAACATTAATTCAATTCATATTATTTTTATAAAGGTTAAAAATGTCAGATGTTAACTCTCAAGCACTAGTTAACTCTGAAGTACCAGTTAACTCTCAAGTACCATTTGAGAGTGACGCGTCACAATATTCATCGCTAGCTACCAACTCACCTACAAACTCACTGTCTCCCCTTTCTAATCAAAATGTTATTGATTTAGAAGAATAGTCTAACACTTGTGGAGGAACTAAAAGAAAACTTAGGTGGAATTCAGCCTACTTGATGCTTCAGACTGCCTTATTGTATAAGGATGTCTTTTCTAGATTGAAAATTAAAGAGCTCCAATATAAGACTATGCCAAGTGAGCAAGAGTAGGAGTTTGCTAGAGAGACTAGTGGAAGGTTTAAGATTTTTTTTTTCTATCACAGAGTTATTTTCTGGTACTAGTATCCCACAGCCAATGTTTGTTTCCCAGCTTTATGTGAGATTATGATGACATTGTCTCAATGGCTCTCTTGTGAAATTGAAGTGATTAGAACAATGGCATCAAAAATAGTGGAAAAATTTGATAAATATTGGTTAGTGATACATGGTGTTATTAGAGTTGTTGTTGTACTTGATCCTAGGTATAAGATGAGTGTATTAGAGTTTTATTTTGAAAAACTTTATGGAGACAAAGCTGAAGATGAAGTTGATAGGGTTTGTCAGATTTGTTATGATTTGTTGCAAGAGTATCAACACCGAGTTGGTATGGAAACCGATGTTGTTGGTGACTCTTCTACTCATCTAGAAATTGTTACAGAGACCCTTTCAGAATTTGATTTGTTTATTAGTAGAAAGAGAAGTAAAAGAATAATGAAGAATGTAAGATCAGAGTTGGACCATTGTCTAGAAGATGATGTTTTGCCAAGAATTTCAGGTTTTGATGTTTTAAATTGGTGGAAAGCTAGTGAACCAAAGTATCCGACCTTACAAGCAATAGCTAGGGACATTTTAGTTATTCCTGTATCCACTGTTGCTTCTGAGTCAGCATTTAGTACTAGTGGAAGATTAGTGAGTCCACTTCGTAGTAGACTTCATCCAAACGCATTAGAAGCATTAATGTGTGCACAAAGTTGATTGTGGGGTGTGGAGATGAAAGGTACTCATATTATTATTTCATCAAATCTACATATAATATTTCAATTTTATATTATCATGGAATAATTTCAATACTGAATTTATATTTTTTACTTTTTAGGAAATTCAACATTTGAATCGGTTGGCTATGCGACTATATATGATGATAATGAGATCGACTCGGATGAGTCGTGTGCCACTTTTGTGTTAGTTGTCATCTTTTTTTCTTTTTCTTTTTTTAATTGTTAACATTTTTTAATTGATTATATATTCATTATTAGTATTGATTATTTATTTTTTTTCCTTTTGTTATTTAACAGGAATTCAAGTTGAAGGAGATGATGAAAATTGTGATGTGGTTGTATGAGTATTTGGACAAACAATCTTGGTTTTTTATCTTTTTTTTTCATGATAGATTTGGTTTGATATGTTGTAATGGATTTGTTTTTTTTTTTAATTTTATTTTTTGGGTAGCTTATCTCTTGCGAGCTGTGCTTGGGACTAATTATTCTCTGTGCTTGTGATGTCGTTGCTGAAATTTCTTTTGTGTGGATTGTGCATGGGACTATTTTGTTGTTTACAGATGCTATGTGGACAGATGTTATTTTATTGAACAGTCCCAATATTATTTTGTTGTTTACAGATTTTTTGAACAGTCCCAATATTATTGAACAAGATATATTGAACAATCCCTATATTATTTTGTTGTTTATAGATTTTTTATGTTGAAAACATGTTGACAGATGTTTTAATAGAATGTTGACAGATTTATTATTTTGAAAACATGTTGATAGATTTATTTTGAAAACATGTTGACATATTGAGCAGTCCCAATATTTTGTTTGAATAGAATGCTTACAGATTTTTTAATTTGAAAATGTGTTGGCAAATATGTTTAAATAGGTTGTTTATAGATTTTTTAATTTGAAAAAATGTTGACAAATTGAATAGGATGTTTCAAATCAAAAAGAACAAAAAAAAAAAAACAACTGAAATGTTACAATAATCTGGGGATTTTTCAAGGTCAGGGATCCCCGATCGGAACCGGAGGTGGAGGTGGAGGCGGAAGCGGGGACGGGGAAGGGCAATGGGTCCCCGACGGGGATCGGGGACGGGGATAGGGAAACTGTCACTTTCGGGGATCGGGGACGGAGAGTGTAATCCCCGGCCCCGCCCCGTTGCCATCCTTAATAGTAAGGCTTATTGTGGTTTAGTGGTGGCAAAAAAAGGGGTAATCAGAAGATAACGATAGGAGAAAGGAAACAAAAATGTTAGAGATTCCAAGAGTTTTACCAAATGTCTCACATGGGTGTGTGGGTGTAGGATCCACATGAGACTCACATTGTGTAGGTCTCACATCCAGGTGAGATATTTGGTAAAATTTTTGATAGAATATTTGGGATCTCTAACATTACTCAAAGGGAAATTATGTGGGTAATAGGGGATGGTTGAGATTTAATGTTGTCAAGTCATTAAGGTGAAGTTGGCATTCATCTCGAGTTTGGCCTTATTTGGAAAGTTAGTTATTTTAGTTAACTATTTATATTTTGACTATTTTAGTTTGACTAAAATAGTTGTGTTTAGAAAGTTTATTTTTTATTTTTAATTTTTTTTGTAATTGATTTGATGATTATGAGAGAAAAAGTGAAATTAGCTATTTTAACCTATTTTATCTTTTAATAAGCTATTTTAACCCATCCCTCTTTCCAAACAATCCCTTTGAGTTGTAGAAAATTTTCCTTCATCAATGGCATTAAATAGAGACAGAAGAATAATTTAAATTGAAATCAAATTATAAATTTAAGGCTTACATTTAAAAATAATAATAATTCAAGATTTCATTTGTTATTAGTATCAAACCCTTGTTTTTCTTAATAATTTTTTTAATAAATATATAATAATTATATCAATAAATCTAAAAATAGCTTTCATAAATGCACAACAATCCCGCTATATCATAATTGAGGAGTGGTTATTGGGTACTTCTGGAGCATGGCCACATAGTGGTCCAAAGTTGTCACGACCTAAACCCGCCCTTATAGATTTAGCGTCTTAACCGGCTAGTAATTAATCCTTGGATTACCAAAGGCCTCTGAATAGAAGTCTTGCATTACATTCATGACAATACAACAAGATAGAGCTAGTCCAGCGTACAGATCAACAAAAAATAAAATACCAAAACATTCTTGGCATGGGTCACAAAACTTGACTTTCCAAATAGGAACTTACCTGGGAGGCGCAGTGGCTGGCAGACCCGAAACTCTCTAGGCAACAATTTAGGCATGGTCATATGCCTGCTCACCTACATACATAATATAAATAGTGAGCGAAAGCCCAGTGAATAATAGCAAAGTAAAGGGTTGAATAAATGGTGTCCCATAATAATTTAGAAAACAGAAACAGATTCACATTCATATTGTTGTTCAAATCGTATACAGAAATTAGAGTTCCTGCTTGATCATATGTGGTACATCCAATAGCGCTAACAGATCAATTACAGAGCATTAAGGGTCATACTTGTCAGTTTCATAAAGAAACCTCTGGTACTGGGAACAAATAACATGCTTAAGCCACGATATTTTTACTCTTAGGCAAGAGCCATGAGGCCACGGTATTATTACCCCCAAGCAAGGGCCTTGTGCTCATAGATCACGGTATTGTTACCCTTGGGCTAGGGACTTATCCTAAGGATGCCACTTAGTACTTGTTAGAAATTGGATATTTATTCATTGTACAGAATATAACATTTCATAAAACAGATCGTATTTCATCATACAAAAAATAAATAAAGTTGAACATAGCTTTACTGAATTATTACTCACATATGGTTTCACTTGCAAAACAGATAGAGCAGATGAATCAAATAACTTGTGGCACGTGACCTACATAAACATAACAGATACATACATAATGAAACACACACTCGGAATTCGTTAACTTATTCTATTTTGTTCCTAGTGTGTTTCTAGTCCTTATCCTCATCATTATGTCTTAAATATTGTCACGTCCTCAAAATAACAACATAAGACCCAACAGTAAAGACATGCATTGATATATATAAAAGTTTCATTACAAAAAGTATTACATGTTAACAACAAAAGCAAATGTCCTAAGGGCTTACAGCTTTCCAAGCTAACACTTGGTTACAAAAAGAGAGCACTAGCTCAATTACACCTTAAGCCCTTGGCTTGAATTTACATATAATACATCAAAAGAAAATAGACGACCAAAAAGTCTGTCAGCCTCAAGCCTCCCAAGCTATGTCCTTGGAGGTGGTATGCTACCTGTACCTGAAAATGATGTTCCCATATAGGGTGAGCCACAGCCCAGCAGAAATATACTAAACCAGTTATGAATAGTGACTAAAAGATTAACAGTTGATAGATGGTCAACACTTTTACACTCTTTCATAACACATTACAATTCCAAGACTTTCAAGCCTATGTTCAATTCAGTTTCCATTTTCATTTAATTCTCAATTCATAATTCATGGCTCAGAACCTGGCCAAACAACTCATATGAGACAATAACTCATATTAACCACTTTCAATTTCATTACTTCCACAGATAAGCATACTAGCTATATCACATTCCCAAGACAGGCATATGAGCTCTGTCAACACATTTCTAGACAAGCATATGAGCTCTATCTACGGAGTCCATCCCCTATCTTCTCCCAAACAACATCCGGTTTAGAGGTACATCCCCTATCTTCCCCTAAACCGTGGAGTACATCCCCTATCTTCTGCAACAAAACACAATGAATATAAACAATAATTATACACATCACAAATCAATACATAAAGTTAATGTATTCTTCAACCGTCATATTCAATGACACATTTCAATGATTGGTTTTAGTTCGCCTAATCATCATGCATTGTCCACAACAATCAAGACTATCCTCCACCGATAGCCCAAAGCGTATATTTCTAAATGTAACATAAATGCACAAAATGGATATTAAATCAACATTTCCACTTCAATTCCTCATTTCTCATAATTAATCATATCAATTAATTAATCAATGAAGTTAGGGCATTTTCCATAATTAACATCTCAACCCTTAGGTTCCATTTTCATCAATGTTTCAACATTAATCCCATGTTTCTATACCAAACATGCCTCTAGGTTCATTATAAATAAAACCCCAACCTTTGTAAAATTACACAAAGGCCCAAAGTTTTCTCAAAATTCCACTACAACTTCCAACACATCAAAATGCTAAAATTTAAAGACAGAATCCATAAAGAGGAGTAGGATATCCCTACCTCAAAGTTTGAGCTCAAAAGGAGATGAAGACCCAACACCCAACTTGCTCCAAAGCCAAATCTTTTCAGATTAGATCGGCCCAAGTCACCTCTATCTTTTTAACAAAGCACTTAGGTAGATTCACACTCTAGGAGATGATTTCTTAGAAGGCAAGTCTAGAGAGAGGCTCTCATTTAGGGTTTGAAGATGTAAAAGTTTTAAAAAGTGAAGTTTGGATCGCCGCGAATCGATATAAATAGTTTCGCTCGGCGAAGGCTTGGTCGCCGAGCGACTGCACAGTAAAACCCTAGCTCGAGCCAAGAAGGTCTCGCCGAGCCAACAACCAGGCTCGCCGAGCGAAGAAAGCTCGCCGAGTTAGGAACTCGACCTTCAGTTCAAGACAGACGACGCCGGCGATAAACCGCCGCCGAGCGAAGATCGAACAGATCGCCGGGCGAAGAAAAGCTCGCCGAGCCAAAATCAAGGTGTTCAGTCGATGCAGACGCGAATCGCCGCCGGCGAAGCCACTCTGCTCGACCTACCGACATAAACTCAACGCCGCCGGTGACTAACTCTCGCCGAGCGAAGGACAAAATTCGGCAAACCCTTGGTTTCCAAACACAACCAACTCAAACAAACTCGCCAACACATCCTATAACTCAAATACATGTAGAAAAGGATGTAAACAAGACAATGCTCAACTATTAACATCCAATGACACATGTCCGGATCACTGTACAATAAGGGGTAAACCCGGGATCGCTATAAATATGGCCTAGGAATGCCTAGGATGCGATGAGAATGCCAAAATGCCCTTGAAAACCCTTAGGCAAATATGTTAAAAACAGAAGCCTCACTTGAGCGCAACTTTATTCGCTCAAGCGGATGGTCAAAAATGTGAGTGGTCGCTCAAGCACAACTTACTTCACTAGAGCGGTCTGTAAACTTTGCAAAAGTACTAATTGTGTGAATTCTCCGCTGGACGGTCGTTCGAACGTAAGACTGAGGTACTCGTTCGAGCGCAACTCTTGTCACTCGAACGGTCTGCAAAACATGTGAACTTCTGAAAGCATGCATTTTACGCTCGAGCCAACTTTTGGTCGCTCGAGCAGAGGTGCAAAACATAGAGGGGTCGCTTGAACGCAAGTTTTGTCGCTTGAGCAAAGAGGCAGAATTTGAAATTTCCAGATTGCTCTTCCAAGTTCAAAACTCAAATTCAAAACTGTAAATCATAGTCTTTTGGGCCAAAAACTTGAGGAAACTTGAGGAAACACTTATAAACGGATAAAACATGGTGAATTCAAAATCATTTCACAAAATCATGACCCCAAAGCTTGCCAATTATGCAAAATAACACTCAATTCTTTGAAAACATAACATCCATGCTTTATCTTGACTTCAAAGTTTTCGAAACATGATCAATTGATATGAAATGGTATTAAACAAGATGAATTCTCAAAATAAAGGTAAGATGGACACATATATGAGAGAATTCTTTGAAATCAAACTCAAATTGTGCTCAAATGGACATGCATGCATAGTATGATCTATATTCCTTTATTTATAGTTCAATTCACATGTGAATTTACCTATCTCCCTTGATTCTATGCATTACCCAACAAAACTATAAAGCTAAAGGCTAGAATTCTTACCTAAGGTTTTCAATTCCTTAAGGTTTAGAAGTAATCTTGAGTAATTCTCCACGCCTCCTAGTAATGTCTTCCCTTTCCTTCTTGAATTCAACTCTCACCCTCTAATTCTCTCTCCCTCATGTTTGGAGTCTCTAGAGTGAAGGAACAAGAGTGTAAATGTAGTCTAGAGTATAGATGAGCCTTATATAGGCCTCATTAAGTTGACTTAATTAATCTTGGCTTTACCTAATCAATGGGCATTAATTATTCTAATTTAATTTGTTCTGAATCAAATTTCAATTGAACCTATCATAATGTTCTAAACATTCTAAATAATACATATACCAAGTCAATTTCATGATCGGGTGTCGATAAGGCTTTTAATTCGCAAAGTAAAGCGAAAACACAAACAGATATTTCTATGGCAGACAGATATAAACACAATAATGTAATGTACATGTAATTAACTCTAGATTTCATCTTAATTACTTATTAGGCATACTTAATCATGGCTTAATAGTTAATCATGGGTCGGGGTTGTTACAGTTTTCCCCCTTAAAGAGTTTGGTTCTTTAAACTCGGATTACCTTTGTTTTGAAAAAATACCGAGTCCAAAGGAAACAACTCAAGGTATCTCTTCATCATATCTTCTTCTGTTTCCCATGTCGATAGGTTCTACCATGATTCTCGCCAATCAACTTTCACCAATTTCCTTGTTTTCAATCTTTTAATTCTTCGCTTAACAATTTGGATTGGTCGTTCTTCATATGTGTAATCTTCCTTCAAAAGTATGTGTGTTGACTCAATAACATGCAATGGATCTCAAATAATCCCAAGTATTAAAACATGAAAAACGTTGTACATATTCTCTATAATCGGAGGTAAGGCCACTCGGTATGTTATTGAGTTGATTTTCTTTAAGACTTCATACTGCTAATGTATCTTGGTGCTAGTTTTACTTTCACCCCAAATCGTCTCGACCTTTCATTGAGTTAATTTTATAAAAACGTGATCAACGACCTCGCACTCTCTTCTTCTTCTGACATCTCATAGCTCTTTTGGTGGCTTTGTGCAATTTTCAAGCGTTGTTGGATCAATTTCACTTTTTCAGTTGTTTCTTGCACAAGTTTCGTTCCCAACAATGGTCTATCACCTACCTCAGCCCAAAATTAGAGATTGACACTTTTTACCATACAAAGCTTCATAAGGAGCCATTCCAATGCTTGAATGATAACTGTTATTGTATACAAACTCGCCTAGAGGAAGGTAAGTCTCTCAATTCCCTTGGAAGTCCAACACACACGTCCATAGCATATCTTCTAAACTTTGATTGGTTCGTTCAGTTTGGCCATTTGTTTATGGATGTTAGGCATGCCGCCGCAGCTCAGCTTCCCAAACCTTGTTGTAAACTTTGCTGTAATCTTAACGTGAACTTAGAATCTCTCGAGATACAATGGATACCGCACATGCGATCCTCACAATCTCATTCATATAAATGTTAGCTAACTTATCCGCATTGTAAAAAGTTTTAATAGGTAGAAAATGAGCAGATTTAGTCAAACAATCAACTATGACCCATGTAGAGTCCATACCTCGAGAGGAGTGAGGCAATCCCACGATGAAATCCATAGTAATGTGCTCCCATTTCCATTCCGGTATTAGAAGCGGCTAAAGTAATCTAGCGGGTCGTTGATGTTCGGCTTTAACTTGTTGGCAATGCAAACATCTAGTTACATAATCAGCAATACTCTTCTTTATTCCAGGCCACCAAAAATTCTGTTTCAAGTCTTGATACATCTTTGTATTCTCCAGATGCATAGCAAATTTAGAGTTGTGGGCTTCAGTCATAACACATTTCCTTAATTCAAAATGGTCCGGTACACAAAATCTATCCTGAAATTTCAACACATTATTTTCCAACAAAAATCCTAGTCTCGATTTTGAGTCAAATTCATCTATAATCTTTTTCAGAAATTCATTTTGTAGTTGTTTCTCTCTAATCTCTTCAATGATTGTAGGCTGAGTAGAGATGGCGGCTAGAATTCTACTTTGTTTACGTAACACAATTTCAATCTCATTCCTCTTCAAGTTTGATATCAACTCTTTCTGACCATTGAGCAAACATAACAAATGTCCCACTGACTTCCGGCTCAAAGCATCTGCCACTGTATTAGCTTTCCCTGGATGGTACAAAATCTACAAATCATAGTCTTTAATGAACTCGTGTCATCTCCTCTATCTCATGTTCAATTCCTTCTGAGTATAGAAATATTTTAAACTTTTGTGATCGGTATACACTTCGCAAGTTATGTCAGATGATAATCGACGCCAGATCTTCAAAGCAAAGACCACAAATTTGCAAGTTTAAGGTGGGTCAAATAGTTCTTTTCATGTGGTCGGAGTTGTCGCGAGGCATAAGCAATCACTCTACCATTTTGCATTAGTACACATCCTAAACCTTTATATGAAGCATCACTGTAAGTTTAGAATCCATCAGTACCATTAGGCAAAGTCAAGATCTGCAGAGTTACTAACCCGGTCTTTAGCTTTTGGAAGGCGTCTCCTTTGCTCGCTCCAATCAAATGGTGCATTTTTCGAAATCAATTGTGTCAATGGCAAAGCAAGTTTAGAAAAGTCTTTCACAAATCTGTAGTAACCTCCAAGCCCCGTAAAACTTTTAACTTCAAAAACATTAGTTGGCCTTGGCGCCTACAATGGCTTTAATTTTACGTGGATCCACCGATATATCGTCTTGTTAATTACATGTCCTAGAAATGCTATCTTTGTCTGCAAGTAATTCACATTTGGACAATTTTGCATGCAACTTTTTTTCTCTCAAAATCTGTAAAGCAATTCTCAGGTGATATTCATGTTTTTTCCTACTTTTGAAGTAAATCAAGATATTATCAATAAACACAACAATGAATTCATCAAATTCATTAGGTCCATAAAAGCCGCAAGTGCATTCGATACTCCAAATGGCATGACTAAAAATTCATAATACTCGTATCTAGATCGGAAAGCGGTTTTCTCAATTTCTTCTGCCTTAACCTTCATTTGATGATAGCCCGATCTAAGGTCAATTTTGGAAAATACATGGGCTCCTTGAAGTTGGTCAAACAAATCATCTATTCAAGAAATGGATATTTATTCTTGATAGTTACTCGATTCAATTCCCAGTAATCTATACATAACCTTAGGGATCCATTCTTCTTCTTAACAAACAAAACTGGAGCACCCCAAGGTGAAGTGCTCAGGCGGATGTATTTCTTGTCTAACAAATCTTGTAATTGAGTTTTCAATTCTTTCAATTCAAAGGTTGATATGCGGTATGGGATTTTAGAAATTGGCTATGTCCCGAATATTACATCAATGGTGAATTCGATTTCTCTATTAATTAAATCCCCAAGCAATTCATTTCGGAAACACATCGGGAAATTCACAAACAACAGGGATGGTTTCCACATTAGCACTATCAGAAGATATAGTCAATACATAACACAAGTAGCCCTGACACCCTTTTCTCAACAACTTCCTATTTTTAATAAATGAAATCAAGTATAGCGGAGGAATTACCCCATTTCCAACGAACACAAACTCAAGCACACTAGGTGGTTGAAACGCAATAATTTTATTCACACAATCAATAATTGCACAATATTTTGTTAACCAATCCATACCAAATATATAGTCAAAATGATCAAGACCTAATGGTAGTAAATCAACATATAATGTAATATCACCAATCACAATGTCACATGATGAATACACATACACGCATATCATAGAACCTCCAGATGGTGTAGAGACAGATGATAAATAATTCATAGGCTCTAGTGATCTAGTTAATTTTCGAGAAAAAATGTGCGACACAAAAGAGTGCGTAGGACCAGAATCTATCAACATGTAGGCATTCTAAGCACATATAGAAATCATACACGACACTCATCGACTCGTTGTTTCAGACATCACTAGGCACCAGTGCAAATACTTGACCTTGCCTCAAAGGTTCTTTCTCGATATTGGTTCTCTCATTTAATCTTGGTACAGGAGCGGATCCGACAGAATTTGTCACAAGTCGGGTAGCATTGTCGAATCTTATCGGATAGTCTCTAATCATGTGGCCGGTCTTGCCACACCAAAAACATGCACCACATGCACGGTAACACATGCCCTTATGCTTCCTTCCACATTTTGGACAAACTGAAATAGACCCACTATTTTGGCTTGAACTGCTTGAAGATCTAGTATTTTGCTTTTTGTTTATAAAGAATGAGCGGCCCTTCCGAAAGTTGGATCCAGATCTTTTAACTCTTCATTCAGTTGTTGTTGGGGCCTTGCTTTGTTTCATCGCTGCTAAGGTAGCTTCTGCCATTAATGCTCTGTCTAATACTTCCACATAGGTAGGCAACTTTAAGACGCCAACTCGGTCAAACACTTTTAATGTCAAACCTCCTTTAAATTTTCGTGCCTTTTTGTAATCGGTATCCACCATGTGTGGAGAAAACCTAGCTAATTCAGTGAACTTGGCTTCATACTTTGCTATTGACATATTGCAATGCTTGAGTTCCTGAAATTCTAAAACTTTTCAATTGCGAAAACACTGAGGGAAATATTTATCGTAGAAGATCTCCTTGAATTGAACCCATGGCATGTTTCCATTGTTGTTTCGAATTAACAGTCACCATCTTCGAGCTTCATCCTTTAGGGTATAGGTGGCTAAAAGCACTTTCTGAGTTGTGAAGCAGGGGAACACTTCAAATAACTTTTCCATTTCAAGTAGCCACGTTTCTGTCCTTAACGGTTCAATATCACCTAAGAAAGTTGGTGGTTTCATCTTTATGAACTTCTAGGTTAAGTTGATTATGTCATTATTATCCGGTTCAATTTGCATCGGTGGAAGTGGAGGGGGCAAAGGCTGTTGTCTCTATTGTTGTGTCATTTGCTTCAATCAAAGCTGCAAGCATCTGTTCCATTCGATTCGTTCGAGCCTCAAAGGATTCAGTGGCATCATTACTTATTATATTGTCCATTGCTATAGGTAAACAGGATAATAATAAACATGGGCATAATAGCCTTGTTCTATATGTTCTATTCTAAATCAATTTGCTTTATATGTGTTCACATTAGTTCAGTTTAGTTCGTGCAAGTTCTTATAATTCACACACCTACGCATACAGATGAAATGCCCCTAATTCTTTTCTAGGACATCCTATAGCTCATATGGACTCGTGTGTGCGATAGAACACCTACTCTGATACTACTTTGTCACGACCCAAACCCGCCCCTATAGGTTTAGCGTCGTAACCGGACAATAATCTTTGGATTACCAAAGGCCTCTGAACAGATTTTGACATGGTAAGGGGCTGCGAAAGTAAATATAGGAACATACATAGTCCATAGAGTTGTGCAGACATACATGGAACTGAAATTCAAAACCTTATTTACATATATGTGACATCATAAATACAATAGTCTTACGTCACATATTCATGACAATACAACAAAAGGGAGCTAGTCCAGCGTACAAATCAACAAAAAACAAAATAGCAAAACATTCTTGACATGGGTCACAAAACTTGACTTTCAAAATAAAAACCTCCCCGGAAAGCACTGTGGTTGGCTAGGCCAAAACTCTCCAGGCAAGAGCTTAGGCCTAGTCACGCGCCCGCTCACCTACATACATACTAAAAACAGTGAGCAAAAGTCCAAAGGAATAATAAAAAGTAAAGGGTTGAATGAATGATGTCCCATAATACTTCAGAAAACAGAAACAGATTCACATTCATATTGTTGTTCGAATCATATACAGAAATCAGAGTTTATGCTGGATCATATGTGGTACATCTAATAGCGCTAATAGATCAATTACAGAGCATTAAGGGCCATACTTGTTAGTTCCATAAAGGAACCTCCTGCAGGGAATGTATAACATGCTTAAGCCACGATATTGTTACCCCTGAAGGCTATGAGACCACTAGATTATTACCCTCGAGCAAGGGCCTTGTGCTCATAGACCACGGTATTGTTACCCTCGAGCTAGGGCCTTGTGCTAAGGATGCCACGAGTACTTGTTAGAAATTGGACATTCATTCATTGTATATAATATAATATTTCATAAAATAGATCTTATTTCATTATATAGACAATAAATAAAGTTGAACATAACTTTACTGAGTTATTACTCACAGATGGCTTCACTTGCAATGCATGAGCGGCATAAATTAGATAACTTGTATGCGTGACCTACATAAACATAACAAACACACATATAATGAAACACACACTTTAATTCGTTAACTTTTATTCTATTTTGTTTGTAGTGTGTTTCTAGTCTTTATCCTCATCATTATGTCTTATATATGGCCTAAGAATACCTAGGATGCGATGAGGATGCCAAAATGCCCTTAAAAACCCTTAGGCAAATATGCTAAAAATAGGGGTCTCGCTGAACGCAACTTCCTTCGCCAAGTGGATGGTCAAAATGCGAGTGGTCACCGAGCGTCAGAACTTTGCAAAAGTCGATTGTGTGAATTCTCCGCTCAACGGCCGCTGAAGCGTAAGATCGAGGTGCTCGCTCGAGTACAAGATCGAGGTACTGCTCGAGCGCAACTTTTGTCGCCGAGCAACTGCAAAACATGTAAACTTCGAAGATGATTTTATACTCGAGCCAACTTTTGGTCGCCGAGCGGAGGTGCAAAACATAGAGGGGTCGCTCGAGCGTATGTTCAGACGCTCAAGCGGAGAGAAAGAATCTGGAATATCCAGATTGCTGTTCCAAGTTCAAAACTCAAAATTAAAGCTGCAAATCATAGTCTTTTGGGACAAAAACTTGAAGAAACTTGATAAACACTTGTAAATCGGATAAAGCATGGTGAATTCAAAATCATTTCACAAAATCATGCCCCAAAAGCTTGCCAATTGTGCAAACAACACTCAATTCTTTGAAAACATAACACGACATGCTTTATCTTGACTTCAAAGTTCTCAAAACATGATCAATTGATATGAAATGGTATTAAACAAGATGAATTCTCAAAATAAAGGTAAGATGGACACATATATAAGAGAATTCTTTGAAATCAAACTCAAATTGTGTTCAAATAGACACGCATGCATGGTATGATTTATATTCCTTCATTTCTAGTTCAATTCTCATGTGAATTTACCTATCTCCCTTGATTCTATGCATTACCCAACTAAACTATAAAGCTAAAGGCTAGAATTCTTACCTAAGGTTCTCAATTCCTTAAGGTTTAGAAGTAATGTTCAGTAATTCCTCAAGCCTCCCAACAATGTTCTTCATTTCCTTCTTAAATTCAACTCTCACCTTTAATTCTCTCTCTCTCTCTCACGTTTGAAGTCTCTAGAGTGAAGGAACAAGAGTGTAAGGGGTTGTTTGAGATGTCCTAAATAAGTGTATTTTTTGACTTTTTAGATTAAAAAGTTGAGGAAAAAAATATGATTATTTGAGTTAACTTTTTGACTTTTTATGGAAAAACATGTATTAAAAAATTGTATAAATTAGAGTGTAGAGAAAAATTAGGATTGGAAGTTGTGTAACTGTACTTTTTGACTTTTAGTGAATAGTGATAATTTTTTAACATTTTGAATAAGTTTTTAGCTTTTTAGCTTTTTGGGCACATGCCAAACTTGGCCTAAATGTAGTCTAGAGTATACATGAGCCTTATATAGGCCCCATTAAGTTGACTTAATTAATCTTGGCTTTAACTATTTAATGGGCATTAATTATTCTGATTTAATTTGTTCCGAATCGAATTTCAATTGAACCTATCATAATGTTCTAAACATTCTAAATAACATATATACCAAGTCAATTTCATGATCGAATACTGATAAGGCCTTCAATTCGCAAAGTAAAGCGGAAACACAAACAGATATTTCTACGGCAGAGAGATATAAACACAATAATGCAATATACATGTAGTTAACTCAAGATTTCATTTTAATTACTTATTAGGCATACTTAATCATGACTTAACAATTAATCATGGGTCAGGATTATTATACAAGTATTGTGATTGGTTGAGAAGGTAGGCCCATAATTTTATATTGGGTGATTGAGGAACATAAAAGGGCACGGTGTATGATGATTAGTCTTGAAGTGTGAATACGTGACATTCTAGGAATATTATATAGTTTTTCCTAATTGAGGCTTCCCAATTTCATCCCAATGACATGGCTAAGACTCATGTGAAACGGTCTTATACTCTCCTTTCTCTCTCTCTAAAAAAAATGCTTCATCCCTCCACATTCCTTCCCAATGATATGACAAATAATATCAACAAGTCAACTCTTCTCTCTTCTTTCAAAATTATTTGCATATCATTGGGGGAGGTTTTTTTTAGGGGGAAATTGAGATGATGGAGCATTGCGCTCTCTCTCTCTCACATCTTTAATCTTCTCTAATTTCACATTATTAAAATGAAATTGCCGGCGCAAATTAAAGATATGAATCATTTTCCAATGCCCAAATACTAATAGCAAAAGAGGTGTATGGTTTAAGAACAACGTTAGGATCGCTATGCAACCCCTTATTAATATTATGGGTTTGACAGGGCCCAAGCTGTCTATTGGGCCTGATATAGGGTTTGCTACATACCAGGCCAGCATTGGCACAAACTAATGCAAGGTAGTAATGCATGATTGACTAGGTAGGCATCGTGTTGGGTCGTGTTCATATCGTGTTATCTTGGATTTGTGTTAGAATTATTTTAATGTTAATCCGATTTGTTTATTATTTTGTGTTATCGCTTTTGTGTCATTTTTATTTGTATCCGGTTCATTTTGTTAACGTGTCATGTCAAAAAAAAATTATTATTAATTAAAAATATCAAATGTATGAAAAAATATAAAAAAATTCACAAGTTAAATTTAATGAAACTAGTCTCTATTAAATGAAATTATTTATAAAAATATTTGATTTCAACTTAGTTTTATTTTCTTAATTTATAGAAATTATATTTTATTATTATATTTGTTACTAGATTAACTTAAATAATAGACAAAAAATACATTCAAGTCAATTAAAAGCAAAAACAAAACCAATATTAAACTTAAAATTGCATTTTACATACTTTTTAATAGATTGATGTAATTACGGAAGAGATTAAAAATGTCATGATACTCTTTAGTAAAAATAATATTAAAATGTGTAACCGATTCTTCATTGTACATGTTATTCATATCAATTTCAGATATATAAATTTAACACTAACTTGACCTGTTTAATATTCGTGTTATCGAGTCATGTCACATTCATGCTCGTGTCAAGAAATGGTCAACCCTAACCTGCTAATTTCATATATGGTTCGAGTTGTATTGCCGTATCGTGTCTTAAATCCCCACCCTTAACACCTAAAATATATATATTTATCATTTCAATCATGAAATAATAATAATAATAATAATAATAATAATAATAATAATAATAATAATAATAATTAAAAAATAATGAAGATTGTGTTTCACAACATGTAATAGACATTTTAACCATATAATAACTTGATTACGTATTTAGTGTAAAGGGTATAAATTTGAATTTTTTTCTTTAAATAAAAAAAGTGTAAATATGATAAATTAAAATGTAGAGGTAAAACTAAGTCTAAAATTGAGAACCTATGACTCAAAAAATACCATAGTTTTTTTTTTTTTTTGATTATATAAGAAGACCATAAAATTCTTTGCAAATAATTCTTGCAAATGGTAGTTTAAGTAGTGTTTAACGGTGATTTATATATTATGTATAATTAATTAGATAGTCAAATTATTGTTAAAAAAGTTACAAATGTGTTGCAATGATTTATTGCATTATTTGCGGAGATTCCTATCCCAAGATGAAAATGGGAGTTTGGGCTATGCTCATATCTTGATTGAGTTAGAGGTTAATCAGATCTCGACAACTTTACGTAAGGTAGAGTTTTGTCTTTGGGAGTGATAGTAGAAAAGTTGATGATAAGTCACCTTTATCGCTACTCTCTGTAACCCGTGACATGAGATTTTCACCTCATAGGACTCCTCGCTTAATTCTTTCAAAGTCATTGGATCCTTATTCTCATTTGAGAATCTCCTCATTTCTTCCACTCATTCCCGAGAGGACTCATTTAGTCACGTTTTCATGTTCCAATTGAATACTCTCTATATTTATTTTTGATTCTTCTCAAAGGAGAAGATTATTTTCTTTTACCAAACATATGCGGCTCCAATCACGATCTTATAATAAGAATAAGAGATCTTTCTCGATCAATCCTTTTGCCTCTCATTCTT
The DNA here is from genome assembly GCA_025200525.1 of Camellia lanceoleosa. Classification (NCBI taxonomy): domain Eukaryota; kingdom Viridiplantae; phylum Streptophyta; class Magnoliopsida; order Ericales; family Theaceae; genus Camellia; species Camellia lanceoleosa. Next base: position 8,878,109 of record CM045772.1, read on the forward strand.
CGAGAATTAGAAAAATCCTTTCCAAGTTTGAATTTGTTCGGTTTTAGGTTAGGTTTAACTTTTTTTGTAGTATTATTTGTTCACTTTTTCATCTTTAGTGTTTTTTTTTTTAATTAATTTTTTTTCTTTCAATTTTAGGTCTATTAGACTAGACCTAACTAAAAAATAATAAAAATATAAAATTTTTCTTTTAAAAAAGGGATTAAAAAAACAGTTGATTTATTTTTGCCTTTATTTTTTGGTACTTACTGTCAATAATTTTTTGTTTTTGTTTTTTTTTTTAACTTTTTACATCCTTTTAAATTAGATAAACTTGAAAAGTAAAAACTTTTTATATAATTTTTTTTAAAGTAAATTTTTTTTTTTTTGTAAAGTAACTTTTTTTATCAGTTACCCAACAGATTCGACTGACTTTGATATAACATAGCCAACCCCACATGCAGCCCTAGTTAAAAATATTATTTTTCACATTGTTTATTTTCATAAATAAATAAGTTGAATCAGAAAATATGTGGTTGGGAGAAACAAGAGCAAAGGCCAAGTCCTGGTTTCATCAGTGCGATTGTGGTTCAAATAGGTCTAGCGTTAAGCATTTGAAATTACTTGGTTATGCGAAGTTAATAATATTCAAAATGGGAGTTTATTTTCATTTTTAATTACTATCAACAAAACAGAATAGTTGACCGGTTTTTGCTATTGACAAAAATAACAAATTTGTAATGATTTTTTTTTAAAAACCCAAATATAATTATATATCTAACTTATTCTTAAAGATATGACGAGAGAAAGTTATTAAGCGACGATAGAGAGTAAAATCACTACAAGTGACATATAGAATAGATAGAAACTAATGAAGCTCTCATACTCAGGCCTTGTTTGGGATCTTTGAAAAAAGTCAAAAAGCCAAAAAGTTACTCAAAAAGTTAAAAAGTTAACACTATTCACCAAAAGTCAACAATTACGACTGCACAACTCCCAATTCGAATTTTCCTCTAAAAATCAATTTTTACAATTTTTTATTACACATTTTTCCATAAAAAGTCAAAAAGTTAACCCAAACATCCATATTTTCAACCTCAATTTTTTAGTCAAAAAAGACAAAAAATGCACTTATTTAGTCTTCCCAAACAAGGCCTCTAGCTTTTCAACTTTTATTTGGTTTCTCAAATTGGCTTGACATTTCTCCATCGACTTGAAAATAAAATTTTAGAGGGTAAATTATGATTTATCCTTCTAAATTATTCTCCAATGTCACTTGATCCCCCTTCAATTGCAAATTGCAACACCCTTTAATCTATCTTCTTTTCTCAATTTAGTCCTTTATGACAAAAATATCTTTCTAACTATATGATAAATTATAATTTACCTCGTTGAACTATCATTTAATATCACTTTACCCACTTAACAAAACAATGTTACATTTTTAACAATCTTGAACTATTAATTTGTATCAATGTAAATTTTCTGTTAAGGATTCATTACATAGATAGATACAAAATTGACTTGTGACTTGCACATGACATCTCAAATATTACACAGAATCCTTAAAATAACATTATTGTTTTTTTTCCCCCTTTTGTCCTACTCAAAGCAGCAACAATTGGCCATAATGTAGATAGTTATGGTTGTTTTTGATGTAGGCAAGACAAATAAGGGAAAAAGAGATAAAAATAAATGGATATAGAAGAATACGATCTTCAAAATTTGAAATACCATGTGTAAGTCATATATCAATTCTTTATTAATTTATGCGTCGGATCCTTGATGGAAGATTTACATAATTTCGGTGACAAAGTGTAACATCTATTAATTGAGAATTTAGAGTGATATTGTGTGGGTGTTGATTTTTGATCTCACAATCAAATGGAGAACTTAGCTGGAGAGTATCGGCAGAATAGATTAAGCCCGAACAACCTATCACAGAAAGATAAAATTCAAAGAATGGTTCGTCCACTGGGGCACTGACGCCAAGTCAGTAATCAAATATCTCTCAAAGATAGCAAATTGTGCTTAAACTCACAAGAAAGAACTTATTGCTCACAGTATGTCACACATGAAAGCATACCTTAGGCCCACGGGGGTGCCCTGCTTATATAGCCAGCATTGACTTGATCCCTGTTGAAGCCTCACTTCAGTGGACTGATGCTCAATGCTCATTTTGGACTCTCACTAGATAGGATAAACTCCTAAGAGTTTTATCTTTATCTAGACCGAGATCCTTCCTGTTCTAGGACTCTTGCCTCTTATCCGCTTATCTCAATTCAGATCTTCAGAGATAACATCTACCTATCCGAAATTACCTTGGCGCATGACCACGCGTGGCACCTCCGACATTTCTTGGCCACCTTGGCCACATGCTATTATTCACAAAATATGTCCCCATAACAAATGTCCCAACAACCGCCCTCTAGGTTCTATTACCTCTAAGAACCTCGAGGTGATGAAGCCTACATCATTTGTTCAGATTCACTTATCCTTCCGACCGAGACCATGGCTCGCTTGGTCAACGGCCTATCTTTATTAATGGCCAAGAACCAAGAACTAAGTTATTTGAGCTCCTCGACCGAGCCGAGGTTTTTACTTTGTTAAATCAAGAACTCCAAGAGTTTTATCTCACAGATGAGGTGTCAACACGGTTTTTCAACCGCTTCTCGCCACGCCCTTTTCTCATTGATTCGCACTGACATCGCGCCATTAGGTCGCGTTGCTTTCAGACGCCGCTTGACAAACACGCCGCCCAAGGCTTTTAATTATGTTTTGCCGCTTTTCACGCTTTTAACAAAAACTCTTTCTCTCTCTCTTTGTCTTTTTACTTCAGATTCTCGCACTCTCTCTCAAAGTTTTCTCTTCTACAAATTTTTCCCTAAACCTCCATTACCTTTTTTTTTCGAGCTTCAGGATCATCTAACTACCGCTTCGTAGCTTTTTACTATCGTCTAGACAATACCATTGTTGGACTTCTACGATCCTCATTCTAGCATACTTTCCGCCGACTCCACCGATAAGTCCTCGCTTTCTTCTTTTGAGTTTTTCCATATATTCCACTCCATATCCTGCTTGTTGTGGAAGTTACATCCGGTTTTGTAGTTGTACTTTGTTTAGTATGAGACATTCTCTATTCTTAAACTGCCTTGTTCCTTGAACTTTCGCCATTGTTTTTGCTTGTGATTTGAGCACATTGCTTTCATACACTGCATCAGATTTGTAATTCATGTTCTTGGACTATCATCTGTATGGCTAAGCTCGCCTTTGACATATTGTAATCGTCACTTTGAATGTCTAGCAATCGCCGTGCCATATCTGTATTTCTTCCTACATGTTTGCTCTATTCCATTCTTGAATTTTGTTTGCCTTTGTTGCTTTTGACTCTGAATCTTGCTCATTTTTCTATTTTTCTTGTTGTATTTCTAGATTTTTCCCTCAATTCTTATTTTTGTATAGACTTAAAATTGGGTTTCGTCTAGAAACCAAATACTTAGGAGAAACTGAAACAAAATTCCCTTAGATTTGAAAAAACCTTAGCCCTAGTGCTAGTTTAGGTTTTAATCGAGGTATTCAAACCTATATCCATCACTCTATTGCCCAACCCTTATTGCCGAGGTAATGGGTATGTTTAGATGGAGGGTTGACAGCCCAAAAAAGCTCAAGTACTTTAGGAGATAGTTTTCTATCTCTGCCGACGTCCAGATTAGATTAGCTGGGAAGGAGGACTCTATCATGCCAGATGGAGACTCCATGCCTTTCCCCATTGTGGCCTTTATAGAATGCGGACTTCGGTTTCTCTTAGACATTCTCTTTAGAGAAATCCTTCACTACTATAAACTCAACCCTATGCAGCTAGCCATCAATGGTATAATTACTTTATCCCGTCGAGAAAATGTTAGGATAACATTATCCGACATTCAGTATTGTTATACCATGTGTGGCCTAAAGTCTGAAAAAGGCTACATTTACTACCTGAAACCTAGATCCACAGATGAGACAAAATCATAGTCGGCTTCCCTGACTCCAACAAGGTGCGTGCCGAGATGATTACTTTATCTTCTCTGCAACCGAGTTTGTCGCTAATGATGATCTTCATCTCTTTCCTCCTACCGATCGGTGTTTAAAGAGGGTGATGGTAAGAATCGGTCATCATTTTAATCCTATTTCTATTAGGACTTGTCAACTCATATATCTTTTTCAATGTTTTTCCTTTCTTGTTCTTTTTTGCGCTTCTTCCCCAACCCAAAAAGGACTTTCGACAAACTTTTTCTCTAGCAAGGACTTGAAAAAGCTTTGGGCTTGCTTATCGACCAAAGTTGTCACCTGCTGCACCGTCCCTATAGATTTAGCGTTGTAACCTGCTAGTAATCCTTGTATTACCAAAGGCCTCATAACATAATATAAATATAATTAGGATTATGAAGTAAATACATAAAATATACATAGTCTATCGAGTTGTGAAGACATATATGAGACAGATAATCTTAAACTTTTATAAACATATAAGTGATGTCAAAAGATACAGTATTTACACATCACTTCATGTACATAAAAACAGAGAAACTTGTTCAGGGAGCAAAAGAAACAAAATCTTATATAATCATAACAACATAGCCACTAGACTTGACTTAATCGGAAACCTCCTCGAGAGGCGCAAAGGTTAGCAGACAAAAATCTAAACGCTGTGTCCTCAACTCTGAGCTTGGTTATGTGCTTGATCACCTACATACATAATATAAATAGTGAGCGGGAGACCAGTAAATAATAACAAAGTAAAGGGTTAAATGAATGATGTCTCATGACTAAGCTAGTTTACATTCGTATTCTTATTCACATCATATACAGAATTCATAATTCATACTTGATCATATATGGTTTATCCGTTAGCGCTAATAGATCATATACAGAGCATCATAGATTATACTTGTTAGTTCCATAGAGGAACCTCCGACCGGGTACGGATAACTTGTCAGTTCCATAAGAAACCTCCGGACTGGGAACAGATAACTTGTCAGTTCCATGAGGAACCTCCAGACTGGGAACGGATAACTTGTCAGTTCCATAAGGAACCTCCAGCCGAGTACAGATAACTTGTCAGTTGTATAAGGAACCTTCGGTCTGGGAACAGATAACATACTCATTATAAATACTTATCGAAAATTAGACAATCATTCATAACATTTCATAAAACAGATCTTATTCATAGACAAAAAAATAATTTAACTTGAACATAGTTTTACTAAGTTAGTACTCACAGATAACCGGTGGCTCCAAAAAGACGAGGAGGGTAGGCAATTCGCTTAACTTGGCGGCGTGACCTACATAACATGACAGATACATACATTGGAACACACGCTCGAATTGTACATAACTTATTTTTTTTGTTCTTAGTGTGTTCCTAGTCTTTATCCTTATCATAGTGTCTTGATCTTGGCCTAGAAATGCCTAGGATGGAATAAGGATGCAAAAATGTACTTGAAAACATTTTTCAAAACTTGCTAAAGACATGGTCCATGCTTGAGCGTGGCTTTCCTTGCTCGAGTAGACATGCAAAATGTGAGGGTCTGCTCGAGCGCAACTTCCTTCGTTCGAGCGGTCTACAAATTTGCAAAAAAGTGCTGGTTGCTTGATTTTTCCACTTGATGCTCGCTCGAGTGTGAGAGACATGTCCTCGTTCAAGCGCAACTTTTGTCACTCAAGCGGACTACAAAACATAAGAACTTCTAAGAGCTTGCATTTCCAGCTCGAGCGGACTTCTAGTCGCTTGAGTGGAAGTACACGCACTCAAAGTTGTCGCTTGAGCGTGGATTCCGTCGCTTGAGCGTGGAAGCAGAATTCTGGAATTTCCAGATTTGCTTCCAAAGTTCAAAACTCAATCTTAAAGTATCAAAACTCGATTTTTGTGGGCTAAAACTTGAGGGAGCACTTATAAACTGATAAAACATCATGAATTAAGGATCATTTCAAGAAATCATGGCCTAATAGCTTGCCAATTGTGCAAAAATTTAACTTAAAATTTACGAATGTTCTATGAACATGACATGCATGAATTTCTTTGAACTTAAGCTTCTCAAAATATGATGAAATGCTACAAAACAACATGAAACTTGATGATTTCCTAAAATTAAGGTGAATTCAAGACATGCATGAGGGAATTCTTGGAAATTAAACTCAAAATGTGAGAAAATATGCATGCATACATGGTATGGCTCAATACTCTTCATTTCTAACCCAATTCTTACATTATTCAACATTACTCAACTTAATTCTCTAGAGTTCATGTCTTACACTTCATAGTTATTCAAACAAAGGGTTGGATTCTTATCTAAACTTGTCAAGATGAAAGCTAGAAGTTTGGTCCTTGAGTTCCTAAGTCCAAATTTCCAAGTTCTCTAGTAATCTCTATAATTTGAGCTCAACTTCTCTTCTTCTCCTCTCTCTTACGTTGGTTGTGTGTGTATGTGAGCTCAAAATGTGTTGACATGAGAGAAAAGAGTAAGTAGGAGTACACAAGAAGCCTTATATAGGCTTGTTTAATGGTAGATAATTAAGACAAATCGAATGAGCCATTAAATTAATCTAATTTAATCATTAAGAACCAAATTTTAATTGGACCTACCATAAAATTCTAAAAATTCTAAATAACACACAAATCAAGTCAACTTCTGAATCGGATGCCGATAAGGCCTTCAATTTGTAACCCGAATAAAAACATGAATAGATCTTTATATGTTAAACAGATATAAACACAAAGAGAGCAACACATGGTGCAAATTTTCACATTAATTTCTTGTTAGGTGTAATTAACCATGGATTAACATTAATCATGGGTCAGGGTTGTTACAAGCGCAAAGCTCCTTTGCTACTTAATTATATCCCAACATACAAGTTGGCATTGCCCAACGTCCGTCGGAGAAGTCTAACTCCATCGTCTGCCTCAATCCCTCCAGTTACTTCTTCACCCAGGGATGATCAAGCTTTTTCTTCTGATCCAGTCGAGTTACCATAAACATCTATCGCCCAACTCATCCCCATATCACAACGCCGACATCGAATAATCGAAGCTCCACTAAACATCTTCACGACAACCCAAAGTCGCAGACGACTTTAGATTCTAAAGAATTGGCATTTAATCCAAAGAACCCATCAACAAATTTTTTGCTAACAATCCATTTTGGTACCAAAGTTACCCTCGATGCCATCGCTAGAAGTGGTCACTATCGCTTCTTCTTCACTATCTTATTTCCAACCCAAACAAAAACAAAAGGATAAAGAGGGCTAAGGCAAAGGCCCTTGTCACCCAAGTTGATACCGATGATACAAAGGTCAATCTCAAAATTAGCCGACGTTAAAAAGAGTGCCTCCAACGCCGAGAAAAGGCTCGCCGAGGACGAGCCGACCAACACCTCAAGAATCGAAGAAGTCAAGCCCCAAGCAAAGAAGCCCAAGTGCCTTTAAAGTCGATGATCCCTGGGCTCCTACCATCACGATTGGAGACCAACCAATCAAGGCTGATGTTAGTGCCATTGATAATATTGAGGTTGGTGTCACTCTTTCCACCGCCGTTCTTCTCCCAATTGATCTAAATCATATTGTCGAGATCTCGAGGTATGAAAACTTTGCTTTAATGATGCAACACTCTATTCTGGTAAGCTTTCAACTCTTATCTCTTCTGGCCTTTTAGTTCAAGTTCTCATATTCCAAAATTTTACTAACTTGTTCATTCATTTTCTTCTCAAGTGATCCAACATGCTCATTCTTTTGCAATGAAAGCTGAGGATTTTAAGAAGGAATTAGTCCACAAGACCAAGGAGGCTGTTTGCTTCCTCACTTCCTTAAACAACGTCGAGGCCAAGATGAAAGTTCTGTTGGATCAGGCCAAGGTAGCCAAACAAGCCCAAGATGTCACGACCCAAACCTGGCCCTATGGGTTTAACATCAGAATCGCCAAGAATCCGAGATTACCAAGGCTCATGGAACAAAGAATACAGCTTAAACAGTAGTATTCTCATGGAAGCCAATACAAGAAATAACTAGTGTCCATTGAGTCAGGATAATCAGATGCCAAAAACATTTTTCATGCACTCATACAGCTTCGTAACAAGACAATCTATGCAGCCTATACAATCATATACAAACATTCAAGACGGGGACTCTAATCTCTCGATAACAAAGATAGTAAAGCAAGAGATAGTCTATACAAGAGTACAAAACAGTTGAGAGACCGATGGGGACACAAAACACCCCAAGCCATAGCATGGCAACTCTAACCTCGCAGCGAGGCACATAGGATGGCTTGACAAAATCGGGGACCAAACCACGCCCTAGCTCCTAGCTCGGTCACGAGAACCTACATATATATATATATAAACAAAATGAGCTAAAGCCCAAAGGAATAACATAATGCGAAAGAGGTTATGAATGAATGTCCTTACAAGAACGTAAAGCAGCTCATTAAACAGTTTTTTTAGATTTCATCAATCACCATATGTGGTACATCTATTAGCCTATAAACAAGAGGTCCAAAGGACCGGTCTTAATTGCATCCAACAAAGAATGATGGCCATCAATCAAGAACAAGATGGTTCCACAAGGAACCGACAGAGCTCAGAATAAAGAATAAGAAATGAAGTGCTAAGGATGCCACAATACAGCCTGTAATACAGACATACATTCATTCAATAAACAATATCAGTTCAGTAAACAGTTCAGTATTCAAAAGATAACCATTTTGAACATATCTTTACACAATTGTTACTCATAGAGTTCTGGGCTAATAGCAGCTAGAGCACGCCCCGAGAGCCAACCCTAAACAAGTTAACAAATAGAACACACACTAAGTTTCACAATGGCTGATGATAATTAAATCCCTAAATTTCCCTGTGGTTCTATGTCTAAGTCCTCATTAAGATGCCTTAAACTAGGCCTAAGAATGCCTAGGATGGAATGAGGATGCAACAATACAGTTCGAAGGCATTTCTCAAAAGTTGCTGAAACAGGGTCTCGCTCGAGCGCGCCTTCCTTCGCCCGAGCGAGGTTGCAAAATCAAAGGCTTCGCCAGCGAACAATCCTTCGCCGAGCGGTCGATGAAACAAGAAAAGTACTGGATGCTCGATTTACGCTGAGCCACCAATCCTTCGGCCGAAAGGCTCAGAGGAACGTTGGTCGCCGAAGCGAGGAATCCTTCGCCGAGCGAAGGAATTTCCATCCAAGCTCAAACCAAGCATTCTCAACCCAATTTCGACCTCTGGGCCCAAATTCGAGAATACATCCTAAAACAATGTATAACAAGTTTCAAAAGCAAATTTATGAATCCAAGCCCCAAGGGTGAGTCAATTAAATCCAAAATTCAAACCCATTTTCAAGAACAATTTCAAAACATGCAATGCATGAACTTTAAACCAAAATCAAGTTTCAATTCTTGCTCAATTGAGCTCAATAGTTGGAAAACAAAATGAAAACATGGACCATAGCTTAAACATGGACATGCATGTACAATTCCAACATGAATTCAACTCAAAAATCACCAATTCAACCATGCATGTAACAATGGAGTTCCAATTCAACATAATTCAACCTCTTAGCACCAAATCATGGTTTAATCCTACAATGGAGCATGAACCATGCAAGATGAAGCTTAAAGACAAGAAGAAGAAGATGGATTTTCTTACCTAAGTCTCAATTACAAGTCTTGCAAGCTCAATATAGCAATCTATGTTACAAATCTTCAAGTTCTTCTAGCAATTCACAAGATGAGCTCAAAGCTCCCTCTCTTCCTTACTTGGTCGGCTAAAGGCTCTCAATGTGGCTGAGGATATGTTTTGATTAAGTGTGTAATAGGCTCAAGTAATGAAAGTAGACAAAGCCCACTCAATGGCAATTTGGTAAATAAGCTACAACTTGTAATTAATTCATTTAAATCTAATTTAATCATTCCTAATCAATTTTCAGATAAATATACCATTAAATCACAAATATTCTACTGATCCCAAAACTCTAAACGGTTCCTAATTCGGCCGCCGATAAGGCCTTCAATTAGCAGTTTAAACATATGAATTCAAACAGATAATCAATCAATCAAACAGATAGAAATGCAATATAATAGATAACTTATTCAATTTCAGTTTCGATTTCAATCAGTCCATTCAAGATTTCCGCTTAATCCAATTATCACCATTATCACCAAATTTTAGCAAAGAATCAGTAGTTAATTCAGTAGTTTATCGATAATCAGTACGAGGGTTGTTACACAAGACCAAGCCGAGGAAAAAGCAGAGGAGGCGGAGGCTATGGTCGAAACAAAAATCGCCGAAGCCCAATCAGAGCTCTGAAAAACCTTGGCCACTAAAGAGGCCGAAATCAAAGCTGCCGATGAGAAGGCTTTCTTAGAGAGGCAGGTTGCAGTCCTACCCAAGCCTGTAACCAAGGCTTTCTCCTCGGCTGGACTGCAGCCCTAGACAAACTGTCCATACCTGCTGACTCTCTTTGCCGAGATACTAACCAACTCCAATTGCCATTTCCTCCAACTCCCAACAATTCCAAGGACGGCTTCTGATGAAGACTTCGAGGTCAAGGGCGATGCGAGCAAAGAGGAGGTTTCCATTAGTGTGAAAACCTTACATTTAATTATTCTTAAAAAGAAAATAAATAAATAAATAAATTTTATTCAGAGTCTACTTAAAATATATAATAGTGTAAAAGTTACTTTTAAATTAACCCAATTCAATCACTAACAAAGACATAACTAAGAAAAATAATTTTGTGGGTATTCAATATTTATTGTTTATAAATTATTTTATTTAGTATTCAACTGGATAATTATTCTTACTAAATACCTCAGTTA